>CM074723.1:60904640-62104640 GCA_037306005.1 Rhinophrynus dorsalis | reverse complement strand
ATTAATGTCACCAATGAGACATCTAAGAGGGTTGCTTAAACAAACAGAGGTCCTGGGGCCCTAGACATGGCACACTGAGTGGGGCAGAACATGGTCAGGCTCTCCAACTTAGGCAATTACCTGGCAGTTATGGGAATCAAGTCCTACAGCTTAGAACTCTACAGTTCTCTCTCAGTTCACCATACAGATCTCATTGTTCTCCTGGGCTGGGTGACAACAGTTGTTCACTTACCACCTCTGGGAGAGCAAATCACATGGCTGTCTTCTACATTGAAGCCCCTTGTCAGCAAATTCACCAGTGGGCTTCAATAGAGAGGAAAGAAACCTCCCAGAAGGGCAGTGTAAATCCCTGATGTCACCAGCCCAGAAGATTACAGCAATCTACAGGACAAGCAAAGAGGGAATGATAGTTTTAAGCTAAGGAAACTCAATTTCTATAGCTGTTAGATAACTGCCTACAGATGGAAAGCTTGTTCCCCTGCCTCTTTACTGCCTGTTTAACCCATGAGTGTCAGAGGGGCATGCAATGCTTTGCATGCCCCCTCTGGTATCCAAAGGGTTAAGACAGTATTTTAGACCTCCTGCACCAAATACATATTTTTACAGCTCGTAGCTTGGCATATAGGGTATTCTAATGTGTTTGATCTCATTTAACCTGTGGGTGTTCTTTAAAGGGATAGTAATGCTTCATGATAAAATCATCTCCAATTAATCTTCATAGTATTTTGGCCATGAAAAGTGTTATTTGAATACTGTCAGAGTTGTAGTTCAAGAGTAATTGAATGATAAAGTATCCCCCTTCCACCCCTTTTACTGATGTAACACTGCCACCTGTCACTGTGGAGTCCAAGTGGATTGCAGAGAGGGACAATGTTCAATTAACATAAGGGAAAAACCTGACAAACCTGTCGATGGGGGCAGGGATTTCATTGTTCTCATAGGAAGAAGCTTGTCCCTTGATGTGAGCTGTCTGGTCTGTGGACCAGATTCCACATCTGAGGGGAGGTGACTTACACTAGGTAAAAGGAGCGGGAGGGGGAACCTTTATCATTCAGTTACTCTTATACTACATCTCTGACTGTATTGAAATAACACTCTCTATGTCCCAAATACCATGAAGATTAATTGGAGCTGCTGTATTTGTGAAACATTAATATCCCTTTAAATCTGTTGGATTCTAGAGGTAAAGCATTGTATTGGACATGCTTCTAACTTTCAAGGGGTGAATTTCCTATAATCTGATCGACAAACAATCTGAGCACAATCCCAGTGAATATGATACAAATGTTAACTTTTTTACCCTTGATTGCTAGAGAGGTTTGTGTTGAAAATATATCAAGCATTGAATGAGTTAATAAGTAGTTAATTTGTTTGTTTGTGTTTTTTTAACCCGGGTGACAGATTCAAAGCCATGCTATATGCCTTTATAAACTGATATGTCAGCTGCACACTCCAGCAATCCTAATAAAACTTGGCCTTTAAAAGTATTGTAAATGTTAAGACAACTTGTCAAGAAACTTGGACTCTGCATTGTGTCACTGAGGACTGTGGCATCTCTCGTAGGATTAAGGGAACCTGCCATCACTAGCTTATCTGTCAGCTCATTTCTACAATGTGATAAATTCTCAACAACTCAGAATATGTTAACCCATTAAATGTCAAGGGTGTTTGACGATTGTCTGACCAGGCACATTCTATACTTGTTGGTGATGTTGAATATTTATTTAACTACGAGTTTTGTAAAAAGATTATTTAAAAAAAGCTGCACGTGGCTAAATGCATAAGAAAATAAATGTATTCACATATTTATCAATGGGCAAATGATTTCTTGTACATGCTCTTTACCCAGTGAGTGAGAACAAGATTGTAAGTTCTAAAGATGGAACCCCACACCCATATTTGCAACTTGTAAAGCACTTGTGTTACTCTGTCTTGTCTATTTCCTAAAGTTGTAAAGCACTGAGTACACTTGTAGCTCTGTACAAATAAATGAATTCATTTACATACCTGGGAACTCTCTGGTTTTGCCCTGGAGACCCAGTAATTCAGTGTTAAAACCAGAGTCTCCAGAGGCTGATTCTCCGGATGTGGGGCGTTTCTGATGAAACTCTGCCCACTTGTGCTAAATCCTACCCTTTACGCAAAGTAAAATTCTGTATTAATGTCACAGCTTATGGCTGCTTAGTCCATGATTGCCGACAGAGTGATTGATAAATTCTCTGCTCTTTACTGAGGTGTAGGTTAAGCCTTGGTAAGACTATCTGATTGTACTCCTTGTTTTAGACTGGACTGTCAGTTCACTGCTTGACATAGCAACCTAGTTCTAATGGTCCTAGTTGTGCAATGTAGTTCTTAATTTTATTTTTGTGCAGGAAACGCTGTGATTGTCAGTAACGATTTTCCATCTCACATCTGGTATTTCATTAACTTTTTCCTCAGTGGGATAAGATACTAAAGAGCTAGTGAAATATATTAAAAAGTTGTATTTGTTTACATTGAGTAAAAATTGTAAAACTTATTTAAGGTCTTCCATTAACCATTTGAGCATCCAAAAGGGGATCAACGCATTGCTATATAATGTGTTTCCCACCCCTCTTTCACTATAAAGGTAAAAACTTCCTAAACATCTGCATTAGATATGTTTTTTCTCCATAGATGATACTGGCATAAAGATAGTAACATAGTAGATGAGACTGAAAAAAGACCTGCGTCCATCAAGTCCAGCCCATTCCAAATCACCCCTGTTGATCCAGAGGAAGTAAACTAAATAAATAAACATTGAAGCCATTTTGAATTTAGCCCTAAGAGGGTAAAAAAATTCCTTCCTGACTCCAAGTGGCAGTCAGATAGTTCTGTGGATCAACACCCAATCTGTTTTGAAGCCAAGTGTCATAATTCTCAATGTTTTTCTGCGTTAGATAGTTATCCATTGCTTTTTTGAAAGCAGTTACAGTATCTGCAAGCACAGTATTCTGAGGCAAAGCATTATACAGTTTTACAACCCTTACCATAAAAAATCCCTGTCGAAATCCCCTTTCCTCTATCCTTAATGGATGACCTCTTGTTCTTAGCTCAGTTCTTTGAGTAAATAATTAATTGGACAGTGTTGATGAACTGATACTGGCATAAAGATAGAAACATAGTTAATGAGACTGAAAAAATACATGTGTCCATCAAGTCCAGCCCATTCCAAATCACCCCTGTTGAGCCAGAGGAAGTAAAAAAAAGAAAAAAAAACATTGAAGCCATTTCCAATTTAACTGCAAGTGGGTAAAAAAATGTTCCTGACTGCAAATAGCAGTCAGAAAGATTCCTGGATCAACAACCTATATGTGTTGAAACCAAGTGTCATAATTCTCAATATTGCTCTGTTGTAGATCCATTACCATACCTGGGAACTTCTTGATCTGGGCTCCCCCGAGGGGAGCCCTGTGGTGCCGATGAGGGGAGAGAAATGATGCGATTTGTGTCATAATATGGGCGGGGCTTAATCGTGAGTGGGGGGCAGGGATTAAAAAAAAAAAGAGTAGACTGGGGAAGGAGGAGAAGAGGATAAGGAGTGAGAGGAATGGGTGGGATGGAGGCCAAATGAACAAAGTTTAATCAGAAACTCCTCACATCCGGAGAATCAGACTCTGCCCCAAAGACTTGGTAATGCAGAGTCAAAACTGGAGTCTCCAGGGCAAACCAGAGAGTTGTCAACTATGTACATTACTTTTTTGAAAGCAGCTACAGTATCTGAAAGCACAGCATTATGAGGCAAAGAATTATATAGTTTTACCACCTTTACTGTAAAGAATCCCTGCCTTTTATTTTAGTTGAAAGTGACTTTCCTCTAGTCATAATAGATGACCACTTGTTTTTAGCTCAGTAAATAATTAATTGGAGAGTGTTGATGAACTAAGATGAACTGGTGGAATTTTGGAGTAAATCTAGCTATACATAGAGATAAATAATAATGTAATTCAAATTAAATTGGGCTTTTAGTCACTGCAGTGCTAGAGATGTCAAACAAATTTGACAGCATGGAATTGGAGACCTCTCTAGCATTCAGGTTGTTAAAAGCTCCAAATAAATCAATGGGAATTTGTTATTTTGTCTTCCCTATGGTGATGTTGTATTATATCAGAATTGCTCCATTTTCCCTTAGTATATCAGCCTCACCTCCTTAGAGAGACAGCAGCAAGGAGCTGTCATCCAAGAACAGCTGGAGGGATTCAGGTTGCCCAATCCGGTATAAAACAAGAACATTTATAATAAAAAGACTAATGTAGCATAACATAAATAAAGTGCTGTTTGTGCATTTGGAGAGTAGTAAAAATTAGATTAGTGGAACTGTTTTGAGGGAATTCTGAACCACTTGGATGTTAAATATGTACCCACTGCATTGCTCTGTAATGTGTTAGAGATGTCTGCATGATACAGATATAATTTTGGTGCTCGGTGTCAATAGCATTTGCAAACAAATAAGTAGATAAGGACTGAGAAGTGATGAAAACAAGTAAGCAGCATTCTGGATGGATATGGGTGTGGACAGGCATGTTAGTGGAATGCCAGCTGGGAGCGGGCTACAGTAAATCTATTGTATGTCACGGGATTGTCAGCTGCATTAGGCTACTTTCACTTACAGTGGCATTTACTATGGAAACTTTACCTCTTTCCGTGTGCCAGTTCCATCATTAATATTGAGATTCTACACGTAGAAACTGATTAAAAACCCTTGGAGTGCAGAGCAATGAGTTGGATTCCCCTCTGGCACTCAGAGGGTTAAAGGGGAAGTAACACCTCCTAATAATAACATTCCACTTACCTTACTATGACCAGAAAATCCTAATGGACCCTATGTGCCCTCGTGCCTTTGTTCAAGAGATAACATTGTCAGTCAGCATGTCATGTCCATGCAGAGTGCAAATACACTTCACCCTTTAAGGACCAGAGAGGTATGCAGTACTTTGAGAAGCAATGTCTTTCACATCAATCTGGTCCTTAAAGAGTTAACATTACTATGTGCAGTGTGGGGATTTTGTGTCCTGTGGTCCAGCTAAAAATGGTCACGTCTCCATGGATACGATAGCCAGGACAGATTTGACAATATTATATCTAGCAATTCCTGCCTTAGCCCTAAATTACCTCCCTCATTCACTGATACTGCTCAGCAATGTACTGCCCACTCTCCCTAGTAATGAATGGGTTTCATCAATAAATGAGGAAGGTAATGTAGCATTAAAACAAAAATGAACTGAACAATATGCATTAATTAGCTTAATCTACAAATCAAAATTTCTCAAAAACTAGTTTTCTAAATAAAACATGACTAATACAACCCGGGTTATGCAATAAGCAGTGATAAAGAGGTGGGGGGGAGATACACTAAGGTGTGATAAAGAGGTGATAAAGTGGATATAACTTCTCTAGTGATATCACTTCTCCAGTTCCTATGTTATTCTATATATGCTGGGGGAGATACACTAAGGTGTGATAGAGGGATAACGTGGAGATAACTTCTCCAGTGATATAAATTCTTAAAGGGGAACTTTCACCTCATAAAAACTTTTGACCAGTTGTTTAAACATTTAAGCAGCATTAGGAAACGTAGTTCTTATTTTTTATTTTTATGTACTTGTTAAGATTTTTAACCCCTTAATAACTGGCCATGCACGCATGCAGCCGGCACTTAACACCCGCCGAAATTTTTTTTGCATTTTTTAGAACGACTTCCCATACATGTACGTCCTCTGTCCACCTGGGAAATCCGCTCGGGCGGTAAGGGGTTAATGTGCAAGCCATGCATTCTCCATTCTGCGGTGCTGTGTTTCTTCAGCACGGCTCTTAGGACTTCCCAGCACTGTGTCATTCTCCTCCCACCTCCCTCCCAGCTGCATCAGGGAGCGTGTTCACACTTCCCTTCGGTGAACGGCTCCTAGCGTTAATTCAAGCTTCAGTTTTTTGGTTTAGTTAAATAAAAAAAGAAGAAAGAAAATGGGAGACCATGATTTGTGTTTTCTTTTATCATTTCAATAAATGTTGTGGCTGTCAGATAGCCAATGTTCCTTGCTAGCAAACTATTGATAACTTCTGTGTCTGAGAAGGCATCCTATAGGTGGTTGCACTTGGTGTACCTTCGAAACATGCCCTTTAGAACTTGGGAGTTATTATTTCAGATGACTTGAAGGTAGACAGGCACAGCAGCGGGAAAAGCAAAGTATATTCTGGCCTGTATAAGAAGAGGTATTAGCAGTAGGAAGACAGAAACACTAATGCTACTGTCCATAGCAATGGTAAGGTTTCACCTTGAGTATTGAGCATAGTGTCTGAGACCAAATCTCTACAAGGACATTACTAGCCTGGATGCAGGTTAACGAAGAGCCATGAAAATGGGATCTTGATATAGATTGGAGGAAAGGAGGGAGTGGGGTGATAAGACAAAACCTTTAACTATATTAAGGTATTTCTTGAAGTTCTGGAGGGGAGCATTTTTCAGAAAAAGGGGAAAAAGAGAACAAGAGGTCAGATCTAAACTTAGAAAGTGAAAAAATAAGAATAATACTTTACAAAAAAGGGTGATAAATTAATGGAACGGCGTCTCAGCAGATATGGTAGGGACTAATACTTTTAGGAAATTCAAAAAACATTATATATTAAATAGGAAAATAGACTGACTGAATGGGCCAGCTGGTTCATATCTGCTGTCACATTTATGTTTCTATGAAGTCTTCATGATTTGCTCCTCTAATTCACTCAGCAGCAAGTACTCTTGTTAATTACTAACCTTTACCAAAGATGTGCAATTTCATCTAAATTAGATCTATTTGAAATGCTCAAAAAGTAAGTGCTCTCCCTTTTAATCTAGCTTTCTGAAAAGGGGAACAAAGTGAAAAGGAATATTTGCATATCTGTATATTATAAACAAAGGCATTAAATTAGTAGCTTACTCACTTACTGACAGGATTTTCGTTTAAGTGAAAGCACTGTCAATTATGCTTCTTTTTTCCATTGAGAACCATATCCATCTGTTAAGAAAGATGGTCTTAGCATTTAATTGGTATTTTCTCATATAGAACAGGAATTGCTTTGTTCCTTTCATTGAGTCCTCTCCTACACCTCCTATAATTTACTCTTCTTTCTCTATAGTGTAATTCATGGGAAACCAGGGATTGGGAACCTTTGGTTCTACTGCTGTTGGGGACTACAACGCCCATCATTCCCAACCAACTGTTGGCTCACTGGCGACAATGGCCCAACCTTATTTAAATTAAAAAATATGTATACTTAGCAGAATCCTCTGTGTCTTTTCTTCATTCATTTATCATGATGGGTTTAGATAGAAATAATGTTTAAACACACCATTATTTTAGGACATATAAGTTCTAGTGTGATCTTAGCTACAGCTAACAATGTTTCATATGGCACAGGTCCATAGGTCAATGTAAGCTTGCTGCCTATCTTTCTATATATTCATATATCCCTTTCAGTATATGTTTTCTTAATCTATCTATCTATCTATCTATCTATCTATCTGTCTGTCTATCTATCTATCTATCTATCTATCTATCTACACACACACACACACACACATATATCAAACATGTTTAAAGGTATGCGCTCACAGGTTAGGTATCAAAATATCAAAGTTGTATTAAAATCAAACAGCAGACTTGTGAGCATCAATGTTTCAGTCTCTGTGGCTGGGACCATGTCAAGCTGGCTTGACAAAGGTCCTGGTGAGAGGACTGAAAAGTTGCTGCTCAGAAGTCTGCTGTTTGATTTATTTAAGGGGGCTATTTTAATACCATTTTGATATTTTGATACCCAATCGGTAAGTGTGTACTTTTATACATATTTGTCTATCTGATAACACTGCACCCTGGTGACTGAATGGTAGTTACACTCAAAGGAGCGATGTGAGTGCCAGTTTTCTACCTGTAAAGATATATATATATTTATATACACACACACACACACACACATATATATATATACCCCTTTGAGTGCCAGAGGGGTACGCAACGCATTACAAAGCAATGCGTTGCGTACCCCTCTGGCACTAAATGCGGAACTGTCTTTTTTTACAATCCCTTGGATGAAGAGATCTACAGCACATTGCTAACAAACCATTAGAGGACATTTTTGCGCTACTGCATTAATACATTAAGCATTTAACCCTTTCAGTGCTTTATAGGCACTAAAAGAGACCAGGGGCTTGTCCAACGCATTGAAAAGCAATTTGTTGCTCAAAAAACCTGGTCCTTAAAGGGTTAAGATACATTTGAATAGATTTATCAACGTGATCAAAAATGGGAATCAGACAAAAAAAAACACATTCTGAATAGCTGACTTAATTTCTAATGTGACATAAATGATAAAATTCCCTTCACATAGTTTTATGGATCCATTTTTGCATTCCTTTTCAGGGACCGTTTTTGCATCTTTATCATCCAGAGGGTTTATCAATATTGATTTAGTGTGGACCAGTATGTAATCTGTGACATATATTTAGCAGGTGTCATGGATGACAAATGCATGGAAGGTCTAATGTTCTTTATTCAGATAACAAGCCATTTACCATGCCTCCTTTCATTCTTTATCATTCACTTCTAAGTGTAATGTCACAACATGCACACTACATCTGCACACAGGGCCAGGACCCATCTACTGCCTGCTCTTGTTTGAGTGAAAGCTCTTTACACAAGACCCTGGTGTGTAAACTGAAAGGTGTGAGAATGTAACAAGGGTGAACTCCAGGAGTAGAACAACAGCACATATAAATGTACTAAAGGAAAACACACAAACACTGGCAGAGTAAGCATGCATCATTCACTTTCTTTCACTGTGTAATAAGAGTTCAGCTCAAAAAGAGGCATAGCTGAGATAGAAAGTTGTTCAGTTAACAGTGATTACAGCCACAACTTGTAACAAGGTTAAATACAAAGAAAGTGGAGCAATATAGATATAACACATATTATTGCAATATTATATATCCCATTGCTCATACATGTAAATGGTTCATTCAAATGTTATTACACTGCAGAGTTGCTTATTTGCGAAAGCCTGTTATTTTTGCAGCCATTACATTCTATGCTGTTGTTTGAAATGCTCTGGTCACTTACACCCAGCTTGCCATAGATCGAAACAGTATTGAATAATGGTGCAATAAAGTGTTACGTCTATGTAAACCCATTCCATTTTTGAGACTCCTACTTTAGTATGGAAGTAAAGCAACTGAATGATTTACAGGATAGGTAATAATGCAAGCACTAGTCTACTACAAAGATGAGGTTGGTTTAAGATATTCAATGACTTTGCAAAAATTGTGAATGGAGAATTCAAATATATGAAGCGTTTTTAAGTTTCCCTTAAAGTGTTAGCAATGTCCAAATGTTTTTATAGATTTGTAGAGGCTTAAAAAAGATAATCATTGCCACAAACCCCATCTCTCAAACTGCTATGGTTTGAGAGATATTGGCAGTGAAAGTTTCCCTTCCCTTGATGTCAGCTGTAAAGCTGACAGAAGGGGATCCGTGTTGGCCAACAAGATGAGGCTCTGCAGCAGAGCCGAACTTCCGTTATTGCAAAATAATTACTTAATTGGAAAGGTATACAAAATGTGCTTGCAAACCAAGCACACTTTGTAGACCTTTCCAATGAAATAATTCTTTTGCAATAACGGGACTTCAGCTCTGCTGCAGAGCCTCTGGCTGGTCCCCAGACCAGGATCTCCTGCTGTCAGCTAGACGCTGACATCAGGAGAAGGGGAGGGAAGGGGGAATTTTCATTGCCAATATCTCTCCCATAGCAGTTTGAGAGATGAGGTTTGTGGCAGTGATAATCTTTTTTAAGCCTCTACAAATGTATAAAAAAATGTGGACATTATTAACCCTTTAAGTTTAGTGGTACCCTTTCTTAAGCGCATTAATAAAAGAATAAACACTGGTGTGATGTGCCCTCAGGACAGCCACACTCCTCCATTATCTTCAGGTAACAAGATTAAATTCATTATTTTCTGAGAAACTACAACTATTGGAAACTCAATGTGAGGCTCCCTGTACCAGGAAGCTGCCAGGTACAACCATTCATTAAACTGTCCCTGAAGGTGGGAAGACTTCATCTTCAGCCCTTTCAGGTATTTACACAGGGGCCAGATTTACATCTCAGGCTCCCACTTCAGTTCTCCAAGCCACACCATGGTTACATCCATATCCCTTTCATAGCCTCTGCCCAGCCCTATCCACTGGTGCAGGGGCCTTTCAATTGTCACACTCATAACAGCACTGTGGATGAGGATAGCACATCTTAGGTGTACCTTTCAATTTGAAACCCTGTTAGATGCTTACTGGGAAATCTGGTTATGAGTTTACACTATTTAATCACACACAAGGAGCACCAAATGCAGGTGCAGAAATGTTGTCAGGCTGCATATAGCATTTGGAATTGTGTTCTGGAATGGAATACCATTCATTAGACCAACAGTAGAATTCTATCAACCATGTCCTTGCAGGGTTAAAAGTACAAAGCACAAAGGATCCTTTATTGTTTTCACTGACAAGTCCCATCACAAGTAGTATTCAAGAATATTAACCCTTTTGACATTAGAGAGGTCCCCATTAGTTTAACACGTAACACACTGGAGACCTCTAGCATCCAAGTAGTTAAGACAGAACACATAAACATAATAGTTTTATATTCTATATCAATATTATTCTGTGATATTATATGAATATGAACTGGTAAACTATCTATGGAAAACAAGTTTTTAATGCAAGATGTTACTAAAGACATGATTGTAACATGTATTAATGTTCTCCCAGTATGTTATATCCACTGTGTCTCTAGGGAGAAATAAAGGAAGCAGCACATTTCCTTCTGAACATCTGTACTGATTGTAGTTGGCTTCTCAGTGGTTATGGAGGTACTTATGCAACTGGGAAATTATGGAAACTGGTTGACTCAAATTGTTATAAATGGGTGGGAAAACACAATAAAGCATGCACCAATTTTCTGAATGATATAATATAAAAACCTTTAATTTTTCAGTAGTTTAGTACTTCATACTAACATGAAGGCAAGATAAGGAATTCTAAATCTTTGTACCCTTTGATAAATCTAGGACTTATTGGTCTTGATCACCACTCTATTAAAGTCATCAGGCTACATCTATGTTAACCAGCCTGTGCTATCAGAAGATGTATAGTAACCATGTAAGGACAAGAGGAGTGCACATCACATTGTTTTGCTGGTCATTAAAGGGAAACTTTAACTAGAGAAATAAGTGTTTTTAATTAATCTCTTTTAACCCTTTGAGTGCCAGAGGGGTGCCCATCCATATTTACATAGCATTAATCCTCTGCATATTGTCTGCTGGTCAACACTACAAACACTATATTAAAGATGAGGACATAGTATGCTAAGCTTTCCACCATACAAAGGTTCCTCATTATAGTCAAGTTCTAACCTTAATATGCTTTGTCCTATGAGCTGAATCTATCCTACTTATTTACTAACCTGAATTTACTTTATCCTGAGAGTTGACTCTTTGCCACCTTTACCCACTGATGAATAGATAATCTCGGGAAGGCGTAATATAGTGTCCCAATGGCAATAAACATTGTACCTGGGGCTACGAGGGGCGCTTAAGTCAATAGAAGCTGGTCAAAACTTCTAAGTGTACAATTCCACTCATGGTTTTGATAAGCACACCCAAAGAAAAAACATATTTAAAATTTCTGGAGAGCAACCAATTTTGACTAAAATAGCTACAAGCAAAGACACGAAAATAAGGAGGTAAATGATGGAACTATAGGAACAATCCATCTAATATAGTAGCTGGAAATGAGGGTTTTCAATTTGCTAAAAATGATCAAATTAGGTTAAATAGATGCTACGAACAGCATATGCTCTTTACTGATCTTTAAAATAGTTCTAAAGGTCTACTTAAAAAAAAGAAGAGGTCAGAATAAACATTAATAAAATCCACCATAGTATGCAATGGCTAAAACGTAATGGAGTAAAAACCATTCAAGGTCGGGCAACTTCTCGCTAACGGTATGTGGACTGCAGCTTCCAGCATCATCAAATAGCTGGGGATGAATTGTGTTGTTGTGCAACAACTGCAGCAGAGAATGAGGTTGCCCATCACTTTCTATAGCCAAACTCCCAGCATTCATCTGTGTTAGGTCTGTTTCTCATCTGACTTCAGTCTGACAGAGGATCATGTGTAGCTGTGTTATGTAGGGACAGCACTACAGCATCTTGTCTTTCTTCAGACATTGAATAATGCAGAGAAATTGCCTTTTCCATCATATCTCGCCTATTGCAGAATGACACCCACATTAATTCAATTAAGATAGTAGTAAGTTAAATGAAAGGTTAATTCAGTGAAACTCTCTTGGTAATATCTGACAAACATTTTTTGCATGCCTTCAATGTTCAGTTCTATGAAATATGAGAACTTTCTAGTAAATGTAGAAGATAAATTACATCATAAAACAGGAGTATACTCTTAAGAACATATAGCTTTTTTGGACTACCATTCCCATCATCCTTGGCCAGCCAACCAGCCAGTTTTGGGAGTTCTAGTCCAAGCATAGCTAGTGTGGACTGAGGTTATCCTGTCATAAAGTAAGGAATTGATGTAATATTCTAGTTTTACCAAAGGTGGAACAAGTTAATGTGAGACATCAGCATCCAATTTACAGAGTGTTTGGGATAACTGTCTTGCCAGAATTTCTCTCATTTTGGTATGCATACAATTATGTTTTCACCTCATGTTTTCCTCTATTCCTGACTTCCTGTTGCAAGCTCATTATCCATGCCCTCTTTATTGCAATATTCTTTTCCATAGTCTTTGAACCCCACACTTTGATGGTTCCCATTATTCCTCCTCTCATGCCTGTCATCATTTTACACATTGGAAGTACAGGACTGTCTTGACTCTTCTAAGGGCTTGGTGTCTCTCTGTGGCTGTGGTTGATGATTGCCAATAACTATTGTTCCCCAATACTCTGCACTCCACAATGCAAAGCAACACAATGAAGCAACTTATATGTATGTTTTATGTATCTTACTTACCCCCCGTGTACCTTACTGCAGCCAGAGAATAACGGAAAAGCTGGTAACTCAAACATTAATTGGGCAGAATTATCATATTCAGATAGCTATTCCCATGCTGCTAAAAATTCTTAAGAGATGGGGGTTATGCAGTAAGGTGTGATAAAGAGATGCTAACTGGGATATAACTTCTCCAGTGATATCACTTCTCCAGCTCCTATTTTATTGTATGGAGCCAATACACTAATATTTCTACAAACTTGGAGAAATCTTAAAGGGATAGTCATAATAAAAGCAGCTCTAATTAATCATCATAGTATTTGGGCCTTGGAGAGTTTTATTTAAATTCTGTCAGAGTTCTAGTTCAAGAGTAATTGAATAATAAAATAGCCCCCTCCCGCCTCTTTTACTGATATAACACTGCTCAGCTCAGAGCAGCAGGGTGTGTCCAGGTGGATTGCAGAGAGGGACAATCTTCAATTAAGATAAGGGAAAAGCTGAAAAACCTGTCAAGGGGGGCAGGGTTTTCATTGTTCATAATCTTTGAGAGTGTTATTTCAATACTGTCAGAGTTGTAGTTCAAGAGTAATTGAATGATAAAGTATCCCCCTCCCGCCCCTTTTACAGATGTAAAGCTGCACACCTCAGAGCAGCACGACTCTCCAGATGGATAGCAGAGAGGGACAATCTTCACTGAGCATAAGGAAAAACTGAAAAACCTGTCAAGGGGGGCAGGGTTTCCCTTATGTTCACAGTAAGAAGATTGTCCCTTACTGTGAACTGTCTGGTCCCAGGACCAGGTTCCACATCTGAGGGGAGGTGGCTTACACTAGGTAAAAGGGGCAGGAGAGGGAAATTTTATCATTCAATTACTCTTGAACTACAACTCTGACAGTATTGATATAACACTCTCCATGGCTCAAATACTAAGAACATTAATTGGAGCTGCTGTTTTTCTGAAACACTACTTTCCCTTTAATGCATAGGCTCCCTAGATTAAGATAGGAATTGGAGAAGTGATAACAATGGAGAAGTCATCTCCACTTTATCACCTCTTTATCATGCCTTTGTGCATAACCCCCATTATCTTACTACAGTTATGTGAAATCTACACTTTCATCCTCACGGAGATCTACTGAGAGATCCAATATAGGTTTGGGGGAAAGCTCTCACATAAAACATAAAATATCACCAGACCGCTGTGCTGTTTTTCCGATCAGGACTCAGGAGGATCCAAAAAGGTAAAGGTTTTTAGATTTGTCCCATTATATTTTCTCTCTAAGTATTTAAAGTTTTCTATTATTCTCTTTCCCCAGCCTTCACAACACCTAGCAATATACATTCTTTTTATCTTTCATAATGTGATTGACAGCCACCACCCTAATTTTCTCACTCTGTAGACACTCTTCTACTGTTCTTCTCATTTATTTCTCAATATTTTAGATACTTTGCATTTTTATAGACAGGACATAACATGACACCAGGATATGTCTTAACATTTTAAATAAATGAGCCATCCATCATGGTCGACATTTTTTTTACAATTGGTCCAAGAATGTCTTTGTTTTTCAAATGGCAATTTTATGATTACAAATGTAATCACTTGAATATTAGTGGTGTATCCAAGCATTTGCTTGTATTGCATTGCAGATAACTCTATCATCCAAGAGTTTAAACTTAAAGGGATAGTAATACTTAAGTATTACTAATCCCTATAGTAAAGTCCTTTTAAAAATACATGTATTACCCCCAGTGTCATCTCTCAAACCTTTATGGTTTGCGAGATAATCGCTCCTAAAGTTGCCCTCTCCCTCCCCCATCCCCATAGTCAGCGTTCTAGCTGACTGCAGGGAAGCCTGTCGTACGACTTTCAGGCAGCTCTCCAGCACAGCCAAGATCACGTTAATGATAAAGAATACTTTCACTGAAATGGTCTTCTATGTGTGCTTGGTTTGCAATTTTTTTTAATTAACGCGATTGCGGCTCTGCTGCAGAGCTGCCTGATGATCTAAGACCGTATTTCCCTTCAGTCAGCTACAATTCTGACTTCGGAGAAGGGGGAGGGAGAGGGCAACTTTAGGAGCGATTATCTCTCAAACCATAAAGGTTTGAGAGATGAAACTGGGGGCAATACATGTATTTTTAAAAGGACTTTACTATAGAGATCAGTAATACTTAAGTATTACTATCCCTTTAAGTTGCCAACCTTTGTTGCAAATTATCTAATGTTCAAATACATAATATGTATTCCAGGCTTAGCACTGATAGTTAATCCTTGCATGAACTGAAAACATACAGTGCTTCTCCCAGCAGGAACCTGTAATTTTGGTTTATCTACCACCCAGAGTTGTACATTCACCTCAAAAATCCAGAAGTGTTAAAATAACAGAAAAAAATATTCCTTCAGAAAGAGAAGCCAGGGGGATTAGTGATACAGTTAAACAAAACCTCAGAATTTCTTTCTTTTTCTTTTTTTTTTTTTTAATAAACTCAACTTTATTGTGTTTTTCAGTAATGTATAACAATACAGATAACAAGTAGACAGGCGACATAGGGAAAAGTGGAGAGGAGCACAATAATAAACCTTTGTAAGAGGTAGGGCAATTAAGCAAAACAGATTGGTCATTGAAAGTGCAAGTGTAAAATAATCAATATGCGTTCAAGGAAATAAGGCAAAAGCAGATTAAAGTAAGGCAACTGAACACACCATAAGCCACAAAGCATGGGCACTGAGAGCTCTAAACAACGAGACAACTAAATGTTGCCTTGCCTTATATATAAAACTAGTTGAACAGCCCGTTACACGGGCCACAGTGCCTCTGGCAGCCGGTCGCGGGGCAGTCACATGCAGTGGATACTGCCCGCGCCTCAGCTGATACAGAGCTGGACGCTCCGAGCTCTGTATCAGCCGCGGCGTGAGCAGTCTCTACTGCGCATGACTGCCGCACGCGCAGCAGTGTCTACTGTGCATGTCGGGCGTTACACACAACTTAGCGAATTATTATATAGGATAGTATGAAAGCCCGTATACATGGGCTAAAGTGCATCCAGCGGCCGGGAGCACAGACAGGCAGTGAGCCGTTGGGGGCTCCCAGCTCCGGATCAGCCTCTCCTGTGCATGACTGCATCGTTCCAGCAGTCTCTACTGCGCATGTGCAGTTACGCACACAGGGAGCTTCCAAGGCTAGCATTTCATTTTATTTAGATTTATCATCCGGGATTGAAGATGTTATATCTTCACCCTTTGAGTGCTAGAGGGGTTTGTAATGCATATGGTAACCCTCTCACATTCAAAGGGTTAAATAAAGAAAAAAGAAAAATTCATAGGAGACATTTGGATTTCCTGCCCATAGTAAGGAAAGTCATATACTCTAAAATCTCGGGTATAATACGCACAATTTTACCCCTCTTCACCTTATGTGAAGTGGGGGGTGAGTATTATACATAAGAATTTTTTTGGCTTAATTAAAAAATATATATATTGCTGCCGGCTACTTTCCCTCCCTCCCCCCCAGCACGATCCGATGTCCATAGAAGCCTTACTTTATTTTGGTGCCCTTGAATACCGCACTCTGTCTGGCTTAAGCTCTGGTCCCATCTTCCAATGAGGGCGGCAGGCTTACATTTTCCGTCCGCTTCCTTCAATGAACTTTCAGGACCTTCCGCCTCCAGCCAATGGTATTGGAGGAGGAAGGTCCTAAAACTTCGTTGAAGGAAGCGGGCGGCAAATGCAAGCCTGCTGCCCTCATGGGAAGATGGGACCAGAGCTTAAGCCAGACAGAGTGCGGTATTCAAGGGCAGCAAAATAAAGTAAGGCTTCTATGGACATCGGATCGTGCTGGGGGGGAGGGAGGGAAGGTAGCCGGCAGCAATATATTTTTTTTTTGTAAGGGGGGAAAACAAGGGTGCGTATTATACATAGGCACTCTTGTTTTCCCCTAAATCTTGGGCATAATATACACCTGCGTATTATACCAGGTGCGTATTATACCTGAGATTTTACGGTATTTCTATTTGCGGTTGTTTCTTCTACTAATCTAAAAGGCTTATGGAGTAGGATGAATAAGGCAAACTTATAGCAACTATTAATTTCAATGACATATCCTTTACATTGTAACTTCTTCTTGGTGGGACCTTGCTACCTTTTGTCTTTTTGCCTTTCACAATAAGTGTAAAGGTCACTGTTGTCATTCTTCTTTACCTCATTCTGTAGTCATGTGAAAGATGTTGGTGCTCAATAAATAATTACATAATATTGATAATGAACACTTTGTCAACTATTTATTATGTTAACCTGTTGATTGCTTTGCAATGCTTTGCACACCCTCAAAGGGTTAAAGGTTCCAGCGCTGTGGAATAAGTTGACGCTATATAAAGAAAGAATAAAGAAATAGTAACAATTGCTTTAATCACAGTGGTTACACTAAAAGTAACATAGCTGTTGCACATTGGTAGTAAATCCATCTGCACATGAATATCATTAATGGACATGAAGGAAACATAGTCACAGACTATGGGGATGTAGTATATGCTCCCGCACCACAAATTCATCTTGGTATATTTGACACCCTGCGTAACTAATTATACCGTTTATCCACCAGTATAATTACACTGCCCATCACTGTGATTCGTTTAAAGTATAACTGTCATCTTCATAATATTGCCCCCCAATACATTACTAATATAGCGATAGGCAAAGTTAAGTGTGCATTATTGAAGTAATCCAGCTTCTTCTGCAGGCATCCAGGGAATAGTGCTTACAAGAGACGCTCTGTGCGCCTGCGCAGGCAGCAACTTCCTTTACCTTAAGGTAACCAACGGGCGTCACCACCAATCCAGGCAGTGTACGGGACAGACAGAACAGACTCAGAGGCAACTTTGTCTTTGTCTGCTTTGTTGTCTGCTAGATGCCTGCAGAAGAAGCTGGATTACTTCAATAACGTGGACTTATTCAGCATAATACAAGTATGCCTTTGCCTTTCGCTATATTAGTAACTAGTGTAAAAGCCGGTGTGCACGGGTCAGCATTATGTACATTTGGACAGTGTCTACTGTGCATGACTGCATCGGACAAACATACATCTGGCCTGCTTTCGGGCAGTCTCTACTGCACATGACTTCTGGCCTTTTATATATGTAGATGTATTGGGGGGCAATATTATGAAGATGATATTTCCGCTTTAAAGAACGAAATTGGCTAACACTCAGATCTAGCATGCCTTTACCTTTCTTGCTTAGTATACAACCACCAGACTACCTGAGCAGTATGCTTACTCCATGCTAACTATAACCTCCGTTCCACTGCTAACAACTCACTGAGTATACCACACTACAAGAAATAAGCCAGTCGATCTGTCTTCTCTTTCGGAAATTCGAAAGCCTGGAATAACCTGTCCGAAAAAATCAGATATTCTGCCAGTCTAAATATCCATAAAAATAACTGCTTCTTTATATCTAAAAACAATATGTAATTGTATATAAATTTTAACATGTATGTTTATGTTTGTATATATAATGTTTCTCTATTTGTGTAAATATTAACTCTTTGCTGTTAAAACTCTTCAAGACATATTTGAAAATGAGAGAAATCTCATTGTATTCTTCCTGGTAAACATTACAAAAATAAATAAATGGACTGTTTGAGAAATTCTAATAATCATTTAAAATAATAATTAATAAAAACTCCATGAGAGAGATGTGCTATGGTAAGATAAATGTTCCAATCCTTTATGATTCTTAGGAACCTCTGCACTTAAGTCTCTCCAACTTGAAAGAGAGGCTTCATAAAAGGAAAGTAAATCTCATTAAAGAGTTTATCTCACCTTTATCACACTTTAGTCCACCTAGGACTTAAGGTGAAAAAGTTATTTTGGACAAAAATAACTCCATCCCCAAAGATAGTTAACAGTCCAGTTTATCTTTACCCATAGTATATTCATGCACATATTACATTTACATATCAAACATACAGAGTTGGTTCAGCATTTGCTGATTAAAGGGATAGTAATGTTTCATAATAAAAGCAGCTCTAATTAATCATCATAGTATTTGGACTTTGGAGAGTGTTATTTCAATTCTGTCAGAGCTGTAGTTCAAGAGAAATTCATTGACAAAATATCCCCCTCCCGCCCCTTTTACTGATGTAACACTGCTCAGCCAGAGCAGAAGGGAGGTGCCCAGGTAGACTGCAGAGAGGGACAATCTTCAGTTAAGATAAGGGAAAAACCTGGATAACTTGTCAAGGGGGGCAGGGCTTTCATTGTTCTCATAGGAAGACAACTGTCCCCTGCTGTTATCTGTCTGGTCTATGGACTGCATTCCACATCTGAGAAGAGATGGCTTACACTAGGTAAAAGGAGCGGGAGGGGAAACTTTGCTTGTGAATATCTTTCAAACCATAAAGGTTTGAGAGATAAAACTTATATCGTTCTTCATGTTTTTTTAATGCCTACAAAATAAAATAAAGTTAAAACGAAGTATTACTATCACTTTAAGGTATTTCTTGTAGTTCTGGAGAGAAGCATTTTTCAGAAAAATGGGAATACGAGAACAAGAGGTCATGATCTAAATTTAGAAGGTGAAAAATTAAGAATAATACTTTACAAAAAAGGGTGATAAATTAATGGAACAGCGTCTCAGCAGATAGCAGATAGCCTGGCTAAACAACAACAAATCAGGTCTAGATCCTGGCATGGCCTCCAGGACTTGGTTCCTGGAGGATCCTTTGAGCACCAGATGGTCATAGTAGACATGACAAAGAATAACTGGACCCGTGCTAAATGAAACCTATGAAACCATGAAATCCAATGGCCAAGCAACAGATTTTGGCTATAGCAGTATAATTTCTTCGAATTAATCATATATATTTTTATAAGACCTACGTCTTCTAAAAAGGCATACTTGTTGAAGCAGAACTGCAGAACAATTCTTACTCTAATTATTTATGTTTTCTTTAAATATACTGTATGTATATATTTAATTACATTTATAAAACAATTCAGTTACGCAGTGTTAATGCAAGAGGATATGGCTAGTAGCCAAAAACAATTTCCTTAGAAAATACTTTAACAGTGAAACAAAATTTCAGTTGTGTCGGGTAACAAACCTAGTAGTGTTCCCACTAATTAGAAATGTATTGTCACAGGAAGAAAATTCTTAATGAAAAGTCATTTGGCTATATCATTACATAAAATCAGGTAGTATTTTCCATTAACAAGGAACCTTTTGTAATTCCCAATCAGGAAAGATGAAGAGTAGCGTAAATGCATCTTTCTTCTTGCATAAAATATAAATCAGTTTGGGGTAAATCAGCTACATGTGCTTGGATTATGTGGAATACATTTAACTCAATTTATTGGTCTTTGTTTTAAATTAGCAAGAACAATCTATTTTGTTTTATTAAATCCTGCTAGGTAAGATAAATTGTTCAATGAAATAAAGCTCTGAAATTCTTGTTATTCTATGGAGTTTATACAATCCAACTGCTTTAGAATCTGATTAGACATGAGCATTGTCCTAAGTCCACTTCAGTTATTACAACAAAGACATAACAGGCAAAGGTATTTCTAGCCATCTAATGTACAAAATGTAGAGTGGCAAGGGGATACTTTCTATTTCATGTGATTCTAGTCTTTTTTAAACACAAGTGTTTCCAACACTTTCATAAAGAATGAATTTGACAAGTTATCTAAATAGGTCAATATTTATTGTGGGTTATAGAATATTACTCTGGCATAAGTTCTCCAATGTCTATGTTATTCTATGAAGACTTGTTGACAACTTACAGGCCCATAGATTTGACTTATTTCATGGTTCTCCCTGATACATGCAAATACCTTTGAGAACCAGTGGTTGTATCCATGATAAAAAGGTCAAGGTGCTCTTGAACCAGTTTGGATTTGAAAGTCAACATGTGCATTGTAAAACAGTGCGTCCTATGTAAAACCAGGTTTCTCAATAGGCAGGATAGGCAACTGCCTAGAGCTCCAAATTTTGAGGGATGGTTCAGCTGTGCCAGCCACAGCCATATTCTGAATTGTGGTTATGGTCAAAGCAATATAAGTGTCTCAACACCAGTTTTGTACCTCTTTACAGACTATTATTTAACCTCCTGGTTGCTAGAGACATATTCAAGTAATTGTGAAGCAATGTGTTAGAGAGTTTTCTAGCAATCATGAGGTAAAAACATTTCTCATTCTTGCATGTTATGGGCCAAGGGTATTTTCTGTGCAAGAAAACAGTGGATGGGACTGGGGTCATGTGAGGCCTGGAAGGTAGCCATGGGCAGAGCTAGGGAAGCCTAGAGTGCCTTGCCTTGATGCACTTGGGGTATAAATCTAGCCTTGGTCTTTTGCATAAACACAAATAGTAACATTGCTGGGGTATACCAGCTACGCCATAGAAATAAGCATTTCTAAAATACCATTTGATTTAATATTTCCTTTTTAGCCCACTGAAACCTAGATTGCCTCCAACATATTGCTTTGCAATGCATTTGGGTGCTCTGTATTACTCAAAATGTTTCAAATCTACTTTCAGTTTGTAACATGCTGACAGGTAGCTAATGGAGAAAAAAGTGAATGGAAGCGAATGGAAGAAAGTGGGTGGTGGTTTGAGTGCCACAGAGGTACCCAACTCACTGCAACACAATGGATACCTCTCTGCCACTGAAAGAGCTAAATTAGTGTGGATTTTAATTTGCCCCAGTGCAGTTCATTTTCTCCACATAAGTTTGATGTGCTTTACCCCATGGTCTGAAAAATGAATCTACTACCTCTACATCTGGGTTGGGGAAATAAAGCTTACATGCATTATTAATCCCTTAGATGTATGGCATTCACTGTGTTACTACTTGCTGTGTATGTCTGCCTCAACAGAGAATGGACATCTTGACAAAATACACACATGAATCTCCTGAAACACATGGCTTCACCAGAAGGTGAAATGAAACAAGTAGCAGTGGTGTCAACAGGCTGCACATAAATCCAGATACACTTGCTGGGCCTGACAGTACTTAGAAATGCCTCACAGTACATACAGTCTCCAATAATCCACTACGCTATCAGTCAATTCACCATCAGTCATGTAAAAAATAATTGAATTTACATTTTGGTGATTTACCCACCTTTCTCAAGGTATATTATTATTAAAACTAAGGTCCAGGAGAATAAGATATTTAGAAGTTACACAAAGAAATATCAGAGGTACATTTGTTGGGGTCCACCATCCAAGGGGTCCCAACTGCTGCAGAGTCCAATAGGCTCTATTTAAGCCTCTGTGAAAACATGGTTTTGTTAGGGGTGCACAAAATTGTTAGGACAAGGGTTTACCATTAACTGGTTAAACCACTGAGAAATGTCATTGAGTGCACTTCTCTACAACACCTGGTAACACAGTGACGTAAGGCATATGCCTGGTAACATTTGTAATAAAGCATACAATTAACTACAATAAAAAAATTGACCAGGTAAGAGTGAAATAATAACAAGGCTAAAATAAATAAATAAATAATAATAAAACTAATATATGTAATAACAAATTATATTTAAGTCATGATATTACATTGTGTGAGATCACTAAGCCTAATATATACTCCAAACCTTCTTCTCAGATGAGAGTCCAATAATCTAGACACATTTTGAGATCAAAGAATTATACTATTTAGTTGTATACATTTTCTCCACATATTGCTGCACTCTATGTTTATGCCAATTGTATATATCGTAGAAAAGGCATTTTTAATCCCTTGAATGGTAAAGATACATTTAATGCATTGAAAATCAAGGCTTCAGTGACATCTTTAGCATCCAAGGGTTTAAAGGGATAGTAATACTGAAAAACTACTATCCCTTATATTGATGCCCTTTAAAAACTGAATTAAATGCCACCAGCGGCATCTCTCAAACCTTTTAAGGTTTGAGAGATAGCCGCTTTTAAACTTCGCTCCCCCCTGCCTCTCCACTGATGTCAGTGTCCTTGATGAAGCAGGGGAATCCATTCATTGAATCAAGCGAAGGCTCTTCAGCAGAGCCAGATCTCGTTATAGAAGAAACGATCCTTCACTAAAACGGTCTTCTACATGTGCTTGGTAACCAAGCACACGTAGAAGACCGTTTTAGTGAAGGATCTTGTTTTCCATAATGAGATCGCAGCTCTGCTAAAGAGCCTCCGCCGGTCCCAGGATTTCCCTGCTGCAGCAAGAACGCTGATGTCAGGGGAAAGGCAGGGGGAGCGAAGTTTAAAAGCGGCTATGTCGCAAACCATAAAGGTTTGAGAGATGTCGCTGGTGGCATTTAATTCAGTTTTTAAAGGGCTTCAATATAAGGGATAGTAATTTAAACTAATGTCATATATATATATATATATATATATATATATATATATATATCAAACCTTCAAAGTACACTGAATGTATTGGGTGCTTTTCAATTAGTACATCGGATACCGGGTCCTTGCATTGGTAAAATTTAAAATGTGCACTTAGTGGATTTAGATAAATGGTCATAAATGGGCCACTAAAAAAATGTGGTATATGGTATTCTTCAATACAGCAGAAACCTATCAATGACAAACAGAACCACTGGTTACTGGAACACATTTAGAATGTTGGATAGAATTGTATAAGCTATTTTAATAGCCTTTTATGTTCCAAAACAATTCAAGATGGAAGCAATCCAGAGGCCATGTAAAAACAAGTAAATGGGATCCCACTTCTAAGTATAAACTGGCGGCTGTTCTTAGTATCCAAAGATAGTAAAATACAAACAAGTACACATTGTATTGCCCAGACTTTGCCTCTGTGGCTGCATTTTTTCATATACGCATAATCCACTGAAACTTGACATATTACACAACATCAAAATGTTTCATAAAGAAACTGTGCTGGCCACCTACAGTGATACAATGTAAGCATGAATATATTTTTCTCTAAAAATGTTGCCTCACAAATTATCTCCCCAGCATATCCATCAGTTGCACAAATTGAAAATAACTAAAGGAAAGATTTAATTATAGTGTAATATCCTCACAATATTTAAACTTGGTGAGTATTATATATGCATGTTTAATCTAAATGTGAGCACAATTACTGAATACTCACCCAAATTACCAAAAGTGGTGTAGATGGTGAATAGGAGGGAGGGTGTAGAGAGGATATGTGTACTGTGGTGGAGGGTTGTGCAAAACTTCTCTATACTGTCTGTCCCAGTGATGCAGCACGGGGAGTGATTTTCACAGGAGTGGGAAGGGGAGCATAGCTTCCTGCCCACTTCTGTGAAAATTCCTGAAAGGACTTCACCCTCCACCACGCTACACACATCCTCTCTCTATACCCTCCCTCCCATTCGTCATCTACACCACTTCACCCTACAACACAATATATACTCCCTTCCCTTCGACTCATTGCCTCACACTTGATCCACCCTAAACTTCAAAGAAATAGCTAAACTGGAGATGGCACTACTTTTCTTGCAGGTTCAGTCAATGCATGCTTATACCCTTTGAGTGCCAGAGAGATAGCTTTGCAATGCATTGCCTACCCCTCTGGCACACAAATGGTTAAGGCAACAGGAATTTGGACATACTCCTATTCACTCTGTTCTACTGTGTCTGTTCTCCTGATCCACAATGCATTCGACATGCTTCCCTCCAACACGTATGTTCCCAATAGTGCCGCACATTTTACAATATGCACAATCGCTTCCATTAACGTGTGTATGTATAAAAAAATGCACTTAGTACAGCAACTATTAATCCTGAACTATGTGCTTTTTTTTTAAGAAAATTAGACCTCACAGGGGGAATCGGGACCCCTCTTGATGTTCCCCTGTGATGCCCCATCAGCGGGAATGCAGGGGCTCAGAGGCTTAACACATAACCCTTAACCCTCTGAGTGACAGAGGGGTATGCAACACGTTGCAAAGCAATGAGTTGCATACCCCTCGGACACTCAAAGGGTTAAATGAGTACGTCTCCATCTGTGCCTTAACCCGTTGAGTACCAGAGTTATTGGTGTTGTGGAGATAACTTTTTAGTGTTGAAGCATTGGAAAGGTTAACTCTTTTCAATGCTTCAACACTAAAAAGTTATCTTCACAACACCCATAGCTATGGCACTCAAAGGGTTAAGGCGCAGATGGAGACATACTCATTTACGGGTTATGTCTTAACCCTTTGAGTGCTGAATCACAGCCCCTGTGATCACACCGATAAAGCATCACAGTCACAGTACAGACAGCTCACCGGCTCCCTGCACTACTGCACATCTTTATTTAACTACTCAACACCTATACGGACGACATTCTGATGTCTTGACACTTTAGCCTGCGTCATCAGAATGTCACCCTTTTCATCCAGGTGACATTTTTAATGCTCTGTTTTGTTGGTCTCCCATTAGTAAGCTACATTTCAAAAGGATATCTGCATTATGTACCCCTCTGGCACACAAAGGGTTAATTTAACAGGCTATGGTTTTACAGATTTTGTTCAGTCCTCTCTGTTTTTTCTAAAAAAATACATCTGGTTGTTCCATCTTAAAAACCCAATTATTTGCTTATTTTCTAGTTGTTCACTTCTATTGCATTTGATTTATTTCTCTTGAATATGTTGTCTAAGGGCCTAGACTGATGTGTAAAATTAAGAGGGCCAAGGTGCTTTTTACAACGCTGGAGAAATTGCAGGCTTTTTAAGCAATGATATTCTTAATGCATTGTATGATATAAAAAAATCAAATTGTGTTTAACCCCTTGGATGAGAGACAACCCCATTATTTTGAGTAACAATGCTTTAGGAAACTTTCAATGTACCCTACTGGTCTTCAAAGAGTTAAACATAACAACTGAAATGTGATCCATTTTGGTCATGTTAATAAGCCAAGGGACCCAAACTGTAAATATGCAATGAGCAATAATTAACAGACAAATTTGATTTAAACAACATGTCATTTCCGTGGAGGTGGATAGAAGATGAAAGACGCAAGGTTAAAAACAAGGTGAGCCTCGGAAAAAGGCCTATTTGTCCATAAAAGGTGATGACCACCACAGACCCCCCCCCCAGTGTTGTTAACATCACCTTCTCTAGACAATCCCAAGGCCTTCTTAACTCCTCTATTGCCATGCAGATGGAACACATTGCTGTGCAATATGTTGCAAACTTATAACAATAGAGGGGGTTTAAATGAATTGTATGGGAATGTTTTGCAATCAGTTAGTTCCTTGGCTTACATACGGCCAATGCCTGTTTAAATATTTTTCCATGGTCCCATTGGCTGAGAGGTGGGTGCACAAAACACATAATGAAGTAAACTTACCTCCCATTCAATCACATGTGCAGACTGTGGCCCCTTCCTCTGGATTCTTATTGCCTAGGGGAAGGGGTCAAACATCTCAGGGAACATGCACTAAGACATGATAAAGAGGTGATAAAGCAGGGGTGACTTCTCCAGTTATATAACTTCTCCAGTTATATAACTTCTCCAGTTCCCATGTTATTCTATGGAGCCAATGCACTAAGATTTCAACAGCTTTGGAGATCATTGTACATAGGCTCTATAGAATAACATAGGAACTGGAGAAGTGATATCACTGGAGAAGTCATCTCCGGTTTATCACCTCTTTATCACCTCTTTATCACGCCTTAGTGCATAACCCCTCTTGAATTCTTGACCATTTCTTCTTGTTAGTGATTGGGTCGGATGTGATGTGACTGCAATAGGCATTCAGCTTTGCATTATAGTGGAAAATGTATCAAGCATCCAATGGGTTAAATAAGAAAAAACATTTTTTTTTTGCTGTACAATACTCTATGGACAAGCTTGTTTCTGTAAATATCATGGAAAGTTACAATAATTTTGTTTCTTCTTTTACAATGATGTTCTGCAAAGACTTCAAAGCTGTGCAGCTTTCAAACAATGTAAACTTTGTTGAGCAAAGGCATATGGTATGGTAATTATTTGGTAATTTTCACATTTTGTGATGGAACTTAAAGATCTGTTTTTTCCAAATATGCGACTGTTGAGAGACAAAGTATCCAACTGTATCACATAATTTGTTTTTAGATCTAATAAAAGCTTTTTAAATCTTGTGTCTCACTTTCAAAACATCCAGTGCTATAAGCACAGAAAAGGAGAGTACCATTTCTAGAGAAGAACAATTCTGGAGCAAACCAGCAGCACGGCTGTGGACAAGCAAAATTTCCCCATTTATTTAACCCCTTAGAAGCTAGAGCTAGAAGCTAGAGAGCCAGATATCTCTAGTATTCAATGCGTTAAAAGACAATTTAAATTGATGGGAATTTGTATCTCTCATGTAACGCCTGGTTTGCCTCAGAATTGCACCTCTGACTTTGTACATATAGCCCTTAGATATTAACAAATAATGCTTTGAATTTCTATAACGTTGGAATTTTTGAAGAAAATAGTCATTATGAATAACAACCTGATTATCTGATTCAGATCTCCATTACATAAAAAGTTCCAGAATAATTAAGTTTGATATTATTAAAGCAGAAGTATCAACCTTGTAACATTGATCCCCAATCCATTACTAATATAGAGATAGATAAAGCCATACATCTAGTATGCTCAATAAGTCCGCGGTATTGAAGAAAATAAACTTCTTTGGCAGCCACCAGCTGACAACAGGCAGACGTGTTAGAGGAAAGGTACCTCTGAGTCTGCAATGTCTGTCCTGTTCACTGCCTGCATTGGTGGTGACTTACTTCCGTTACCTTAACCCCTTAAGGACCACGTGACGTACTATGACCGACCTTATACCCTTAAGGACCACTGATGGTCATAGCACGTCACATACTTTTTACTTACAGCGCTCTACCGGGAGCACTGTAAGTAAAAACGGGGCCTAAAATTGACCGCTCCAAGACCAAAGCGATCTCTCTTAGGCCTCAAAGCGGCGCGCCGGTACGCGTAACAGGTCACGTGTACCTGCGCGTCGGCAAGGATCAAAGCGGTCCTTAAGGGAAGGTAACTTCCCTGAACCTCTGGTCCTTAAATGGTTAAGGCAATGGAAGTTGCTAACGGTGCAGGCGCACAGAGCTTCTCTTGTAAGCTCTGTGCAGTGGACACCTGCAGAAGAAGCTGGTTTTCTTCAATACCTCGGACTTATTGAGCATAATAGAAGTATGGCTTTACCTATCACTATATTTGTAATGGACTGGGGGCAAGGTTATGAGGTTGATAGCTCTCCTTTAAAGGGGAACTACAACCCGACACAATCTTTACCTTCACTAAGTCCCCATCTGGTGACTAACTACTTAGTAGCGCTAGTTGCCAGAATATTTACCTTATTTAATAGATTTCTCCTCTCTTCCATGGGCGACAGGCAGGACGGAGCGCGGACATCTTGCCATTGTGACGTCCACGCGCCTGTGCTGTCAGTCCCAACTGGAGCCAAATGGCTCCTAGCAATGCCTCCTAGCCCCGGCAGGGACTAACAGTGCAGGCGAGCGAACATCACAATGGCAAGATGTCCGCGCTCCGTCCTGCCTGTCGCCCATGGAAGAGAGGAGAAATCTATTAAGTAAGGTAAATATTCTGGCCACTAGAGCTACTAAGCAGCTAGTCGCCAGATGGGGTCTTAGTGAAGGTAAAGATTGTGTCGGGTGGTGGTTCACCTTTAACCCTTTGAATGCCAGAGGGGTATGGAATGCATTGCAAAGCAATGCATTCTGTACCCATCTTGCATTCAAAGGGTTAAAATGTCAATGTAAAGCAAAAATGTATATCATTCAAAAATAATGTAAATATGTTATGCCTCTGTTCCTCTCTATTTTACCTATCCAAAAATTTAGAACCAATCCCAATTCACTTATCTGCTCAAAGATGGCTTACAGCACTGTTCTTATCTGTACATATGTGGAAACTATTACGTTTCATAGAATTCTGTCAAAACTAAAAATTTACAATCAGAATAAAAGTGCAAAGACTGTAAGTAATGCACAATTCAATATATTACTAAAATAATAGATATTCTTTTAATTTAATTTGGAATTATTTTGAATTTTAGATAAAATTCCCTTGTACAGTTATAACAATTCTCTCTATAATCAGACAAGTTAATCCATTTATAGGATGATTTTTGTGAATCTCTTGCTTACATTCCATTCAATTCAAATTGTGGTATCATTTTACACATTATTATCCTTCCACATTATCATGACTGATCCATTTTGTACAATGTGCAATCATATTACTGCTACACCAGCAAGTTAATTATTTGCATGACATTGTTTGGTGACATTCAGGGGCATTATTATGAGATTTAAGTCAACAAAAGAAATTCTATCTACACATGAAATGAGTAGAGCAGCCTATAAGCAAATCTTTGAACAGTGGGCATTATGCACAGACAAATTCTGGAGCAAATCTATAGCAAACGAACTGCGCCTAGATAACAAATAACTTCCACTTCAATGAAATCAGACTTTAGACCTTTCTAGCATTCAAGGGGTTAAAGGCCTCATTTAAAACAATGGGAATTTTGAAGATTTTTAGATCTCCTATGAGGTGCAGTTGGTTTACTTATTAATTGCACCTTTTCTCTTTTATTCATAAGGGCCAGTGTGTGTGTGTGTGTCAATAAACTCTTTTACAGACTTCTGTCCTTTCAAGACAATGCGTTGGGTACCAGTCTGGCACTCAAAGGGTTAATCCCTCTAAAGAGACTGTATAAAATCAAGGCAGAGCATATGAGTTGTACCAATATTTAGTTTTGCTAAACCTATGCCTATACTTATTTACAGACTCTTTAGTATATTTCATGCACAATTCTTCCATTGCACAATTTCTAAGAGAATAACAGCTCCCACCAACAGCACTGTACTTTTTCTTGAATTAATATGTTATTTATTTAGCACCACAAGTGTATGCAGTGCTTTACAATGTAAGGGTTTAGACAATACAGGGTTATAAGCATACCTGGGAACTCTCCGGATTTGCCCCGGAGACTCCGGTTCTGACAGAACTTTACCGGGTCTCCGGGGCAGAGGCTGATTCCTCCGGATGTGGAGAGTTTCTATTGAAACTCTACCACATCCGCTTTTTCTCCTGCTGATACTCAGTCCCTAGCCCTCTGAGTGCCAGAGTAGTAAGGAATGCATTGCTTTGCAATGCATTCCGTACCACTCTGGCACTCAAAGGGTTAAGCCCCCCCCCCACTCGCGGCAAGCCCCGCCCCTTTTTGACGCGATTAGCGTCATTTTTGTCACCCCCTGGTGAACAGAGGACTACCCTCCGGGTAGCCCTCGACTGGAAGTTCCCAGGTATGGTTATAAGTGCTTTGCAAAGTGAAACACTGGAAGTGAGGTCCCTGCCCAAAAGCTTACAATCTAAAGTGGTAATGGAAGACATACAGCGTACACGGAGGTTAAGTGCTGTATACAGTGCCAGAGTTCCAATTAGGATAGGGGACATAAATTAAGTAATATACAAAGTGAGTGCCATGTGACATGTTTAAGTTTTGTTAAGAAAGTGTAGTTTCAGTCGTGATTTCAAGACCATCAGCGAGGTGCAGTGGCGCAGAGTGGGAGGTAGAGCATTCCATAGATACAGAGCAATGAGAGAAAAAGGTTTGATACGTGAGAAGGCTGTAGACACAAAAGGAGCTGAGAGAAGATTGTTATTGGCTGATCGTTCTTATTAATAATAATAATCCTTTATTTATATAGCGCACACAGATTCCGTGGCGCTTTACACTCATATTGGTTCCTGTCCCCATTGGGGCTCACAATCTAAATTCACCTATCAGTATGTTTTTGGAGTGTGGGAGGAAACCGGAGTACCCGGAGGAAACCCACGCAAACACAGTGAGAACATACAAACTCATTGCAGATGTTGTCCTTGGTGGGATTTGAACCCAGGACCCCAGCGCTGCAAGGCAACAGTGCTAACCACTGAGCCACTGTGCTGCCCCGTCATTTGTCCAAGAGATAACACCTTCAATCATTCCCAGATGCCATGCCCATGGAGGAAGACATTAAAATTGCTGGCAGTTTTTACAAACTTGTGATTCACCCCCCCCCTCCTTAACCCTTTGAGTGCCAGAGCGGTATTGAATGCATTGCTTTGCAGTGCATTCTGTAACCCTCAGACACACAAAGGGTTAAAGTGTTAAAATGACCATGTGCAGTGGGAAGAGGCCCAGCTGCCATCTGTCATATCTGTCTCCATGGACACTGACAATGTTATCTCAAGAACAAAGTCACAAGGGGCCATTGAGGTTTTATTACATAATAAGGCACGTGGTCATTATTATTAGGAAGTGTTAGGTCTCCTCTAATGCCACCCCCTGTAATAGGTGCTAGAAATTAAATAATTTTGCTTGTATCTTTTGGTGCAAAAGTAGAGGATTTCTATATATTGCATATTTATAGGTATAACCCATCATTTAATTTGATAATAAAAAAAACACATTTTTATAGGTTTGCCTGTGATGATTTGTACTCAGTGCATTTTTTAACAGGGACCGGTTAAAAAGTATGAACTTTAGCTCACTCATCCCAAGTGTCCCTTTTTAGGAGGAATTGTCCCTCTGAGAAAAAATCCCTATGTCTTTCTTTCCCACCCGGGCATCCTTCTGAGCAGGGTCCATTTTTGGGAATTAGCAGCCATTTGTTGGGCCCATTGATGAGGTTAAGGTGTGACTGCAAGAGAAGATTGCCTTTGTGCATATTGAAGAAGACACTTATATGCCTGTCAGTCTTAAGATTACCTTCGGAGCTTGATGTAAATAATTGTCCCTATGAGTATATTGGCACTAAGCATGGTTTTCATCTCTATAACAGGTGTTCTCTCAGATCTATGCACTCTTCTTTTGTTTTTATTACAAGGTAGTGAACTTGCCCCCTTGCTTACCTCTGCCCAATTAGCAGTGTCTCCATCCTCTCTCCAGGCCAATTTCCTTTACCTCTCCTTGGCACCCTCCCTTCCATGTCACCATGACCCCTCCACTCCCTTCTTTAACCTTGGCCAACTCCCATACCTTCCATGGTCTTGGCCTTCTTCCCTTTCTCTTTATGGTACTTGGCCCACTCCCTTCCATGTTTTCTCCTCCCTTCCATCTCTGTGGCTTACTGCTGTTTGGTGAACGTCTCTTTGCAGCTACCCTTGGTCTGCCATGTGTCCACAACTTACCCCTACCTTTCAGCCACAACTCATTTATGCCCCTGCTATCCCACGTTTCCTTTTATCTTGCTCTTCTGTTCCTTCAATAACTTGTCCCTCCGACCATCTGTCTTTTGGCTATTCACTCTGAATCAGTTCAGAAGAATTTTTTTTCTAGATCCTATGGATCGATCTGGGAAATGAATCATGACATTTTGCTTAGATCTTTTCCTATAATACAATGGTCAGTTGGGATCTGTTTTCACATTTTGTCACTACTTTCCTCATATAATTTCCCTATGTAACAATGGTTATATTTTTGCACATGTGATATAACTCTGAGCATGTATTCTACAGGGCTTTGCATCTTATTTCCAAGAATGAACATGCATGTTTAAGAATATTTATCTATTGATTGAAAAGAGAATGTGCCTGGCTTAAGCTTTTATTTCCTCATGTCACGAAACATTCTTTAAGAAAGGAAGTCACTGAAAATCATTTTCATAGTTTGAAAGCAATTATATGTGTTTGTTTTCTTAGAGTTTAGCTTAGTAACAGAATAATCTTCTAGTCAATAGGAGGCTTTAGCCATGCTGGAATGTTATCACTGCTTCTTTATTCTGTTGTTTTATCCTAAGATCCAAAAGACGGTCAGTATTCCCAAACTTAAAGCTGATCTCTGTCAGAACATTTACTTTGGGTAGAGCAATATTTAGAGATGAGATTGTATCATTAAGGAGAAAACACATAAGCATATATAAAGTATAAAACCAAAGTACAGCATTTTGATATAAGAACAAAAGGCTCTGTGTGGCATACATTACTACTTCATGATATTTAAGACCAAATGGTGATGGATAATGATAGATTAGTTATATTGTTATGCCCTTAGGTCGACCAACATGGGTGTTCTTGAATTAGCAACAAAGTGTATTGTATGGAGAATTTCATACTTTACACATTCCATTCGACAAGGTATATTCATGAATTTTTAGAGCCAAGTTATGTACCAAGGTGAGATAAAGCTAAGATAAATACCGAAGTGTGAAAATCTCTCCAATCTCATTGGTATTTTATGGAGTCTTATTTTTAATTTGAAGATATCATAGTGCATAAACTGAACATAATAACATAGGAAGTGCAGAGTTTAATGGTGTCTTGAAGGTAGATGATCACAATCTACCAGTGGATAACAGTCGTTAGACCAAGAGAAGATTCATGCTGAGTAGTATTTGTCAAATCCTTCCAACAGTGAAGTTGTTAATATGGTCATAGTCTGTACCATATCAACCCCTACAATGCTAGCATAACCTGTCACCTATTTGGCACTGTAGCTAAATAAACTTCAGTGCTGAGGAACTAACATTTCCTACCTCATGGTCCTATCTGGCAGCAAATCTCTGTTATTCTCGCTTTGCAAGCGTTATTATTGTCACAATCTGAATATGTATTGAATCCTCCAGTGTTAGAGGGACAAAGACCTGCCATGTACTGGAATTGCAAAAATATTCACCCATAGCGAGTTTATCAGATATACATCTACCCTTAATGTCAGTGACATACTTATGGGTCGGTTCTTCATAGGAACTAAGAGCAGGGCCGGATTTACATCTCAGGAGCCTGTAGGCACAGAAAGCTGAAGCGCCCCCCCCCCGCCAAAAAAAAAAAAAAAAGTTCAAAAAGTTTTGACTGAAATATTTTTCGATTAATCGATTAATCGGATAAAAAAAATGCTAATTTTTCATTATTTAAACTGATTTAATGAACAGTGTTAAAAACAAACAGCAGAATAAAAAACTTAACACATTAACATGTGTCATTGTTATTATTTTACTATGGAGTCTATGCACCTCTTTCTCCCCCCTTGTACTTCTCTCTCTCCCCCTTGTGCCTCTACTTCTCCCCCCTTGTACTTCTCTCCCCCCCTTGTGCCTCTATTTCTCCCCCCTTGTACTTCTCTACCCCCCTTGTGCCTCTCTCCCCCATGTACCTCTTTCTCCCCCATGTACTTCTCTCTCCCCCTTGTGCCTCTTTCACCCCATGTACTTCTCTCTCCCCCTTGTGCCTCTTTCATCCCATGTACTTCTCTCTCCCCCTTGTGCCTCTTTCACCCCATGTACCTCTTTCTCCCCCATGTACTTCTCTCTCCCCCTTGTGCCTCTTTCACCCCCATATACTTCTCTCTCTCCCCCTTGTGCCTCTTTCACCCCATATACTTCTCTCTCTCCCCTTGTGCCTCTTTCACCCCATATACTTCTCTCTCTCTCCCCCTTGTGCCTCTTTCACCCCCATATACTTCTCTCTTTCTCTCCCCCTTGTGCCTCTCTCCCCCATGTACTTCTCTCTTTCGCTCCCCCTTGTGCCTCTCTCCCCCATGTACTTCTCTCTTTCGCTCCCCCTTGTGCCTCTCTCCCCCATGTACTTCTCTTTCGCTCCCCCTTGTGCCTCTCTCCCCCATGTACTTCTCTCTTTTGCTCCCCCTTGTGCCTCTCTCCCCCATGTACTTCTCTTTCGCTCCCCCTTGTGCCTCTCTCCCCCATGTACTTCTCTCTTTCGCTCCCCCTTGTGCCTCTCTCCCCCATGTACTTCTCTTTCTCTCCCCCTTGTGCCTCTATCTCTCCCCCGTACCTCTTTTTCACTTTCCTGCACTGATGACAGCCGGAGCGCAACCACTCCAAACGCGGAGACGCCGCATGGAGCGTGAAGGGGTTTTCTTCCTCTGTCTGGGCGCCAGTTTTAAACTGGCCTCAGAACAGAGGAAGAAAATACCTGCACGCTCCACGCGGCGTCTCCGCGTTTGGAGTGGTTGCGCTCCGGATGTCATCAGTGCAGGAAGACAGCAGTATCCGGCGGCTGTGGGGCTGCACAAAAAAAAAAAGTGTAAAAAAAACAAAACGATCCCAATGACAGGCGCCCCTCTGTGGGGTGTGCCTGTAGGCAGATGCCTACTCTGCCTTATTATAAATCCGGCCCTGACTAAGAGATAAAGCAAATCCTTCATAGGTCTATGGCGGTGCTTATCAACATTGCACTATAGGGGCCCTCTAAATTTTCTCATTGATTTAAATGGAGCTTTTAAACCTTTGAATGCTAGAGAGGTCTCTACTGCTTCATTTAATATCTCTCTAACGTTCATTGGGTTAAAATGAACATTTAAATCAATGAGAATGTTTTATTTCTTCCCTATGGTACATATGGTTTGTCTCAGACCTACTTGTTGTGCAACATGCATGTATGTGATGACAAGGGAATGTTGATAGAAACATATAATTTGATGGCAGATAAGAACCATTTCGGCCCATCTAGTCTGCCCATTTTTTTCCAAAATGTTCTCGGCTTCCAGCTTCTTCAGACTCTGCTTGGACCGCTCTATGGTGTGTAGCAGTTTGTGGAATTCCTTATGTTCAGCACAGTGGACCCAACACACAGTCCTGTAATGACTGGAGGCCTCGGAAGGGGTGAGTAGTCTCTCTGAACACACCTTTATGATGTCATTCAGAGTAATGGCATAATGAAACCGAAGGGCCGGCTCCATAGTCACAGTGTGTAGTTCCAGCATGCGGTACAGCAGGTTGTCCAGTGGCTCAATAAGGACTCGCTCCATTTCACTGGTCAGGCCCCAGTCCAACGCAGTGTATATTGCCTGTCCCAGGTGCTCGATAATCTTTTTCTCAGACTGATTGATATCCTGGGTACCACTGCAGGAGGTGAACAATACACTGCCATTATGGTGAATTAGGATACTCTTCACTCCGCTCAGACTTGGTACCGGCCTGGTCCCCCACAACATGTGCTTTAGTTTGGAGCAGCACTGGAAGCACAGTGCTCACGCCTGCTCTTCACTGATTGGCTGCCCATACCACTTCAAAATGTGTTCGAGTAAAGTAGTATAATGATAGGATGAAGACTGTAGCTCCCATGTCATTGAAGTCATAACACCTGATTTATCACACTGGACAGTGTATCTCACCTTTATCTCACCCATGTCCCTAAAGTCTGGGAGCCCCTGGTTTATCTCATTAGGTAATTTACCTTACCTTTATCTCACTTTTTTGCATCCACCCCATGGGGCTTATCCATTCAAATGAAAAACTCTAGTTCCTATGTTCCGTGGAGCCCTTCTTCTACTTTGGAGAGACCTTAGTGCATAGTTTATCTCACCAGTAGGTTTATCTCATATTTATCACACATTATTGCATAACACCACTTGTTATATTTATGAAAGAAAAATAACTTGAAAAATACCCAAAGGTATCTGTCAATGATAGCAGAAAAGACAGGGTTCTCAGATATGTGCTTTGAATCATTCCGACCACAGAATGAAAAATTTAATTATATATGAAGGGTTTTCACATTATATGAATTAAATAACATTTTAAACTTGATAAACTTGTATTTTCTAAATCCCAGAGTGGCCCTTAGTTTTAACATGTGAGGTATATATAGATGTTATATGATACCACCCAGCTGGTTAATTACAATGATCTGGGTTGACACAGCTATGAATTGTTGTGCCTCTGGGCCTCATTTAGTATGAGGGTACTAGAAAAAAAAATCTGGCAGTTTTCTCCTGCTAAATCTCAATGTTGTCAATGGGAGGGAACTGGGAGGAAAAAAGTCAGCCTTTCTCTTCAGTTGGAATACAGTCAATACATTTCTTTCCATCAAAGTTACCTTTCTACACAAACCTAAAGGAAAACAAAACAAGATGCTGGAGCCTTAAATGGAACTGTACCTATAGAATAACTGTAGTGGGGCAAACCAACTTCATAATAGGTGGATAAATAAAAGTATCCATTGGTATAAATGGGGCTTTTAGAAGGACATTATCAGCTAATTTGCTGCTTGCCTGCTGCCAGTCTCTGCCCCCCTAACGCCCATGGAGAGGCAAATCAGACAGCGAATCAGGAACCTTTGATTTTTATATATATATATATAGCTTGCATTTGTAAGAATTAGTTCTTAGGTGCATAAGCCCCAGATGAACATATTCATCTAAATTATTAGACTAAAGTTTCAAGTAATTATAATCATAATATTACACATGCCCGCTGGCAGCCACAGAACCACACACACACACACACACACATCGAGCTGTAAGGGAAAATGTTTCCTTCAAGAGCTTTTCTCCCTAAAAAAAATCTGCACATTTTTCAACCACTATTTACGTTATTTATCAAATAGACTTCAACGTCAACCTCAATGGCTAGAAAAAGTGCCCTTAGATGATTTATCATAAAGTTGCATAAGAATTTCTGTTGATTTGTTGATACATTTGATTCCTACTGGCAAGCCAGCACTCATACAAGAAACCATACTAAGGGGTCAACATAAAAGGTTCTCCATTATGGTTTTTTAACAGCTACTGAACATAGTTAGTCCTGGCAGAAATAATGTATAAGATCAAACCTGGATAATATCTCACTAACAAAGCCTGCAACATCAGTAATAAGATAATTACCATGAAGCCACTAACTAGAAACACAACAGAAAACAGCTTAATGATTTAGTTACATCAGTGTCTATATATCCACAGTTCTTTCAAAGTTACTTTGTTTAGTTATTTTTCAAGTTGTTTAAGCAAATGAAACATATGTTACATTCTTAACCTCCTTTGTAAATATGATTCCAAAAGTTCTTGTTGCAAAATTGTGTTGCTGGAATTAAGCATTTTGCCATTATAGGTTAAAACGGAGTCCAAGCCAAATGGATCTCTGAACCGCCGTGCAAATGAAAATCAGTTTGCTTACATATTAATGTTGCATTTAATTCCCCAGTACAAGTGATCTATTACTCAAAAGTATAACAGAAATGATAGAGCACATAAAACATATTGACAAATAAATCCAAACAGACAGGATCCAGAACTGTTACCAATTATAAATATAAAATTGTTATTAGCAAGAAGATAGCAATTAACTCCTGTGATTTCCAAATAGGGAAGTTATGCTCTATTATCATCCCTTGCCTCCCAACATGAGGGTTTAATTTATCTAGCAAAAGGGATCCTTGGAATTTGCATTCTATTGTTCTCACTACAAGGAGGACAATGCAAGTGGTTGTTTAACCCCTTCGCGTCTTGTGACGTACCCGGACCGTCACGCTGGTCCGGCACTTAAGGACCAGTGACGGTCCTGGTACGTCACGTACTTTTACTCACCGCGCTCCTGCAGGAGCGCGGTGAGTAATACCGTGGACTGAAATTGATCGCTCCAAGACCGGAGTGATCTCTTTCAGTCCTCCTTTCGATGTGCCGCCCCACGTGATCAGTCACGTGGGACGGCACGTCGAACGCGTCTATCTGGTCCTTAAAGGACCAGACACCGCAGGATCGTCGGACCCTAAGGGGTTAAGAGAAGAGCTCTTGGAGTCCCCTCTAGCATTAAAAGGGGTCAAATGATCCATTTATATCAATAGGAATATAGAGAATAATTTATACACCTAGAATTACTGCACTTATATTTAGAAAATATCACCTTCTAATAAATAAAAAATACAAAACAAATCCCCCCCAACACTTAGACCTGCTGGACCATTGCCCAAGCCAGTATGTATAAAAAAAAACCAACAATTATTAGCTTTTATATGTTCAGTCTCTGTTCAACTTATTTCCCATGCTCCCATTGGCTGAGAAGTGGGGTTACCCAGTTACTTCAATTTAACCAATCCATATGTGACTTGAATATGTTATTTTGAATGTTAGTGACACTGAAACATGAGAAGACTTTTTCTTTTAATGAGTTAGCCATCTTACTGCATGCAGGCAATTTCTTACACTCCATATTTGTGATTTATATTGTGGTCTACTTTAAACCACACATTCTTAAAGCAGTTTACCCAACTAATCTTTATAATGTCATTACAATTAAGATAAACAACAAAATTACCTTAAGAATAAAGTGATTTATTCTAGTTAATTCCTAATCAAGATACGAATTGTTTTTAAATTGAAGTTGAAAAAGACCATGAACAATATTTATTTTGTCATGAATGAATTCAACAGTGACCTTTTATTCTTATATGTATTGTAAATATGCATTTTATCATAGTGCTAAAACCCTAAACTGTTCAGAATGTGTGTTAATAAGAAAAGAACATTACATAAATACTCAGAAAAACGTTAGTCATATTTACAATTGTACTTTGATATTTAAATGATAGCAGACTCATTCTGACTAAAGTGCATAATCCAAAAATGTTTATATCAGTATGACAGCTATACTGTATGTAGAAAATCCACAGATTTGCCCTGAACTTTGATAGTAACTTCTAAATTCATTCTGAGTCTCTCAGAACCAAGAACACATCAACCTGCTGTTGCTCTACAGTGTCCACTTACCTCCTGCCCTGTTGCACTTATGCCCTGGTCAACCCAACCCACTATCCTAGTATGACCTGCCAGTGTTTTTTTTTTTGGTTTGTGTTTTTATTATATAGACGTTTACATACAATGGTATTAACATGTATATCGCTGAGTCAACGATACAATAATAAAAAAAGACCTGGCCTTTTTAAAGTGATAGTAATACTTCGTTTTATCTTTATTTTATTTTGTAGGCATTAAAAAATATAAATATAAATATAAGTCTTATATTTATGGTTTGAGAGATATTCTCAAGCAAAGTTTCCCCTCTGGCCCCTTTTACCTAGTGTAAGCCATCTCTTCTCAGATGTGGAATCTGGTCCATAGACCAGACAGATAACAGAAGGGGACAATCTTCTTCCTATGAGAGCAATAAAAGCCCTGCCCCCCTTGACAGGTTTTTCAGGTTTTTCCCTTATCATAACTGAAGATTGTCCCTCTCTGTAATCCACCTGGGCATCTTCCTGCTGCTCTGAGCTGAGCAGTTTCATCAGAAAAGGGGTGGGAGAGGGATACTTTATCATTGAATTACTCATGAACTACAACTCTGACAGAACTGAAATAACACTCTCCAAAATCCAAATACCATGATGATTAATTAGAGCTGCTTTTATTATGAAACATTACTATCCCTTTAAACCATCCAATTTAATTCACTTCTCAAATTGCAAAAACTGCATCATTTTACCCCATTAATCACAAGTGGTGACAAGACCTCTAAAAGATGCAAATGACCAGTATGATTAAAACACAGTACAAAGTACACAGAGAACTGGTATCCTGGATCATTTCATGGATCCATTTGGTTTGTTTTACTAACAGGTAGACAACTCATTATTCTCAAAATAAATTATATCAACCATAATGTGTGCACATGACTATGAAAATCAAAATACAAAACTAAATAAAACCCACGTCAATTAATCTACAATTACAGAATTTTATCCCTAATCAGATTAAAACAAAACGCTAATAATCACCTACATCATGTAAAAACTGTTAGAGAGGCAGCCAAATTCATTCAAAATTCAAATTAATTTCACAAAATTCACTATTAAACCACAATGGAGATTCACATCATATAATGACAGTTTGGTTCCATTTAGGGTGTGTACAGTGTTGCAATATCGTATACACCCTCTGGACTCAAAGCGCTAGATCAACAACATGATTCTAATGATTAAATTGATAAAAAAAAGCAATGCATTGAAGACTTCTCTAACATTCAGAGGATTACAAAAGTCTAATTTAAAATGATGGACCTTGGGTGAATATTTATTTGTACCCTGTGATGTAGTTAGTTTGACCCAAATTGTATCTCTCTATCTTAATGCATAATACTCCTAAACCCTAAAGTCTCAGTCAATTGGCAGGAGCTATTTGATAGCTTCTCCTTTTAAGGGATAGTAATACTTAAAATGTAAAAGAAAATATGTTGTAGGGTTTATCCCCCCTGAGTAAAACAAGAGTACTCCCACTGCTGAAAGGTGTTTCATTCAAAAGTTATTAATTTTCACAGTTGAATTTTTTAGGTGTAATATCACAGTGGCCCAAATTGTACAGTGGCGCTGTTGCTACACGATCCTATGGACAGCTCTGGTCCCAGGACCATAAATCTCCATAGGATGGTGTAGCAACAGCGCCACTGTACAATTTCAGGCCACTGTGATATTTCACCTAAAAAATTCAACTTTGAAAACTAATAACTTTTGAATTAAACACCTTTCAGCAGTGGGAGTACTCTTGTTTTACTCAGGGGGATAAACCCTACAACATATATTTTTTTACATTTTAAGTATTACTATCCCTTTAAGACCAATATTAACATTTTATCTACTAGAGTATGTCCTGAAGATCACTGACAGTATAAAGTTACACATTTACACAAAACAGAGACAATTAAAAAACAAAAAAACACGATCTTTAATATCCAGTTACATGTTCTCTTTAAAAGCAAAGAAGCAGTTATTTTCAGGAATAGTGAAGCAATGCTTTAGAGACCTCTCCTTTTATATATTTGTATTTTATACATATTAATATTTATTTATTGTGAATGTTTTATTGTATCATATGGAGTAGTTTATCCCAGAATTACTCCACTTTATTCTAGCAAGAAACTTAGATTAGAGTGTTTCATAGTAAAGTGGAAATATAACAAGACTGACAAGAATATAGCAGCCCATAGTAAACAACACTAATTAAGGTCTAAAGGTGTTTAAATGTATATATATGAATGTGTGTGTATTTATATATATATATATATATATATATATATATATATATATATATATATATATATCACATTTACAGTTTTATGAAGGTTGACAGCTGCTGCACTAAACTTGAATATCTGGAAACCTGTTACCAGTTTACTAGATTACATGCACATGCTATGGATCACACTAAACCTGAATATGTTAAATAGTGTGAAGTCCAGTTGTCCGTATATGCAAGGTAAGCCAAATAATGAGACACTTTAATGGAGATATATAAATAGTAGCATGCTCCTTATGCTGAAAACCAAAAGTTTAACTAGGAATGGAATTATTCCTCTGATTATTTCTTATCCTAGAAGGCACCTCTTGTTTTATCCCTAAATCACTTCTCCCAGCTCACTTATACTGCAGAACAATGCCCTGCACACTTCCGCTAGCACTGACAAGGCTAAGTGAATGGGAGAGGTAATGCAGGGATAGGACAGGAAGTGTCTGCTCTGCATGCCTTAATTAGCATAACCTATAAATCTAAATAACTCAAAAACTAGTTTTCTAAATAGAAAAAGGCTAATAAAAACATAAAAGTTGTTTTGAAACATCTTTCAAAACCAGCAAATTTGTTTTAGATGAAAGAACTAGAAAAACATTTTAAAACAAAAATGGCTAATACAACATACGGTATAGCTGAGCTCCAGCTGAATATAATTGGCTGATGCCCATTTCAACCTCCCACATTACTTGTGTGAAAGTTCTCCTGGCAGTCTGGCCTGTTGTATTTTTACTGTGTTCCTTTATAAGAGCAATAAAGATGCAGCTTGCTGGCCGTTTGTAAGTAAGGTAATAGCTGTTTGTATGAAAGGCACCATAACCCACATGTATTTTTTTCACCATAGGTGACATAACAGTTTTTTGTTAAAGGAATCTTAAAGGGACATTATAACCAAAAAAGTATAGTTAAAAGATGGTACAGTGTTAGCAATGAAAAAAGGAGACTGGTATAGTAAATGTTATAACTTTATTAGATGCTGGTGAGATAGCTCAGTGGTACAGTCCCTGACTATGGAGCCTATTCCAACCTCAAGGTTGCAGGTTCGATTCCCAGCAGGGTCAACTCAACCCTTCATCCTTCCAAGGTCGATAAATGAGTACCATTGATTGGGTAATAATAACACCTATTATTTCAGCTGCCGATTTGGTTAATTCCAAGAGCGTGCGCTGGAAGCGCTTTGAGTCCCACTGGGAGAAAGGCGCTATATAAATACTATTTATTATTATTATTATAACTGTAGCTATAGAGTGCAAGCTTTCAAGACAAGTTTGGTCTCTTGATCGGGCGTGTCATAGAATGCAAGTTGTCTTGAAAGATTGCACTCTAAAGCTACTCAGCCAATATAGGTATCACTTTTAACATACCACTATCTTGCAAAAACAAAAAGGACTCAAATCCATTAAAATATTATGTACTCCTGGACAGGAGTTTTTTAAATTTCTTTGGTAACAAAGTACTCTAATATTTCAAAGCATATTTATCAGGCCTATTAAAAAAGTTGATAAAGCCATTAGCAGTGTTAATTGTTAGATTAGAGCACACCCAGTTTGGTTCATTGAAACTCTTATCTCATTATTCATTTGTTTATCTCAATCATGGCATACATTGCCCTTATCACTTGTAGAAACCGAAATGGGTCAAATGGTCATACACAGCTGCCTCCTGATGAATAGGAAAAGCATGTGTATAATATATTTTGGGGTTCATGCACCTAAGTAGGTGTGATCCCTATTCATTTTTTTTTTTTTGGTAATAATTTTCCAGAAGCACTTGATTAGGTAGAAGTATACATTGACTCTCATTTCTGGTCTCTGTTTTAGGTCTCTATTTAGTCCCCCACTTTTCACAATAAACATTTGATCTTTTAATGAGTCTGAATGAGATTGTGCATAAAAGAAATCCCCACCATGGCATTTTGGAATCCTGTAAACATTATGAAGACAGTGAAATGTCTCTAGAGGGATGTAACTATATGACTCCAAGCTAAACCAGGCACTGGAATTGATTTTTCCAGTTCTACTCCTGCCTAATGTCAATTTATTAAGCTTCTTACTTGGAAAACTCTCCCCTTGACCCTTTGAGTGCTTTGCAATGCTTTGCATACCTCTCTGGCACTCAAAGGGTTAACACTGTTTGCACCAATAGGAGGTCAGTGGGGAAGTGTATGGATGTTTCACTGCGTTCCTTTCTTCTGCATCTAGTTTGATGTGATGTAATTACAAGGTATAGAAAAAATTGCTGCAGTTTTACTCACTTTCCTGCTTGTGCAGGAACGCTAACACCAAAAAATGGAAGACTAGATAATTTTAAATGTCATTTACATAAAGTTAGCATATGTAAACATTATTCATATAATCCTAAACTTGCTTTTAACTTATCTTCTATATATATAAAAGGTCAGATGTATGTTTGTCCGATGCAGTCATGCGCAGTAGAGACTGCCCGATGCAGACATGCACAGTAGAGACTGCCTAAACGCAGGCCAGATGTATTGTATGTTTGTCCAGTGCTGTTATGTGCGGTAGAGACTGCCCGATGCAGTCATGTGCAGCAGACACTGCCCAAACACTTGGCCCATGTACACAGGCTTTTACACTAGTATATATATAATTTGTATTGTTCAGATAGTATTTATTTAAAGATGTTTGGGCAGTTTGCATTGAGAGATAAGAGCTAACATCACGTAATTGTAATTCCTGCCCACTGTTCATGTAGTCAGTGTTCAGAACAGCTATCTTATCTCAGCCCATTCACAGATTATCCTGGACAATCAATAAGAGCCTTGGAAAAAGACAGGAATGTGTACTCCCTGTAAGATTTAGGCCTTAGAAAACATTTGTAAAACAAATATAAGTTGTATGCAGTTTAACTTAATTTAATATTATTTTATTTAATCCTATGAGTGCCAGAGGGGTATGCAACGCAATGCAAAGCAATGCATTGAGTACCCCATTGACACTCAAAGGGTTGAGTGTATATAACCCCAGTAAATGTTTAGATGTTAAAGAAATAGTAATGTTTCAAAATAATTATAGTTTTTGGGCCATGTGGAGCATTATTATCATTCTCTGCGATGTGTAGTTCCAGAGTAATTGAAATATAAGTATCCCCCTCCTGTCCCTTTTACCTAGTGTAAGTCGCCTCCCCTCAGATGTGGAATTTGATCGCGTGACCGGACAGCTCACAGTAAGGGATACTCTACTGGCTGTTAGCATTAGGAAAACTCAGCCCCCCTTGAAGGAGGAGGGCAGGTTTATCCTTATGCTAACAGAAGATTGTCCCTTGCTGCGATCCATCCGGATGGTCTTGCTGTGCAGCTTTACACAGATAAAAGGGGCGGGATGATTCAATTACTCTGGAACTACACATCATAGAGAATGATAATAATGCTCTACATGGCCCAACTATAAAGAATAATTGGAGCATTTATTTTGAAACATTACTATCACTTTAATTCTCCATTAACAATGGCAGAGTAGGTGTTTGTTGGAATGCACTAAAGCAAGCATGTTTTCTAATGCATTTCCCAAAGTGTGCTGACCAATCTGTACATCCCCCTTCTATCCAGCTACAGACTACAGTTGAGTTCAAATTTGTCTATAGACGTCAATGAAAGTGTGCTAGATAATACATATCAAATTCAAGGTAAAGGTTTAATAAGAAGAAATTCAATATCAAACCAACAGTACCATAAGACAGAAACAAATACATGCTTAACAATGCATTGAGACCTCTCTAACTCTGAAAGGGTTACTATTTATATCAGTGGGTAGGTTATTTGCCCCCATGGTGCAGTTGTTTTGTACCAGAACTGCTCCAGTTGTTAATATATCATCCACTAAATTCAGCGGTGTAAAAATGATCAGTACTATACAAAAAACTATTTTTACAATAGAAATATAACATTTAGAATAGAATATAGTCCTAAAATTGAATAGGGACAGCGGGTCACAGATTATACGTTCACAGCGTATAAGAAGTTTGCCACAATGTTAAACCTAAATGAAATAATTGGGATTTCAATGCCATTTTAATCTGGTGTAAAACGCTTCCTGTGCAGGAATAATGGAATATTTAATCTTATGCAATTTGCATAGAAATAGGCTTCGACATACTTGGCATGCCTCTCAGCATTTTCTGCTACGGTAACTGGATTAACATTGTAAATTGATTGTAGTTGTCAGCAGGGGACCATTGCCAGCGGGTGTGAAGTATAACTATTTATGTCTGACATATTTTTGATTATCAACTTTAATTATGTAACATTTGTGAGTTGAGCAAAATAATCATTTAGATTTTTCAAGCTTCCTCCAAAGTGAAAGGGAAATTGTGGAGGTTTCAAGGTTGTCATAGTAGGAAAAGCTGGAGTAATTCTTTAGCAAACAAATTGCACCCATTGATTTTAACCCTCTGAATGTAAGTATCCAGTGCCCGGTTTGCAATGCACTGAAGACTGCTCAGGGGGATAAATGCCTCATTTTAACCCAATGGGAATGTGTAATTGTCCTCTGTGCTGGAGTTTGTTTGCTGCAGAATTGCTCCAGTTCTTGAATGAATGATTGAATGAATGAATGAATATATTTATTTATATAGCACCACAAATGTAGGCATCGCTTTACAATTTAAGTGTTTAGACAGTACAGAGTTATGAGTTCTTTGCAAAGTAAAACACTGGAAGTGAAAGTGATAGTAATATTTCAAAAAACAGCAGTTCCAATTAATCTTCATAGTATTTGGGCCATAGAGAGTGTTATTTCAATACTGTCAGAGTTGTGGTTCAAAAGTAATTGAATTATAAAGTTTCCCCCTCCCGCCCCTTTTACCTAGTGTAAGCCACCGCCCCTCAGATGTGGAATCTGGTCATGGGACCAGACAGTTCACGGCAAAGGACAAACTTCTTACTATGAGCATAAGGAAAACCCTACCCCCTTGACAGGTTTTTCAGGTTTTTCCATATGCTCACTGAAGATTGTCCCTCCCTGCTATCCATCTGGACAGTCTTGCTGCTCTGAGGTGAGCAGTGTTACATCAGTAAAAGGGGCGGGAGGGGGATACTTTATCATCCAATTACTCTTGAACTACAACTCTGACAGTATTGAAATAACACTGTCAAAGATTATGAAGATTAATTGGAGTTGATTTTATTGTGAAACATTACTATCCCTTGAAGTCCCTGATTGAAAATGTACAATCTGAAGTGGTACAGGGAGACATACAGAGTACACATTGGTTAAAGGGACAGAAATACTTATAATAAAGTGCAGCTCCCAGTCTTCTTTATTATATTTGTAGCTCGTAGTGCAATATTTCAGTATTAACAGGCTTGTAGTTCAGCTGTGATTGATTCTGGAAGGATCCCCGTCCCACCCCTTTCCCCTGTGTAACGCTGCCTCTCATTCTGGTCCGGATGGAGAGCGGCGAGGGACAATGTTCAGTAAGCAAAAGGAAAATCCTGTCCTCCTTCATCAAGGGGAGCAGGGATTTCCTTATACTTACTGACTGAAGATTGTTCCTTGCTGCGATCTGTCCGGTCCCACGACTTATTCCACAACTGATGGGAGGCGGCCAGAAGGGCTGGGAGGGGGATCTTTTGGATTCAATTGCTGTTGAACTAAAAGCCCATTGTATTGAAATTGAAACATAGTGCTATATGCTAGAATAGAATAAAGAAGACTCAGAGCTGCACTTTATTATAAGTATTACTATCAATTTAAGTTCTTCTAATAACATCAGCCTCTGTTTTATGTAATATCTATATGTTACTGAAATACTGTTTATGACCTATGTACTGGGTATCTCCTAACAGCTACTGTTTCATAGCTCCTGGGTCCTTATGCAATCTCAGATTCCTATTGCTGTTTTACTGCAGGTTTACTTTACAACGGAGACATTCCAACAACTGTAACAAAAAGCCTGAATAGTAAGTCTATGAGTATCTTGTAAAGTCAATGAAGAGCTTTCAAGTTACCACTCATTTACAAATAATAATAGTAAAAAGGCTTGATCAGTGCGTGTGAAGAGCAATGTATCCATTACACTACTCTTCACTACAATCAATGCCTTTGGTATTCATCAATGATCACACATAATACTGAATAAAAATAAGGTGACCACATATCCCTTTAAAGTGGAACTATCACCCTAAATAAAGTCCCCCTCCCCAGTAATTAGGCATATAGCGATAAGCTTAGAAATAGTGCTATTATCAAGCATAAGTACCGCATTATTAAAGGGATAGTAATACTTAAGTATTACTAATCCCTATAGTAAAGTCCTATTAAAAATACATGTATTGCCCCAGTATCATCTCTTAAACCTTTATGGTTTGAGAGATGATCGCTCTTAAAGTTGCCCTCTCCATCTGCCTTTCCCGAAGTCAGCGTTGTAGCTGACTGAAGAGAAATCCAGTCATGGATCATCAGGCGGCTCTGCAGCAGAGCCGCGATCAAGTTAATAAAAAAAAATCTTTCACTAAAACGGTCTTCTACGTGTGCTTGCAAACCAAGCACACGTAGAAGACCATTTCAGTGAAAGTTTTCGTTTTTATTAGCGCGATCGCGGCCGTGCTGGAGAGCCACCTGATGACCTATGACTGGATTTCTCTTCAGTCAGCTACAACGCTGACTTCGGGGAAAGGAGAGGGAGAGGGCAACTTTAGGAGCAATCATCTCTCAAACCATAAAGGTTTGAGAGATGACACTGGGGGCAATACATTTATTTTTAATAGGACTTTAATATAGGGATTAGTAATACTTAAGTATTACTATCCCTTTAATAATGTGGTACTTATGCTTGATAATAGCACTATTTCTAAGCTTATAGCTATATGCCTAATTACTGGGGGGCGGGACTTTATTTAGGGTGATATTACTATCCCTTTAAGTAATCCTATTTCTTCTGAGACTGATGGCTAAGCTTCTTGCTTTAGAGGCATCTGTGCACCGTCAGTCCTTTCCTGTTACCTTACGGAACAATGAAGGAGACCGAGAAGGACTTTGTAGATGTTTCCAAGCCAAGATGTCTGCGCTTGTGCTTGGCCGCCAGTCTCAGAAGAAGTAGGATTTCTTAATAAAGCTGTGCTATATCACTAATTATTTGGAGGGGACTTTATTTAGGGTGATAGTTCCACTTTAAATCTGGAATGCTTGTAAGCGTACTGCCACCATTTTCAGAGCTGGATCCAATGTGTATTAATGATATTGAAGTAAGTATTGCTGTAGAAAGATTTGGATAAACTGACACAATTGGAGAAAAGAGGCAGATGAGGTTTAATATAGATAAAGGTAAGGTTATGCACTTTGGTTATGGAAATAAGCATGCAGCATATACATGAAACAGGTCACTACTTGGGGAATTTTTGTTTGATAGGGATTCGAGAGCGCTGATAGACAATAGGCTTCACACCAGTGTGCAGTGTCACTCAACTGCTGCAATAGGCCCTGTCATATATATATAAAAAGGGGTACAGATGCACAAGTTGGAAATATCTCTTTATAAATATTTGGTGAATAGAATACAGTTTTGGGAACCTGTTCTTAGGAAATACATTAATGAACTGGAAAAAGTACAGAGAGTTGTACACGTGAACTTAAAATAAGAAAAAAAAATTTTGTGACGTGCATCTTAGAACTTTTTAACCCCTTCAGAGTGCATTGGAGAAGTCTCATTAGCATCCAAGTAGTGAATTTGAGACTAAATAGGTACTATGTATCTTTTGATTTAATTGTCTAGATATAGATATTATCTATAGGCCTTTAAAGGCCTTTTTGGCTTTCAAACACCCTGTCTGTTTGCAATTAATTATTCCTCATGTGGCCTGTGGGTGTGGAAACATGTTACCTATGAGAAGGGCTGGTGGATGCACAGTCCTCTTAGACAGGTACCGACTCCATGCAAGCAAATAAAGGCAAGTCTGTCTTTACACATTTTTAAAGCAGAACTTTCATCTATTAATGTCATCATGCAATCATTAAGCATATGGCGACTAGCTTGAAAATACATGTCTTACCTATCACAAGTGTCATATTCTAAAGAAATCTTTACCCTTTGGAGACCGGAAGCCAGGTAAAAATGCAGACATCTTGTCTGCGCACCTGCACCGTCAGTCCCGGTCTCCTGTAAAGCATTGCAGGGTGCCACATGGTAACCGGAAGGGACTGGAGGTGCAGGCGCACAGACTGCACTAACCTGCCAGTCAGTCTCCAAAGGGTAAAGATTTCTTTAGAATCTGCCACTTGTGATAGGTAAGACACGTATTTTCAAGCTAGTCGCCATATGCTTAAAGTGTTAGTAATGTCCAAAAAAGTTTTTTTGCATTTAGAAGAGCTTAAAAAGTTGAGCTAAATGCAAAAAAACGTATCTCTCAAACCGCTATGGTTTAAGAGATACAGGCGTTTAAAGTTCGCTGTTTCTTACCGACAGCTGTAAAGCTGTCAGCAGGAGATTCGTGTCGGTGGACACGGTGGTGCTTGAGAAGTGCCGCGATCTCGTTACTTACACGGAATCCCTTCATTGGAATGGTCTAAAATGTGTGCTTGGTGTTCAGGCACACGTTTTAGACCATTCCAATGAAGGGATTCCTTGTAAGTAACGAGATTGCAGCACTTGTCGACATGAATCTCCTGCTGACAGCTTTACAGATGTCAGTAGGAAACAGCGAACTTTAAATGCCATACCGGTTTGAGAGATACGGTTTTTTTGCATTTAGCTCAGCTTTTTAAGCTCTTCTACATGCAAAAAAACTTTTTTTTGGACATTACTAACACTTTAATGACTGAATGGCAACTTACTAACGTGAAAGTTCCGCTTTAGATTATTGTTTGTCATTTGTTTTTAATCACATACACTGGGACCCCCAAGCATCACAAATGCTATATTAAAGGGTCCCCCTCCTACGGGTTTATTATAACATCTCCTCAGGGATCATTTTTAATTTAGATAGGGTTTTCAGGTGTTTAGAGTAGGTGTTTGCAATATACTGAGGTACCTTGGCGGGGTTTGCAAGCTTAAACCTCTTTTGGCCAAAATGTAAGCACTAAAACCTCATATTTGTCAGCAGTGTTATTATACATGCCTAATACAGGGTACACTTTTCACAATTAGATTGGAGGAGCGCAGGTTTGGTTTGTTCATTTATATATATATATATATATATATATATATATATTTATATATATATATATAGAGAGAGAGAGAGCATACCTCCCAAGTGTCCCCCTTTAGGAGGGACAGTCCCTCTTTTAGACCCAAATCCCTCTGTCCCTCTTTCCCACCCTAATGTCCCTCTTTTTAGGAGATCAGACTGTGTGGTGTGTATATAAGCATATCACATTGCCCTACAGCAATAAAACTCACATTGCTGTTTGCATAAATGTCAGTATATGTGTATATAAATGAGTCCGTGTAAATAAAATACTTTGGTCTTGTTCTAAATCATTTATTAGGTTTCACAAGTAGGTGTCAATAGGTCATGAAATAGCCTAAAAATTCTTGGTTATGCCACACCCACCAGACACACCCCCAGCAACACCACCTAAAACACAAGTGTCCCTCTTTGGCAATTTGACATGTTGGGAGGTATGAGAGAGGGAGAGAGATTTAGATCTACTGTCACCAGACAAAGGCTAAATACTTTCACTGCTGTTTTGGCTTTGTTTCAAGACACCAAGGCTGATGTATTAAGTAATTGGATCAATTCTGGTGCAAAGCAACTGTACCAGAGGGGGCAAATAAAAAGTTTCTAAATTTCTATTGATTTAAATTAGGTCTCCAATGCATTGGGAAGCAAAGTGTTATAGACCTTTCTAGCGTTCAAAGCATTTAAATCAATTGGAATTTGTATTTGTCCCCTGTGGTGCTGTTGATTTGCTGCAGAACAAAACTTCTTTAGTTACTTGAATATGTGTAGTCAAGGGCAGCACAAGACTTTCTGTTGCTGCCAGACTACAGCTCCCATCATTCTCCAGCAGCTAACAACTGGAGGGGAATGTTGGGAGATGTAGTCTGGCAGCAACTGGAGTGTCTCACATTGCTCACCACTGCTATAGTGCTTTGCTGTCTTGAACTTAACTCCTTGAGAACCTGAGAGGGGTACAACAATTGCAAAACAATTATTTGCATGCCCCTTTGCTACTCAAAGGGTAAACTAGGAATAAATAATTAAATCCAAGCTTTTGTAAAATACATTTTAGAATATATTTATTTTGAGAATACATTATTTATATTTCAAATTCATAGTTTAATGTACAAAGCAGAACTGAGGCAAGACAACTGCACCATAGTGACAAAGAATATTACATTTCAATGGAATTTTTTTTTTTTATTTCAAATACTTTATTGAGAAATAAAAGCAATACAAGAGAACATACATCATACAGTCCATGCAAGCACAAACTACAATATTAAATCAACAACAGGTGGAAACCAAATTAAGAAGGATAATGAATACAAAATAATAAGCAGAAAGGCACAAGGTTCAATGGGATTTTTAACACTTTGAGTGCTACAATGCTTTACAGTTCATTCAAAACCTTTCTATCATTTATAGGGTTAAAAGCACTATTTAAATCAATAGGAATTTGGGGACTTGGCTTGCCATAACTTTGATCCAGTTTTCCTAATGCATCAGCCCTACTGTAATAGACACATGGTTATAGGTTTAGCTCTACCATCCACGAAAGGGAGAATATTTTATTTTGTTTTGGCTGTGGTTTCAGACATTGCTACTATAGATGTGCTTATACTTAAACGGTAAAGTTTACCCAGTTCTTTTCTTGAGGTCTTTTTCACCGAGAATGTTTCATGTGCAAAAAATAAGGAACATCTGTATTTTAGCTATGTAAGGAAAATATTTAGTGTCATTTCCTTCTGCTTGGCTGCCTAAATACTACATAAGGAATGCAAATACTATGGATGTGATAGCTGCAGCCCATGCTGCACATGAAGTATCTCCTATTATGGTTTGCGGTGAGTCCACACGGTGTCTCTTTCGAGAATGTTTTTCCAAGTTAGTTGTATGATGACAGCCAGAACTGGCAATGGAAACTATCTTATCTGTGACAATGGTTACTTTTCACTATGAATCATAACACATATCTGTTTGTCGGCTATCTTACTTTATTTTAAGGTGTTTCTATTTTATATTCCATATATTTTTAATTATGTTCGGGTCTTCTCCTATTACCAGTTAAAACCTCTGTATTAGGTCTGTTATAAACATGGGAGAGCACAAGGGGGGAGATTCACTAAGTGGTGGTAAAGTGCAGATGACTTCTCCAGTTTCTGTGTTATTCTATAGAGCTTATGCACAAAGCTGGAGAAATCTTGGTGCATTGGCTCCATAGAAAAACATAGGAATTGGGGAAGGGATATCACTGGAGACGTCATCTCCACTCTATCTCTACTTTATCACCTCTTTATGACCACTTGGTGAATCTCTTCCAAGTTATATTAACCCTTTGAGTGCCAGAGGGGTACGCAATGCATTGCACAGCCCCTCTGGCACACAAAGAGATAAACGCTGAGCAGGTCTTCAGGAGAAACATGTTTCACATCAGTATTAGTCTTAAAGGTATAGTAATACTTAGTTTCAACTTTATTTTATTTTGCAGGCATTAAAAAAACATGAAGAATGATATAAGTCTTATCTCTCAAACCCAAGCAAAGTTTCCCCCTCCCGCCCCTTTTACCTAGTGTAAGCAATCTCTTCTCAGATGTGGAATGCAGTCTACAGACCAGACAGATAACAGCAGGGGCCACTCTTATTCCTATGAGAACAATGAAAGCCCTGCCCCCCTTGACAAGCTTTTCAGGTTTTTCCCTTATCTTAATTGAAGATTGTCCCTCTCTGCAGTCTACCTGGGCACCTCCCTTCTTCTCCGGCTGAACAGTGTTACATCAGTAAAAGGGGCGGGAGGGGATACTTTGTCATTGAATTACTCTGGAACTACAACTCTGACAGAATTGAAATAACACTCTCCAAAGTCCAAATACTATGATGATTAATTAGAGCTGCTTTTATTATGAATCATTACTATTCCTTTAATTCACACAGTCTTCTTGGACGGTGTTGCCTAGCAGCACTCCACAGAGGCCTGTTTAATTTGTCAGGGCTGTCCGTGTATTCCCAGGGCCGGATTTGCCATAAGGCAGAGTAGGCACCTGCCTATAGGCGCACCCCACAGAGGGGCGCCTTTCATTGAAATATATATTTTTTTAATATATATTTACAGCGTTGGACACAGTAAACCGCCGCTCGGCCCGCCCCTCGCATGCTAAGGTCTGTGCCTGGGAGATGACATCATGGAGCTGATGGGGGCAAGTTGCAGCTGATGGGAGCAAGACAGTTGGAGCTGATGGGGCAAGTTGGAGCTTGGAGCTGATGGAGGCAAGTTGGAGCTGATGGGGGCAATGTGAGGGCAATATGGATATGGGGGGTATTGTGGAGATTTGGAGCATTGTGGAGACGGCCAATTGGGGGGGGGGGGGCGCTTCAGATTTCTGTGCCTACAGGCTCCTGAGATGTAAATCCGGCACTGTGTATTCCACTAGCAATCCCATCACAGGAGGGCATGACATAGACATGGCTGACATGATTGGCTGACACCCATATGAGCCACACATTAACTGTATCGTGTTGGTGAGCCATGCAGTGATGCTATGATCCATTTGAACAGCCCAGAATGCAGCAGTGTGACATGACTTAGAGCTTTAAGCTCAGGTTAAGAAATGCTGTACAGAAAATGACTGAGTAAACTTAGCCTAAGACGTAGTATCTGTAAACACAAGCTTCCAGAACCAGAATTTTAACACATTAAGAATAAAAATTAATAAATTGAAACCTATATTCATAAAGACAAAAGTGATGCAATTGTGGGTCAGACCAACAGAACCATAAGGAAACTATAAAAATTCCAATTGATTTAAATACAACATTGATTAAAAGGATCAAAAGTGAGTTTACCCTTGAATCTAAATAAATGGGAATGTTCATTTGTCTCCTTTAGTGCAAAGGGAATGCCCAAACTGTTCCACTTGTTTTTACGCATATGGCCCTAACTAGGGATGGACAAAAAGTGCCAATTCTTTTCTAAAGGCATTTTCTATAGAAAACCTGCAACATGCCACTTTTTCCATGAAAGTCTTGCACACAGAGTCTGTATAACATGTCTTCCTTTTCAATGACCCCAAACATTTCCATTGAGAATTTCAAACTCAGTATGTGTAGATCTATGGCTACCAGTGCAGAAGGTCAACAAGGCAGGGACTCATAGGTCAATATGTAAGGGTTCTATGGTTAGCAGTGATGTGAGACAAGACTGGGGTGGGGTCATATGTGTGGTTCTGTGCCTAGCAGCACAGTGAGACAAGAGATCAGTATGTGTGGCTCTATGGCTACCAGTACAGTGAGACAAAGCTGGGAAATCAGTATGAGTGGCTCTATGACTACCGTATAAGAATGCTGGGGGGTCAGTATGAGTGAGTCTATGGCTTCTAGTGCACTGGGATAAGGTTTGGGGAGTAGTATGTTTGAGTCTTTGGCTATTCATGCACTGGCACAAGGTTTGGGGGGTGGGGTCAACATGTCTGGTTCCATGGTAGTGGTAATAAAATGAGACCCTCCAGCTGCTGCCAGACTACAACTTCTATCATAGACTGGCAGAAGCTGGAGGACCTTCTGTTGCCCATTCCTATGGCGATTAGTTAAGTGGAACATGGCTGGGAGTTGGTATGTGTGATTCTCTGGCTACTGTGCAACAAGGCTGGAGTGGGGCTGTGTGTGTAGTTCTATGGCTACCATGGAGCAAAGCTGGGGATAGGAATATGTGGTTCTATGCCTACCAGCGCAGTGGGACAAGGCTTGGGGCGGGAAGGGGGTAAGTATGTGTGCTTTTATAGTTTCTGTGAGACAATTCTGGGGGTTCAGTATGTATGGTCCTTTGGCTACCAGTGGGACAAGGCAGGGGGGGTAAACACGTGTGTTTCTGTGGCTTCCAGTGCAATGGGACAAGGCTGAGGGTATAGTATATGAAGAAAGACTGAGGGAATAGTATATAAAGCAAGGCTGAGGGTATAGTATATGGAGAAAGACTGAGGGAATAGTATATGAAGAAAGACTGCAGGTGTAGTATATGAAGCAAGGCTGAGGGTATAGTATATGAAGAAAGGCTGAGGGTATAGTATATGAAGAAAGGCTGATGGTATAGTATATGAAGCAAGGCTGAGGGTATAGTATATGAAGCAAGACTGAGGGAATAGTATATGAAGAAAGACTGAGGGAATAGTATATGAAGCAAGGCTGAGGGTATAGTATATGAAGCAAGACTGAGGGAATAGTATATGAAGCAAGACTGAGGGAATAGTATATGGAGAAAGACTGAGGGAATAGTATATGAAGAAAGACTGCGGGTATAGTATATGAAGCAAGGCTGAGGGTATAGTATATGAAGAAAGGCTGAGGGTATAGTATATGAAGCAAGGCTGAGGGAATAGTATATGAAGCAAGGCGGAGGGTACAGTATATGAAGAAAGACTGAGGGAATAATATATGAAGCAAGGCTGAGGGTATAGTATATGAAGCAAGGCTGAAGGGAATCGTATATGAAGAAAGACTGAGGGAAAAGTATATGAAGAAAGACTGAGGGAATAGTATATGAAGCAAGGCTGTGAGTATAGTATATGAAGCAAGACTGAGGGAATAGTATATGAAGCAAGGCTGAGGGAATAGTATATGAAGCAAGACTGAGGGTATAGTATATGAAGAAAGACTGAGGGAATAGTATATGAAGCAAGACTGAGGGAATAGTATATGTAGAAAGACTGAGGGAATAGTATATGAAGAAAGACTACGGGTATAGTATATGAAGCAAGGCTGAGGGAATAGTATATGAAGCAAGGCTGAGGGAATAGTATATGAAGCAAGGCTGAGGGTATAGTATATGAAGCAAGGCTGAGGGTATAGTATATTAAGAAAGGCTGAGGGAATAGTATATGAAGCAAGGCTGAGGGTATAGTATATGAAGCAAGACTGAGGGAATAGTATATGAAGCAAGGCTGAGGGTATAGTATATGAAGCAAGACTGAGGGAATAGTATATGGAGAAAGACTGAGGGAATAGTATATGAAGAAAGACTGCGGGTATAGTATATGAAGCAAGGCTGAGGGTATAGTATATGAAGAAAGGCTGAGGGTGTAGTATATGAAGCAAGGCTGAGGGAATAGTATATGAAGCAAGGCGGAGGGTACAGTATATGAAGAAAGGCTGAGGGAATAGTATATGAAGAAAGACTGAGGGAATAGTATATGAAGCAAGGCTGAGGGTATAGTATATGAAGCAAGGCTGAAGGGAATCATATATGAAGAAAGACTGAGGGAAAAGTATATGAAGAAAGACTGAGGGAATAGTATATGAAGCAAGGCTGTGAGTATAGTATATGAAGCAAGACTGAGGGAATAGTATATGAAGCAAGGCTGAGGGAATAGTATATGAAGCAAGACTGAGGGTATAGTATATGTAGAAAGACTGAGGGAATAGTATATGAAGAAAGACTGCGGGTATAGTATATGAAGCAAGGCTGAGGGAATAGTATATGAAGCAAGGCTGAGGGTATAGTATATGAAGCAAGGCTGAGGGTATAGTATATTAAGAAAGGCTGAGGGAATAGTATATGAAGCAAGACTGAGGGAATAGTATATGAAGCAAGACTGAGGGTATAGTATATGAAGCAAGACTGAGGGAATAGTATATGAAGCAAGACTGAGGGAATAGTATATGAAGCAAGACTGAGGGTATAGTATATGAAGCAAGGCTGAAGGGCCAATATGTGTGCAGTGGAGAAAATAAAAAAAACACTTTTCTCAAAAATCCCCATGAAAGGGAAGAAGTAACATCTAATTTACTAATTAAAAGCAACTCTCTATAAACAATTGCCCTTTGTACAGTAGTTATAACCTAGGTGAGTGCTTCAGTGAATAAACTGAGATGTGAAATATAGTTTAAAAAAACTCACTGATACCCATGAAAATACTGAATTTTTAATAAAACATAGAACATTTCCTGGTAATCGTCTTGTGATTAAACAACAATGTCACATTTTGGGCCTTATTTATCAAGCTAAAGAGGTGCACATTTGGAGTAAACCAAATGGACCATCGTTTTGAAAGGAAGATTCTGCAAATTCCCATGTATAAAATCAAGGCTTTTAACAAACCCTTAAAGGGGAACTACCACCCCGCAAAAACTGTACATTAATTAAGTCTTCATCTGGCGACTAGCTGCTTAGTTGCGCTAGCTGCGTCCATGCGACTGCGACGTCAGTCCCTTTTGGAGCCGGCCGGTTCCAAAAGGGAATGACAGCGCAGGCACACGGACGTCACTATGACAAGATGTCCGTGCTTCCTGCTACTGTCAGCCTCCGAAAAACTCGAAAATCTTTTAAACCTAAACTAGCGCTACTAAGCAGCTAGTCGCCAGATGAAGACTTAATTAATGTAAAGTTTTTGCGGGGTGGTAGTTCCCCTTTAAATGTTAGGAGGTCTAAAACGCTTTGCTTTCCAATGTATTCGCGACATCTACAGCATTCAAGGGGTTAAACATTCCTTGTAAGTGATTGGGGATGTTAATGTGCCCACCCCAATAGTGCAGTTGGTTTCTTGCAGAATTATAACTCTTTAGTGAATAAAACCCTTTGTTCGTAATTCTGTTTACAACAGCAATAAGCAAGTTTCATAGAGAAGGAGCTCGCTGTATTAAGAAATAGATCCCCTTCAGACAGTTTTCTGCTAAGTCATACATGTTATGTTAGTACACCCGAAATGCAAGCACAGCAAACAGCTTTCACTCACAGCTGCAATCAACCATTATGTAAGTCTTGCTATCTGCATCATCACTCAGCAATGCAGCCACACATCCAGTCCCCTTAGGTTGTAAATATGAAGTGGATGTACTGAGAGTGAATAAAAGGTAGTGATTACAAGTGATGTATTGTGTGGGTGTACTGGGTGAAATGTGTCATTACTAGCCATTTCTACATGCCCTACTTAATAATAGACAATTGGATGAATGTGTGTAACTTTATTTATATAGCACCATTTATTTACACTGTGTCTCTCTAAGGAAAATAATCACGATGGTAAAGGAAAGAGACAAGTTCAATAGATGAAAAGCAAATACTACAATAAAAAACAGGGATACGCAGGGATGTTTTTTGTGATGAAAAAGTATGAGCCTTATTCAGCAAGCTGAAATGGAGCAATTCTTGAGCAAACTGACTGCACAACACGGGGAAAAATAAACATCCACATTTATTTAACTCTTTGAGTGCCAGAGGGGTTTTCAGAGCATTGCTTTTCAATGCATTGGTAACCCATCTGGCACTCAGAGAGTTAAACTCTGGTTATAACCCTTTGAATGGTAGCTAGGTCTCCAACGTATTGTTTTGCAATGCACTGGAGACCACTTTAGCATTCAAGGAGTTAAGAGTCCCATTTAGATCAATATGAATTTGGGGAATTTCTGTTTTTCCCCTATAGTACAGTGGCTAAGCTCCAGAATTGTTCCACTTTAGCTTGTTGAATAAGGTGTAATATAAGATTTTTATTTGTGTAGAAAAGGATTATACTGGGTAATGCCATTATTGAATATTCATAACCCTTTGAGTTCCATCGGGATGTGTATAATTTACAAAGCAATATGTTACTCATCCCAGTGGCGCTCAGTGAGTTAAGTACCCTTTCCCTGGCGATTTCCTCAGATTGGGTTACTGGGAGGCTTAAAGGGGATCTATTACCCCTATACAAGTTTGTCTAAAAATGAAGTTTATATAGCGGCTAGATGGTATACTATTGTCATTTTCCTTTTTATTTATTTTTTGGCTGAAATTAAACTTTTAACAATGATCCTGTGCCTTCCTTCCAGACAGACTGCGATCCTGTGCCTTCCTTCCAGACATACTGCGATCCTGTGCCTTCCTTCCATACAGACTGCGATCCTGTGCCTTCCTTACAGACTGCAATCCTGTGCCTTCCTTCCAGACAGACTGCGATCCTGTGCCTTCCTTCAAGACAGATTGCTATCCTGTGCCTTCCTTCCATATAGACTGCGATCCTGTGCCTTCCTTCCAGACAGACTGCGATCCTGTGCCTTCCTTCAAGACAGACTGCGATCCTGTGCCTTCCTTCCATATAGACTGCGGTCCTGTGCCTTCCTTCCAGACACACTGCGATCCTGTGCCTTCCCTCCAGACAGGCTGCGATCCTGTGCCTTCCTTCCAGACAGACTGCGATCCTGTGCCTTCCTTCCATACAAACTGCGATCCTGTGCCTTCCTTCAAGACAGACTGAGATCCTGTGCCTTCCTTCCATACAAACTGCGATCCTGTGCCTTCCTTCCAGACAGACTGCGATACTGTGCCTTCCTTCCAGACAGACTGCGATCCTGTGCCTTCCTTCCATACAGACTGCGATACTGTGCCTTCCTTCCATATAGACTGAGATCCTGTGCCTAACTTCCATACAGACTGCTATCCTGTGCCTTCCTTCCATATAGACTGCGATACTGTGCCTTCCTTCCATACAGACTGCGATACTGTGCCTTCCTTCCAGACAGACTGCAATCCTGTGCCTTCCTTCCAGACAGACTGCGATCCCGTGCCTTGCGGTTACCAGCTCTATACCGCAGTCTTTCACTCCTAATCTGCTCCCCTGCCTCTATCCAGCCTCCTCCGATGATGGAGGATTTCTGCATGAAAGTTGGAGCGCTCTCATTGGCCAGATACTTTTTAGACAAACTTGTATGGGGGTGAGAGATCCCTCCTTGAATTACAAAAAAAATTAAGACATTTGTGGCCACTGTTATTTGGGGATAACTACAAATTCAAATTGATTTAAATCGGGTGTTTAATTCAATGTATGAGTCCTCTGCAGTGCATTGCGAAGCAATGTTTTAGAGACCTCTCTAGCACTGAAGGGATTTATTTGTGTAGAAAAGGATTATACTGGGTAATGCCATTATTGAATATTCATAACCCTTTGAGTTCCATCGGGATGTGTATAAATCTACTGCACTCAATGGCACTCTACTGCACTCAATGGCACTTCTCACTCCCACCCACTGACTGGCAGTTCATGTGGCAGGAGGCACTTAAACACAATAGCACTTACTCCTTCTGTATCAAACCTACCTTCCTCTAGACTGTAAGCTCTCACGAGCAGGTCCCTCTGATCCTCCTGTTCTACACATCTGATTGTACTATTTAATACCTCTGTATGTCTATTCCCCAATTGTACAGCGCTGCGGAATTAGTTGGCGCTATATAAATAAAGAATAATAATAATAATAATAATTTACAAAGCAATATGTTACTCATCCCAGTGGCGCTCAGTGAGTTAAGTACCCTTTCCCTGCAGATTTCCTCAGATTGGGTTACTGGGAGGCTTAAAGGGGATCTATTACCCCTATACAAGTTTGTCTAAAAATGAAGTTTATATAGCGGCTAGATGGTATACTATTGTCATTTTCCTTTTTATTTATTTGTTTGGCCGAAATTAAACTTTTAACAATGATCCTGTGCCTTCCTTCCAGACAGACTGCGATCCTGTGCCTTCCTTCCAGACATACTGCGATCCTGTGCCTTCCTTCCAGACAGACTGCGATCCTGTGCCTTCCTTCCATACAAACTGCGATCCTGTGCCTTCCTTACAGACTGCGATCCTGTGCCTTCCTTCCAGACAGACTGCGATCCTGTGCCTTCCTTCCATACAAACTGCAATCCTGTGCCTTCCTTCAAGACAGACTGCGATCCTGTGCCTTCCTTCCAGACAGACTGCGATCCTGTGCCTCCCTTCCATACAAACTGCGATCCTGTGCCTTCCTTCAAGACAGACTGAGATCCTGTGCCTTCCTTCTAGACAGACTGCAATCCTGTGCCTTCCTTCAAGACAGACTGCGATCCTGTGCCTTCCTTCAAGACAGACTGAGATCCTGTGCCTTCCTTCCATACAAACTGCAATCCTGTGCCTTCCTTCCAGACAGACTGCGATCCTGTGCCTTCCTTCCATACAGACTGCAATACTGTGCCTTCCTTCCATACAGACTGCGATCCTGTGCCTTCCTTCCATATAGACTGAGATCCTGTGCCTAACTTCCATACAGACTGCGATACTGTGCCTTCCTTCCATACAGACTGCGATACTGTGCCTTCTTTCCATACAGACTGCAATTCTGTGCCTTCCTTCCAGACAGACTGCGATCCCGTGCCTTGCGGTTACCAGCTCTATACCGCAGTCTTTCACTCCTAATCTGCTCCCCTGCCTCTATCCAGCCTCCTCCGATGATGGAGGATTTCTGCATGAAAGTTGGAGCGCTCTCATTGGCCAGATACTTTTTAGACAAACTTGTATGGGGGTGAGAGATCCCCCCTTGAATTATAAAAAAATTAAGACATTTGTGGCCACTGTTATTTGGGGATAACTACAAATTCAAATTGATTTAAATTGGGTTTTTAATTCAATGTATGAGTCCTCTGCAGTGCATTGTGAAGCAATGTTTTAGAGACCTCTCTAGCACTGAAGGGATTACACTTCCATTTAAACGAATGAGATAGTTAAAAAAATGAAACATTTGTCCCTTTTAGTCCCATTGATTTGCCCCTTATATGGTACACATATGTCTTTTAACTTATCATCAACTGACTTTAGCAATTAATGTACTGCAAGTGATCAGCTTTAGGATACCTGACTGCTGTATAAAAGACTCCATCCTAGGATAGTCTTTCTGCTAAACAAATAAGAGCCACTTATTCCTATAGTTATGTTTCTCCTTTAAATAACAAGCATATGTTTCTTGAACATTAGACTGAAATAACCGGCTTTATCTTCTATGTTCCATCCAGTGAATACCCTATATAACAGTAATATGGTGTCTGTCAAGGCAAAGTAAACAAAATAGTTATTGCATTGCCAAATATTCACTTCTCATTACAGCTGAAATAAAAAAAAAGTATCATTGTATAAACACCTCTATAATGACTTCCTATTTTACAATACTACAGCGACTCATATGTTGCTATGTCAGTCTAAATCTGAACAAGACAATGTAATAGTCTTACAAAAGGTAGATCATTTTCATTGAATCATACCATATGTTTTAGAAAAACAAACGATACAAAAGTAGTTCACATAGTAATAAAATCAGTCTTGGCGATTTGCCTGCTGTGGGTCACACGCCCACCACTATTGTGCAGTTCTTTTAAAGGCAGTTATCATGTTTTAGTCACTGTGCTCCTATGGGAGCAGAGAGAGTAAAAAGCTCAGAGCTGCTCTGTGCAACCCAAAAATAGTCCATCAGCCATTGGGGGGGGGGGGGCAGGACATTCTGGAATGTAACTGGAAAGTTTGTGGCAAAGAGCTACAAACTTTGAGGGCTGGGTGTGCAGCCTCCATAGATCCTTAATCTTGGGATTGCAAGCCCTTCACTAGGTCTATGAGTGCTGAATATGCTCAGAGGAGTAACTAGAAGCCTCCGGGCCCTGGTGCAAGAAGTGCCACAGCCCCCCCACCACCACACTGATCCCCTCCACAGTTCCCCTCAATCTTCACAATGCCCCCATCTCTTACCTCCCTGGAGCTCCCGCACGGTCCTCTTAATAATGCAGTGCGCTGGGAGATGATGTCATCTCTCAGCGCTCAGCATTACTAGAGCGCCGGAGGGAGACTGCGGGCGCCAGGCAGAGGGGTCGCAGGGGCTGCCGGACCCCTGGAGTGACGGGCCCGGTCGCAGATGTGACCTCTATAGTTACGTCACTGCATATGCTGTACAACATGACTGAACTATGAGACTTCAAAGTCTTGCTGTTCAGTCTCTCTTGTGGGATCAGCTAGAGAGCACCATGATTCCCTTTTCTGAATCCTGTACCACTACCCCACTAGTGCTTTGGGGCTACCAAGGCAGAAGACCTACTGATACACTATACTTGTGATAGGTGCTGCATATATCACAAGGAGTATTCTTGACACAGTTGTAGAAGGAGCCAACTCGAAATGGAACAATATTAGATTTGATACTCATTAATGCTCACCAGTTAATGCTGGTTAGTATATAGTAATGTCTGTGCATCACTACAAAAAACAAAGGTCTTAGATTTTATATAGGCCGATTTTTATCTTATGAGTGAACATGTAAGTCACTTCTTAGCAGAGATGAGATTGTATCAGGGTGTACAGGAACAATGGGAACATTTAAAGTGGAGCAAGCACTTTATAATGATTTGGATGATTTTGAAAGGGCTTTCAAAATCACTCATATTTATGATAGCCATTCTTTATTAGATATTTAGCATTTTTTATTTATCAGTTTATGCAAAAAGAGCCAGTATGTCCTGGTAGGAAGTGACTGTTACGAGGCTGTGCCAGCCATTACTGCCTGATTTAAATAAACGGATAAATAAGTAAAGATAAATATCTCATAAACTACATTTTAAAAAAAGAATGGTTAAAACATATATACGTGTTTTGAGAGCTCTTTCACAATTTCTTAAATTATCATACATTATCATCATTCCACTTCAAAGCACTTCATTTTATTCCCAACAGAACTCTGTATTAGAATAAAGAATGTGTCAAGCCAAAGTGCCTTGTTCTAAGGCATAGTAGCCTCTCAGTGGTGCTACAAGTCATGTTTTTTACTCCCTTGTGCCATTGTAGAGAGGACATTTCCAAATCCACATCAGACTGGTCCTTCCCACAGACAGTCCAGCACCGAAATGTCAGGCAAATCCTCTCTGCCAGCAAAACCCGTTCCTGGGATACCCAGTCATGTTAACAAATGTTAAGGAGGAAAAAAAGAAAACAGTCTGTTTTTTTAGCGATTGCAGGTACTGAAAAGGAAAACATGAAGATACAGGAAATACAGGCAGAACCAGTGAGAGTAAGATACAGTTTACAAGGTTAAACAGAGGGAAAGATGTTAAAAATCCGAGGGGGACTGACTATTCGGGCATTCGGTCACGGACCGAGGGCCCGCGACCGAGGGGGCCCTCTGCCATCAGCAATGTCAATATTATAATGGCCAGACAGTGCATCCGCCCCTGTTTGTCTGCCTGTTGTTTGGGCCATGCACTGTTTTCCGTGAGGCTCTGAGGCCTCACACTATTACTACCCATGCAATGCCCATGATCCCTTCAAATTCCCATCCATCATATGCGTCTGGGCAAGATGACTCCATCACTTGCTGCTTGAGTCCAGACTGCTCGTTACTGTCTGGCAGCAGCTGGCAGCAAGCACCTCTCTTCCTGTGCCTCTTCCTCTTCTCTACGCTTGCCCGCCAACCATTTGGTCTAGTCAGCATGTGCCTGTATGTCATCACGGCCTGCAGGAGAGCATGATGATGCGGGGGTGGGGGAGAGAGAGTGGGACTCACGGCCAGCCCGCAACGGGGGACCGGATGTTACTCACATGACCACCTAGCCCTAACTCTTGGAGTACACGCTGCATGAGTCAGACTGTGGAGCTCAGCATTGGCAGTGACACTGACTGAGTGACAGTCCAGACAGCAGCACAGGTGGGGGGGTATTACATGACCAGATGGGGTACTGGATGGCCTGGGTGGGTATGGCCTGAGTAGGGGGGTATTGGATGGCATGGAGGGAGTTACTGGATGGCTTATGGGGGGGTAATGGGTGGCAGGGGGTACTAAATAGCCTGGGTGGGTATGGCCTGGGGGGGTACTGGTCTACTGGATGGCTTGTAGGGGTACTGGAAGGCTTGTGTGGGTATGGTTTGGGGGTACTGGATGGCTGGTTGGGGTACTGGATGGCTTGTGGGGGTACTGGATGGCCTGGTGAGGGTACTGGATGGCCTGGTGAGGGTACTGGTTGGCCTGGTAGGGGTACTGGATGGCTTGTGGGAGTACTGGATGCTTGTGGGGGTACTATATGGCCTGGTGGGGTACTGGATGGCTTTTGGGGGTACTGTATGGCCTGGAGGAGTACGGAATGGTTTGTGGGGGTACAGAATGGCTTGTGGGGTTATGGTCTGGGAGGTACCGAATGGCTTGTGGGGGTACTGGATGGCTTGTGCGGGTACTGTATAGCCTGGGGGTACTGGATGGTTATGGCTTGGGGGGATATTGGATGGCCTGGGGGTACTGGGAGGTGTGGCTTATGATGTCATGGGGAGGGGCCAATGATGTCATTGGGCAGGGGGCCCAGACCTCTTTTTGGACAAGGGGCCCTGGGTCCTCTCAGTCTGCCCCTGTCAAAATCCCATGTAGAACAGAAAATAACCAAGGCTTTAAATATGTTAGTGAACTAAGAAACATTAATGGAAGTATAATATGATTAAAGTCAGAAATGGGTAGATATGTACAAGGAAGATGACTAAATAATGTCTGCTCAGCATTTACAGAAGACTGTGAAGACGATGAACACCCAAAAAGTGGAAAATACTGTTAAAGCAATGGGCACAAGTCTTTTTTTAACAAGAATGAAGTTTTATTTGTATTATCAAATTTAAAATATGAAAAATCAGTTGGTCCAAATGAAATTCACCCAAAAGTTTTAGAAGTGCTTAGATATGTGCTTGCAGCCCTCTTGGGCTGATCTATATATATATTTTTTTTTTGTTTTTTTCCCGCTATTTTGTAACCAGCCAAGAGTATGGGATCTAAAGTTTAATGCTGCAAAGTACAAAATAATGCTTTCTGAGCACAAAAACCCAAAGTTGGAATTCAGGCTTAATTGTACTTTATTGATAACAACAGAGTAAAGGAACATGGGTGATATTATTTCAGACAATTTCAAAGAAGGCAAGTAGTTATGTAAAGCAGGGAAAAGCTAACCAGGTACTGGGATTTATAGGAAGAGGTATTAACAGCAGGAAGAGGGAAGTAATAATTCCATGAGATAGACCACTGATAAGGTCTCACATGGAGTACTGTACACAGTTCTGGAGGCCACATCTTCAGAAGGACATTAATAAATTGGAGACAGTTCAAAGAATAGCCATCAAAATGGTGTAGGGTTTGCATGGAAAACTTACTGGGATAGGTTCAAAGACCTTAATGTATATAGCTTGGGAGAGAGGAAGGAAATGTGGGATATGATAAAAACCTTTAAATACAACAAAGGATTTAATAAAGGTCTGGGGAGAAGAATGTTTCAGAAAAAAACAAAACTTAGAGGCTGGTGGATTGAGAAGTAATATGTGTAAGTACTACTTTATGGAAAGAGTAATCGAATCATGAAAAAGCCTGACAGTGGAAGTGGTAAAGGCTAATACAGTAAAAGAATTTAAAAATATCTGCGATAGACATAATTCTGTTCCAGGGCTTATGATTTTAAGTCCTTTGCTACTAGCCAGACCTGAAAAGTTACTCACCACTGCAAGCCAAAACATACCCACCAGGGCTGAATTTCTACTCGCCAGGGCTAGATTTTCACTCGCCATTGGCGAGTGGAAATTTTGAGCCCTGTTCTATTCTATGAACTATGTAAGACTGTATTTTATCTGTATGAGAAAATGGGCAGACTAGATTGGCCAATCGGTTCATGCCTGCTGTCAAAATCTATGTTTCCATGTTTAACAGTATTAAATCTTTGGGGTCTACTTAACAGATTAGTGTTATGTCAGTACTGCTCAACTGATTTTGTGCTTTATTTAATAATTCATTAGTGCTGAAGCTTAAAATCTCAAATATATGTTTTGTAGGGAGATGTTCTCCATGCCTCCGCTTCCATCAGACCTATATCATGGCAACTTCTTGCCCCTACAGCCAAAAATCACATTTCACAGGTCCAGGGGAAACAATGTGATGTTTGGCTGCAGGACTAAGAAAATCACTGAGAATGTCTCCCTACAACCAGTACATTTAGGGGGAGAGGTTTAAGAATGAATAAATAAAGAACTACAATGTTTGTGCAGCACTGATATATAGCACAAATCTATTTCACAGACCCCTGTCGGTGCCAGTGGGGTGGCCAATGCATTGCGCCACATTGTTCAATGCAATGGGCAACTCTCTGGCATGCAAAGGGCTAATAACTATGGTAAAAATATATTCAATGCAATTTGAAGTGCATGTAACAAAAAACATGTTTTAGTACAGTTGTATTCAATCTAAAATCTGTGGAAGGTCTGGAGAAGTATATGATGTTTTACGGATCAAACGTTGTTAATGGAAGGCAGGGGAACAATGCTGGACTGCAAGACAGTGTACGTGTGTGTCTGTGACTACCAGTGGATGTGTGCAGGACTGACACACAGCTATTCTGATCTCAGCTGGGATTATTTTTTAACAAGCATTATAATAGGACCATAAGATACCTAATGCTCAGATTTCCACAGGAGCATCCATTTCAATAGGATTTGCATGATTATTTCTGCCATTAATTTATTTCACCCATTTGCAGGAAGCTGTTGTCATCACAGTAAGGATATGAAATTCTTCGATTTGGGAGGCTGTGTTGGTAGATACTGTAGATACTTTTAAAAATTACTGGATACCTTTTTAGCCCAGAACAACATAAAAATTATGACACTTGGTTTGAGTGCAGGTAAGGTGTTAATCTAAGGAGAAATCTGATTGCCTTTTTTAACCACTTGGGGCATAATTAATAATGGCTATAATTGTTTTTTGGGGGATTTTTTGCCTTCTTCTGGATAACCAAGTACAAGGGTATTTGTGTTTTGGCAGCCTGAGATAGAGGTGTGAGGATGAGAGAGGCAGTTTTAGCCCAGGTGAATAATGCATTATGCTGACTGTGCATCAGAGAGCTTGGCTCAGCTGGGTTAAAAAATATCTAAAACCAATACAGTGCAGATTGTCTAGCATTCCAGAAGCTAAAGCGGAACTTTCACTACAATAACATAGCGCCGCAAATGATTATTACAGTAGCGTTATGCACACACTTATTTTTATTTTTAAGTATAACTACTCCTTTAACAAAAAATATAACCTTTTATACAGACAGGCACCGGCTGGGATCTTGCAGTAGGCGGTCTTTGCACCTGTGCTGTCAGTCCCTTCTGCACATTGGTATTCAACTCACCAATAGTAGGATTGAAGGGGATGATGCCTGCCTGCATAAAAGGTTATATTTTTTGTTAAAGCAACAATTATACTTGAAAATAAAACAAGTGTGTGCATATTGCTAATGTAATAATCATTTGTGGTGCTATGTTATAGTAGTGAAAGTTCTGCTTTAACAAGTTTGATTGTTAGGCTTCCAAGACAATTTCTATTGGAACTATAAAACTTCACCAAAACAGAAAGTTTGAGAAACACTGGTTCAATAGCCAACACCTACAATCACTCCTTGACATCATACCCATGGCTGTGGACATGACAGTTGCTGATAGCTTGCTTTCAGACTGAAGCAGCCAGAGTGCAGAGGTTTACTTAAAGGGATAGTAAACTCTAAAAAAAAAGTACAGGCAAATTTATAGGTACAATTAAAACATACTTACTGCCCTCATTCCCATCTCTCAAACCGTTATAATTTGAGAGCTGTAATAAAATAAAGGAATTTGTTCCCTCCCCTTTCTGCCTGATGAGCTGTAAAGTTGTCAGAGGCAGAATCCAGTCGCCATAGTTTAGGCGGCTCCCCAGGATTGCTGACATCGGGATATCTAACTATAATTACTTCATCGGAATGGTCTACAATGTGTGCTTTCAAGCCAGGCACAAGTTGTAGACCATACCGATGAAATATTTATAGTTATATATCTCGATGACAGAGCTCCTGAAGAGCCGCCTTCTGGTCCCGGAAACAGGAACTCATGACGTCCGCTATACAGCGGACACATGAGAAGTGGGAGGGAGCAGAGACCTTTATTTTATTACATCTCCCTTACCATAACGGTTTGAGAGATGGGAATGAGGGCAGTAAGTATGTTTTAATTGTACCTATAAATTTGCCTGTACTTTTTTTCGAGTTTACTATACCTTTAAGATGTTCAGTGAGGAGAGTCTGAGGTCCTGTGACCCTGCCCTACTAGTAACTGTTCTATATGCCTCCATGGACATGGTATTCAGGAATGACTGAAGAGTTATCTCTTGAACTAAGGAAGGAGCAAATTAAAACAAATATAGGCCATTAATTTTTCCTGGTCATAATAAAGTAAATGGAGTGCTATTACTAGGAAGTGTTAATCCTCGTTTATGGTTTTAGACAGAAGGAAATTGAAGCGAGTCATAGAATGGTTTACTAAAGTTTTATTGCTGCAAAAGTCAGACAAAACTGGAGTGAAACAATCTGCACCAGATGTAGCAAATAAACAGGATCAACCAATAGGATGGTTTCCTGTGATACATTTGGAATGTTCCTTCCAACAGCCTTGAATAATATTTGCTGCCTTTGGTAAAGGCGAGTCAACAAGTAGCTCTGCAGCTCTTGTTTGCATACAATTTCCATTATCCATAGTCATCCACTAACAAGCAAAGAATGTTTGGATTTGTAATCCAACAACAGCTGGATGGCCACATGTTTAACACCCCTGCTTTAACCCCATAACATCCGATGAAGTGCCAGGACTGTCATCAGTGTTTGTGCATTAAGGACCTGTGACAGTCCTGGCACATCATGTAATTCTGGGATTCCACGCCTAGGGTTGCCACCTTTTCTACAAAAAAATACCGGCCATGGCATTCCCTCCATAGACGTAACATTGGCCAGGAGCCAATTTTTTACCAGCCTGCCGGTAAAATAATGGCTGGGTGGCAACCCTAGCCACGCCACGCTGCCATCCCATAATGCATCCTCTAGAGCAGCCAGCCCCAGACCGTGTGGTCCTTAAGAGGTTAAAGGAAAGCAACTGTTTGAAGGAATCCTACTAAACTGAGGTAATGTCTTCTGTTATGCAGAGATAAAGATCCACCGTTCAACCCTTCTGCCGATTTCACCAGAAACTGCAATCTGGTCCAGAGCAAGAGATTAACCTTTATATGCTGAATACACAATGTGGCACTTCATGCTAATTCCCTACATAGTATGCTAATTATTTCTGTTTTGAGGCCAAACTTATTTATTTCTGTGCAATTTTAAATGTCCTAATGTGGGGGCTCTGTCTAAATTAATTCCTATTAATTCTTTGCACAATGTGTAGTAATATTAGCCAGGCAAACAAACTAATTATCATAAAATGCCACACTGTGCCATCAACAAATAAGAGTTAATCTCTCAAAAAACGATTTTTATTACATATAACGTACTGTATCACAAACAACGGGCAGCACAACATATAGGCAGTTTTCAATGTTCTTTAAAAAATAACTCAAGAATAACTAAAGGTCTGATTTAACCCTCTGAGTGGCAGAGAGGTATCCAACGCATTGCAACACTCTCTGGCACTTAAAGGGTTAATACATTACCACTGCAGACACTGCGCAAACGAAATGCTTGTGAAATCACACATTTATATAACTGTGTAATTCTTTTAACCCTTCTGAGTGCCAGACTGGTGTCTAATACATTGGATAGCAATTTGTGGGGACACCCTGTGGAACATCCTGTGGAACTCAAAGGCTTAGCATAGGAAAATAGTGGAATCAGTGCTGGACCAGTGGACAGAACTCTTCAGTCATATCTGTCTGAGCCATACCCTATTATTGTAACTTTTGATACAAATATGCATTGCTGGGAACTCTCCGGATTTGCCCCGGGAGACTCTGAATTTTGTTGCTAATTACCGGGTTTATGGGGCAGAGGCTGATTCTCCATATGTGGGGAGTTTCTGCTGAAACTCTACCCACTTCTACGTCTTCCCAGTCTGTTCCTTTCACTCCCTGCCCACCTATCCTCCTTCTGCAGCCTACTCATTATACTTTTTCTTCATTGTGTAAGCACTGCCCCCACTCAAATTAAGCCCCACCCCTTTTTTTACACAAATCGCAACCTTTTTCATCCCCAGTGGCACCATGAGACTCCCCTCTCTGTGGAGTACACAACAAAAGGTTCCCAGTTATGCAAATATGAATGGCTATTTAGTACAATTATTTCCTGGAAATGCTGCACAAAAAATGAATTTGGCTGAATGCATCTCAGCAACTTTAGTGTTCTTCTGAATGCCACACATTGGGCATAACACAAACAAATACAAGTCAGTATCAATGTGCACCCTGTATCAGATAGTTATGTGCATGTAAAAGGAGAACTTTCCTCACTGAGCTATGTACTTCTTTTTATTTATGAATTTCACATAGATAAGAGAAATACATTTAAATATATATTTGCACAATTTGTTACTAACTGATTACACTTAAAATACACATCTCGATTAGAATGTTATGAACCACTGGATTCTATGGCAGGAGGGGATTCAGGATGTTAACCCTTTCTATTAAAATACTTTATTCATCAAGCTAAAAGAGGTTCAGTTCTGGAGGAAACCAACTGTACTTAAATAGTAGCATATTAACCTCTTGAATGCTAGAGCTGTATATGACACATTTTAACCCTTTGAGTGACAGACGGGTGCACAATGTATCACTTTGCAATGCGTTGCATACCTCTCTGGCACTCAAAGGTTTACTACACACTGGAAACACCATTAGCATGTATTGGATTAAAAAAATACATTTAAATCAATGGAATATTATGGAATGTTCATGTGTATCTTATAGCACAGTTGGCTTGCTCTAAAGGTTAAACTTTAGACTTTAAAATGGGCAATAAATGGTTAAAATAAGGAATTAACCCTTTGATTGCCAGAGGGATACTACCCCTCGGGCACTCAAAGGGTTAATATTGGATTTCAGATATCTATCAGACATGGGGCCTGTTACATCCCCAAAAGTCCAAGGAAGCCAAGTTAATGCAGTATTAGTGCACAGTGCAGCACAAATGCATCATTACTAGAAGGGACTGGCAAAAAGACCCAGACTTTAAGCACTTAACAGTACCAAATAACCTCTCTGCTCTCCAAAAAATGCAAAACAGAAGTTTTTAGAATCCAAGGGGTTAAAACAGAGAGGTTACAATTTCAATATCTCCAACTAACCAATATGTTCTGGTTCAACAGCTCAGCATAATACTATCCAAGTTTTAATGTAACACAAGCTGCAGGTGTGTGACTGTATGTTTATGAGTCTGTGAATGTCAGTGTGTGTGTGTTCTTGTGTGTGTCTCTGTATGTGTACATGTCTATGCATGTAAGTCTTTTCTTGTGTTCTAGTGCATGCATAAGTGTGTGTGTGTGTGTGTCTGTATGGTCTGTGTGAGTGTGAGTTTATTTCTTTGCATTTGTTTATGTATAAGTGTCTCTGGGCTGTAGCTTTCTTTGTAGATGTGTAGATATTTATGTGTGTCTGTGTCTGTGTTTCTGTCTGTCTGTATATGCCTGTGTACTGTATGTAACTCTTTGTCTTCTGTGTGAGTTTCTGCATGTATGGGTGTGTGTCAGTCTGCATTTCTGTGCAGTTTGCACTTATTTCAGTGTTTTATTGTATACTCCTTAAAACAATGTTACATTTTCCTCTAATTCATATGTATAATATCCTTTCATTTCAAATACACGTGGATTCCTATATAATCAAGACACATTTATATTTTTGAGTTCATTATTTTACAGCACTGTGATTTCCTTATCAAGCACATTTTTATACTTTGTTTAACAAAGAATTGCTCATATAATCTACTGTGTACACAAAACATTCCTTTGTACACTCCTTTTATTACTGAAAGAGTTAAGATACAGTTAATAAATATGTTTCTGTAAAGGTTAGACCACTCACCGATAACATGACCCAGGTATGGCTGGTGGCATTTACTCTGAATAGCTTATCTATAAATAGATGTTAACCCTTTGAGTGACAGAGGGGTACGCAATGCATTGCAAAGCAATGCATTGCGTACTCCTATGACACTCAAAGGGTTAAGCTGTAAGACATTATTTATAAGCCATGTGCCTTCTAAGTAAACCTGAAGGTTATTACTATGTGCACTTTCTAAGAGCAAGTGTTCGTAGCACACAGAGCGGCTGATTTACGAAGAACTACAGCAATTCCCTGGCACCATCAGCAAAATAGGGGACACATGCAACATCCCCAAATTATTTAACCCTTTGTGTGCTAGAGATGTGGCCAACCCATTACCTCTCTGGCACTTAAAGTGTTAAATTAGGCTTTTAACCCCTTATATGGATTGAGAAACAAAGAGTTGGAGACCTATCTTGCATTCAAGGGGTTAAAAGTGCTGTCTAAATTAGTGGGTAATCGCAAATGTATATTTGTTTGGTATGTGTCAGTTGGTTTGCTTTAGAATTTTTCCAGCTGTTATTAACCCTGTGAGTGCAATGCGTTGCGTACCCCTCTGGAACTCAAATGGTTAAATCAGCATCAGAGTAGCTATCTACAATGAAACTTTATACAAGCAGCAGAATGAAGTATAATCGTTCCACTGTCATTCTTTATATACATTATCGTAAGGGGTGAAAATGTGTGGCTCTCCAGCTGTTGGACAACATACAAATCTCATCATCTTCAGTTGAACAATAATGGGAGCTGTAGTCTAACAGCAGTACTTTATTTAAATCTTGTTAATTTTCAGCCAGGTCCTTCCAGGTTAGTGACCTGGTACCTTTTGTCAATGACCTGGAACCTTTTGTCGCTGACCCATTACCTTTTTATCAGTGGCTCTGTACTGGCTCTGTGTGAACTATGAAAAAGGTGAACATTTTTTTTCTAAATCCCCTCTGCTTTAAACCTCCTCCAGTTTAAACCCAATGATGTTAGTGACATCTTCAGGGCTGCAGATGTTTCTGGCATAAAAGGGGTCAATGCTCTTTCTATTGTATTTGTATTTTATAGAAAATATATTTAATTTTAGTTAAATTAAGATTAATGGTCACTAATATTTAATTCTTCTGACATGGATCCCGGGAAAATATATGTACTTTATGGATGATAAATGCTAGATATGAGAAAATCACCAACAATACCAACTAAAAAAATAAAACTACCACTCTTGCGTGATGTAAAAAGATTTACATGTCCAACTATTAATAATATAATAATTTTCCCCATAACATTTATGCCTTTTGTACTTTATTCTCCCCAAACATTTTATTATTTAACAACACAGCACTGACTCCACAACTAGTGTCACAAGTGTTTTACGCTTACTATTTGCCATTACATTTCAATTGTCCTCATGATCCTGCCCTTAAATGACATCACATTTCCATGAAATATGCAAATTAAGATAAAGGGAGGAGTTAACACAGTTAACCCCTTAAGGACCAGTGACACGCCAGGACCGTCACCGTTTTTTTTTCCCCCATTAGGAACTGGTGATGCTGCTGATAAGTCATGTACTTCTTACGTACAGCGATCTGCAGGAGAGCTGTAAGTAAAAATGGGGTCTGAAAGTGACCCCTTCAAGACCGGAGCAGTTTTTCTCAGACCCCTGCTTGGCGCACAGGTACATGTACAGGTCGCGTGTACTGGCGTGTCGGCAAGGATCAAAGCAGTTCTTAAAGCGGAACTAACACGCTAAGTAAAGTTGCAATAATTAGGCAGGTAGCGACTAGCTTAATAATAGTTATATTACCTCTCAGAAGTAGCTGATTGTAAAGTAATCCTTAATCTTCCGAGACCAGAAAACAGGCATCAGCGAAGACATCTTGTCTGTGCGCCTGCACTGTAGTCCCGGTCCCCATTAAAAAGCATTGCACTGGCCCGAAAGGCCCCGGAAGGGAGTGACGACGCAGACATGCACACTGCATTAACCTGGATTACTTTAAGGATTACTTTACAATCGGCTACTTTCAAGCAGTAATATAACTATTATTAACCCTTTGAGTGCCAGATGGAATGCAACGCATTGCAAAGCAATGCATTACATACCCCTCTGGCACTTAAAGGGTTAAGCTAGACGCCACCTGCCTAATTATTGCAGAGTGACTTTACCTAGGGTGGTAGTTCCGCTTATAGGGAATGTAACTTCCCTGGACTGCTGGTCCTTAAGGGGTTAAGGTACATAGCAGTAAGTGAAAGAGATACAATTCTGGAGCAAACCAACTCCACCATGGAGAACAAATGCAATTTTCCAATTTTCCATTCATTGAAATGTGAGCTTTTAACCGCTTGAATTCCTGAGATGTCTCCAACACATTGCAAAGCAATGTACTGGAGACCTATTGAGCATTCAAGTAGATAAAAACCCACATTTAAGTCAGCAGGAATTTCTGTTTCTTCCCTATGGTGCATTTGGCTTGATCCAGAATTGCAACTCTTTTATTTATTGAATTTCAACTTTAATCCTTTGAGTGCCAAAGGCGAATCCAATGCACGGCAACACAATGTGTTGGATACCTCTCTGGCACTGAAAGAGTTAATCCTCTATGCACAAAAATAAAAGTAGAACAGTTATGGGACACTGTAGGCAGCAAATGCAAATGATCAGGATCCAGATTTATTTAAATGAGGATTTAACCCTTTGGAAGACATAGAGGTCTCCAGTGCATGCAATGGAAAACCTCTGTCATTCAAGGGGTTAAAAGGCCCATTTAAAGCAAAGGATATATTTATTTGACCCCCTTGGTGAAATTAGTCTATACTAGAATTGGTCCACTTTGCAAAATGAGCTAACATTTTTATTATATCTGACAGTGCCTTTCTTCTCTCTATAGTAACCTTAACCTTTTGCGTTCAGTGCCCCTCTGACACTCAAAGGGTTAACATATTCAGCTCTATAAAAAGACATACTAAGGGAAGTGTGTGAAACATTGGCACAGCACATTAATTCGCAATTCTATATTATTTTTTAACCTGAGCGACTGTGCATATAAACAGACATATTTATTACCTCTAATATCACAACTTCACATTTATTGCTGTGTTAGGCGAAGGAAGGGTTAATATCCCCTATGCCCTGTTAGTACATCCCTTGCTCCAAGGTCCAGACGAACAGCATGTGCCAAAAAGATCATAAAGTTACACACTGTCCATCTTTTGTCATAAGTACTGCAAGTAGTCTGAAGTAGCTGTCATTTTGTCATGCAAAAAGCTTTATACATAGGTTTTAGGCAGACACAATGCACAAAAGTTGCTGATTTCTAGCCCTACATTTCCCTTAATAAGTTACCCCAGAGTGGGCAACACATGGCTCTCCAGCTGTTGCCAGACTGCATCTCCCATCATCCTAAACTGGTCAGAGGAATTGTAGTCTGGCAACATCTGGCTGACTTTTAAATTGCACAAATATGCAGTTTATTTTAGAGAGGAAACACTTACTTTTTGCAGCCACTGAGTGTAATTTTCCATTACATGCTCCAGATGTTGCAGTTTCTGGGTAGAGAAATCCTGATCCATTAGTGGGGCATCTCTTTGCAAAGCATTGGTGTTATACTGTTCCGTAGTGCTCTCCCGACAGTTCCCATCTTGTTCAGGGAGAATAAAAGTATATGTACACTGTCCATGCTGAATCCGGCTAAATCTTCTTCCACTGCTGTCTGTCCCTTTCCTTTGCACACTACATCCTACATTAACCATTAAAACAGTCCAAAAAGCAAGATAAAATAAAGATGTCATTTCTTCAGTGGGATTTGTTTTCTTTTTTTGACTAAAAAAAGTCTAAATTTGTTGTTGATTTTCTAAAAAGTTTAAAGGAAAAAAAAGCCAGAAAAAATCAAATAAATTGTATGCAGATTATTTAATTCACAACTGTGATATCTTTCTTGTCAGTTCCAATAGATATATTTAGTGCATGGCTAGAAAGAGCTATTGTTTGTCCTCATTTGCAGTCCAAAGATTAGTCAGTCCACTGCACATGCAAAGCCTGGACCCCTCTCTTGTAGACTGGCTGCTGAAGAACTGCTATTTTCACTCAGACCCCAGTGAGTTTTATTAAGACTGCACATTCAAGCCAAACTAGAAGCAGGCTGCAAGATGACTTGACAGGAATTTCTGTGAGTGCCCCCCTATGCTAGGGATGGCTGGTGGCTTAGTGAAGAAGGGATCATTTTACAAAGTGGCTGCATGCATGACCTCAATCAAGCATGGCTATTCTGCATAACAACTAAGAGACCGGTTGTTTCTGTCCTTGTCAGGACGTTAGATTTGTTTCTTTAGCTCTTTTTTTTTTATTTTTTTGCAAGCCTAAAAAGCAGTGCAGATACAGACAGAGGGCTGGTACCAGAATGTCCGTAGTTAAAACCGAAAAGGAAAGTTAATGTAGATCTTTAATTTGCCAATCCAGATTAACCCTTTACATTTCCAAAAGGAGAGATCCCCCTGAATGTAACCAGGCTGGTGTGCAGCATATTGCAAAGCTATGGGTTTAATACTCATCTGGGTTAAAGGCTTCGCTCACAGAGTCAGCATCTTGCAACACTGGGGGCTGATGTATCAAAAAAAAAGTGGTGCAATTCTGGGACAAACCAACCTTAGGGAACAAATAAAAATTGCAATTGACTTAAACTGAGATTTTAACCCTTTGAGTGTCAGAGGGGTACGCAACGCACTCAAAGGGTTAAATCTTAGAAAAGCAATATGTTGGACACGTTTATAGCTATCAAAGGGTTAAAACTCCATTTAAAGGGATAGTAATACTTGAAATGTAAAAAAAAAATAAGTTGTAGGGTTTAATCTCCTGAGAAAAACAAACATGCCCCCCCTGCTGAGAGGGGTTTTATTCAAACGTTATTACAGCTCAAACTTTAATTTTTTTAGATGCCGTATCAGAGTGGCCTGAAATTATACAGTGGCGCTGTTACTACACAATCCTATGGACAGCTCTGGTCAGTTGACCATAAATCTCCATAGAATGGTGTAGCAACAGTGCCACTGTACAATTTCAGGCCACTGTGATACTGCGCTTAACAAATTCAAGTTGAACTGTAATAACTTTTGATTAAAACATCTTTTAGCCGTGGGTGTACCCTTGTTTTATTCAGGGATATAAACCCTACAACATATTTGTTTTTACAGTTTAAGTATTACCATCTATTCGAATCATCGTATTGAATCAATTATTTTTTCCATCTTTTCCCTATGATGCAGATGGTTTGCTCTAGAATTGCACTCCTTTCTTAGTACATTAGGGCCAGTCTCCGGTGTGATAGAATTACCTGAGAAGAGATGCAATTTACTAAGGAGAAATTTATTAATCTGCCAGTGCAGTGCACAAGCTATGCTTATGTGTAGGTTATCAAACCCTTGTGATCATGTACAGAAGCATTAGTATATACTAGTATACAACTCCACCAGCATACAACTACTGTGTGAACAACCCCTCATTCTCACCTTTACAGCTGGAAAAAGGTAAAGGAAGAATGTAGCTCTGAATTCGTCTGTGCAGTTATTACATAGCCTTTGCAATATTTTAATCTACTAACTGGCCTTCCTCTCACCCGACTAGCCCCACTTCAGTCCGTAATGAACTCTGCTGCAAGACTAATCTACCTCACTCATCGCTTCTCTGACACCAATCCCCTCTGTCAGACCCTACACTGGATCCCATTAGCATACACAATTAAATTCAAAATTCTGGTGATAACTTATAGAGCCCTCACTAACACCGCACCTTGTTTTATTTCATCTCTCATTTCTAAATACACTCCCACTCACCATCTTCGCTCTGCACACAACCATCTCCTCTCCACAGCTCTTATCACATCCTCCCACTCCCGCCTACAGGACTTCTCCCGTGCTGCACCCAGAGCCGGATTTCCCGTAAGGCAGAGTAGGCATCTGCCTACAGGCGTACCCTACAGAGGGGGCGCCTGCCACTACAATTGATTTTTTTTTTTTGACTTGGAGCAGCTTGCCATGCCACGCCGAGCGGCCAGCCACCGCCTTGTAAGCTGTGAGTTCTCCCGGCTCTTTAGCAATGCAGAGCGCTGGGAGATAAAATCTCGCAGTGCTCTGCATTACTAAAGGGAAGGCCGTGCGGGAGCTCCAGCAGTTGCAGGTCTGTGCAGAAGCACAGATCTCTCCAGCCGCTGGACCACCAGGGAGATAGGAAACAGATGTGGGGGGAGAGAATGAGGCTTAACCCTTTGAGTGCCAGAGTGGTACGCAACGCATTGCAAAGCAATGCGTTGTGTACCACTCTGACACTCAAAGGGTTAATTTGGAGATAATGGGAGCAATGTGAGGTCAATAGGGGGATGATGGGGGGCAAGTGATGTGGATCTGATGGGGGTCAATGTGGAGCTGATGGTGATGGGGTCAATGTGGAGCTGATGGGGGGCAATGTGAGGGTAATGTGGAGCTGATGGGGTCAATGTGGAGCTGATGGTGATGGGGTCAATGTAGAGCTGATGGGGGGTCAGTGTGGAGCTGATGGTGATGGGATCAATGTGGAGCTGATGGGGGTCAATGTGAGGGCAATGTTGAGATGATGGGGCAATGTGGAGCTGATGGGGGCAATGTGAAGGTGATGGGGGGCAATATGGAAATTTGGAGCATTGTGGAGATGGCGGGGGGGGGGGGTGCTTCAGATATCTTTGCCTACAGGCTCCTGAGATGTAAATCCAGCCCTGGCTGCACCTGAGCTGTGGAATTCCCTCCCCCGCCCCATCAGACTATCCTCCAGCTTTCAGACGCTCCCTTAAAACTCACCTCTTCAGGGAAGCCTATCAACTACCTCCATAAACCTTATCACCAAATATCACCCCTTCCCTGGACCACTGCAGTCAACAGCACTTCTCACTCCCACCCACTGACCGGCAGTTCATGTGGCAGGAGGCACTTACACCCAATAGCACTTACTCCTTCTGTGTGAAATCCACCTTCCTCTAGACTGTAAGCTTTCTTAGCAGGGCCCTCTGATCCTTCTGTTCTCCACATCTGATTTGTACTATTTCATATCTCTGTATTTCCATTCCCTATTGTACAGTGCTGCGCTATATACAAATAAAGAATAATAATAATAATTTTATTGTCAACAAAAAATGTTTTCTCAATTTGAAAAGCATAAGCAAGATAACATAGAAAATGAAATTTCCTTGAACATGTTATTCATTTGGTTTGCAATGTGTTGCAAAGGCCACATGACTATAATGGATTAAGTAGGCACTAGTGTTGAGCGAGCGTGCTCGGCCGATGCTCGGATCGGCTCGAGCATCGCTCTGCTCGGCACATGGCGGTATTAGTCGAGTATCGCCATGTGCTCGCCCGCCATGTTCGGGTGGCGGGGATCTGTGCCGGAAGAGGCACAGATCTGAAGACGCTCCGCTGGACCACCAGGGACTGGAGGTGCGGGGGCATTGCGGAGATGAAGGGGGCATTGCGGAGATGAAGGGGGACATTGTGGAAGAGGGGCATAGACTCTATGCCCCTCTTCCACAATGTCCCCCTTCATCTCCGCTATGCCCCTCTTCCACAATGTCCCCCTTCATCTCCGCTATGCCCCTCTTCCACAATGTCCCCCTTCATCTCCTCTATGCCATAGAGGAGATGAAGGGGGACATTGTGGAAGAGGGGCATAGCGGAGATGAAGGGGGACATTGTGGAAGAGGGGCATAGCGGAGATGAAGGGGGACATTGTGGAAGAGGGGCATAGCGGAGATGAAGGGGGACATTGCGGAGATGAAGGGGGACATTGCGGAGATGAAGGGGGCATTCAGAGATGAAGGGGGCATAGCGGAGATGAAGGGGGGCATTGACCAGGCACCCTCCCCTCATCAGAGCAGGGGGTGCCTGGTGTAATGCTCGTGTCGCCCCATTCATTTGAATGGGGCTCGGGTGCTCAGCCGAGCACTCGAGCCTCAGGGGGTGCTCGGTCAGAGCACCCGAGCATCGGGGTGCTCGCTCAACACTAGTAGGCACAGTTTGAAAAAAGCTGTCAGTTACTTTCATGCCTGCTTCCATGGTTATGTAAAATAGAAGTCAGAAACGCTCCACTAGGAACGAGCATGCAATAGAAATGTGCAGGCTGTCTAGTAGTGGTGTACTGCCCAGGGTGCAGTCTCTTTTAGCCCACTAGTGTCTTTCACAGAGAGGAAATATCCTAAATCATATCATACTGCTCCTACCTACACAACAGACAAGCCACTAAATGACAGGCAGTTTCTTTCTGAACAAGAGAAGCAACCAACCCCAGACATACATTTCTGCCTTGTTGGGCCTCATCAGTGAGGAGTAGCTGATCTCTTTAGGTGTGAGGTGTACCTGATCTTTCTAGTGCCTAGAGAGATCAGCTACACCTCTCCGACCAAGCCCAACAAGGTAGAAATGTATGTCTGGGTATAGCTCTCTTGTTCAGAGAGGAATTGCCTGGCATTTTGTGTCTGGACTGCTGTTTATGCAGGACCAGTATGATATGCTTTAGGATATTGCATTACTCCTAAAGAGCCTGCAAATTTCTATTGAAAGCTTGTTCCTAGTTGAGCATTTCTGACTTCCACTTTACATATGCAAATAATCCTTGGGATTGGTCACCTCAAGATTAATAGGGCTAATAGTTCTTAGAAAGATCAGCTTCACTTCACTTTCGAGGGCCAACAAGACAGAAATGTATGTCTGGGGTTGCCTGCTTCTGTGAGAGGCACTAGTGGGGTAAAAGAGACTGCACCCTGGTAGGACACCACTCCTAGAAAGTCGGACATTTTTTTGCAGGCTTGATCCTAGTTGAGCATCTTTGACTTCTAGTTTACATATGCCTCCATGTTAATGACATCCAGGATTAAGTGAAGATGTTATCTATTGAACAATGGCACAAGACCCAGTTTCTTAGGGGTCATTAGGATTTTCTGACCATAGTAAGGTAAGCACTTCTCACTTTGCCTAATAACTGAGCCAATGGCGTTATTTTAAACTTCTGACAATCATTTTCCCTGTTTGGTGCTAGTAACATTTCCAACTCATTCTTTCAAAATGCCCAGGAGACATGTCCAGCATCAAATGGGTTAAAGCTACACTAACTCTAAATACTGGTTGATATGTTACAAAAGAGCTGCATAATGTAACTACCCCAGATGCTCTACTTATGCTAAAGTTGTCATACTTTGATATGATTTAAAAAGATATAGAAGATTCCATTTACTGTTTTGGAGGAGCCTGTGAGAGGCAGTTTTGCATGTACATCTCACTTCCTGTTGTGTTTAATGGAGTAGATCCTCCTGACCAGGATGTGAAGAATGCAGGAGAAAGTAACTTCCACCATCCTGCTTAATAACAACACACACACACACACACACACACACACGTTCTTATACAAACAATGTTTAATTTGACCTTTGAAAGACATTTTATATACTAGAGTGGTTTCCAAGCTTTGTTCCATAGAACCTCACTGAAGAAATACAAACGGCTTCCAAAGATCACATTTAAGTAGGTCTGAGAGGGGTACAAGTCTAGGTTAGCAGACAGGGTATGTGTGGTTCTGTTACTACCAGTAAGGGTTGCCAACATTTACTATATAAGTAGCAATGTGCCCATATGTACCCATATATTAAATTGGGGACAGATGGTTAGGAACTGATTCCAAATCCCTAATGAAGCTGATTAACAGTGAAATTGGGAGCAAGAAGGCAGAAGTGTGAAAGTCCCAGTTGGAGGACCTTGGCTTTGCCAGTGGTTTGACTTAGTAGAAATCCAGGATTTCCTGCACGATGGACACAGCCATTTCCTAACAAGATGTCAGACTAGCACCTGTCTTTCCATTTCTGATGAGCAGTATTCACTTCATACACTTTATTGGATTTGTTTTACTTCTTATTTAATTAGTGAATAAATAAACTAATTGCATTTGTTTGTGATATGTTGGTCTTTTACTGGAATATCAGGTTATTCTAAATATGGAGACATCTCTAGCATTCAAGAGGTTAAAATTCCCATCAAAGGGAATGTGAGAGGTCTCTAGCACACTGTGAAGACATTTTTGGAGACTTCTTTAATGTACAAGGAGTTAAAGCCCAATTTAAATTACTGGAAGTTTTTGTGTTCTAATTTGTTTCCTGTGGGGCACTTGGCTTGCCCCAGAACTGTTCTTCTTTTGACTTTGTATATATATATATATATATATATATATTTAACAGTTTTTGTTTCTAATGTAAATACACATTCGGAATAATGTACTAATACAATTCTACTCTCAAACAGGCACAGCAATTGATTTTTACATGCTGTGCCTAGGATGGGTTTCCCATTAGGCAAAGTAAGCAACTGCCTAGAATGATAAATTCTGAGAAGCACCTGAGCTGTGCCGACCACACCCACATTCTGATTTTTGGGTATGGCCAGAACAATCCCAGTGCTCCTGGTTTATGGAGACCAGTTTACAGACCCATTTACTGACCTTATTTTACCCATTGAATGCTAGAGAGGTCTGAAACACACTGTGAAGCAATGCATTGGAGGCCTTTCTAGTAACCAAGAGGTTAAAGGGATAGTAATGTTTCAAAATAAAAGCAGCTTCAATTAATCTTCATAGTATTTGGTCCATGGAGAGTGTTATTTCAATACTGACAGAGTTGTAGTTCAAGAGTAATTGAATGATAAAGTTTCCCCCTCCCACCCCTTTTACCTAGTGTAACACTGCTCATCTCAGATGTGGAATCTCAGCTTAAGACCAGACAGCTCACAGCAAGGGACCATCTTGTTACTGTGAGAACAATGAAAACCCTGCCCCCTGGACAGGTTTTTCAGGATTTTCCCTTATGATAATTGAAGATTGTCCCTCTCTGCAATCAATCTGGACACCACCTTTCTGTTCTGAGGTGAGCAGTGTTACATCAGCAAAAGGGGCAGGAGAGGGATACTTTATCATTCAATTACTTTTGAACTACAACCCTGACAGTACTGAAATAACACTCTCCATGGCCCAAATACTATGAAGATTAATTGGAGCTGATTTTATTTTGAAACATTACTATCCCTTTAAGAGCTTTCTTTATGCCTGGATGTTATAGGAGAAGAGTTTTTTCTGTATCAGGCAACAGTGGCTTTGGCTAGTGGGTGGGGTCTAAGGTAAGGGATGTGACCGTGGGTGGAGCTAAGGGTGTCAGGGATGCTTTTGCCTAGGGGAGTTTCAGATGCATTCCATCCCTGCCTACCTATCGCCTATGTACTAAGCTGTCTACACCAAATTTATCTCATAACCTCTGTGTGCAACAAGAGAAAGACACTGTGCAAATATGTGGACATTCTGGACAATTTTTGTGCCTTGTGTATAAACCCTCAGAGTAAATGTAAATAATATTAGTGTGTTTTCCTATGCGTGCTATAGTGGGGAGCGTTTGGAGGTTTATATAAAGGTCTTAGGACGAAATGCAAGAAACATGTACAATTGCTATTTACTGTGTACTTTTGATGGCAAAGTGATTAACACCAACATGTTACTGAATTGCGCATGCTTTTTCACAGTTAGTGTAAGTTTGCTAATTTTTTCACGAATGTGTTTTCAAAAAGTGGGCGTGCCCATCATTTTGTGAGAGGATTAGCAATTATGCCTAATTCATTAAAGCAACTGTGCTGTTCATTTAGGGGCATTCGCTAACTTTGCTGTTCATTTAGGAGCCTGTGCTGTTTAGCATCAAGGCGTTCATAGGTTTCTTGCATCAAATCGTGAGCAATCACAAATAGCTCATAAATTTATGGTTTTCATAAAACAACGAATGCTCCACGTTCTTGCATTCCTCCCTTAATGATTGTAGTGTTTGCATCGGTATTCTCTTAATAATAAGTTTAGTAAATGCTTGACATGCAGCCACATGATTTGTATGCCTAAATCCAAGCACAGAAAATGAACTGCACTTGCAGATGTGTACAATCTCCACATTGTATAGACATGTCTTCGAGACCTTTATTATTATAGAAACTATTATTTATCATACAACATCTCTGTACAATTAGGAAATCCTAATTATATACACCTTCCAAAAACACACACAAACTGATACAATTGGAATAGATGTCCCTCCTCATGAGAAATTACAATCTAGAAATCTCCAACATCCTAGGGGTTAAATTTATAGGAGTTATTCTCAAAGGTCTGATATCTTTTAAATGCAGCTGCTCAGATATGATTTCTATTCAATGCAGCAAGAGTTATGAGTGGAACCCAATGGACTTTGCGAATCACCTCCCATCTGTGTTACAATTTAAACTTCATGGGTGATCTACTCATAAAGAGCATTATGGCACTGACAATGTGTGCAACACTATAAAAAATACACAACATTGGGAATTATGGTGCAATAAGTCAGAGGAGACAGTTCCTATCATATTCTTCCTCTATAGCTCAAATGATTTCTTTTAAAAGTTCTTATACTCCTAACACAATCATGCATGCAGTTCATCAGGCATACTTGCACTCATGCACAGACATATTTAGAAAAGGGGTATAATTCTGGGGCAAACCAAATGTGCAATAGACAACAAAGAAAACTTACAAACATTTCCTTTGATATAAATGGGTCTTTTAACCCCTTGAATGATAGAAAAGTTAAAAGTCCCATTCAAATCCATATGAATGTTTGGAATTTTTATTGATTACCTACAATGTACTTTATTTGTGCTCATATTGCACCACTCTTTCTTAACAGATCAGGCTCATGTTCATTTTATCACACATAAAAACATGCATGCGCACACACACACATACAGCACATCTACCTTCCTGTCATCACCAGGCACTGGTCCAATAGCTGAGTTTTCTTCTGTATTGTCCCTAGATTATGTTCTTTCTTGGCCTGTTCTGCATGTTCAGGCAGCTTGTGTACCATGTCAGTCAAGAAAGAAGAGACTGTCCTCTGTGCATGTGTCGCTGGAAATAGCCTCCTTGTGAGAATTAATTTGACTTTGAAATGTGCTATATTTTGCTGCTATCATACCTGCAGGGGGACATTTTTCTCATCCCTAGTGCCTGAGTAGTACGGTTGCCACATTTTACTCTTACTAAAACCGAACAGTGGCACAGTGCTTTGTCCTAAACACAGCACAGTACACCATATTTTTGGTGGTCAGTTTCTAATTTTTGTAGAACTCTTTTGTACAACTCTTTCCAATGGGAACCCTTATTTATGGCCCTGCTGGCCAGTTTTAAGCAAGTAATGCATTGAGAACTCTCTAGCATTCAAAGATTGCTAGTTCCATTTGAATCAGCTGGCAGCTGCACAGCCAATAAGAATTAGTATACAATAAAGTTTCTGGTGCACTCTTTCTGAAATAAATCTCAGTTCAAAATATATGTCACCTATCACTAGAGCAAACTACAGAACGGTGCTACAGGGAAAATAATGCAAACAAAAAAACTAAAAAGACCCCTGCTGTACTAGCACTCAATACTTAACATAGATTCGCTCTAGGGTGTATATCTTCTTGGAATATAGTGTGGCCCAAATCTAAAACATCACTTTTATTGAATATATTTAAAATAAGCGAATTAATTTAAAAACAAGAATTACTGATGGAATGTGCTGGAAATAGAATCCGGACTACCTAGATAAGAACAAGGAATCCTAACATATCATGTACTGCCGGGGCTTGTCCGGCTTGCCTTCAAAGAATGGGTTGTATCACTTAAAATATAGTCGTGAATGATTACACAAACACAAAGTGAACTAACTACTAATGTAGGCAACAGAATAACTGAAAATTCTGTCACATATGGCCTTAATCAATAGAAGTGTGGCTGAATGAACTAGCCTGAGAACTGTATCGTAATACTCCAGCTAAATAGCGGATATAATATAGCAAAACTAGCCTGTCTAACTAAACTAAATGCCGGGGCATGTCCGGCTTGCCAACTGATCTAAATAATCTAAACACTAGAATGCTACAGTGAGTGGAATATCGATCAAATAGAAGATAGCGGTCCAATAGCCTAATGTCGGAGCAACCGACTGACTACCTATATACTAAGCTGACCTATCTAGCTAAGCTATATGCCGGGGCATATCCGGCTTGCCAAATAATCTAAATAGTCTTCACTGATACATAGGCCAAATGTGAAGGTGAAACCAACTGAAGCACTAAATCACATCATAAATTTCTAACTTAAGGATAAAAATCCTCTAAAACTGCCCGACGCGCGTTTCGCATATTAGCTTCTTCTTAGGGACTAAACAAACCGAGTCTCTATTTCCCGGTTGTTTTTAAACTTAATCCTCCTCCCATAAAATGGGAGGTGATCATTACATCATCAATTCCAGGAGAGATCTATTTTTAATTAACCATTAAGGTACCTGATCTTACTTGTAGTTCAACTGATCATCTCTCATGATTTGAATTGTCATATTTGTAATATAATTTCATTTCTCAACTCTTAAATATAGAGACACGGAGTGTTAGAAGAACATACCAATAAATTTCCTTATAAAAAAGGGAGGAAAAATTAAAAATAAAATAAAGTAAATTCAAAGATGAACATAGAGTTGAAATTCCTCATTCATGCCATTCGGCTGGAGGGAATTTAGGCGAAAGATCCATTCATTTTCTATTTTTAGAAGTAAGTTATCTAAATTGCCTCCTCTGATACCCAGTTTGGGGTTATATAAACCCCAAGCTTTCAAAAGCTCTGGATTATATTAATGAAAAAGTAAGAAATGTTTAGCCACAGGAGACATCTTTTTACTCGCTGTTTGAGAATCTCTTAATGCATATTTAATATTGTGCACATGTTCTTTTAGCCTGTCAGAGAATTTGCGGATAGTTTTACCCACATATCGAAAACCACAAGGACATTCCAAACAATATACAACACCTTTAGTTTGACATGTAATAAAAGAAGAGATGGATACACTTTTGCCAAACCTATCTTTGATACTTTTCGTAGTTTTCATGTGCTTACACATTACACAATTGCCACAAGGGAATGATCCTTTAACAAATTCTTTTTTAGGTAAGCTAAGATGGCTGCGCACCAATATATCCTTAATATTAGGTGCCCTCCTGCAGCTCATCTGAACTCGATCACCCAATTTTTCTTTAAGATCGTTATCAGTCAATAAAAGGTGCCAATGTTTGTTAATGATGGAAACTACAGAATTCCATTGACAATTGTAAGTGGTCACAAAACGAATGCCTTGTTCACGTTGTACACGATTCTTATTATAGAGTAAATAAGGACGTGATGTATACAAGGCTCTTTTGTAAGCTTTTTTGACGCATGTGGCAGTATATCCTCGATTCAAAAAGCGAAGCTTAAGTTCTTCTGATCTAATTTTGAAAGTGGTTAAATCACTGCAATTACGTCTTAAGCGCAAAAATTCCCCCACCGGAATGTTAAATTTCATATGAGTGGGATGATGGCTTTCATTATGTAATAAACTATTTGTGGCTGTCGCTTTTCTATGAAAATCTGTTCTCAATACATCATCAGGTCCTCTGTATATAGTGATGTCCAAAAATACAACCTTAAAAGAATCTTTTTCCATCGTTAATTTAAGGTGCATATCATTGATATTCAATAGATCGATAAATTCAGTTAACAAAGACTCAGATCCTTCCCATAGAATGAAAAGGTCGTCTATATACCGAAGCCACAATGAAATATGCACAGAGTAAGCGATATTGGCTTCCGTAAAGACTTTCGTCTCCTCCCACCAACCCAAATAAAGATTAGCATATGACGGTGCACAGGCACTGCCCATGGCAGTGCAACGTATTTGGAGGTAAAATTTGTTATCAAAAACAAAATAATTATTGTGAAGAATAAAAGACAATGATTTTAATACAAAAGTCTTACGTTCATCACTGATTGTGGCATCACGATCTAAAAAATATCTGGATGCTTCAAGACCAAATTTGTGGTCTATGGATGTGTATAACGATTCTACATCACATGTGACCAAAATAGTATTTGGTCCTACAGGCAAGGAATCGATTTTTGTGAGTATATCCATAGTATCTTTAATGTATGAATTTAAATTCACAACTGATGGTCTCAATACGCAATCCACAAATTTACTGATATTCTCTGTTAAACCATCATTTCCAGAGAGAATTGGTCTCCCAGGTGGACATTTCTGATTTTTATGGATTTTTGGTAGCATATATAATGTTGGTACTTTTGGCGAGATTACTTGCAAATAGTCTTTCTCCGATCTGCTTATAGCACCACTATCTAAACCATAATTGATCATATTGGTATAGATACTTAAAAGATCATTTGTAGGGTTAGCAAATAACCTTTTGTAACAAGATGACTCTGAAAGCTGCCTATAGGTTTCTGTTAAATACATGTCTCTGGGCCAAAGAACAACATTGCCTCCCTTATCAGAGGGCTTCACTACAATATCTTCCCATGAATTAATCTCCTTTAAGGCTTGTTGTTCTAAAAGAGTCAAATTTTTGTTGAGTACCTGGTTAGATAAACAAATAACGTCTTTCATAACTAGCTCATTGAAAGTTTGTATCACTGGACAAACAGACGATGGTGGCGTAAATGTAGACTTTTTCTTAGGAACCTCTGGGAGTCTCTGTTCTTGATTTATCTCAAATTCCAATAATGCAAGCAATTCATCCAGAGGTGCATCATCTCTTAAAGAGATATCATACTGAATACCTGATGATTCTCTATGAGCAAAAAATTTATGCAACAAAAGCTTCCTACTAAATTTAAACAAGTCCACCAAAAAGTCGAACTTGTTTAATCCATTTGTGGGTGAAAATGTTAACCCTTTTGATAAAACTTTAATATGAGCTGTTTGTAACGTATAGTTGGATAAATTGACTATCTGCAAGTTCTCACTATCTATCTCCTCCTGCGATTCCAACGGTTCCCTCCTCGTCGTTGATATCCCCACACATTTCGATCTCTGAGATCTCTTGCGACTTCTCCTTGTTGGTCTCTTCCTCCTCTGTTTGCTCTGTAAAACCTGCCTCTCTGCTCCAAAAAAGGAGGTTGTGAGTATTCAACTGAGGTACCTGAATATTCAGTGTCAGATATCTCTGATTCAGAATTAGACGATTCTGTAATTACTTTTGAATCATCTTTGGAGATAAACCTCGGTCTCCGTTTATGCCACTGATATATGGTACCTTTTTTGAAAAAAGCTAAATCTCTATTGAATTTTTGAATTTTTTTAGAAATAATATCATTCTCCAAATTATCCAATTCTTTATCCAGAGTTAGCAAATCTGTTTTCATCATTTCCTTATCTGTGAAATTAGCTTCCTTATTTTCCAACTCTTTAATTTTGATTTCTAAACTGTTAATAATCTGACTTTCATAATCTATGAGTATTTTAAGATACTCCTTGGAGCAATTATCAGAGGTTTGATCCCATCTTTTTGTAAATGTTGGGTCTGAAAAACTAAATGCGGGTAACACATGGACACGGAGACCCCTAGGTATTATACCTTCCTCTAAATATTTCTGATAAGTTGCCCTATTCCACCAACTCTTAACATGTTTAAACTGATTATCTTTGAGTTCTTTAAAAACACCAGACCAATTACTATCTCCTACTACGGTTTGACTATTAATCGCAGAAGAAAAAACTTCTTTTGCTTTATCTGCCCATTTATTTTGTCTGGCAGAATATGATGGTAGGGATTCCATTGAAGAACCGAGAAAATAAGATGGTTGCACCATCTGTTATTTTCTCGGTTCTTCAGTGGAATCCCTACCATCATATTCTGCCAGACAAAATAAATGGGCAGATAAAGCAAAAGAAGTTTTTTCTTCTGCGATTAATAGTCAAACCGTAGTAGGAGATAGTAATTGGTCTGGTGTTTTTAAAGAACTCAAAGATAATCAGTTTAAACATGTTAAGAGTTGGTGGAATAGGGCAACTTATCAGAAATATTTAGAGGAAGGTATAATACCTAGGGGTCTCCGTGTCCATGTGTTACCCGCATTTAGTTTTTCAGACCCAACATTTACAAAAAGATGGGATCAAACCTCTGATAATTGCTCCAAGGAGTATCTTAAAATACTCATAGATTATGAAAGTCAGATTATTAACAGTTTAGAAATCAAAATTAAAGAGTTGGAAAATAAGGAAGCTAATTTCACAGATAAGGAAATGATGAAAACAGATTTGCTAACTCTGGATAAAGAATTGGATAATTTGGAGAATGATATTATTTCTAAAAAAATTCAAAAATTCAATAGAGATTTAGCTTTTTTCAAAAAAGGTACCATATATCAGTGGCATAAACGGAGACCGAGGTTTATCTCCAAAGATGATTCAAAAGTAATTACAGAATCGTCTAATTCTGAATCAGAGATATCTGACACTGAATATTCAGGTACCTCAGTTGAATACTCACAACCTCCTTTTTTGGAGCAGAGAGGCAGGTTTTACAGAGCAAACAGAGGAGGAAGAGACCAACAAGGAGAAGTCGCAAGAGATCTCAGAGATCGAAATGTGTGGGGATATCAACGACGAGGAGGGAACCGTTGGAATCGCAGGAGGAGATAGATAGTGAGAACTTGCAGATAGTCAATTTATCCAACTATACGTTACAAACAGCTCATATTAAAGTTTTATCAAAAGGGTTAACATTTTCACCCACAAATGGATTAAACAAGTTCGACTTTTTGGTGGACTTGTTTAAATTTAGTAGGAAGCTTTTGTTGCATAAATTTTTTGCTCATAGAGAATCATCAGGTATTCAGTATGATATCTCTTTAAGAGATGATGCACCTCTGGATGAATTGCTTGCATTATTGGAATTTGAGATAAATCAAGAACAGAGACTCCCAGAGGTTCCTAAGAAAAAGTCTACATTTACGCCACCATCGTCTGTTTGTCCAGTGATACAAACTTTCAATGAGCTAGTTATGAAAGACGTTATTTGTTTATCTAACCAGGTACTCAACAAAAATTTGACTCTTTTAGAACAACAAGCCTTAAAGGAGATTAATTCATGGGAAGATATTGTAGTGAAGCCCTCTGATAAGGGAGGCAATGTTGTTCTTTGGCCCAGAGACATGTATTTAACAGAAACCTATAGGCAGCTTTCAGAGTCATCTTGTTACAAAAGGTTATTTGCTAACCCTACAAATGATCTTTTAAGTATCTATACCAATATGATCAATTATGGTTTAGATAGTGGTGCTATAAGCAGATCGGAGAAAGACTATTTGCAAGTAATCTCGCCAAAAGTACCAACATTATATATGCTACCAAAAATCCATAAAAATCAGAAATGTCCACCTGGGAGACCAATTCTCTCTGGAAATGATGGTTTAACAGAGAATATCAGTAAATTTGTGGATTGCGTATTGAGACCATCAGTTGTGAATTTAAATTCATACATTAAAGATACTATGGATATACTCACAAAAATCGATTCCTTGCCTGTAGGACCAAATACTATTTTGGTCACATGTGATGTAGAATCGTTATACACATCCATAGACCACAAATTTGGTCTTGAAGCATCCAGATATTTTTTAGATCGTGATGCCACAATCAGTGATGAACGTAAGACTTTTGTATTAAAATCATTGTCTTTTATTCTTCACAATAATTATTTTGTTTTTGATAACAAATTTTACCTCCAAATACGTGGCACTGCCATGGGCAGTGCCTGTGCACCGTCATATGCTAATCTTTATTTGGGTTGGTGGGAGGAGACGAAAGTCTTTACGGAAGCCAATATCGCTTACACTGTGCATATTTCATTGTGGCTTCGGTATATAGACGACCTTTTCATTCTATGGGAAGGATCTGAGTCTTTGTTAACTGAATTTATCGATCTATTGAATATCAATGATATGCACCTTAAATTAACGATGGAAAAAGATTCTTTTAAGGTTGTATTTTTGGACATCACTATATACAGAGGACCTGATGATGTATTGAGAACAGATCTTCATAGAAAAGCGACATCCACAAATAGTTTATTACATAATGAAAGCCATCATCCCACTCATATGAAATTTAACATTCCGGTGGGGGAATTTTTGCGCTTAAGACGTAATTGCAGTGATTTAACCACTTTCAAAATTAGATCAGAAGAACTTAAGCTTCGCTTTTTGAATCGAGGATATACTGCCACATGCGTCAAAAAAGCTTACAAAAGAGCCTTGTATACATCACGTCCTTATTTACTCTATAATAAGAATCGTGTACAACGTGAACAAGGCATTCGTTTTGTGACCACTTACAATTGTCAATGGAATTCTGTAGTTTCCATCATTAACAAACATTGGCACCTTTTATTGACTGATAACGATCTTAAAGAAAAATTGGGTGATCGAGTTCAGATGAGCTGCAGGAGGGCACCTAATATTAAGGATATATTGGTGCGCAGCCATCTTAGCTTACCTAAAAAAGAATTTGTTAAAGGATCATTCCCTTGTGGCAATTGTGTAATGTGTAAGCACATGAAAACTACGAAAAGTATCAAAGATAGGTTTGGCAAAAGTGTATCCATCTCTTCTTTTATTACATGTCAAACTAAAGGTGTTGTATATTGTTTGGAATGTCCTTGTGGTTTTCGATATGTGGGTAAAACTATCCGCAAATTCTCTGACAGGCTAAAAGAACATGTGCACAATATTAAATATGCATTAAGAGATTCTCAAACAGCGAGTAAAAAGATGTCTCCTGTGGCTAAACATTTCTTACTTTTTCATCAATATAATCCAGAGCTTTTGAAAGCTTGGGGTTTATATAACCCCAAACTGGGTATCAGAGGAGGCAATTTAGATAACTTACTTCTAAAAATAGAAAATGAATGGATCTTTCGCCTAAATTCCCTCCAGCCAAATGGCATGAACGAGGAATTTCAACTCTATGTTCATCTTTGAATTTACTTTATTTTATTTTTAATTTTTCCTCCCTTTTTTATAAGGAAATTTATTGGTATGTTTGAGAGTTGAGAAATGAAATTATATTACAAATATGACAATTCAAATCATGAGAGATGATCAGTTGAACTACAAGTAAGATCAGGTACCTTAATGGTTAATTAAAAATAGATCTCTCCTGGAATTGATGATGTAATGATCACCTCCCATTTTATGGGAGGAGGATTAAGTTTAAAAACAACCGGGAAATAGAGACTCGGTTTGTTTAGTCCCTAAGAAGAAGCTAATATGCGAAACGCGCGTCGGGCAGTTTTAGAGGATTTTTATCCTTAAGTTAGAAATTTATGATGTGATTTAGTGCTTCAGTTGGTTTCACCTTCACATTTGGCCTATGTATCAGTGAAGACTATTTAGATTATTTGGCAAGCCGGATATGCCCCGGCATATAGCTTAGCTAGATAGGTCAGCTTAGTATATAGGTAGTCAGTCGGTTGCTCCGACATTAGGCTATTGGACCGCTATCTTCTATTTGATCGATATTCCACTCACTGTAGCATTCTAGTGTTTAGATTATTTAGATCAGTTGGCAAGCCGGACATGCCCCGGCATTTAGTTTAGTTAGACAGGCTAGTTTTGCTATATTATATCCGCTATTTAGCTGGAGTATTACGATACAGTTCTCAGGCTAGTTCATTCAGCCACACTTCTATTGATTAAGGCCATATGTGACAGAATTTTCAGTTATTCTGTTGCCTACATTAGTAGTTAGTTCACTTTGTGTTTGTGTAATCATTCACGACTATATTTTAAGTGATACAACCCATTCTTTGAAGGCAAGCCGGACAAGCCCCGGCAGTACATGATATGTTAGGATTCCTTGTTCTTATCTAGGTAGTCCGGATTCTATTTCCAGCACATTCCATCAGTAATTCTTGTTTTTAAATTAATTCGCTTATTTTAAATATATTCAATAAAGGTGATGTTTTAGATTTGGGCCACACTATATTCCAAGAAGATATACACCCTAGAGCGAATCTATGTTAAGTATTGAGTGCTAGTACAGCAGGGGTCTTTTTAGTTTTTTTGTTTGCAATAAGAATTAGTGTTCTTGTGATAGATGGGTGCTCTAACTAACGAGAGCACAAGTGTTCTTGTGATAGATGGGTGCTCTAACCAATGGAAACATAAATGCTTAAAACTGAATCTGTTTGGGTTTCAGAATGTCTGAAACACCAACAGTGTTTATAAACCCAACAGAGAAGTCCAAAACCTGACTTTCCTGGTCAACAAAGGAGACAGATAGATAGATAGATAGATAGATAGATAGATAGACAGACAGATAGATAGAAAGTAAAGAAACAAACAAACAAAATGAAAATAGGTGGTGCTTAAGTTAAGCTTTTCCTCTCTCTTTATATCTGATTCTCCATACTATAAGCTGTCTTTCCTGCCTAAATATCTATATCTCTTTTTCTGCCTACCTGAACATTCTACCACTTTCTACCTTTCTGAAGTAACATTTGCTATAGGTGGCTTTTTACTGAAGTGTGCATTGGTCACATAATAATGTGACACCTTTCAGCATTGTGGTTCACTTCTAACATGCTCCTTGAATTCATTTCATTTCTTGTTCTTTGGTAAGTTGATCTGCATACTAAACTGCAGCAGATTAACTAATTTTTCATACATTTCACAATTTGTTTGTATGTGCAATGAAACACAACTAAATTGTCTTATTCTTTTTCTCACTAACATTGTTTGTTTGGCACATGTAGCCACAGATTCCCACTGGGTGATTTTGTAAGCTGACTTTTCCTTACACTTAATACAAATATCAACTGATTTATCAACATGTCTTAAATAAGTCACTTCAGGAAAATCCATATCTAGGGAATGAGTGTCAAGTGGTATTTTACACTTGAGTAAATATATCTGTCGTGAGTTAAATTACATCAATATGTTACTGTTTTGCGATGACTGTATCTTTCGTGAATTAAACTACATTGATTAGTATATATAGCCCATTATATCATCAGTGTTTGTAACAGTTTGAGAAGTAATGAGCTGTAACCCACTCTGGTGCTTAAAAGGTTAATAAAGAGCCTTTCTTTCTTTCTTTCTTTCTTTAAAGGAGCAGAAAAGTTTTTTTATGAAAAAATATATATTGTAGGGATTTTCCTATTGAGTAAAATAAGGATACTCCCACTGCCGATAGATTTATATTTCCAGAGTTATTACAGTTTAAACCCATGTTTTTTTACATTAGCAGTGCCCTCTAGTGGTCGAATTCTAATTAGATTTCCTGTTAGATTCTAATGGAGAGGAAAGTCAGAGACATACACTTCTCCATAGAATATGATAGAAACTGCCTGTCACTTACTGTCAGTTAGAACTATCAGGAAGTAAACACAGTAAATTCACTTCCTGATTATTTAAAGTGCTATAATTTTTGAATAAAACATCTGACAGCGGTGGGAGTGACCTTGTTTTATCCAGCAGGAATTGCTCTGTAAAATATGTGTTTTCATTAAAAAAAAAGTTTACTGCTCCTTTAATTTAAAAACACTCAAACTGATTTTCTACGAAGAACTAGAGCAATTCTGGACTAAACCAACTGCAAAAACTCCCCAAATTCTTACTAATACAAATTTAGCTAGATAATCCTTGTATTCTAGAAAGGTCTGTAAACTCTCTAGCATTCAAGGAGTTAAAACCACATATAGCTCAATGGTAATTTTATCTGTCCCCTATGGTGCAGTTACAGAATTGTGCCAGGTCTTCTTTAAACAGCTTCAAAGGGCCTTATGCACAAAAAATGGGCAATTTTGGGGCAAATCATCTGCACACACAAAAAAAAAAACATTGACTTAAAGGGTTAGTAATGTCTAACATTAACTAACTCTAATATTGAAGGTATTCAAAAGATAATCTTACTGTGCCAAGCTGGATCTCTCAAACCTTTATGGTTTGAGAGATATAAGTGCTTAAAGTTACCACCTCCTGCTGATGAGCTGTAAAGCTGTCAGCAGTGGATCTGAGTCGTGCGACTTGGTGGCTCTTCAGCAGAGCTGAATGAGCACTACTGAAAAACAGATACTTCACTGGAACGGTCTACAAAGTGTGCTTGGCTTGCAAGCACACTGTGCAGACCATTCAACTGAAGTATTTGTTTTTCGATAGTGCTCATTCAGCTCTGCTAAAGAGCCGCCGGCTGGTCTGGGACCAGGATCTCATGACGTCAGCTTCATGCTGACGTCTGGAAAAGGGGAGAGAGGGGGAACTTTCAGAGCTTGTATCTCTCAAACCCTAAAGGTTTGAGAGTTCCAACTTGGCACAGTAAGATTATCTTTTGAATATCTTCAATATTAGTGTTAGTTAATGTTAGACATTACTAACCCTTTAAATGAGATTTTATCGGCTCAAGAGGGCTCAATTTAAAGCATGGTTCAGATGGTTTGACTGAATTTGTATTCATAAGATCCTTTAGGGCTGATTCAATAAGCATTGGAACAGTTCTGGGGCAAATCAACTGCACCATTGGGGACAGATAGGACTAGCATTGCTTTAAATTGGGTTTTTAAACCCGATTGTGTACTAGAGGTGTCATTCAATGCATTGAAGACTTACCTAGTATTCAATATGTTGAAACCCAAATTTAAAGGGATAGCAATCCTGAAATAATTTATGTATTGCAGGGTTTATCCTGCTGAGTAATATACAATTACTTCTACTGTTGAAATATGTTTTATGCAAAAGATAATGCAGCTCAAAGTTCTTTTTTTTGGATGCAGTACTGAAATTTTACAGTGTCGCTTTTGCTACACCATCCCATGGAAGTCAACTAACCAGAGCTGTCCATAGACTGCTGTAGTAAGAGTGCCACCATAAAGTTTCAGTTCACAGAGATACTGCACCCTAAAAATAGCCCAATAACTTTCAAATACATGGGGTTATGCACTAAGGTGTGATAAAGAGATGATAATGTGGAAATTATTTCTCCAGTGATATCACTTCTCCAGTTCATATGTTATTCTGTGAAGCCTATGCTCTATGATCTCCAAAGTTGGAGAAATCTTAGTGCCTAGACTCCATAAAATAACATAGGAACTGGAGAAGTGATAAACTGAAGAAGTCATCTCCACTTTATCACCTCTTTATCACACCTTAGTGCATAACCCCCTAGTATTCAAACCTTTATATCACAGACCTTAGTGCATATCTCACAGCATCTCTCAACAGTAGGAATTCCCTTATTTACTCAGCAGGATAGACCTTGCAATACATATTTTTTCATTTATATGCATTACTATCCCTTAAAACTTTGAGTGCCAAAGAGGTATCCAAATTAAGGATTGGTGATGTGCCAGGACTGTCATGTGTGGGCGTGTCCTATGGACTGGTGACTGTCACAGGGGAGTCTGCAACTGGCTGCTTCAAGACCGGAGCAGTCAGTTTCAGCCTCTCTTTCGTCAAGCGTTTACATGTGATCAGCCATGTGTGCCGACCCTCCGAATGACGTCTATGTGGTCCATAAGGGTAATCCTACCCCAGGGTTAAAGGATTAAAAACAATGGTAATTTTTTTCCCCATGGTGCAGTTGGTTTGCCCTAGAGTTGCTTCTCCCTTCTTTTGGGATTTTTTACATGCAAAATGTCTAATAATTTTTGTCTGACATTTCAACAATCAATTTACTAACAAATGATGAACAATGAAAGTGCAACATATTAATGTACTAGGAACGACTGCATTACAAAAGATACAAATTCCTCACGTTCCAATTTTAAAACCCTTAGAGTGCCAGAGACTTATCCAACATATTGCATTCCAAAGTGGTGGCACCTTTCCGCTGCATTGAAGACCTTTTATCATTTAACCCTTTGAGTGCCAGAGGGGTACGCAACTCATTGCAAAGCAATGTGTTGCGTACTCCTCTGGGACTCAAAGGGTTAAGGGGTTAAAAGTTAAAAGTTTCCTTCAAAACAATTACAATTTGTATTCCTTGTCTATAGTGCACTTGGCTTGTTCTAGAAATCCTGCAGTTCTTATAGGTATATCAGCCTTGTTGAGTAATTGAGAGAAAACCCTATGAGACTCCTTGTGGTCTTTCACAGGAAAGCAGTCAAGTGCGTCTTCATTTTTTGTATTTATTTTAAATCTGACACAAGACATGCCTGTTTGTCTTTTCCAGGAAACTAAAGATTGCTTTTACATGGGGACCTTACGCTCTTGTAGTCATTCATCACTAGCTGAGAAATCACCAAACGCATTGCTTAAATAATTAGCCTTCAATTCAAAGAGAGGCATGTCACTGTAGCTAAAACTATACCAGCAGCTCGGAACTTAAAACATTTGACCTTAATGTAAATAATTTTGTACTTCTATTTGAGAAAGCCTCGCAATACCACTTGTTTTAAAATATCGGTCGTATAAATGCTGTCAGCAGGAGTTAAGTGCAGAATACCATAATAAGAGCTGTATTCAATAAGCTGCATACCAACTTACCATAGCGGGGAAATTGCAATTCACTTTGATTTACATGGGGCTTTATTTAACCCCTTGAATGCTAGAGAGGTCTTCAACGCAATGCAAATGAATGGGTTAAAATCCCCATTTAAATTAAAGGGAATTTGGGGAATAATTAAAATGCAGTTTTTAACCTCTTTAGCCTATTGAATATGATGCTAAGCCCTACTATTATTATTATTTTTATTCTTTATTTATATAAAGCCAACTAATTCCGCAGCGCTGTACAATAGGGAATAGACATACAGAGGTATTAAATAGTACAATCAGATGTGGAGAACAGGAGGATCAGAGGGCCCTGCTTGTGAAAGCTTACAGTCTAGAGGAAGGATGCTTTCTAATTATGGCCTGGATTACATTGCAGTTATCACTGGTTTAATTTACAAATTTTCCCATAGACTTGGGAATTTGTGAGATAATATCAGTGATGACACTTTTCACCTGCTATACATAATGTAGTCCTATATTTCAGCTCCTTAGATGGTACAGAGTAGGTATACACAGGATTTTCATTTTCTCTACCTTGTGAATTTTTGCATTAAAGGAGAGATGCTCTTTGTTGAAATTCCTGTGGAAAGAAAATTCAGGGGAAACTTAAAGGGATAGTAATACTTTGTTTTATCTTTATTTTATTTTGTAGGCATTAAAAACACATGAAGAACGATATAAGTCTTATCTCTCAAACCTTTATGGTTTGAGAGATATTCACAAGCAAAGTTTCCTCTCCTGACCCTTTTACCTAGTGTAAGCCATCTCTTCTCAGATGTGGAATCTGGTTGTAAGACCAGACATATAACAGCAGGGGACAATCTTCTTCCTTTGAGAACAATGAAAACCCTGCCCCCTTGACAAGTTTTTCAGGTTTTTCCCTTATCTTAATTGAAGATTGTCCCTCTCTGCAGTCTACCTGGGCACCTCCCTTCTGATCTGGTTGAACAGTGTTAAATCAGTAAAAGGGGCAGGAGGGGGATATTTTGTCATTGAATTACTCTTGAACTACAAGTCTGACAGAATTGAAATAACAGTCTCCAAAGTCCAAATACTATGATGAATAATTAGAGCTGATTTTATTATGCAACATTACTATCCCTTTAATGTTGGAAGGTTAAGTACATTGATTTCAGAGGGCAAAGCCTTCCAGTGATATATCCCTACTACGCCACATTCTGCTGCTTCTTTTCCACTTTGCTGACATTCCCATGTCAACGCCATCACAGAAACAGACATACAGTATATTACCAACCACCCACTCACACATATGTCATCACAAACATACACACACCCAGACATCTCAGCACTAGGAATGGGTGAACATTTTCACCTCAAACCAAAATCGGTGAAAACCACGTTAATCAAGGGGTAAAAACTTTCTAGCCATTGGAAAAAAATATAGCAAAGAATTTTTGCCAATGGGCAAAAATAGCAAGGATTTTAACCGCTTTATTTAAAGCAAATTTTACCGCAAAAAGTGAACAACCACATGGTTTTCGTGGATTTTTTGTGGGGACACAAAGGGACGTTTTACCCACTCCTACTCTGTATGTCATGGTTATGATTTCAGCTGAAAGTACCTTCCCTCAGTAATTAACATTGTAGGCGAGAGGTAGGACAGGGTATACAGGGTTTGCAGACAGGGCCGGCGTCACCTATAGGCGAGGTAAGCGCCGGCCTAGGGTGAGGGCACATCGGCCCCCCCCCGCCGCTCACCACTTACTGCAGAAGTGAAAAAAACTTACATTTCGGTGCCCTCCCTTGGCTGGCTATTTTTTTAATGTAGCACAACGATACCTGTTTCTCTCTCCCCCTCCGCTCCTTCAATCCCGGACCAGGATTGAAGGAGTGGAGGGGGAGAGAGAAACGGGCATCACTGTGCTACATTAACCCTTTCAGTGCCAGAGGGGTACGCAACTCATAGCTTTGCAATGCGTTGTATACCCCTCTCTCACTGAAAAGGTTAAAAAAATAGCCAGCCAAGGGAGAGCACCAAAACATACTCATTGGGAGAGAGAGAAAGACGTGCACCGGGAAGAGTAAGTGGAAGGGGGTCAAGAGGGGATAAATAGTCAGATGGGGAGAGAGAGAGCGTCAAAGGGGTGATCAGCAGTCAAGAGGGGGATCAAGAGTCAGAAGGGGAGAGAGAGTCAAAGGGGGGATGAGCAGTCAAGAGGGGGGGATAAAGAGTCAGACTGGGAGAGAGAGAGTCAAAGGGGGGTCAACAATTAAAAGGGGGATCAAGAGTCAGACTGGGAGAGAGAGCCAGATGGGAGATAAACAATCAAAAGGGGGATCAAGAGTCAGACGGGGAGAGAGAGAGTCAAAGGGGAGATCAGCAGTCAAGAGGGGAGACAGTCAGAGTGGGGGGAGAGTCACATATAGAGAACACACTCTGTCACACTGATACACATATAGAGAAGCACACACACATACTTACACACTGATATCCTTACAGAGACTCACACACACTGACACACATATACATATAGGGAACATACACTGACACACACATACACATATAGAGAGCACACACACAAACTGATACATAGAGGAAACACAGTGACACTTAAACACATACAGAGGAGGGGCATAAATGGGTTGGGCACAAGGGGTGGAGCCAAGGGGCGGCAAAATTAGGTTTTGTCTAGGGTGGCAAAAATCCTTGCACCAGCCCTGTTTGCAGAGGATGCAGTTGTGATTAGCAGCATCCAAAGGGTCCCATCAGCCCCAAGACCCAATAGGATCTAATCACATCCTGTCTATCACGGTGCCCGTGATTTGCTGCAGTTACTTGTCTGTCACCAGTAGGGGGCTTCTATTGGCTGTCTGCAGATAGCCCGCCTCTTATTGACTATTTAAACCTGGATTGGGCACCCTTTGAGTGCCCTTTCGTGTTGTTTCTGACCTTCTTGCTATCACTATGCTAGTGATAGCTGGGCCTCTGTTCCAGTGTTCCTGAGTTCCTGATCTCATGTGTTCCTGAGTTCCTGATCTCTACTGTTCCAGTGTTTCCTGCATGCTGAAGTACTTCCAGTCCTGGTTCCGGCCTAGTCTCTGGTGTTGCAGTTCCTGCTGAACTTCTCTGCTGTTTTCTGACCTGACTGATCGTTGCTGGTTCCTGTCATCTCATCACCTGTCTTCAGTATCCTGGCGACCTTCTCCCTGGTCGCGTTGGTGACATTGCTACAATTCCGTGTTGGTCCCAGCGTGCGGACGCTGGTTTGCTCCCAAGCCTTGCGGCTATACTAACTCGCTTGTTACACCAGTGTGCGGTCACTGGTTTGCTCCAAAGCCTATCAGCTATACAAATCTGTGTTGGTCCCAGCGTGCGGACGCTGGTTTGCTCCTAAGCCTTGCGGCTATACAAACTCACTTGTTACACCAGTGTGCGGTCACTGGTTTGCTCCAAAGCCTTTCAGCCATACAAATCTGTGTTGGACCCAGCGTGCGGACGCTGGTTTGCTCCTAAGCCTTGCGGCTATACAAACTCGCTTGTTACACCAGTGTGCGGTCACTGGTTTGCTCCAAAGCCTATCAGCTATACAATCTGTGTTGGCCCCAGCGTGCGGACGCTGGTTTGCTCCTAAGCCTTGCGGCTATACAAACTCACTTGTTACACCAGTGTGCGGTCACTGGTTTGCTCCAAAGCCTATCAGCTATACAATTCTGTGTTGGTCCCAGCGTGCGGACGCTGGTTTGCTCCTAAGCCTTGCGGCTATACAAACTCACTTGTTACACCAGTGTGCGGTCACTGGTTTGCTCCAAAGCCTTTCAGCTATACAAATCTGTGTTGGTCCCAGCGTGCGGACGCTGGTTTGCTCCTAAGCCTTGTGGCTATACTACTCGCTTGTTACTCCAGTGTGCGGTCACTGGTTTGCTCGCTAAGCCTACGGCTATACTATTCAGTGTTGTTTCCAGCGTGCGGACGCTGGTTTGCTCCAAAGCCTTGCTGCTTAACGATTCTGCTAATTTGCCAGTTCCATCTGACTGCTGCTATTATCTCTGGGCTGCCCTGCCCGGTATTGGTAAGGCCGGTAGAACCTTTTACCACATTCCATCTGAGGTTGCCTTACCCGGTATTGGCAGGGCCGGTAGAGCCTACATTGTGTATCTATTGAGGCTGCCTTGCCCGGTAATTTGGTAAGGCCGGTAAAACCGTTATACTATTCCATCTGCAGGTTGCCTTACCCGGTATTGGCAAGGCCGGTAGAGCCTAAAGACTGTCCTGTCCGGTATATTGACAGGACCGGTAGAGTCTGCCTTCTGTCTGTGCTATATTCTGTATATATATATATGTATGTTATTGCCATCCTAAGTTATCATTTATTCTTTCAATAAAATTGATTTTTTTTACCTAAAACTTGTGTCTGAGAGTCATAATAAACCGTGACACTGTCAGAATATTCTGTGTTTTGCAGGAAACAATTCAGCTGTCCTCACATCTGCCCAGACATTAGTGACATGCGATCTTCTTTTTTCATGGTCATCCTAACATGATCTAATACCTAACCATAGTACTGTGAAGTTAATATAATAAAATGTTGATAATGTATTGCATACAATTCACCTAAATGTGTAAACAAAAGTTGTTAGTAGTTGCAATTGGCTGGAGTCCTATCTAGCAGTGAAAGGTTTAACCTTTTGTGTGTCAGAAGGGTATGCAATGCATTGCTCTTCAATGCGTTCAGGACTTCTCTGTATCTGAAAAGAGTTAAAGGCCTGGTTAAATGAAGGAGAATCTGGGGCATTTACATTTGTTCCTAAGGTACAGTTGGTTTGTTCCAGAATAGCTCTGCTTTTCATTATTATAACAGTCTCCCTGCAGTGGCGTAACAATAGGGGTCGCAGCTGTCGCACCTGCGACCGGCCCCATCACTCCAGGGTCCCGGCTACCCCCTGCAACCCCCTCGCCCACATCAGCAACTCAGCAGATCTCCCATTCGGCGCTCCACTGTAGTAATACCGAGCGCTGGGAGATGACATCATCTCCCAGCCTCTGCATTACTAGAGCGGCGCGCGGGAGCTTCAGTAGTAGAGATCTGTGCCGAAGGAGGCACAGATCTGTTAAGCCACACCGCTAGACCACCAGGACTGGAGGTAGGGGCAATGTGGAGATAAAGGGGAAATGTGGAGATGAAGGGGCAATGTGAAGATGGGGGCATTGTGGAAGGGGAAATGTGGAGATGGGGGCATTGTGAAGGGGGCATTGTGAAGATGAAGGGGGAAGTATGGAAGGGGCATTGTGAAGATGAAGGGGGAAGTATGGAAGGGGCATTGTGGAGATGAAGGGGGGCATTGTGGAGATGAAGGGGGCATTGTGGAGATGAAGGGTGCATTTTGGAAGGGGCATTGTGGAGATGAAGGGGGAATTGTGGAAGGGGCATTGTGGAGATGAAGGGGGCATTGTGGAGATGAAGGGGGTATTGTGGAAGGGGCATTGTGGAGATGAAGGGGGTATTGTGGAGATGAAGAGGGGGCATTGTGCAAGGGGCATTGTGGAGATGAAGGGGGAATTGTGGAAGGGGCATTGTGGAGATGAAGGGGGCATTCTGGAAGGGGCAATGTGGAGATGAAGGGGGCATTGTGGAGATGAAGGGGGGGCATTGTGGAGATGAAGAGGGCATTGTGGAAGGGGCAATGTGGAGATGAAGGGGGCCAATGTGGTCGGGGGGGGGGGCCATGGCAATTCTTGCACCAGGGCCCGGTGGCTTCTAGTTACGCCTCTGTCTCCCTGTGTGGCTAAGTGGAGAACAATGGATGCCTTTTTATGCACCATATACTGAGGCTGATGTGCTAAGAAGAACCGGACTAATTCCAGAGAAATCTAACTGTGCAATAGGAACACATATATCAATTCCCATTCAGGCTTTTAAACACTGAATGTTATAGAGGTCTCTAACTCGGTACTTTGCAATGCAAAGTTTTAATAGCATGAGTTAAATTAATGGGGATTTGGGAACATTGTATTTGTCTCCCATAGTGCAGTTGGTTTCCTCCAGAATTGTGTCAGTTCCTCTTAAATTATCAGCCTCAGTGTGCACCTAGTTAGGCATCCACACATCTGGGAACCTTCTTGTCCCAAACCTCTGTAGGCCATTAACATTTGGGACTGTCCAACTGATACGATTTGTGTCATAAAGTGGGCAGGGCAGATGGGGGTGGACAGTACTGGGAGGAGCAGAGGAGGGTTTTCCCTTAAAACAGGCAGAGAGGGGGAAGAACAGGGAGGAGTGTGACTGGACCTGGCAATATAGTGGGCGGAGTTACAAGGGAACTCACTGAGCATTGAGAATTAGCATCTGTCTCCAGAGACCTGGAAATCAAGTATATCAAGTCAGATCCAGAGTTCCCAGGTATGAACTTCCATTGCACAGTCAAGTGCACAGAGTGCTTTTGTCACCTGAATAAATAAGTCCTTTACCCAAAGCGGGAATTAAGGCACTATTCTGAATGTAACATCACACTACATGTGTGCTTATATACACACAGAGCCTGATGTACTAACACAAACTGGAGCAATTCTTTGTCAAGTCAACTGTACAATAGAGAACATATACACATTCCCATTAAATTAAATAATCATTTAACCCCCTTGAATGTTAGAGAGGTCTCTAATTCAGTAGGAGCTTGGGGAATGTTGATTTGTCCTCTATGCAGTTAGTTTGTTCTAGAATGGCTCCAGTTCCTCTTAGGGAGAAATGTTCAAATAATGGTGATATCTGAAATTGTAATCAGAATACAAAAGTTCTTACCTTATGGTCCTTCAAATCTCAGACATGTCACCGTATATATATTTTTTTATTTTCAAAAAAGCTTTATTGAAAGTTCAAAAGTTACAGAGTACAAAACTGGAGAAAACTCCAGGACCGGGAAAATCTGAGGTGGAGCAATTCTGACCTTTTTGACTATGTCTTTGTTCAACAGTGTTTTCCCTCTAAGTACTTTATTTTACTCAAGAAAATTATATACTGTGTTTTTACGCACAAATAGGGCTTTCTTTTGATACCACACTTATATGGATAGCCCACCATTTATTTTAATAAAATTAAAGAAAACGGTAAAAAAACACCATTTTTTTTTCTCTTGGGATCATTTGGGCACAATGGGTTAAATTTTTATGGAGACTGCAAGAAAGGTATGACTGGTCAGTCATACGTACAAAATGGGCAGTTTTAAGTGGGCACTGTCCCCCTGGGTGAAAATCCCCATGTCCCTTTTTCCCACCCTATTTTCCCCCAGCTGCTGCATTTTCTTTTAACACTAGGTGTCTCCTCTCTGCTTCTTTGTCCCTTACTTTAATTGTAGATTGTAAGCTTTCGGGCCTGGACTTCACTTCCAGTGTTCACCTTGCAAAGCACTTGCAACCCTGTACTGTCTAAACCCTTACATTGTAAAGTACTGCGTACAATTGTGGCCCTATTTAAATAAACATATTCATTCATTCTTTCATACTAGCTCACAAGTCATACTTGAAAACTAGAAATTAGATAAACCTTGATGTATTCTACCAGGTAACAATTCCCAAGTGGGGACGGGCAAAAACTTTCCCCTCAAACCAATTATCGTCCAAAAATGGCACTTCCCGCTTGGCGAATAATTTCCAGCAAAAAGTGCAATTTTTCCTCTTTTTTTGCCTAGCTCATTGCTCAGATCAGTAGGAAGAAAAAAATTCCCCTCCTCATTAAAGTTTTCTCTACTTTTCTACAGTCATATAAAAGGATGTCAGGCTCTCAAAGCAGCCATTCTGTGTTTGTGAGAGGAGAGAGCAGCATGTTTTTTAGCTAGAGGAGATAGGCAAGTAAAGGGGAATTGAAGCTTAGTTTAGGGAGTCATTTAGGTAGGATATTTGTATTAGGGGAGTCTGGGGATACTCTAGGAGGGAAGACGGGAGGAAGGAGGTTGACTCTAAGTACCTTAAAATTCAGTATGATCGACTGCCAAGACACAGGCAGCTGATCTTGCTTTTATGTCTCTGTGCTGGGCAAGTCTGGGGAAAGAAGCTGTTGATTTTGTTTTTTAGTTATCGTTTTTTTTGGACTGATTGTTATAAGATAGGGTGGACAATTTAAAATAAATAAATAATAAAAAATAAAAAAATGAATACATAAATAATTAAACAAATAAATATATTAGGTGACAGACAGCTTACTGGAAGCCTGATGTAAGCTCTGTGACTGAGGCAGACTTGATAAACAGCAGATGACATTGAGAAGTTTTGAGGGAAAAGGGAAGACATTCCATTCCATCAGTTGTGTACTGTAGAGAGTAAAAACACACAGTAGTTGAGTAATGTCCGGCAAACACACAAGGGCCAGGGGGAAAGGTGGAACACTGCAGAGACATGGGAGTAGTTTGGTAGTTCAAAAACTGACTGCAGCCATGGTTGCTGCACTATGTGCAATAAGTGATGATGATCCCTCTCCTCCCAGGGTGGATGCAGTTTGTCAAGGTCCCACCAATCACACCACACTAGTCCCCCACCGCCACTACCATACACATCTGCCATATTTTAGGTTATACTTTTTTTAATCACTTAACATCGCGGATATGTGCCAGCGTCACTTAAGCAGGACATTAGTGTTGTGGGCAAAGGACAAATGTACTCTGCATTCTAACGAATTTTTCAAAGTGTATGTTGCTGTAGGACTCACAACTTTGACTTCCAGCTACTTATTTCTCCACTACAGCCCTCAGAAGAAGTAATATTGTGCTGGAAATATTGCACCATAGGAAACATAGGAGGAAAAAAATGTTGAATAGGAGAAAAATGTGCTGGAATAAGCAAAAAATTTGCTGGAATTGGCAAAAAAGAGGAACATTTTTGCATTGGAGAAAACTTTTGCGAAAAAAGAGAAAAATCACCCATTTTTCACTAAAAGTCACGTGGGAAACTTTTCTCACTTTTCACCCACCCCTATTCCCAAGTAAAAAAATACATAATTTTCTACAGTTTTATATGCAAAATTATGCTACATTAAGATGGAAACTCGCTCATGGATATAACTAACTGCATGTTTTTCTAAATGATCAGTTTAGAAAGCATCAAAGTACAGAATATCCGACATACTGCTGTCTCCAAAGCTAAGTAAATTAACCCTTTGAGTGCCAGAAGGGTATGCAACGCACTCAGAGGGTTAACCCATAGACCTAGGACCTTTGCAGGAAGAGATGCATTTCTGGAGCAAATTAGCTGTTCCATAAGGAGAAAATAAAAATTACCAATGATTTAAAAGGCTCTTTTAAGCATATGTTGGGGACATCTCTAGGATTCATGTGGTTAACAGCCCTATGTAAGAATTGGAATGTTGGAAATTGTTAGTGATCCGTCTATGATGCTCTCAATTTGTCTTAGAATTGCCCCCTCTTTAGTTACCTGAATACAGCAATAACATCCTATGAAAATGTTAACATTTTATTTTGGATCCAATTTAACCACTTTTATTTGACTTGTTATGTACACCCATTGGCTATCAGTATATTTTTAAAGAGGCATTACCACCTAAAATGAATAAAGTTCACACCTTTCTAAATATCATGTAATTGTAACCATCATTTGTTAAAATGATTACTTAGGTGCATAAACCACAAATAAATGTGCTTTTCCTATTCATCTGAAGGCAGCTGTTCAAGTCCAGTTGACCCCTCTCTGTTTATACAAGTGATAAGGACAAAGATAAGCTTTTCAGTGAACTGAATGGGTTCTAATCTTAAAAATGTTTGCTATTTATGGCCACTCTTACCTTTTTATCCTGAAATATTTTAGAACTTTTTCACCAAAGAAACCATTTTTTTAAAGATGCTAAGATTTTATAATATTTTGATGGTTGTTAGCCCCTTTCATTGTTTTGGTGATAATGCCAGTTCGGTCTGTAGGGAAGCACATGAGATGTCTACTGAATGTATTTAACTTACACTTGACTTACACAAGTGGTGAATTGCAATAAATGACACATAAAAATACATTTACTGAACATTTTATTCTAAAGCTGTGCTGATGACTATAGATCATCCCCTAAGAAAAGAGGAAAGAATGTTTCAACTTCAGAAGGCTAAGATTTTTTTCTTACGGTAAATTGTGGAATTCACTGCCAAAGCATGTTATGATGACAGATACAATTAATACTTTTAAGAGGGGATTAATTGTATTTAGCAGGATTACAGTATATGTCAGTAGATTATTTCCAATTGCATCAGAATGATATCTTGAAGTCAGGAAGGATTTTTCTTTGTTTGTTTCCTTTTCATGGGTTTTGCTATGGCAAAGGATGATGAACCTTGAATAAAAATTCCATAATAGTTCCATTTCTTCCTTCCACTGCATCCTTTTACATTACAAAATAGGTTCCTGTTGACTTTTTTCTACTGATTTGTTAGTAGCTCAGTAACATTAAGGGCGAGATGTTCAAAACGTCATCATGATGAAAAAATTGTCAGACCATGAGGTGGTGGTAAAAGGACAATATTTTTAGATGTAAATCTGTCATGTTTGAAAATTCATCTAAAGAATTAAAAATGACGGTAAGAAGATCTCATTGAACATTGCCATTAAAAATTCTGATCTTAGCCCATATCTCTGTTTTGGAGGGAGACACCCAACTTATACTAGTAGTTATTAATGATCAGTGCTTGACTTTACCTTTCACATAGGTTATAGAATATATTTTCTACTTAGACTTCAATTGCTATAAGAGTCATTGATCACTCCATCATATACGAATGTCTCCTCAATTTCCTTTTACTTCTAATTTGTTTATTGCATAATTTATGACTATGTATATTATCCTTCTGCTTTTCTGCAAATGTTTGTGTCATTACTTTTATTTTCAATAAAGCTAAAAAAAAAAAAATTCTGATCTTAAACATTATCTTTGATTTTGTCTTTGAAACTAAATTTTTCAAAGAAACAAAAACTTTTTTTTGTCCTTGAAATGAACATTTTCAAAGAAACAAAGACTTTCTTGTCTTTGAAACAAAAATTTTCAAAGAAGCAAAGACTTTTTTTGTCTTTGAAATGAAAAATTGCTTCTCATTACTTTAATTTTTCTTCTCCAAGTCGAGACCATTTTTATGATGTCGGGAACAAATTAATCAGACAAAAAAATGTCAAACGAATATTTTTTCTGAAAATACCTTACATTATGACGGAAGATTAAACCACACCCACTTTTAAGACAACTTTTTCCCTTTGACGGAGATGGCGTAATTGGATGCAAAAAATGACGAAAACATGTCTGAGAATTGACGGATCATGGTGTAAGAACTTTTTTATTCTGATTACAGACAATTTCGGTTATTTTTTACTAATGCGATCTCGGCTCAGCTGCAGAGCTGCCTGAAGAAAGTCAGACCGGATATCCCTGCAATCAGTACAACGCTGACTTCAGGGAAGGGGGGGGAGGGGGGAACTTTGTGTTCCGTTATCTCTCAAACCATAAAGGTTTGAGAGATGAACCTGGGGACAATTGAATTCTTTTTTAAAGAGCTGCACTATGGGGATTAGTAATATTAAAGTATTACTATCCCTTTGACAGAGCCAGTCAATACTTTTAGGAGGGGATTCATTCTATTTAGCAGGATTATAGTAGATGTCAATAGATTATTTCCCAATATATCCTGAAGGCTTGAAGCCAGAAGGGATTTCATTTTTTGTTTGTTTTTTTGTGGCATCTGCTATGGCAAAGAGTTAATGGACCTTGAATACAAATGTTATAACAGAGTCCAGAACACAACACAGTTTTCTAGTGAGGCTGGCCTCACTAGTGATCTGTATTGATAAATAAAGGTCATTAGTTCTCCTTTCTTCCTCCCACTGCATCCTTTTCCTATACAAAATAGGTTCCTGCTGGCTTGTCCTACTGCTTTGTTAGTAGCTCGGGATCATTAAGTCTTTATTTGGACTGTGTTGCTTGAAACTTTAGATCTCTTGTCCGCCCCTTAGTAGATGTCAGACAAGAGACAAGGTGAATATAATGAGCTGTCTAATTATTAATGATTTAACAGAGATATTTAAACCACTCACATACATATGTACTTATTGTCATGGATTTGATGGTACCACATATTTCCTGACATTTTGTTTTCTTTTTCCTTTTCTTTTTTCCTTTAGTCTACTTAACCCCTTAAGGACCAGTGGTCCAGGGAAGTTACCTTCCCTTAAGGACCACTTTGATCCTTGCCGACGCGCCGGTACACGTGACCTGTTACACGTACAGGCGCACCACTTTGAGGCCTAAGAGAGATCACTCTGGTCTTGGAGTGATCAATTTTAGGCCCCGTTTTTACTTACAGCGCTCCTGGTAGAGTGCTGTGAGTAAAAAGTATGTGACGTGCTATGACCGTCACCGGTCCTTAAGGGTATAAGGACCGTGACGGTCATAGCACGTCACGTAGTCCTTACGGGGTTTATTGTTGGAGTGCAGTGTTTATGGTTCTTTATTTACTCCCTTTATGATTCAGGTTGCATTGCGAAGAAAAGGGGAAATACAGCGCAGAGATTATGAGCAACAGACCTGGAGTAATTCTAAAGCAACACATTTAGTCTACGGAGCAGCACAAGAGATGTCTAGTGATCTTTTTTCACTTGTACTTGATTTAGTGGTGAATTTCAATAAATGACACATAAAAATACAGTTTGATGGCAGAGAAGAAGAATGTGTAGTGATGAGCGAGCACCCCAATGCTCGGATGTTCGGGTGCTCTGACCGAGCACCCCCTGAGGCTCGAGTGCTCGGCCGAGCACCCGAGCCCCATTGAAGTCAATGGGAGGACTCGAGCATTACACCAGGCACCCCCTGCTCTGATGAGGGGAGGGTGCCTGGTCCATAGGAAAAGGGCAGAAAAAGATGGAAACACTACAGAAATGGTTCAGGGACAGCATAGGGAGGATGTCTGGATGCACCTTGGACTCCAACATCGCTGCTGGGAACGATCTTTCGCCCGTAGTACGCCATTTTTACAGACTGACCGTAAAACACACAAAAAGGAAAATAAAAACGACTTTAGGCGAAAAATTGTTACCAAACAGTATTTGCTGTATATTTACTTGTATATCATCTGCAAATTCTCCCAAAAATTTCATCGATTTTCTGAAGTGAGGCCATGATTAAGAGGGAAACGTGCGCAGAGGCAAATTATCCCAAAAATTTCCTTGATTTTCAGAACTGAGGCCATGATTAAGAGGGAAACGTGCGCAGAGGCAAATTCTCCCAAAAATTTCCTTGATTTTCAGAACTGAGGCCATGATTAAGAGGGAAACGTGCGCAGAGGCAAATTATCCCAAAAATTTCCTTGATTTTCAGAACTGAGGCCATGATTAAGAGGGAAACGTGCGCAGAGGCAAATTCTCCCAAAAATTTCCTTGATTTTCAGAACTGAGGCCATGATTAAGAGGGAAACGTGCGCAGAGGCAAATTATCCCAAAAATTTCCTTGATTTTCAGAACTGAGGCCATGATTAAGAGGGAAACGTGCGCAGAGGCAAATTCTCCCAAAAATTTCCTTGATTTTCAGAACTGAGGCCATGATTAAGAGGGAAACGTGCGCTGAGCTGACCATCTAAAACATTATGGGTGAGGGTCTGCTGCAGAGCTGACCATCCTAAACATTATATGCGAAGGCCCGCTAGTGAGCTGACGCTATAAAACATTATATGAGAGGGCCCGCTAGAGAGCTGACCCAATAAAACATTATATGAGAAGGCCCGCTGGTGAGCTGACCTATATAAAAATTGGCAAACAGGGCCCGCTGGTGAGCTGGCCCTATATAAAAATTATATCACAGGGCCCGCTGGTGAGCTGGCCCTATATAAAAATTATATCCCAGGGCACGCTGGTGAGCTGGCCCTATATAAAAATTATATCCCAGGGCATATGGAAGAGGAGGAGGAGGATGAGAACATTAAGAGTCAACCATATACCCGTTTTTGGGGTGGAAGGGGTGAATGGGAATACAGAGTATTCCCATCATTGTAAATAACATATATAAAGTGAGTTTATGTTCCCCCGGGGCTTTCCTCCAGTGGAGTGGAGAAGTCAGGGGAAATCCAGGCCTTGTTCATTTTTATAAGTGTCAACCTATCAGCATTGTCGGTGGAAAGGCGGATACGCTTATCTGTTATGATGCCACCAGCAGCACTAAATACCCGCTCAGACAGAACGCTGGCGGCAGGGCAGGCCAGCACCTCCAAGGCGTAGAGTGCCAGTTCATACCACGTGTCCAGCTTGGACACCCAGTAGTTGTAAGGCACAGAGGGATCATTGAGGACGCTGACACGGTCTGCTACGTACTCCTTCACCATCTTCCAAAACTTTTCCCTCCTTGTGACACTAGGCTGCGCATCAGGGTGAGGGTGCTGGCGGGGTGTCATGAAGGTGTCCCACGCCTTGGAGAGTGTTGCCCTGCCTTTGTCGGAACTGCTGTGTGCTCCCCTTTTCTCCCCTTCTCGGTTGGCCAAGGTAGCACGTACTCTGCCGCCAGCGTTGTCAGATGGAAAATTTTGGAGCAATTTTTCAACAAGAACCTTCTGGTATTGCACCATTTTGCTTGTCCTCTCCACCGGAGGAATGAGAGATGAGAAATTCTCTTTGTAGCGGGGGTCCAGAAGGGTGAACACCCAGTAATCCGTGTTGTCTAAAATGCGTACAACGCGTGGGTCACGGGAAAGGCAGCCTAACATAAAGTCAGCCATGTGTGCCAGAGTACCAACAGTCAAGATTTCGCTGTCCTCACCAGGAGGCTGACTCTCAATATCCTCATCCTCTTCCTCCTCTTCTGCCCACCCACGCTGAAGAGATGGAACTAAAGTTCCATGGCTACCCTCTGTAGCGGAGGCAACCGTGTCTTCCTCCTCCTCCTCCTCCTCCTCCTCCTCCTCCGCCTCCTCCAATTGTCGCTGAGAAGACGAAGTGAGGGTGCTCTGGCTATCACCTTGTGTAAGCTCTTCCTCCCCCATTTCCACCTCTTCCACATGCAAAGCGTCGGTTTTAATTGTGAGCAGCGAGCGTTTCAGTAGACACAGAAGTGGGATGGTTACACTGATAATAGCGTTATCGCCGCTCACCATCTGTGTCGATTCCTCAAAATTGCGTAAAACCTCGCAGAGGTCTGACATCCATTCCCACTCCTCACTTCTGATTACAGGAAGTTGAACGGAGAGGCGACGACCGTGTAACAGCTGGTACTCCACTACTGCCCTCTGCTGCTCACAAAGCCGGGCCAACATGTGGAAGGTGGAGTTCCAGCGCGTGCTCACGTCACACAGCAGCCGGTGAGCTGGCAATTGTAAGCGCTGCTGCAGCTTCAACGGGCCGGCCGAAGCTGTAGATGACTTACGGAAATGTGCACACACGCGGCGCACCTTGGTCAAGAGATCATGCACATTGGGGTAGGTTTTTAGAAATCGCTGCACCACTAAATTAAATACATGCGCTAGGCATGGTACGTGTGTGAGCTTGCCGAGCTCCAAAGCCGCCACCAAGTTACGCCCATTATCACACACAACCATGCCTGCTTGCAGGTTGAGTGGCGAGAGCCACTGCTCGGTCTGGTGACTAATCCCCTGCAACAGCTCTGAGGCCGTGTGCTGTTTGTCCCCAAGGCAGATCAGCTTCAGCATGGCCTGTTGACGCTTCCCCACTGCAGTGCTACACTGCTTCCAGCTACTGGCTGATGGGGGAGTGGCGGTGTGTGTAGAGAATTCGGAGGTGGAAACGGAGGAGGAGGAGCCAATAACGTAGGTGCTGGTGGAAACCCTGATGGAGGTAGGGCCCGCAATCCTCGGCGTGGGTAGCACCCGTGCCATCCCAGGGTCCGAGTCGCTCCCAGCCTCCACGACATTCACCCAGTGTGCCGTCAGGGAAATGTAGCGTCCCTGGCCACAAGCACTTGTCCATGTGTCAGTCGTTAAGTGGACCTTCCCAGTAACTGCGTTGGTCAGGGCACGGGTGATGTTACGGGACACATGGTGGTGTAATGCGGGGATGGCACACCGGGAAAAGTAGTGGCGGCTGGGGACCGCGTACCGAGGGACAGCTGCTGCCATCAGGCTGCGGAAGGACTCAGTGTCCACAAGCCTAAATGGCAGCATTTCGATGGCCAGTAATTTTGAAAGGTGTGAGGTTAGTGCTATGGCCTGTGGGTGGGTGGCTGGGTATTTTCTCTTGCGCTCAAATGCCTGGGGTAACGACATTTGGACGCTGTGCTGGGACAGGGAAGTGGATGTGGTCGCTGATGGTGCTTCAGATGCTACAGGTGCAGGGCGGGAGGTATGCGGGCCTGCGCCTTCGACAGGCGATTGGCCGGCACCGAAAACAGGGGAAGAGGAGGCAGTGGTGTGGCCTGCAGACACAGATGGGCGATCCAGGCGTTCCTCCCACTTACTACGGTGCTTGGATGCCATGTGTCGGATCATGCTGGTGGTGGTGAGGTTTCTAGTGTTCATGCCTCGGCTCATTCTGGTGTGGCACAGGTTGCAAACTACAAATCTTTTGTCGTCCGCACTTTCCTTAAAAAAACGCCATACCGCGGAACACCTACCCCTTGGCAAGGTAGATTTACGCAAGGGGGTGCTCCGTGGAACATTTGCGGGCCGGTTTGGTGCGGTCCGCCTTCTTTCTGTAGCCACACCACTGCCTCTTCCAGCCTGTTGCGGTGCTGCAGATGGCTCACCCTCAGGACTGCTGTCATCGCTCGGCTCTACACCTTCCCAGGTGGGGTCAGTCACCTCATCGTCCACCAAGTCCTCCTCCACTTCCTCACTCTGATCATCCTCCTCAAGTCTTGATCCCACCACATACTCAGTCATTGACAACTGTATAACATTCTCCTCAACAAGGTCTTGAGAAGGAAATAGTGGTTGATTTAATGGCAACTGTGTCTCATCATCATCATCATCATCCACTACTTCCTTTGACCTTAAATGCCGTTCACATCTGTCATCTTCTTGTGATTGGGTAGCCTCTAGAGGTTGTGAATCAGGGCACAAGATGTCATGTTCCTCTGCAAGCGTGCTTGGAGAGAGGGTCAAATGAAGGATTGGTGATGAGACGAGCTCATCACTATATCCCAGTGTGGGATCACTTCTTTGACCAGACCGTGTATGGTGGGAGGAAGGATGATCAGAGTGAGGATTATGTTGACCAGACTCTTGGCTACTGAGAGTGGACTTGGTGGAAGACAGGGTGGTGCTTAACCGACTGGAAGCAGTATCAGCTGTCATCCAACCGACCACCTGTTCGCACTGGTCGGACCTCGAGAGTGATGTCCTGCGACGCCCTGTGAAATCAGACATGAAGCTAGGTATGGTGGATGTCTTTCTTTCTTGTGCTCTGGCACCAGGCACAGTTTCTCCGCGTCCTGACCCGCGCCCTGAACTTTCAGGATCACGTCCACTTCCCCGTCCCTTTTTACCCGCCTTCTTCATCTTACACGATATATATGACTTTAATATATATGAGTTTGAAAACTTAACAGTATTTCTTACTATTCTGCAACTCTGCAGAGTACACAGAATAGGCTGCTAAACTGCGGTGACACACACTGAATGGAATAAGTGACTTTAATATTTGAGTTTGAAAAATTAACAGTATTTCTTACTATTCTGCAACTCTGCAGAGTACACAGAATAGGCTGCTAAACTGCGGTGACACACACTGAATGGAATAAGTGACTTTAATATTTGAGTTTGAAAAATTAACAGTATTTCTTACTATTCTGCAACTCTGCAGAGTACACAGAATAGGCTGTTAAACGGCGTTGAAACACACTGAATGGAATATGTGACTTTAATATTTGAGTTTGAAAACTTAACAGTATTTCTTATAATTCTGGAACTGTACAGAGTACACAGAATAGGCTGTTAAACGGCGGTGAAAGACACTGAATGGAATATGTGACTTTAATATTTGAGTTTGAAAACTTAACAGTATTTCTTATAATTCTGCAACTCTGCAGAGTACACAGAATAGGCTGTTAAACGGCGGTGAAAGACACTGAATGGAATATGTGACTTTGATATTTGAGTTTGAAAACTTAACAGTATTTCTTACTATTCTGCAACTCTGCAGAGTACACAGAATAGGCTGCTAAACTGCGGTGACACACACTGAATGGAATAAGTGACTTTAATATTTGAGTTTGAAAAATTAACAGTATTTCTTACTATTCTGCAACTCTGCAGAGTACACAGAATAGGCTGCTAAACTGCGGTGACACACACTGAATGGAATAAGTGACTTTAATATTTGAGTTTGAAAAATTAACAGTATTTCTTACTATTCTGCAACTCTGCAGAGTACACAGAATAGGCTGTTAAACGGCGTTGAAACACACTGAATGGAATATGTGACTTTAATATTTGAGTTTGAAAACTTAACAGTATTTCTTATAATTCTGGAACTGTACAGAGTACACAGAATAGGCTGTTAAACGGCGGTGAAAGACACTGAATGGAATATGTGACTTTAATATTTGAGTTTGAAAACTTAACAGTATTTCTTATAATTCTGCAACTCTGCAGAGTACACAGAATAGGCTGTTAAACGGCGGTGAAAGACACTGAATGGAATATGTGACTTTGATATTTGAGTTTGAAAACTTAACAGTATTTCTTACTATTCTGCAACTCTGCAGAGTACACAGAATAGGCTGCTAAACTGCGGTGACACACACTGAATGGAATAAGTGACTTTAATATTTGAGTTTGAAAAATTAACAGTATTTCTTACTATTCTGCAACTCTGCAGAGTACACAGAATAGGCTGCTAAACTGCGGTGACACACACTGAATGGAATAAGTGACTTTAATATTTGAGTTTGAAAAATTAACAGTATTTCTTACTATTCTGCAACTCTGCAGAGTACACAGAATAGGCTGCTAAACTGCGGTGACACACACTGAATGGAATAAGTGACTTTAATATTTGAGTTTGAAAAATTAACAGTATTTCTTACTATTCTGCAACTCTGCAGAGTACACAGAATAGGCTGTTAAACGGCGTTGAAACACACTGAATGGAATATGTGACTTTAATATTTGAGTTTGAAAACTTAACAGTATTTCTTATAATTCTGGAACTGTACAGAGTACACAGAATAGGCTGTTAAACGGCGGTGAAAGACACTGAATGGAATAAGTGACTTTAATATTTGAGTTTGAAAAATTAACAGTATTTCTTACTATTCTGCAACTCTGCAGAGTACACAGAATAGGCTGCTAAACTGCGGTGACACACACTGAATGGAATAAGTGACTTTAATATTTGAGTTTGAAAAATTAACAGTATTTCTTACTATTCTGCAACTCTGCAGAGTACACAGAATAGGCTGTTAAACGGCGTTGAAACACACTGAATGGAATATGTGACTTTAATATTTGAGTTTGAAAACTTAACAGTATTTCTTATAATTCTGGAACTGTACAGAGTACACAGAATAGGCTGTTAAACGGCGGTGAAAGACACTGAATGGAATATGTGACTTTGATATTTGAGTTTGAAAAATTAACAGTATTTCTTACTATTCTGCAACTCTGCAGAGTACACAGAATAGGCTGTTAAACGGCGTTGAAACACACTGAATGGAATATGTGACTTTAATATTTGAGTTTGAAAACTTAACAGTATTTCTTATAATTCTGCAACTGTACAGAGTACACAGAATAGGCTGTTAAACGGCGGTGAAAGACACTGAATGGAATATGTGACTTTAATATTTGAGTTTGAAAACTTAACAGTATTTCTTATAATTCTGGAACTGTACAGAGTACACAGAATAGGCTGTTAAACGGCGGTGAAAGACACTGAATGGAATATGTGACTTTAATATTTGAGTTTGAAAACTTAACAGTATTTCTTCCTATTCTGCAACTGTGCAGAGTACACAGAATAGGCTGCTAAACGGCGGTGACACACACTGAATGGAATATGTGACTTTAATATTTGAGTTTGAAAACTTAACAGTATTTCTTATAATTCTGCAACTCTGCAGAGTACACAGAATAGGCTGTTAAACGGCGGTGAAAGACACTGAATGGAATATGTGACTTTGATATTTTAGTTTGAAGACTTAACAGTATTTCTTCCTATTCTGCAACTCTGCACAGTACACAGAATGTGCTGCTACACTGCGGCGAAGCACACTGAATGGAATATGTGACTTTGATATTTGAGTTTGAAAACTTAACAGTATTTCTTATAATTCTGGAACTGTACAGAGTACACAGAATAGGCTGTTAAACGGCGGTGAAAGACACTGAATGGAATATGTGACTTTAATATTTGAGTTTGAAAACTTAACAGTATTTCTTATAATTCTGCAACTGTACAGAGTACACAGAATAGGCTGTTAAACGGCGGTGAAAGACACTGAATGGAATATGTGACTTTAATATTTGAGTTTGAAAACTTAACAGTATTTCTTATAATTCTGCAACTCTGCAGAGTACACAGAATAGGCTGTTAAACGGCGGTGAAAGACACTGAATGGAATATGTGACTTTGATATTTTAGTTTGAAGACTTAACAGTATTTCTTCCTATTCTGCAACTCTGCACAGTACACAGAATGTGCTGCTACACTGCGGCGAAGCACACTGAATGGAATATGTGACTTTGATATTTGAGTTTGAAAACTTAACAGTATTTCTTATAATTCTGCAACTCTGCACAGTACACAGAATAGGCTGCTAAACGGCGGTGAAACACACTGAATGGAATATGTGACTTTAATATTTGAGTTTGAAAACTTAACAGTATTTCTTACTATTCTGCAACTCTGCAGAGTACACAGAATAGGCTGTTAAACGGCGTTGAAACACACTGAATGGAATATGTGACTTTAATATTTGAGTTTGAAAACTTAACAGTATTTCTTATAATTCTGGAACTGTACAGAGTACACAGAATAGGCTGTTAAACGGCGGTGAAAGACACTGAATGGAATATGTGACTTTAATATTTGAGTTTGAAAACTTAACAGTATTTCTTATAATTCTGCAACTGTACAGAGTACACAGAATAGGCTGTTAAACGGCGGTGAAAGACACTGAATGGAATATGTGACTTTAATATTTGAGTTTGAAAACTTAACAGTATTTCTTATAATTCTGCAACTCTGCAGAGTACACAGAATAGGCTGTTAAACGGCGGTGAAAGACACTGAATGGAATATGTGACTTTGATATTTTAGTTTGAAGACTTAACAGTATTTCTTCCTATTCTGCAACTCTGCACAGTACACAGAATGTGCTGCTACACTGCGGCGAAGCACACTGAATGGAATATGTGACTTTGATATTTTAGTTTGAAGACTTAACAGTATTTCTTCCTATTCTGCAACTCTGCACAGTACACAGAATGTGCTGCTAAACTGCGGCGAAGCACACTGAATGGAATATGTGACTTTGATATTTGAGTTTGAAGACTTAACAGTATTTCTTCCTATTCTGCAACTCTGCACAGTACACAGAATGTGCTGCTAAACTGCGGCGAAGCACACTGAATGGAATATGTGACTTTGATATTTGAGTTTGAAGACTTAACAGTATTTCTTCCTATTCTGCAACTCTGCACAGTACACAGAATGTGCTGCTACACTGCGGCGAAGCACACTGAATGGAATATGTGACTTTGATATTTTAGTTTGAAGACTTAACAGTATTTCTTCCTATTCTGCAACTCTGCACAGTACACAGAATGTGCTGCTAAACTGCGGCGAAGCACACTGAATGGAATATGTGACTTTGATATTTGAGTTTGAAGACTTAACAGTATTTCTTCCTATTCTGCAACTCTGCACAGTACACAGAATGTGCTGCTAAACTGCGGCGAAGCACACTGAATGGAATATGTGACTTTGATATTTTAGTTTGAAGACTTAACAGTATTTCTTCCTATTCTGCAACTCTGCACAGTACTCAGAATGTGCTGCTAAACTGCGGCGACGCACACTGAATGGAATACGTGACTTTGATATTTTAGTTTGAAGACTTAACAGAATGTGCTCTAATCTGCAACTTTGCACACTAAACAGAATGTGCTCTAATCTGCAACTTTGCACACTAAACAGAATGTGCTCTAATCTGCAACTTTGCACACTAAACAGAATGTGCTCTAATCTGCAACTGTGCACACTAAACAGAATGTGCTTTAATCTGCAACTTTGCACACTAAACAGAATATATATATATATTTTTTTTTTTTTTTGTTTTTTTCCCCCCACACCAAATAACCTGCTGCCCCCACACACAGTAGTCCTAAAAAGGACTTTTGGTTCTTTTTTTTTCACAATTTTTGTTTTTTTCCTCCCTACACTGCCTTTCCCTTCCTATCCTCAGCTCTCCCTGGCTCAGACTGAGCCGAACTCGCTGGTCAGGTGCTATACAGCACCTGACCACGGGTTCTGGCCAGCCAATCAGTGTAATGCCAGCAGCCAACATGGCTGCTGGCATTACACCGATGTCAGAGCCTCCCTGCACGTTTATTGGCTGCGCAGCAGCCGCAAAACGTGCGGGGAGGAGACCCGAACATGGCGGGCGAGCACATGCGGTACTCGTACGAGTACCGCCATGTGCCGAGCAGAGCGATGCTCGAGCCGATCCGAGCATCGGCCGAGCATGCTCGCTCAACACTAGTGATGAACCCTCCCTGCCACCATCTTAGCATATTCTGCAGGATGGAATCTCCTCAGATGCTGCTTGATGCACTGATTGCGATTCTCCTCCACCACACTGGCATGTATGGTCAGTGCACCACACAGTGTGCAATGGGTAGAGATGAACTGCCACATCCTAACATCAACACAGTGGCTACCATTTGGAGGGGGAGGTAATGAACGAGAAGGATTGGCAGAAGATGTAGTTACCCTAGAAGGTGATGGCAAGCTAGTTGTTTCACTCGTCCTGGAACATCCAGTCTCTGCCTGGGTTGTTCTATTCTTCCTCTTCTTTGATCTCTGCCTCGCCTCTTGTTGCCTTTCTGGTGAGTCGGAAACAACAAAAGCGGTGCTTGATTTCTGTGGTGGGTGTTTGGCTTTAACATGTTTGGAGTAAATGTCATGGTGTCTATGTTTCAAGTGTGATATGAGGGCACTTGTGCCAAGGTGTGTTCCCTTGTCACAAATTGTGCACAGAGCCATTGCCGAGGACTGTACTGTTGTGGTGAACTAAAGATGCCAAAACACATATGTGGTGCATGGGTTGTGAATTTATGTGCTTGTAGTGCTGGTACTTGTAGTTGCACGGCTCGTGACGCCAGGGTAGTGTTTTACACCACACTCCAGGGGTGAAGCAGGTCTCCTGGGCCCAGCGCTGGGGCAATAAAACACCAGACTGCAGGGTTACAGATAACTGCGTTTACTGGAGAAGCAGGACAGGTGAAATAGTCCATTAAAGCAATGCAGAGGTAAGGCAGGGGCAAGTGCAGAGGTAACAGGGAGCCACAGGGCTTGCTGAGACTTGTAGTAGACTTTACACTGAATCTTGACTTTACTAGTGACAACTTTAAACTTTACTGTAGTTACTGAAGACTTCTGTGGCCACATACACTGTCTGAACCATAGGTCGCTCTTGTACACTCTACCACCAGGTTAACTAAGGACTTTTGACTAGGACTTTTGAGACTACAGAGCGGAGGCCGCCGTAGGCTAATCACTCACGATAAGTAGTACTCTCTATGGGGCCCATTCGCATTCAGCACTTCTCCCCACAGCTCTTCTTGTTGACAGACACAGACTTGGACTTGGACTCCTGTGCGGTGGAACGCCTATGGTTGTGCTGTGGAACACTGTAATTGTTTAGCTCCACTGGTTTCCCTCACCTTCTCCTCTGTCTTTATCTCCACACACTTCCTCCAGTTCTCTCTCCTTTCCTCTCACATCCTCTCTCCACAACTTCCTCACTAGACTCCTCTATACTGAACACAAACTAGCTTGCTCCTTCCTGTCTGGCTAGCCCAAGGGACTGCTGGGTAAAAACCTCATTGGCTCCTGTGGTCACATGTTACCCTCTGCACTGCTCACCTTAAAGGCACATGAACAACAAAAATATTACAGTTATACCAACATTATACAATCACACAAATATATAAATAACCATGTTTTAAACTTAAAGCAACATATGCCAGAAAGGACTGGTAAATGTAAGTGTTCAACTCTGGGACATTACAAACTCCCCCACTTTAAATAAGCCGTCCTCGGCGTAGCGTCCTTGAGGGCGATGTTGCTGAAAGTGGAAAAAGTTCACATTGCAGAAAAATGAAAAACACAAAAATAAAGATATCTCCTGGGGCATTGATACCGAATGTTCTTCCATACTTTTAGTGGTATATAAAGAAAACAAACTTTCCTGAGTTCAGTAGTCCTTGCGCAATAGTGCAACAAACATTAGATTAGACGAAAGTACCATAAATTTATACTATACTAGACTATAGACATTATACTATACTATAGACATAATACATCTGAAATACATTTTCTGACTATAAACACACTTTTTTCTAGCTACTGTATTGCATAGCTGACTGAAAATTATACACTTTAACTATCACAGTGCTGATTTCACAAATTATATGACTGACTAATTTACATGACTATTAAGGCACTAATAAACATTTTCACTTTCTCAAAATACTTAATTTACTGTCGATAGCGGGCAGGCATTTGTCCTCGAGTACTCCTCTGCGATCTTCGCAGCACCACCTCTTCTGGGGTATTATCCGAGTACATATCAGGGTCTAGCACTTGTTCTGGTTCTTCAACAACTATGGGAGTCCCAGATGGCTCTCTTGGCACCGGTACCATGGTAGGAACTAGTGGCATTGGTGTGGCAGCAGGCACCAAACAAAAGTAGACAGGGTGTCCAGATGAAAACATGGGTATGTCCATGGCTGGCGCTATCCCTTCATATGGAGGCCTTGTTGGAGCAGGCTCTGGCACATGCTGAGGTGGTGTAGTAACGACCGGCAGGTTCTCCTTGACACACAGTTTTATGCGATTCCTATGTACGACCTGCGGAGCTCTGTCATGCTTTTGTACCTCGTACACGTCCGACTCCGGGTACGGTATGGCGGTAATTGTATAGGGCTCGGTTTCCCATATCGAGTCCAACTTGTCGGTTCTCGGATATTTTCTCATCCACACTTTGTCGCCAATACTTAGAGGTTGGGCAGCAGCATGCCGGTTATACTCTTCCTGCTGTCTCTTCCTTGCCTCATCCATTGTCTTGCTTACAATCTCTTGTGCCTCAAAGATCCTCCTTTGATGATCTGCGACCCAGTCCTGAGATGGTAATGGATTAGGGTTATCGGGGACTTGCAGGCCAAGAACTCTGTCTTTGGGTAACTGCCCATGTCTCCCCATCATTAGATAGAAGGGGGTGTAACCCGTAGAACAGTGGGTGGTGTTATTGTAGATCTCCATCAACTCAGGCAACAACTGAGGCCACTCCTCTCTTCGGGTGACTGATGCTGTTCGCAACATGTGAATGACCACCTGATTGACACGTTCACACAGTCCATTTCCTTGCGGATGGTAAGCAGTGGTTCTCAGCTTCTTACAATCATGGAACTGACACAACTCTTGGAATATTTGGGCTTCGAATGCTGATCCACGGTCAGTAAGGACTGATTCTGGGCAACCGAAGGTCTGAACCCACTTGGTATAAAACATCCGAGCAGTGGTTTTGGCAGTGAGATCTTTGACTGGAATAACAACAACCCATTTGGAATAATGGTCTACCATCGTCAGTGCGTGGGTATACCCTGATCGGGTAGGGGCCAACTTCACATGATCCAATGCGACTATTTGGTTCGGTCTTTGACTGTGGATGGGATGGAGTGGCGCTCTGGCATTCCTACGCCCACTTTTGGTAACATTACAGGTGGAGCACTCGTTGCACCAACGTTCAATGTCTCCTCGCATCCCTATCCAATAGAAACGTTTCCGGATGGTGGTCTCGGTTTTGTGGACCCCGAAATGTCCTGACTGGTCATGGTATGCACTGAGGACCATGTTTGCGTCCCTCCTGGGAACCAAAATTTGATGAAGTCTCTCACCAGAGACAGGATCTAGAGAGTTCCTGTATAACAGTGCTTTCTGTAGGAACAACCGTTTCCTCTGTCGCCAGAGACGTTTGCGTTCAGGGTCAGCATGGTTACGACGTAGGCGTATCGGCACCTTTCTTGCCAGGAGGTAATCGCGTAAGTCTCCCATGACTCGGCTTTCATCTTGGAGGGTCTTCCAGGTGGATAGGTCATCAGAAACCCTCTCTGGCATTGGTTCACTGTCTATGACGGCAGTAATAGCGTTTAAATCGGCAAACCGGTTGTAGAAGGGCGGCATTTCTACATCTTCCCACAGGTCTTCCTGGGGCGGATCCTCACCATCAGCCAATCGTGAGAGGACATCAGCATTGACATTCGATTTGCCACTTCTGTACTTTATGGTGAAACAATAGTTGGATAGCCTGGAAGCCCATCTTTGCTCAATGGCACCAAGTTTCGCAGTGTTGAGGTGTGCCAATGGATTGTTATCTGTATAGACTGTGAACGGAGTAGCTGCAAGGTAATCTTTGAATTTCTCAGTAACGGCCCACACAAGGGCTAGAAGCTCCAGCTTGAAGGAACTATAATTGTTGTCATTCCGTTCGGCACCTTGCAGATTCCGACTGGCATAAGCGATTACTCGCTCTTTATTGTCTTGCACTTGAGACAGTACTGCTCCCAGACCTTGGAAGCTGGCATCGGTGTAGAGCCGGAATGGTTGACTGTAGTCCGGATACGCCAAAATTGGCGGTTGCGTAAGTAAATACTTTAAGGCCTGGAAGGCGGTTTCCTGTTCTTCGGCCCAGGCAACAGGGAGTCTCCCATTGTAGTTCTCTTTTGTGCATCCCCGCAGTAGAGGAGTAAGCGGTTCTGCCACTTGTGCAAAGTGAGGTATGAAACGGCGGTAATAGCCGGCAAACCCAAGAAAGCTTCTGATATCTTTCACCGTGGTAGGGGTAGGCCAATCTTTGACTGCAGCCACCTTATCAGGGTCAGGCTGGACTCCTTCTGCACTCACGACATGGCCGAGGTAGTTCACTTTCGGCTTGAGTAGGTGACATTTTGAAGGCTTTATCTTAAGCCCATGCTGTATCAGCACGGCAAAGACGTCAGATAGATGCTTGAGGTGTTCTTGGTAAGTTTTTGAGTAAACAATGACATCGTCCAAGTACAGGAGGACACTTTGAAAGTTCATATGGCCGAGACACCTCTCCATCAAACGCTGGAAAGTAGCTGGGGCATTGCACAGCCCAAACGGCATACTCTTAAACTCGAAGAGTCCCATGGGAGTGGTGAAAGCAGTTTTCTCCCGGTCCTCAGGCGCCATGGGTACCTGCCAGTAGCCACTGGTCAGATCCAGAGTGGAGAAATAGGCGGCTGAGCCCAATGCAGTGAGCGACTCTTCGATGCGTGGCAGTGGATACGCATCCTTGTGCGTGATATTGTTGAGTTTACGATAGTCCACACAGAATCTGATGGTTCCATCTTTTTTCTTGACCAAAACTAATGGGGCGGCCCAAGGACTCTCGCTCTCTTGTATAACATCCGCTTCCCTCATTTCAGCCAGCATTTTCTTAACATTTTGGTACATGGCTGGCGCAACTGGTCGATCTCTTTCCTTGATTGGTGGGTTGTCACCCGTGAGGATGCGGTGTTGAATCAATGAGGTCTTCCCAAAATCGGTGGGGTGTTTGCTGAAGGCCTGGTGGTGTCTTTTCACAACGTTTAGGACTCCGTTGGTTTGATCTGGAGGAGTGGTGACATCTCCTACATTCAGTTGCGTCCACCAGGGCTCCGGATTGGACTTGCTTGAGTCCCTTGCGGCCGTGACCACTTCCTGCTTGACAACAAGTTGCTCTTTTAGGACATCCTCTGGTTGGAGGAGGTAGAGCTGGGCTACAGCAGTGTACTTGCATAGGATGGTGGGCGTGTCGCCCAGGTTCACCAACCTGACGGGTACTCGTCCATTGGAAATGGTCACAAGGCTTCTGGCGGCCTTGACTAGCGGATAGTCCTCTATCTGAATGGGTTCTAAGAGGGCTTGATAGTCCCGATTCCTGATGCCCGGACGGGCGCGGCACCACAAAATGGTTTCAGCATTAGGTTGCAAGGTCACCGGCCGGGTGTCTTGGATCCGTACACGGCACACTTCTCCCTTGTTATTGGCGAATCTTTGTTCGGCTTTTAACGCCTTGAGGTGGTGCTGCACGGCTTGCCTGTATGAGGGAGAAGCAGAGGGCAAAGAAGCATACAGGGCATCCATAATTTCCATAAAACAATGCCTCATTATATTCATTCCTAATATGAAATCAGCAGCACCTTCATCAGTAACATTTGTAACTATGACACCTTGCCCATTAAACTTTTGACTTCCCACCTGAACAGTGGGCTCCCAGTATCCAAGTTTGGAGACTGGTTGCCCATTACTCGCTAGTAATCTGAAATCAACATCATCAGTTTTGCATAACACACTAGAGTCCCAATATCGATAGAACACCTTTTTTTGGAATAGTCGACACTTGAGAGCCTGTATCCACCAGCGCCTGTAGGGGTATACCCTCGACAATCACAGTTATATTGGGGCAGGGAGCGATGTAGTGGGAGAGCCCGGACTTGGCTTGTTCTGGGGCTGGACCTTGTTGGTGTTCTCCTGAGGGCTGGTCCCAACACTGGCTTTTCCAATGTCCATTTTTCCTGCAATAGGTACAATAGGGTTTTTCACCTCCATGATATCTGTCTGGCGGAGGTGGACGGTAACCTAGATTACGTGGGACAGGTGCATGGGGTGGATCCCTAGGTAAGGAAGACTCACAAGATGGCATGACAGGCCTAGTAACAAGTTCTTTGATAGCTTTAGTCAGCTCAGCTATATCCTGCTTGACACTTTGTAACTCAGCTGAGGTGACAGTTTGTATAGCCTGAACTGGTGGTTGAGCAGGAGGTAGGGGTTCGACAGGTAAAGCAATAGCCCCTAGGGATTCCTGACTTGGGGTAGGAACAGCAGTGGTGCCCTCTAACTCAGTCTATGACTCCACTACTTGGATGGCAAGTCTTTTAAATGCAGGGAAGGAGATACCCGGGTTCTGGGCGGCCAGCATTTTGAGTTGGGCCTTATCCCATTTGGTATAAACGCCATCAATGAACCTGTCCATTAACACCTTGTTCCCTCTGTCGGGGGGTATCCCATCCAATTTTTGGACAATTTCAAAAGCGTTTTGGAGGACTACTGCATAAGCCCTCAAAGTCTCACCTGGCTTCTGTCGCCGCTCATAAAAACAGAGGCGTACCTCTGAAGGGGCTCGTGTCTCAAACACCTGGTGCAGACCATCAAAGATCAAGTCGACAGTCGCCTTGTCATCTGCAGGCCAGGTACGGACTTCTTCTAGCGCTGGCCCCTGTAGTTGTGCCATCAGCAATCGCACCTGTTGGCTAGAAGGAAAACTGTAGAATTCTGACAAACTTTGGAATTTCTCCTTGAAGTCTCGTAGGCTGAAGAGATCTCCTCTGTAGGTAGGGAGCATTGGATTCCCCATGAAGACTGGTGGTGGTGCAGCAATTGGAACAACTGGAACATTTGCAGCAGGTGATGGCATGGAGTTAATCATCGGAGCAGACGATGCACTTGCTTCAGGTAGTGGTGTGGCATTTGGGCCCGGTTGCCCACTTGTACTTGGTTCAGACATTTTGTAATTTTTGAGTGCGCTGTCGCTTTAAGTGAAATTATGTGTATGGCCCTTTAAGAAATTTGCAGAAATGCGGCAGCAGCTTGGATAATGCACAAAGTCTATTGTTGTAGTATTTGGAAGTGCTCCCCCACTTTTCTATTGCACCCACTTGGCAAACAATCTTTACACAGTCCAGTACCTCAAATGGGGCATAATTTTTTTTTTTTTTTTTTTTTACAGAAAGTCTCTGTTCAGACTGGGGTTTTCTTGGTAAGGTTCAACTCTGGGACATTACACTGTGCCTGCCCCAACAGAAAAATAGTCCCACAACCATGATGACTTCAGAGGGAATGGGAAAGGTGGAGAAGAATGGCCTCTTTCTTCTTTCCTCCACATTCCCCTTCATTGTCTGTGGCAGCGGATAATGTTGCTGCTGTTGCAGAACTGCAACTAGGATCAGTATTTCACTGCTGGCAAGTGAAACCTGTCCTAGTCCCGCATCGCTTGTTGACCCCATTCCCACTGTGTCCATGGTGGTCTGTGGCACAGTAACCTGTTCCTCAGCATCCTGCTATCCTTGCATCTCAGCATCAGAAGGAATTAGAGCAGTTGCAAATTCCTCTAATTCCAAGATGTCCTTGCTAGTGGTGGTGGTGATGCTCATCCTCATTCCTGTCTCCCATCCCTTCTCAGTTTCTGCTAAAAAGGCCATGAATGTCTCTTCCACCCCAGCTTCTCCAGCATCATCACCACCACCACCACCACTAGTCCCTACATGCTGTTGTTGCACTGCTGCTCTATTCCAGACATCTCACTGCTGCTTGGAGGAGGTGACGAGCAATGTGACAGAGGGTCCCCTAATGTCACACTTGCCATTGCCTTTTGACCTGAAGAAGAAGGTAGACTAGCACTAGTAGAAATAGCAGCAGGCACATGCAGCTGATCTGTGCTCCTGCTGGTGGTGGTGGTGGTATTAATTCTCAGCCTGCTCTCCTCCCCCAACACCAGTTCTGGCCTCTTCAGGTTCATGTTCCACCTGGATACTGTAGTGAAGAGAAGGGGAGGACTCTCAGTCCCAGGGTCGGGAGAATGGTGTGGGCTCCCTTGACCACTAATCTGGATGCTGTAAATGTTTCCCCTACCACGCCAGCTGCTTCACCATTACTGCTACTACTAACACCAACCACATCAAGTTCAGCCGCAGAGTCTTCCTCCTCAGTCTCACAGTCACTAGTAAAATCAGGATATTGTTGATTACCTCCTCCTTCACTCCTAAGGCTAACAAGCTGCTGGACCTTAGTAGCAGTAGTACTAGCAGTGGCAGGACTGCTTGGGAATGGCAAGTGTGATTTAGGGTCCCTTGCTGTCACACTTGGCATAATTTTCTCCTTCCCCCCTGAGTACTACAAGAAACACTAGCAGCAGGCAAAGTATTGGTGGCAGCATTTTTAGCACTGGCAGCAGGTTCAGTACTAGCAGCAGGTTCAGTACTAGCAACAGATACAACGCTAGTGGCTGCAGTTACAGAAATGGTGGCACTGGCAGCAAGGGGCAGCACCTCTAGCAACAGGTACAACACTAGTGGCTGCAGGATCAGAAATGGTGGCACTGGCAGCAGGGGCAGCACGTCTGGCAACAGGTACAACACTAGTGCTGCAGTTACAGAAATGGTAGCACTGGCAGCAGGGGCAGCATTTCTAGCAACAGGTACAACACTAGTGGCTGCAGTTACAGAAATGGTGGCACTGGCAGCAGGGGCAGCACGTCTGGCAACAGGTACAACACTAGTGGCTGCAGGATCAGAAATGGTGGCAGTAGCAGCAGGGGCAGCACATCTGGCAACAGGTACAACACTAGTGGCTGCAGTTACAGAAATGGTAGCACTGGCAGCAGGGGCAGCACGTCTGTGTCACGGTTTATTATGACTCTCAGACACAAGTTTTAGGTAAAAATCAATTTTATTGAAATAATAAAATGATAACGTAGGATGGCAATCACATACATACAGAATATTGAATATAACAAGACAGAAGGCAGACTCTACCGGTCCTGTCAATATACCGGACAGGACAGTCTGAAGAAATAGAATGTTAGGCTCTACCGGCCTTGCCAATACCGCGTAAGGCAACCTGCAGATGGAATCGCATAACGGTTCTACCGGCCTTACCAAATTACCGGGCAAGGCAGCCTCAATAGATTCATAATATAGGCTCTACCGGCCCTGCCAATACCGGGTAAGGCAACCTCAGATGGAATGTGGCAAAAGGTTCTACCGGCCTTACCAATACCGGGCAGGGCAGCCCAGAGTTAGTAGCAGCAGTCAGATGGTAATGGCAAATTGACAGGATCGTAAGCAACCCAGTGAACACACACTGAGACTAACAGGGGAATCGTAAAGCCGCAAGGCTTTGGAGCAAACCAGCGTCCGCACGCTGGGACCAACACTGAATTGTATAGCCGATAGGCTTAGGAGCAAACCAGTGACCGCACACTGGTGTAACAAGCAAGTAGTATAGCCGTAAGGCTTAGGAGCAAACCAGCGTCCGCATGCTGGGACCAACACAGAATTGTATAGCTGATAGGCTTTGGAGCAAACCAGTGACCGCACACTGGTGTAACAAGCGAGTTATATAGTCGCAAGGCTTTGGAGCAAACCAGCGTCCGCCCGCTGGGACCAACACAGGATAGTACAGCCGATAGGCTTTGGAGCAAACCAGTGACCGCACACTGGTGTAATAAGCGAGTTTGTCTAGCCACAAGGCTTTGGAGCAAACCAACGTCCGCACGCTGGGACTAACACAGGATTGTATAGCCGATAGGCTTTGGAGCAAACCAGTGACCGCACACTGGTGTAACAAGCGAGTTTGTCTAGCCGCAAGGCTTTGGAGCAAACCAACGTCCGCACGCTGGGACTAACACAGGATTGTATAGCCGATAGGCTTTGGAGCAAACCAGTGACCACACACTGGTGTAACAAGCGAGTTTGTCTAGCCGCGAGGCTTTGGAGCAAACCAGCGTCCGCAAGCTGGGACCAACACAGGATTGTATAGCCGATAGGCTTTGGAGCAAACCAGTGACCGCACACTGGTGTAACAAGCGAGTTTGTATAGCCGCGAGGCTTTGGAGCAAACCAGCGTCCGCATGCTGGGACCAACACAGGATAGTACAGCCGATAGGCTGTGGAGCAAACCAGTGACCGCACACTGGTTTAACAAGCGAGTTTGTATAGCCGCAAGGCTTTGGAGCAAACCAGTGTCCGCACGCTGAGACCAACACAGGATAGTACAGCCGATAGGCTGTGGAGCAAACCAGTGACCGCACACTGGAGTAACAAGCAGTGTCGCCGATGCGACCAGGCAGGAGGTCGCCAGGATACAGGAGACAGGCGATGCAATGACAGGAACCAGCAACGATTAGTCAGGTCAGGAAACAGCAGAGAAGAAGTTCAGCAGGAACTGCAACACCAGAGACTAGGCCAGAACCAGGACTGGAAGTACTTCAGCATGCAGGAAACACTGGAACAGTAGAGATCAGGAACTCAGGAACACATGAGATCAGGAACTCAGGAACACTGGAACAGAGGCCCAGCTATCACTGGCATAGTGATAGCAAGAGGGTCAGAAACAACACGAAAGGGCACTCAAAGGATGCCCAATCCAGGTTTAAATAGGCAATAAGAGGCGGGCTATCTGCAGACAGCCAATAGAAGCCCCCTACTGGTGGCAGACAAGGAACTGCAGCAATCACGGGCACAGTGATAGTACCCCCCTTCAAAGACTCCCTCTCCTAGAATAGGGTCTAGGTTTCTGTGGGTAATTGGCATGAAAGGCCCTAGTTAGCCTAGGTTCATGAAGGTCCGTACTATCCACCCATGATCGATCCTCAGGACCATACCCTTTCCAATGTACCAGGTACTGTACCCTTCCTCTAAGCCTACGGGAATCAATAATGCTCTGAACCTCGTACTCCTCCTGGCCCTCGACCTCAACAGGTCCTGGCACCACAGGTGTGGTAGTATAGCGATTGCAAACCAGAGGCTTAAGAAGGGACACATGGAACACATTATGGATACGCATGGATGCAGGTAGGTATAGTGCATAGGAGACAGGGTTAATTTTGCGAATAACTCTGTATGGACCAATAAACCGAGGAGCCAACTTATTAGACGGAACCTGCAGCTTGAGATTTCTGGAGGAAAGCCATACTCTATCCCCAACCTGAAAGGAAACCGCTGGAAGCCTTCTGCGATTAGCATGGCGCTGATGACGCTGAAATGACTGACCAAGTGCCCTCTGAACTTGTGCCCATGTGGAACGGAGTTGCTCGATATGCTCATCCAGAGCTGGAATCTGTTGTGTCTGAAATGAGTCTGGAAGCAAACAGGGCTGGAACCCATAATTAATCAGAAATGGAGAGCTCCCAGATGAAGAATTGACCGCACAGTTCCTGGCGAACTCTGCCCAAGGCAACAAGTCGGACCAATTATCATGATGGTCAGTAACGAAACAACGGAGAAATTGTTCCAAGCCCTGATTAGCTCGTTCAGCGGCTCCATTGGTCTGGGGATGGTAGGCAGAGGAGAAGGACAGCTGTATGCCCATCTGTTGGCAAAATGCCCTCCAAAATCTAGACACAAACTGGCTCCCCCTGTCAGACACCAGTACCCTAGGCACTCCATGCAACCGGAATACTTCTCTGGCGAACACCATTGCCAATTCCTTAGCTGAAGGAAGACCACGGAGGGGCACGAAATGAGCCATTTTAGAAAACCTGTCCACCACCATGAATATAAAGGAGTACCCCTTGGACATAGGAAACTCTCCCATAAAATCAATGGAAACATGAGACCAGGGGCGTTCGCCATTAGGCACCGGTTGAAGCAAGCCCACAGGGAGATGTCTCGGGGTCTTAGCGCGGGCACAGGTGGCACAGGCATTCGTAAATTCGGCACAATCGTTTCTCATGGAGGGCCACCAAAATAACTGAGAAAGGGACCATAACAATTGGTCTCTACCAATATGTCCCGCAGCCTTAGAGGAATGGTAGGTTTCAAGCAGCCTAGTACGAAATGGTTCATCGACAAAACATTTACGCACTGGAGTTTCATGGGGAGCGGACCCTGAGAGGCCAGGATCTCCTCCCCTAAAGGAGAAGTGATACTCGTGCGTATAGTAGCCAGTATTCTATCAGGTTGGATGATGGGTGCTGGTGCTTCCACTCTGTCACTGTCGGCCTCAAATTGTCTTGACAGTGCATCCGCCCTGATATTCTTTGACCCCGCAAGTATGATACAATGAAATTAAATCGAGACAGGAACAGTGCCCACCTGGCCTGACGGGAGGACAATCTCTTGGCCTCCGTGAGATAAGTCAGATTTTTATGATCTGTTAGGATTAATACGGGAGTCTTGGTACCTTCAAGCAAATGACGCCACTCCTTAAGAGCGAGGATAATGGCCAATAATTCTTTGTCACCTATCTCATAGTGGCCTTGAGTGACAGTCAACTTCTTAGAGAAAAACCCACAAGGTCTGAGAGTACCACCTTTCTCGTGTCGTTGCGAAAGTACTTCCCCAACCCCAATATCTGAGGCATCCACCTCTAACGTAAATGGAAGTAGAGGATTGGGGTGGGATAACACAGGAGCCGCAGCAAATGCCAGCTTCAAATTCTCAAAGGCCTTCTCAGCAGATACCGGCCAACAAGAAGGATTAGCGCCCTTGTGCGTAAGATCGGACAAAGGTTTAACAATGGAAGAAAAGTTCTTAATAAACCGCCTATAATAATTAGCGAAACCCAGGAAACGCTGTATGGCTTTAAGCCCCTTGGGTTTTGGCCATTGTAAGACAGCTGACAACTTATCCTTGTCCATGGCAATGCCATCATTGCCAATTATGAACCCCAAGAATGGCACACTGGTTCTATGAAAGTCACATTTTTCCAGTTTACAAAATAATTTGTTCTCACGGAGTCGTAGCAATACTGCGGATACATCTTTGATGTGCTGTGCCATGTCTTGAGAGTAAATCAATATATCGTCCAGATAAACCACAACACATGTCTGTAACATATCTCTCAGCACATCGTTTATCAGTTCCTGGAAAACTGCGGGGGCATTACATAGTCCAAATGGCATTACAAGATACTCGTAGTGCCCAACTCGAGTATTAAAGGCAGTTTTCCACTCATCACCTGCTCGAATGCGCACTAGATTGTAAGCGGCCCGTAGGTCCAATTTGGTAAAAATCGAAGCGCCTTTAAGCCTGTCAAAAAGCTCGGTGATGAGTGGTATTGGGTATGCGTTTTTTGCCATTAGTTTATTCAAGCCCCGGTAGTCAATGCATGGTCTTAATTCGCCATTTTTCTTTTTTACAAAAAAGAACCCAGCCCCAGCTGGAGAGGTAGATTTTCGTATGATCCCTCTAGCAAGGGCATCAGAAATGTAATCTTCCATAGCCTTATTTTCCTCACAAGATAATGGATAAGTGCGTCCTTTCGGAGGTACTGCCCCAGGCTGCAATTCGATGCAACAATCATAAGGTCTATGCTGAGGTAGCAAACTGGCCTCTCCTTTGCTAAAAACATCGCCAAACTGTTGGTACACATCCGGTATAGCCGAGGAGGTGCACGGGACCTTAACAGGCTGGATGACGCACTTGTCCATACAAAACTGGGACCAAGCATGAGAAAAAGCTGCCAATAATGCCTCGTTATTCAAACCTACCTCTGCTGCCAATGTGCGGAATTCGATGGCGTAGTCGCCTACTGTACGCCTGCCCTGATGTATCTCCATAAGGCGTTTGGCAGCAGAGGTGGTTCTACCAGGAGGCTCAAACACTCTTCGAAAGGATTGCACAAATTCTCTAAAGTTTTTAGTACAAGGTTTAGCATTCTCCCACAAGGGGTTAGCCCAAGCCAAAGCTCTGCCAGTGAGCAAAGATATTGTAAACCCCACCTTACTACGATCATTGGGAAATGCGTGTGCCGTCAATTCCATAAAAATCTTGAGTTGGTTGATGAACCCTCTGCAGAGACTAGGGTCACCATTGTATCTTAGCGGCAAGGGTGCAGAAGCCGTTAACCCTTTAACAGTGCCCCCTAGGGGTCTGGTATCACTCTCCGGTGTCTGACTTGGCGAGACCACCGGGCTAGAGCTAGATTTGTCAGCAAATACCGTGCGTTCAAGGATCATTTGAATTGCAACTGCCAACTGATCCAAACGTTGCTCGTGCACATCCATCCTCCAATGGCTATTCTGTGCATTACCTTCACCTTTGCTGTCTGAGGTCATGGCCCTTTCGTACTGTCACGGTTTATTATGACTCTCAGACACAAGTTTTAGGTAAAAATCAATTTTATTGAAATAATAAAATGATAACGTAGGATGGCAATCACATACATACAAAATATTGAATATAACAAGACAGAAGGCAGACTCTACCGGTCCTGTCAATATACCGGACAGGACAGTCTGAAGAAATAGAATGTTAGGCTCTACCGGCCTTGCCAATACCGCGTAAGGCAACCTGCAGATGGAATCGCATAACGGTTCTACCGGCCTTACCAAATTACAGGGCAAGGCAGCCTCAATAGATTCATAATATAGGCTCTACCGGCCCTGCCAATACCGGGTAAGGCAACCTCAGATGGAATGTGGCAAAAGGTTCTACCGGCCTTACCAATACCGGGCAGGGCAGCCCAGAGATAGTAGCAGCAGTCAGATGGTAATGGCAAATTGACAGGATCGTAAGCAACCCAGTGTACACACACTGAGACTAACAGGGGAATCGTAAAGCCGCAAGGCTTTGGAGCAAACCAGCGTCCGCACGCTGGGACCAACACTGAATTGTATAGCCGATAGGCTTAGGAGCAAACCAGTGACCGCACACTGGTGTAACAAGCAAGTAGTATAGCCGTAAGGCTTAGGAGCAAACCAGCGTCCGCATGCTGGGACCAACACAGAATTGTATAGCTGATAGGCTTTGGAGCAAACCAGTGACCGCACACTGGTGTAACAAGCGAGTTATATAGCCGCAAGGCTTTGGAGCAAACCAGCGTCCGCACGCTGGGACCAACACAGGATAGTACAGCCGATAGGCTTTGGAGCAAACCAGTGACCGCACACTGGTGTAATAAGCGAGTTTGTCTAGCCACAAGGCTTTGGAGCAAACCAACGTCCGCACGCTGGGACTAACACAGGATTGTATAGCCGATAGGCTTTGGAGCAAACCAGTGACCGCACACTGGTGTAACAAGCGAGTTTGTCTAGCCGCAAGGCTTTGGAGCAAACCAACGTCCGCACGCTGGGACTAACACAGGATTGTATAGCCGATAGGCTTTGGAGCAAACCAGTGACCACACACTGGTGTAACAAGCGAGTTTGTCTAGCCGCGAGGCTTTGGAACAAACCAGCGTCCGCACGCTGGGACCAACACAGGATTGTATAGCCGATAGGCTTTGGAGCAAACCAGTGACCGCACACTGGTGTAACAAGCGAGTTTGTATAGCCGCGAGGCTTTGGAGCAAACCAGCGTCCGCACGCTGGGACCAACACAGGATAGTACAGCCGATAGGCTGTGGAGCAAACCAGTGACCGCACACTGGAGTAACAAGCAGTGTCGCCGATGCGACCAGGCAGGAGGTCGCCAGGATACAGTAGACAGGCGATGCAATGACAGGAACCAGCAATGATTAATCAGGTCAGGAAACAGCAGAGAAGAAGTTCAGCAGGAACTGCAACACCAGAGACTAGGCCGGAACCAGGACTGGAAGTACTTCAGCATGCAGGAAACACTGGAACAGTAGAGATCAGGAACTCAGGAACACATGAGATCAGGAACTCAGGAACACTGGAACAGAGGCCCAGCTATCACTGGCATAGTGATAGCAAGAGGGTCAGAAACAACACGAAAGGGCACTCAAAGGGTGCCCAATCCAGGTTTAAATAGGCAATAAGAGGCGGGCTATCTGCAGACAGCCAATAGAAGCCCCCTACTGGTGACAGACAAGGAACTGCAGCAATCACGGGCACCGTGATAGTCTGGCAACAGGTACAACACTAGTGGCAACAGGATCAGAAACGGTGGCACTGACAGCAGGGGCAGTACGTTTGGCAACAGGTACAAAACTAGTGGCTGCAGGATCAGAAATGGTGGCACTGGCAGCAGGGGCAGCACGTCTTGCAGCAGACACAAGCAGCTGACCTGCCCTGCTCTCACTATCCTTTTCTCCCTTCCTTTCCATTCCCTTTTCTCCCTTCCTTCCCTTTTGAATTCCCCAAGATCCCTTGGGGTGATTTAGGGGGACTGGACAGCATTGGTTGAGTACTACTGTCACTTCCTCCTCCTCCTAAGACTCAGTGAACAAATAATAGGGGTCCTTCCAGTTCCTCTTTTTGCTGCTCATAGTGATAGGAGTCACTATGAGACTCTCCTGCATCAATTTATGTGAAATATCACAAGAGAACAGCACAGCACGTATATCTCACTCTGTTGCTGCTTCTATTGTGTCTGCCTTCAGTGAAAACGTCACGTTTTTATAGCGGAAGTGCGATAACAATGTAAATCAATAATAATAATAATAATAAATCAATGGGTGAAAACTTTTTTAGCCATTGAAAAAATGGTGAAAGATTTTGGCCAATGGGCGAAAGATGCGAAAATTTTAACTGCTAGTTTTAAAGCGGATTTTCCCGCGAAAAAGCAGATAACATGATTTTCGCAAAATTTCTCGTGGGAACACGGCGACAACTTTCACCCATCCCTATTCCCTTCCACTTATGGAGACTAGAAAAATAGAAAGCGTGACAAATGCGCACCGAGACAGACCAAAAATAATTTTTTTGTTCAAAGCCTGGTAGCCTCTTTGCTGCTACTCATGCAACATTTTCACTCTCATGTGTCATTGCAGAGAAGAAATTTCCATATCCATATCAGAATGGTCCTGCCCTCAGACAATCCAGCTCTGAAATGTCGGGCAAATTCTCCCTTCATGACAGAAGCAGCTCTCCATGTGCATAGAGGGAATCAGCTGCTCCTCACTGAAGCGGCCCATATAGTCTGATACGTAAATCTGAGGTTGTGCTGTTTCTCTCCTGCAGAGAGTATTTGCCTGACATTTCTGAGCTTCACATTTACTCTTTGCAATGGCACATGGAAGTGAAAAATGTGACTTGAGCAGCACCTGAGAGGCTACTATGCCTTGAACAAAACATGTATTTTTGTTCTATCTCTGTGTGTGTTCATCACACTTTCTGGTTTTCAAGTCTCCCTAAGAGGAAGGGTATCCCATGCATAAGCCTAAGTTCACTATGTGCCTAGAGGGAATCAGTTTCACCCCACTGATGAGGCCAACCTAATTTTGTTTCCTTTTTATATTTTGTATAGTTGATTGTTAGAGTGCAGTGGCTATGTTTAGGTTTTTATACCATGGAGGAAGGGGGAACATGAAGCACAGAGAATATAAGAAATGTAATGAGGCTGATGTACTAACAATAACTAATACTAGAGCAAGCCAACTGCACTGCAAGACACAAATTAACATTCACAATACCCTCATTGATTGAAATCAGGTTTTAATGCCTTAAATGCTAGAAGGGTGCTTTCTAGAATTCAAGGGGTTAGGAGACACATTTAATCAATCAAAATGTGCATTTATCCCCTTAGGGTGCATTTGGTTTGATCCATAATTAGGTTATTTAAGCCCAATGAGTGGAGTAATGCAGTTCAGTGAAGAAATAAGGGTGCATTACTGCTTTTCTGGAATTTAAGACTGTGAATGAGTATGCTGGATAGAATTTAGCCAACTGTGCCAGAACATTGCGGTGAAAGTGCATTATATTGGTTCACAGCTAACACCAGAAACACAGACGTACAATTAAAAGCCAAATTGGAAGAACAGATTTCTAGTCAGTAGTAACTAGTGCAGTTCACATTAGTGCTTTTAATTAGATGGTTAGATAAGGTAAGATTTATCAGGTTAGATAGGTCATTGGGATTGATGTACTGGAAAGCTTTGATGCACATTATTACTCAGGAGGCAAATATAGTTTTTGATACCTTTTATTGGCTAACTAAGCAGATTTAAATGCAAGCTTTCAAGACCTTAGGTCTCTTCCTCAGGCATGTTATACAGATAAATATGAAAACATCTCTCTTAAATACAAGTACACATCACATTGTTTAGCATGGAAATCAGATAAGAGAACTCAGCCCAGATCCAGATACTTTGATCAGTCAATGGTAAATTGCACTCTTCCTCTGAGGCTTTAGAGGTATTTACGATGCTCTTGGGTCTGTTGGAAAGGTCAATTAACTAAATTATATTTTGCAGGGTCGGGCCTGGTTAGTACTTGGATGGGAGACCGCCTGGGAATACCAGGTGCTGTAGGCTTTTGCTTAGAAATTATATTTTGACATAAATTCCTTATCCCTGTTCAAACCACTACAAATTGCATTAAATTTTAACATTAATTTTACCTCCCATACCTTTCTGTCCCTCTGAGTGCGAAACAGTCCCATCAATACAGTTAACTTAATATCCTTGACACTGTGCCCATTTTGGCAAAAATGTTCTCCCACTGGTGTCTCTGTCTTTTTGTTATTAACACTGGATCTGTGGGAATTAAATCTCCTATGTAGTGCTTGTCCAGTTGCTCCCACATACAGAGCTGTTGGGCATTTTGCACACATGATGAGGCATATTACATTGGATGATTTACAGGTGAAGGTACCATTGATCTTATGGTGTAACTGGGTGTTTGGAATTGGTATGTTGTCTGTGGTGTAAATGTGTGCACAAGTTTCACATCTCTTTTGTAGGCAGGGAAATGTGCCATATTTTGTATTTTTATTCAGGGCACTCCTCACCATCAGTTGTTTCAAATTTGGAGGTTGTCTGAAGGAGAGTAAGGGAGGCTGTGGGAATATGTTCTTGAGTCTTTCATCTGTATGTAATTTCTTTTGAAGTTCTCTTGAAATTTTGCGTAGCACTTCAACCTGGGGGTGGTAAGTGACCACCAGTGGCACCCGGTTTCCCTTATGTTGTTCTTTGTAGTGCAACAGATTTTTTCTTGGTATTTGGGTAGCCTTCTGTATCTGACTGTCAATAATAGTTGCGCTGTAACCGTGTTTTATAAAGTCTCCTCTGAGTTTCGGAGGTGCTTGTCACGGTCCATCCTGTCAGAACAGATGCGCTGGTATCTGATGGCCTGGCTGTATGTGATGGAGTTCTTTGTGTGTTTTGGATGGAAGCTATTGCTTTTCAGGTATGTTGGTCTGTCTGTTGGTTTGCGGTACAGGGATGTGCGGATGGAGTTTTTCTGAATACTGATCGTTGTGTCAAGGAAGTTAATGCTTGTGCGTGAGTGACTGAGTGTTAGGTTGATATTGGGGTGGAATGTATTGTAATTCTCATGGAATTTGAGAAGTTCCTCCTCACTGGCGGTCCAGATGATAAGAATATCATCTATGTAGCGGAGGTAGACCAGGGGTTTTATCTGGCAGGTGGACAGGAAGTCCTCTTCCAATTTTGCCATAAACAGGTTGGCATATTGTGGTGCCATTAGGGTACCAATTGCAGTCCCCATTTTCTGAAGGTAGAGGTCCTGTCCAAACTTGAAGTAATTGTGGGTGAGAATAAACTGTATGAGTTTTGTTACTGGTTCCATCAGATACCACCGCATCTGTTCTGAGAGGATGGACCGTGACAAGCACCTCCAGGTTGCAACCTCCGTAGCATCTCAAACTGAGCTGGATGTAACGTTAGCCCACAACAATACAGCTCCGAGGTGAAGCGAGAATGCGCTCGCTGGGGCTTCTGGGAGCGAAGTGGGAAGTCCTGCTGCTCCGTGCCGCACATACAGGGTGCCTCAGTATGCGGAAGTGGCACTTTTTAAACATAAATATCTTGGCTCATAGGTAAGTAAATTTAAAACAAAACCCAGCGCTGGTATTGCATTAGGACTTATAACCAGCGCTCCAATTTTTTTTTCATGTGAATGTTCCCCTTTAAAGATGCTATTGGTTGGGCTGTGACCATAGCACTAAGCTTTAATAAAATTGCTGGTAGTTGGTCAGGGCTCGATTGCGATTTCAGTTTTGGGTTGAGGAGGTGATCATATACTTCACTTTCATTTACTGGAATGAAATTGAATTAATTTGCACTGTTGGACCAGGCAACAGGTGCCAGTGATTGTTCTGTATATGGCAGAACTTCAGAGTGGCCTTTGTTTTGATTAATCAGGGTGGTGGCACATCCAACAAAGTAGCTATGGCTATGGGGCACTGTATTGTTTCTTTGTCTGTTGTTATATTTGATGGGTGAGAATGGTTAGGTGGGTTGTAGATGTTTTTAATAACCTTTCAAAAGTTGGCTGACTTTGAAATGTTATTGTCCAAGTTAACAGTAAAATATTGTGCTTTTGCTAGTTTTGTTTGTTTTGTACATGTATTCCTTACTTGCCTATTAGTGTTGAGCGAGCATGCTCGGCCGATGCTCGGATCGGCTCGAGCATCACTCTGCTCGGCACATGGCGGTACTCGTACGAGTACCGCATGTGCTCGCCTGCCATGTTCGGGTCTCCTCCCCGCACGTTTTGCGGCTGCTGCGCAGCCAATAAACGTGCAGGGAGGCTCTGACATCGGTGTAATGCCAGCAGCCATGTTGGCTGCTGGCATTACACTGATTGGCTGGCCAGAACCCGTGGTCGGGTGCTGTATAGCACCTGACCATCGAGTTCGGCTCAGTCTTAGCCAGGGAGAGCTGAGGATAGGAAGGGAAAGGCAGTGTAGTGAGGAAAAAAACCAAAATTGTGAAAAAAAAGAACCAAAAGTCCTTTTTAGGACTACTGTGTGTGGGGGCAGCAGGTTATTTTGTGTGGGGGGAAAAAAACAAAACAAAAAAAAAAATATATATTCTGTTTAGTGTGCAAAGTTGCAGATTAGAGCACATTCTGTTTAGTGTGCACAGTTGCAGATTAGAGCACATTCTGTTTAGTGTGCAAAGTTGCAGATTAGAGCACATTCTGTTTAGTGTGCAAAGTTGCAGATTAGAGCACATTCTGTTAAGTCTTCAAACTAAAATATCAAAGTCACATATTCCATTCAGTGTGCGTCGCCGCAGTTTAGAAGCACATTCTGTGTACTGTGCAGAGTTGCAGAATAGGAAGAAATACTGTTAAGTCTTCAAACTAAAATATAAAAGTCACATATTCCATTCAGTGTGCTTCGCCGCAGTTTAGCAGCACATTCTGTGTACTGTGCAGAGTTGCAGAATAGGAAGAAATACTGTTAAGTCTTCAAACTAAAATATCAAAGTCACATATTCCATTCAGTGTGCTTCGCCGCAGTTTAGCAGCACATTCTGTGTACTGTGCAGAGTTGCAGAATAGGAAGAAATACTGTTAAGTCTTCAAACTAAAATATCAAAGTCACATATTCCATTCAGTGTGCTTCGCTGCAGTTTAGCTGCACATTCTGTGTACTGTGCAGAGTTGCAGAATAGGAAGAAATACTGTTAAGTCTTCAAACTAAAATATCAAAGTCACATATTCCATTCAGTGTGCTTCGCCGCAGTTTAGCAGCACATTCTGTGTACTGTGCAGAGTTGCAGAATAGGAAGAAATACTGTTAAGTCTTCAAACTAAAATATCAAAGTCACATATTCCATTCAGTGTGCTTCGCCGCAGTTTAGCAGCACATTTTGTGTACTGTGCAGAGTTGCAGACTAGGAAGAAATACTGTTAAGTTTTCAAACTCAAATATTAAAGTCACATATTCCATTCAGTGTGTGTCACCGCCGTTTAGCAGCCTATTCTGTGTACTCTGCACAGTTGCAGACTAGGAAGAAATACTGTTAAGTTTTCAAACTCAAATATTAAAGTCACATATTCCATTCAGTGTGTGTCACCGCCGTTTAGCAGCCTATTCTGTGTACTCTGAACAGTTGCAGACTAGGAAGAAATACTGTTAAGTTTTCAAACTCAAATATTAAAGTCACATATTCCATTCAGTGTGTGTCACCGCCGTTTAGCAGCCTATTCTGTGTACTCTGAACAGTTGCAGACTAGGAAGAAATACTGTTAAGTTTTCAAACTCAAATATTAAAGTCACATATTCCATTCAGTGTGTGTCACCGCCGTTTAGCAGCCTATTCTGTGTACTCTGCACAGTTGCAGACTAGGAAGAAATACTGTTAAGTTTTCAAACTCAAATATTAAAGTCACATATTCCATTCAGTGTGTGTCACCGCCGTTTAGCAGCCTATTCTGTGTACTCTGAACAGTTGCAGACTAGGAAGAAATACTGTTAAGTTTTCAAACTCAAATATTAAAGTCACATATTCCATTCAGTGTGTGTCACCGCCGTTTAGCAGCCTATTCTGTGTACTCTGCACAGTTGCAGACTAGGAAGAAATACTGTTAAGTTTTCAAACTCAAATATTAAAGTCACATATTCCATTCAGTGTGTGTCACCGCCGTTTAGCAGCCTATTCTGTGTACTCTGAACAGTTGCAGACTAGGAAGAAATACTGTTAAGTTTTCAAACTCAAATATTAAAGTCACATATTCCATTCAGTGTGTGTCACCGCCGTTTAGCAGCCTATTCTGTGTACTCTGCACAGTTGCAGACTAGGAAGAAATACTGTTAAGTTTTCAAACTCAAATATTAAAGTCACATATTCCATTCAGTGTGTGTCACCGCCGTTTAGCAGCCTATTCTGTGTACTCTGCACAGTTGCAGACTAGGAAGAAATACTGTTAAGTTTTCAAACTCAAATATTAAAGTCACATATTCCATTCAGTGTGTGTCACCGCCGTTTAGCAGCCTATTCTGTGTACTCTGCACAGTTGCAGACTAGGAAGAAATACTGTTAAGTTTTCAAACTCAAATATTAAAGTCACATATTCCATTCAGTGTGTGTCACCGCCGTTTAGCAGCCTATTCTGTGTACTCTGCACAGTTGCAGACTAGGAAGAAATACTGTTAAGTTTTCAAACTCAAATATTAAAGTCACATATTCCATTCAGTGTGTGTCACCGCCGTTTAGCAGCCTATTCTGTGTACTCTGCACAGTTGCAGAATAGGAAGAAATACTGTTAAGTTTTCAAACTCAAATATTAAAGTCACATATTCCGTGTAAGATGAAGAAGGCGGGTAAAAAGGGACGGGGAAGTGGACGTGATCCTGATAGTTCAGGGCGCGGGTCAGGACGCGGAGAAACTGTGCCTGGTGCCAGAGCACAAGAAAGAAAGACATCCACCATACCTAGCTTCATGTCTAATTTTACAGGGCGTCGCAGGACATCACTCTCGAGGTCCGACCACTGCGAACAGGTGGTCGGTTGGATGACAGCTGATACTGCTTCCAGTCGGTTAAGCACCACCCTGTCTTCCACCAAGTCCACTCTCAGTAGCCAAGAGTCTGGTCAACATAATCCTCACTCTGATCATCCTTCCTCCCACCATACACGGTCTGGTCAAAGAAGTGATCCCACACTGGGATATAGTGAGGAGCTCGTCTCATCACCAATCCTTCATTTGACCCTCTCTCCAAGCACGCTTGCAGAGGAACATGACATCTTGTGCCCTGATTCACAACCTCTAGAGGCTACCCAATCACAAGAAGATGACAGATGTGAACGGCATTTAAGGTCAAAGGAAGTAGTGGATGATGATGATGATGATGAGACACAGTTGCCATTAAATCAACCACTATTTCCGTCTCAAGACCTTGTTGAGGAGAATGTTATACAGTTGTCAATGACTGAGTATGTGGTGGGATCAAGACTTGAGGAGGATGATCAGAGTGAGGAAGTGGAGGAGGACTTGGTGGACGATGAGGTGACTGACCCCACCTGGGAAGGTGTAGAGCCGAGCGATGACAGCAGTCCTGAGGGTGAGCCATCTGCAGCACCGCAACAGGCTGGAAGAGGCAGTGGTGTGGCTACAGAAAGAAGGCGGACCGCACCAAACCGGCCCGCAAATGTTCCACGGAGCACCCCCTTGCGTAAATCTACCTTGCCAAAGGGTAGGTGTTCCGCAGTATGGCGTTTTTTTAAGGAAAGTGCGGACGACAAAAGAATTGTAGTTTGCAACCTGTGCCACACCAGAATGAGCCGAGGCATGAACACTAGAAACCTCACCACCACCAGCATGATCCGACACATGGCATCCAAGCACCGTAGTACGTGGGAGGAACGCCTGGATCGCCCATCTGTGTCTGCAGGCCACACCACTGCCTCCTCTTCCCCTGTTTTCGGTGCCGGCCAATCGCCTGTCGAAGGCGCAGGCCCGCATACCTCCCGCCCTGCACCTGTAGCATCTGAAGCACCATCAGCGACCACATCCACTTCCCTGTCCCAGCGCAGCGTCCAAATGTCGTTACCCCAGGCATTTGAGCGCAAGAGAAAGTACCCAGCCACCCACCCACAGGCCATAGCACTAACCTCACACCTTTCCAAATTACTGGCCATCGAAATGCTGCCATTTAGGCTTGTGGACACTGAGTCCTTCCGCAGCCTGATGGCAGCAGCTGTCCCTCGGTACGCGGTCCCCAGCCGCCACTACTTTTCCCGGTGTGCCATCCCCGCATTACACCACCATGTGTCCCGTAACATCACCCGTGCCCTGACCAACGCAGTTACTGGGAAGGTCCACTTAACGACTGACACATGGACAAGTGCTTGTGGCCAGGGACGCTACATTTCCCTGACGGCACACTGGGTGAATGTCGTGGAGGCTGGGAGCGACTCGGACCCTGGGATGGCACGGGTGCTACCCACGCCGAGGATTGCGGGCCCTTCCTCCATCAGGGTTTCCGCCAGCACCTACGTTATTGGCTCCTCCTCCTCCGTTTCCACCTCCGAATTCTCTACACGCAGCGCCACTCCCCCATCAGCCAGTAGCTGGAAGCAGTGTAGCACTGCAGTGGGGAAGCGTCAACAGGCCGTGCTGAAGCTGATCTGCCTTGGGGACAAACAGCACACGGCCTCAGAGCTGTTGCAGGGGATTAGTCACCAGACCGAGCAGTGGCTCTCGCCACTCAACCTGCAACCAGGCATGGTTGTGTGTGATAATGGGCGTAACTTGGTGGCGGCTTTGGAGCTCGGCAAGCTCACACACGTACCATGCCTAGCGCATGTATTTAATTTAGTGGTGCAGCGATTTCTAAAAACCTACCCCAATGTGCATGATCTCTTGACCAAGGTGCGCCGCGTGTGTGCACATTTCCGTAAGTCATCTACAGCTTCGGCCGGCCTGTTGAAGCTGCAGCAGCGCTTACAATTGCCAGCTCACCGGCTGCTCTGTGACGTGAGCACGCGCTGGAACTCCACCTTCCACATGTTGGCCCGGCTTTGTGAGCAGCAGAGGGCAGTAGTGGAATACCAGCTGTTACACGGTCGTCGCCTCTCCGTTCAACTTCCTGTAATCAGAAGTGAGGAGTGGGAATGGATGTCAGACCTCTGCGAGGTTTTACGCAATTTTGAGGAATCGACACAGATGGTGAGCGGCGATAACGCTATTATCAGTGTAACCATCCCACTTCTGTGTCTACTGAAACGCTCGCTGCTCACAATTAAAACCGACGCTTTGCATGTGGAAGAGGTGGAAATGGGGGAGGAAGAGCTTACACAAGGTGATAGCCAGAGCACCCTCACTTCGTCTTCTCAGCGACAATTGGAGGAGGCGGAGGAGGAGGAGGAGGAGGAGGAGGAAGACACGGTTGCCTCCGCTACAGAGGGTAGCCATGGAACTTTAGTTCCATCTCTTCAGCGTGGGTGGGCAGAAGAGGAGGAAGAGGATGAGGATATTGAGAGTCATCCTCCTGGTGAGGACAGCGAAATCTTGACTGTTGGTACTCTGGCACACATGGCTGACTTTATGTTAGGCTGCCTTTCCCGTGACCCACGCGTTATACGCATTTTAAACAACACGGATTACTGGGTGTTCACCCTTCTGGACCCCCGCTACAAAGAGAATTTCTCATCTCTCATTCCTCCGGTGGAGAGGACAAGCAAAATGGTGCAATACCAGAAGGTTCTTGTTGAAAAATTGCTCCAAAATTTTCCATCTGACAACGCTGGCGGCAGAGTACGTGCTACCTTGGCCAACAGAGAAGGGGAGAAAAGGGGAGCACACAGCAGTTCCGAGAAAGGCAGGTCAACACTCTCCAAGGCGTGGGACACCTTCATGACACCCCGCCAGCACCCTCACCCTGATGCGCAGCCTAGTGTCACAAGGAGGGAAAAGTTTTGGAAGATGGTGAAGGAGTACATAGCAGACCGTGTCAGCGTCCTCAATGATCCCTCTGTGCCTTACAACTACTGGGTGTCCAAGCTGGACACGTGGTATGAACTGGCACTCTACGCCTTGGAGGTGCTGGCCTGCCCTGCCGCCAGCGTTCTGTCTGAGCGGGTATTTAGTGCTGCTGGTGGCATCATAACAGATAAGCGTATCCGCCTTTCCACCGACAATGCTGATAGGTTGACACTTATAAAAATGAACAAGGCCTGGATTTCCCCTGACTTCTCCACTCCACTGGAGGAAAGCCCCGGGGGAACATAAACTCACTTTATATATGTTATTTACAATGATGTGAATACTCTGTATTCCCATTCACCCCTTCCACCCAAAAAACGGGTATATGGTTGACTCTTAATGTTCTCATCCTCCTCCTCCTCTTCCATATGCCCTGGGATATAATTTTTATATAGGGCCAGCTCACCAGCGGGCCCTGTGATATAATTTTTATATAGGGCCAGCTCACCAGCGGGCCCTGTGATATAATTTTTATATAGGGCCAGCTCACCAGCGGGCCCTGTTTGACAATTTTTATATAGGTCAGCTCACCAGCGGGCCTTCTCATATAATGTTTTATTGGGTCAGCTCTCTAGCGGGCCCTCTCATATAATGTTTTATAGCGTCAGCTCACTAGCGGGCCTTCGCATATAATGTTTAGGATGGTCAGCTCTGCAGCAGACCCTCACCCATAATGTTTTAGATGGTCAGCTCAGCGCACGTTTCCCTCTTAATCATGTCCTCAGTTCAATAAAATCAAGGAAATTTTTGGGAGAATTTGCCTCTGCGCACGTTTCCCTCTTAATCATGGCCTCAGTTCTGAAAATCAAGGAAATTTTTGGGAGAATTTGCCTCTGCGCACGTTTCCCTCTTAATCATGGCCTCAGTTCTGAAAATCAAGGAAATTTTTGGGAGAATTTGCCTCTGCGCACGTTTCCCTCTTAATCATGGCCTCAGTTCTGAAAATCAAGGAAATTTTTGGGAGAATTTGCCTCTGCGCACGTTTCCCTCTTAATCATGGCCTCAATTCTGAAAATCAAGGAAATTTTTGGGAGAATTTGCCTCTGTGCACGTTTCCCTCTTAATCATGGCCTCAGTTCTGAAAATCAAGGAAATTTTTGGGAGAATTTGCCTCTGTGCACGTTTCCCTCTTAATCATGGCCTCAGTTCTGAAAATCAAGGAAATTTTGGGGAGAATTTGCAGATGATATACAAGTAAATATACAGCAAATACTGTTTGGTAACAATTTTTCGCCTAAAGTCGTTTTTATTTTCCTTTTTGTGTGTTTTGTGGTCAGTCTGTAAAAATGGCGTACTACGGGCGAAAGATCGTTCCCAGCAGCGACGTTGGAGTCCAAGATGCATCCAGACATCCTCCCTATGCTGTCCCTGAACCATTTCTGTGGTGTTTCCATCCTTTTCTGCCCTTTTCCTATGGACCAGGCACCCTCCCCTCATCAGAGCAGGGGGTGCCTGGTGTAATGCTCGAGTCCTCCCATTGACTTCAATGGGGCTCGGGTGCTCGGCCGAGCACTCGAGCCTCAGGGGGTGCTCGGTCAGAGCACCCGAACACCCGAGCATTGGGGTGCTCGCTCATCACTATTGCCTATATATAGTATGATCATGAGGGGAGCCAGTTTGTTTAAATTTTGTCCATAAAGAATCTCTGAAACTGTATAATTGAGTCAAGTCAGCTGAGACCCATGGTAGATGTGCCCCCCTAACCCTGACCTTTCTTAGTGGGGCATTGGTATTACAGACCTGTAGGAATTCTGAGTTAAAAAAGTCAATCACTGAATCAAGGTCAGGTATTAGATGTAATCTATGCCATGAGTAATTTTTTAAATCATTTAGGAAGGACTGAAGGTTACATTTTCTAAATGATCTCATGAGCATGACTCTGAAACACGATTTGACTGGTTTTATTTTGCGGACACAGTAAACTATGGACTGGTCACTAAACACATTTGCTAGTACACCTGAATCTTGGATTCTGCTTGTGCAGGATGAGAGGATCCAGTCTAGCAGGGTATGGTTGGATGTTTTAAGATTTATGTGAGCAGGGGAAGATATTTGCTGTGATAAGTTCAATGTTTTAAACAACGAACAATATTTTTCATTCCAATCTGTACTTGAAATAGAAACAAATGTCTGCAAGATTTTTTTTTAAACAAAAATGCCCCATAGATATGCATGACTTAACCCTTTGCATGCTGGAGGGGTAGCCCTCAGGTACTCAAAGGGTTAAATGCAGTCTGGCATATCAGTTATGATTTCTGTTAAAAAAAATAGAAAGGCATTTGTTACATTCCAAGCAGAAAAAAAATCAATGACCCCATGGGCTACTGGCAAACAAGGCAGTGTGTGTGTGTCCAGTAACTCTTAGTTGCAGTACAGAATTTAGCTAATTCCTTCCCCTACATGACTAACCAGCATGGCTGACTCTTCAAAAGGCTTCAGCAGCTCACATACACTGCACATTAGTTGCAATTGCCCTGGTAACAAACCCTTCCAGTTTTGCATTATGTACTTGGTAATGTACAAACACTTTAGCATGTACATAGTAAAATTCTACCTGAGAGGGACCTTCATTTTCAGCTGGTGATGAGGCAGGTTGTTACTCTCTTGTATGGCATATATTGCATTGCATGCATTGTAGAAGTGGCAAAAATGGGTGCAGATTTTGAGGGAGATATTAAGCATCTCTCTGAGGGAGTAGGATTCTGCCAAGAATCAGGTCACAACTAAATTGAGGACATGGGAAAATCAGGGCGCATGCACCAAATCCCCTATTCTTAAGGCAGCTATTATGTTTGAGCCATTATCAGCAGACAAACTATCTATCAAGGAACAAGGTACAAGCCTTTCCTCTATCACCTGGTCTAGTTTACTTAATACATCTATGGCAAAACTCTGCATGCACAAAGTGGCATGCCGATGTTATGGGCTATTCCGGTGCATTTTATTTACACTGCCAGAACCAGAAGCAAAGTTACTGGCTGTCTCCTGATTTTGTGAGGTAGTAGTTTTTCACACTGGTGATGGCAGTCTCAGTCATTTCATCTTTGCTCAGCCCACTTGCCCATATATCTGTTGTCAGATGGGTTTTCTTGTCATATGAGCTTTCCAGCCCTTTGTCCACCACATGCCCTGGCATAGTCATGGATCACTACATTCTAGTAATAGTTTTTCAACAGAATATATTGAGGAATCAGTTGTGTTAAGTTTTACTATCTCAGTAGCTGCATCATGCTCTGTTTCATTTAGGGACTTCTCTGTATATGCAAATAGTTTCCCTTGTTTTCCTAACAATATTTTTTGTCATCTGGTAACTCTAGTGATCATTCTCTGATGAGCTGCGAAGTGCCCTAGCTTAGCTGGGGTCTTCAGAATTGATTCTCCATGATACATAGTTGCTTCTTCCAATCAGGAGCATTCAGCATAATTTTGTGCTGCTTACAATAGAGAGTTCTGTTTCCCCTTCCCCTCTATCTTTTGAACCTACTTGTGCTGTGATTTAGACCACCCATCTTTTGACACATTATCATTGGAGGGTTTTTGGTGTTCAACTATGCATTTTAAAATTTTTTCTCAGAACGTTTTTCTCATACAAGAATTGTAATTGTTTGGCAAGCAGGTACATGCTTCCGCATTTACACTGTATGAATTTTATAGCAAGCTGGTTTTAGCCTCGGTACTTTTAGCATATCAATAAAAGTTAGGTTTTATATTTTTTTTTTTTCATTACCTTGTTTTTTCCTATTGCCTTATTGGATTGAGAAATATTAGGTGTGCTAGGACCGCAGGGCTGTTCCAATGTAGCACCCTTTGTTCTCTGCATCATCATAATCTAAGTCATCCTCAGCATCTGCATTGCCTGACACCTCTTACCCACTACCCTTATATATTTTAGAGGTGTCACACAATGTCTTTTTACTTTTACTTTCACAAAGTTCACTAATACTTTGGTGTTTTGATTCTTGTTTGTCTCATTGTCAGATGCAGCAGTTGGTTCATCTGCTACACCTTATTCTGTTATACCATCATCAACACTAGAATGGGACTCGTTGTTGTCTTCAGTGTTCTTCTAATATGTTTGTTTATAGTACTGGCACTAGTGGTGTCGGAGGTGGTGCTGGAACTTTTGGTGGGATCATGACAAACTGCATCTACCCTGGGAGTATAGGGATCATAATCAACTGTTGAACACTCTGCAGCAACGATTGCTGCAGTCGGTTTTTGAACAACCACTTTACGCCCACGTCCCTGCACTGTTCCTCCTTTCCCCCTCCCCCTGCCCCTTGTGCATTCACTGAACATAACTCAACTACTGTGAGTGTTTTTACTCTCTACAGTACACAACTGATGGCGTGTGATGTCTTGCCTTAGCCTTCAATAAAATTCTCAATGTCATCTGCTGTCTATCAAGTCTGCCTCAGTCACACATCTCACCTCAGGCTTCCAGTCAGCTGTCTGTCACCTTATATATTTAATTGTTTATTTATTTATTTATTTATTCATTTTTTATTTCCTTTTTTTTAAGTTGTCCACCTTATCTTATTACATTCTGTCCAAAAAAAAATATATAACTAAAAAACAAAATCAACAACTTCTTTCCCTAGACTTTCCCAGCACAAAGACAAAAACAACAAGATCAGCAAGCAAAAACTGCCTGTATTTTGACAGTCAGTCACGCAGAATGTTGGAGTATTTGGGGTCAACCTCCTTCCTCTCCCCCAGACTGCCCCCAGTCGCCACTAATTCAGAGAACAAATATCCTTCATAAAAGACTCCATAAACTAAGATTCAGTTCCTCTTTATTTGTCTATCTACTCTAGCTCAAAAACATGTTGCTTTCTCCACTCACAAACACAGAATGGCATGCTGTGAGAGCCTGACACCCTTGTAAATTATTCGCCAAGCGGAAAGTGCCATTTTCTACTGATTTTGGTTTGAGGCAAACTTTTTTGCCGAACCCCGTATCTGAGAGCCAAATATTGCCAGGTATACATGGGAACCTTTGTGTCCCAAGTCCCCAAAGAAACACTGTCAAGATGCGAAAAGTGAGGGGAACGGGGCGGGCGTGGGCTGAATGGACTGGAAAGTGTGTGGCATTATAGCTGAACTCACCAAGCCAGAGAATCAGATTCTGTCCCCGGAGGCCCAGTTCTACAATCTGAAAATCGGGGTCTCCAAAGTATATACAGAGATTTCCCAGGTATGATTCCAAACAAGGGGAATCATTTTCTGATCTCCCATGTATGGCTGTTAGGAGCCATTTTGTAGCTGTACAGTACATCCCAGGCTTTCTATCTATTCCGCTCCCATAGGACCAGGCTTAGTAAAAGGTGATAATTGCTCTTGATTGAGGGAATGTTCATCCCCTATTTAGCTAATATATATGAGCCATATGCACAAAAGAAAAAGTTGAGTAATTTTGGGGGCAATCCAACTATACCATAGGAAACAAATTAACATCACTAAACCTGGGAACTCTCCGGATTTGCCCCGGAGACTCCAGTTTTAACAGTGCATTACTAGGTCTCTGGGGACAGAGACTGTTTCTCCGGATGTGAGGAGTTTCCTCGGAAACTCTGGCCACTTCTCCTCCTTCCCACCATGTACCACCCACTTCTCCTTCTTCCCCAGCCAGTTCCTCCCACTTCCTGTCCACTTTTATGATGCACCCAAAAAGCCTCACCCACTCCTAAGTAAGCAACACCCTTTATGCAACGATTGGCATCAATTATATCCCTAGAGGCACCAGAGGAGTCCCTCTGGGACCTCCAGAAGAGAAGGTTCCCAGGTATGAACATCACTAATGATTTCACTTGGGAATTGAAACAATTAAATGCTAGAGAGGCCTCCAATACTTTTAAATCAATGGGAATGTATATTAGTTTCCCATGGTGCAGTTGATTTGTCATATAATTAGTCTATTCCAGCCTTTGTGCATTTTGCCCTATATATTCATAGACAAATATGTAAGTATAAATAAATGAATATTTGCTTAGCAAAAAGAATGAGTATGAGTGTCCCATGGGCTTAACTACATTGGTGAAGTTATGCCAGGGCCCTCATTCAAGGGGGCCGCATCTACCACATTGTCCACTAGGTTATAGTTATGCACATTTGAATATATTTTTGTGTTAGGGGGCCAAAAAATGTCTGCATCAGGGACCTTCAATGAATATTTTCACGATTGGAGTGTTCCATAGGGAGTTTACATCATTCGATTCTTGGGATGTCTCCAATTCATGGATATGTCTAGCATTCAAGGGGTTAACATTTTCTAATGTCATAGTGGATTGAGTTGAGGAGGATAACAAACAAAATGGAGAGGCATCTGGAGTGACTTCTTTCACTTTTCAGCTGCATTGAAATAGCAGTATTCACTTGATAAGCTGAAAGAAAATGTTTATATTATGTTCCGATTCCATTGACAGATGTTGGCATAGAGATTGACTTAAAAAAAATGTGAGACTTTGAGTCAGGCACATTTAAATATTCCAGAAATTCCCTTGATTCAAATGGAGTTTTTCGCCGATTAAATGACATAGAGGCTTCCAAGGTATTCCTAGATGTGTCTAGCAATTCAAGGGTTAAAAGCACAATGACATTTTGTTTATTTGTCTCCTATGGTGCAGTTGATTTTCTCAAATGTTTGAACAAATTTCAATGCTATGTATTGGATACATCTGACACTTAAAGTTTATATCAGAAATAAGCCTAATATATTTTCAAATTGGGGAGTGTGTATGTATGTGATTTTATGTGTGTATGTGTGAGCAAGTGTGTATATGTGTCTGTGTATATGCGTGTGTATGTATGTGTGTGAATGTATGTGTATATGTATTTGGGTATATGTGTATATTTGTGTGTATGTGTGTGAATGTATGTGTATATGTATTTGGGTATATGTGTGTATCTGTGTGTATGTGTGTGTTTACTGTGTGCTTGTGTGTGCTTGTGTCTGTGTATGTGTGTGTTTGCTGTGTGTGCATGTGTGTGTGCTTGTGTCTGTGTATGTGTGTGTGTTTGTGTACGTGCATGTACATGTTTGTGTCTGTCTGCATGTGTCTGTGATGTGTTTGAATTTGTGTATTTGAATGTGTGCACATGTGTATGTCTGTGTGTGTAAATGTGTGTGCCTATATGTGTGTGTGTGTGTGTACATGTGTCTGTGTGTGTAAATGTGTGTGTCTGTGTGTGCATGTGTGTGTAAACGTGTATGTATTTGCTTGTGTTTGTGTCTGTGTGTGCGTGTTTGTATGTGTGTGAATTTGTGTGGGTTACTGAAAATAAACAGATGTTTTGAATATATTTTAGTGATAAATCAATTCCAATTAGTGCAATTTCTAAATGACTTTCAAAAACTTGACTATGGTAGGATATAAAAAAAGCAAGCAAAATATCAACATCTGGTATTATTATCAGTTATTTATGTAGCATGAACTTTTCCCATAGAGACACAATGAGTGTTGTAGTAGATAAATGACAAACACAACCATTTATAATTACAATTTCTTCAGACAGATAACATATTGCAAAATATATATATATTGGAAACACTGTCAATTGAAATCTAACCAAAACCAAATTGCCACATTCTTCATAAAGACAAATAGAGATTTTAATAAAGGACAACTTATAACAGAAATGAAATGTATTTCTATCCAATGATTTTAACAGTCATTACAAAACTGTTTTGGTATTAAATGGACCCTATCACCTAAAACCAAGTTATCTTATCACTTGATGTTAAGCAGAGCTGGAGTCCAGTGGCAGTGCAATTGCTCGCCACCTGGAGCTGAGCTCTCAGAAATGTGCTGCTGTTGTCAGTACACCTGATAAGTCCAAATCAAAGTACCAATGGCAAGAGGTAAAGGCGAGGTCAGGAAGTCCAGGTCAGGACAGGTGAAGATATAACAGATCTCAGGTCAGGCCAGGGTCCGGACAGATAACAACACAACAGAGTGCAATGACAAGCTGTCAAATGCAGGAGAGATCAGGATAATACTGGTAAACAGGCCAAAGTCAGCACTCTAGAAACCAGAGTTAGAAACTAGAATTGCTCGCCCCTATAGTTATCACTTTACATGAAGTAAAGATTATGTTAGAGAAGAGATGTCTAAAGGGTGATATGATTACCATTTATAAATTACAGTTCAATGCAAATAACTTTCCAATTAACGATTTACTCAAAGAGCCAAGCTAGGAACAAGAGTTCATCCTTTAAGACTAGAGGAAAGGTGCATTTGACTAAAACAAAGACAAGGATTTTTTACGGTAAGGGCAGTAAAGTTGTGGAATTCTTTGCCTCAGACTGTTCTGCTTGTAGATACTGTAACTGCTTTCAAAGAAGCAATGGATACCTATCTAGCACAGAACAATATTGTGAATTATGACAGTTGGCTTCAAAACAGATAGGATGTTGACCCAGGGAAATATCTGTCTTCCATTTGGAGGCAGGAAGGATTTTTTTACCCATTTGAGGTTTAATTGGAAATGGCTTCAACATTTTGTTTTGTTTTGTTTGTGCCTTCCTCTGGATCAACAGGGGTGATTTGGCATGGGCTGGACTTGATGGACTTTTTTCAGCCTCATAAACTATGTTGCTATGTTAAGAAATATAATCTGCAATATTTTTACCTTTTGATGCTATGCAAAATGTTATTTTATTCATCCTATTTTTATATATGATTCCTAAGTTAAACTGGAGCCAGTGGAAATCCCATCTGTTGTACACCTCTTACATCATTATTCAAAGATTCAGAGCCATGCTATTTGTTCAGTGGGGTATAAAGATACGATGGATTAAAGTTTTCAGTTTCATCTTTAAAGGAATGCTATCATCTAAAAATTAAGTAGTTTTAAACCACTCACATCTGTAAACATTATTTATTTTGTGTTAGATTTCTGAAATAAACTTGATTGTTAATGCACATGTACACTGTCTAATTCATTTCTATTTGTTTACTTTTGTTTGTGCTGTTTGTAAGGAAAGACAGTTAATTTATTGAGATTAGTAACCACCACTCTTGTATTAATAATCTTTTTTGAGTGCCAGAGAGGTATCCATTGTACTGTGTTGCAATGGATTGGATACCTTTCTGTGAAAGGATGCTACTTTCTCTCAGGGCATTTATAGACAATACAGCACTATCAATTGTGAGACACCTATCAAGATTCTTATGGTGGGAGTCAGGAAACCCTGTAAAATATGGTGGAGTGAAATTTAGTGGCAGGGCTTAAGGTTTAAAAGGACAAATCTTACCTGTTAAGCTAGACTAACTTTTGTTTCTTTTAGGAGCAGGTTCCAGGATGCGGTCCAGATGAAAGATCCAAAGGCCCATGAGATTCCTGGAAGAGGTATCTGAGGATACCAGACCATCATCTGTGGCAAAAAACTAAAAATCTGACCAGTATCTTCTAATTTCTGTTTCTGCGCTTTCTGCCCCTTCCCTCTCCACCCCCCTCACATGGCCCAGTCCTCTTTTGGTACTCCTCTTGTCCTCTTCCTGTCCCTTGCTTCCTTGGTATTCCCCCCGCTGTTTCTTCTATCTCTCTGATGTCGTCTTTGTAAGCTTGCCCTCCCTCTCCTGTTATGTTTCCCCCTTCTATGGCTCAAACATCAGGTGTTTTGTCCACTGCTGGGTCCCTGGCATTCCTCCAGTCCTGGTCCTTCCCAGCCCCTGTTCCCAGTTTTATTGTCCTCCTCTTCCCTATTTTGTTTCTCCCATGCTGTCCCTTGCCTTCCTCTGGGGAGCCATTCACCATGCAAATGTGGCAGGGTAGTTAAGGACACAACTTCCAGTCATGGCCTCAATTCCTGTGAAGAGATTTTAGAGATCACCTCCTGCCTTTGTGAGAATTCATATCAGGCTCCCCAGGACCTGACCAGCATCCCTGCTGGTATGTACAGATAGCGAGTGTGAGTGGGTTTATCCATTGCTATTTCATTTCTTCTGCTCCCCCTGGTTTGACAGGGATGGAGGCCCCTCATGGTGTCACCTTCATGGATCACTGGTGGCCAGCATGGTGATTGGGTCTGACTCTGGGATACCCTTTATTTCAGCTGTTGGGGCTCCCATTAATGGCATGGCTCAGTGTGGGCCTTCAGGTGGATTTACCTGAGTTAGGGAGAGGGGCTTGTGGCTTGTCCTCTCCCATACTGGCTGATGCTTAACATTTTGGTAAATCTGGACCTCATCTACAGATTGTCCTCATCCCTCTTTCAGTTCCCCCCCACACTCCCTGCAGTCTTGCCCTGCTCCAGTTCAGGCCTTCTCCCCCCCCTCCTAGCCCCTATACATTCTACGCTCCATCCCCCTACCTCTGTGCAGTTTATGCTTCTTCCCCCTCCACAATGCAGTCAACGCACCCTTCCTCCCACTGCCCATATGCAGTCCATGCTCCCTCCTATTGCCCAGATGAAGTTCATGCTCTCTCTCCCCCTGCTCATATGCAGTCCTCTCTCCCTCCGCCTACCCCTAGACAGCCCTCATTACCTCTATTTGCAGGGTGAATGGTGAAGAAGAAATCCCTGCAGGAGCAGCCTGACCAGGAGTTAGTTTTGGGTGATCGTTTGACTATGAGACTGTAAAGTTCAGAGTCAGACTCTGATTCTACTGGTTCTAGATCATTGTACAGTTAGTTGAAGGGATTTTTGGTCTTTACTAGTATCTGGCTGGAACATAGTCTGGAGGAGAGTTGAATGTGATGATTATAAGGGCACATTCTTGATATGTTATTTTGGGATGGGCTGTGTACAACAGGGCTTTCAGAAAAGTTGGTTAGAAACAGAAGCATGCCATACGGCCAAAGGGATATGGATATTTGGGCTACACTAGTGATGATCGAGCACCCCAATGCTCGGGTGTTCGGGTGCTCTGACCGAGCGCCCCCGGAGGGTCGAGTGCTCGGCCGAGCACCCGAGCCCCATTGAAGTCAATGGGAGGACTCGAGCATTACACCAGGCACCCCCTGCTCTGATGAGGGGAGGGTGCCTGGTCCATAGGAAAAGGGCAGAAAATGATGGAAACACCTCAGAAATGGTTCAGGGACAGCATAGGGAGGATGTCTGGATGCATCTTGGACTCCAACGTCGCTGCTGGGAACGATCTTTCGCCCGAAGTACGCCATTTTTACAGACTGACCGTAAAACACACAAAAAGGAAGATAAAAACGACTTTAGGCGAAAAATTGTTACCAAACAGTATTTGCTGTATATTTACTTGTATATCATCTGCAAATTCTGCAAAAAATTTCATCGATTTTTCTGAACTGGGGCCATGATTAAGAGGGAAATGTGCGCAGAGGCAAATTCTCCCAAAAATTTCCTCGATTTTTCTGAACTGAGGCCATGATTAAGAGGGAAACGTGCGCAGAGGCAAATTCTCCCAAAAATTTCCTCGATTTTTCTGAACTGAGGCCATGATTAAGAGGGAAACGTGCGCAGAGGCAAATTCTCCCAAAAATTTCCTCGATTTTTCTGAACTGAGGCCATGATTAAGAGGGAAACGTGCGCTGAGCCGACCATCTAAAACATTATGGGTGAGGGTCTGCTGCGGAGCTGACCATCCTAAACATTATATGCGAAGGCCCGCTAGTGAGCTGACGCTATAAAACATTATATGAGAGGGCCCGCTAGAGAGCTGACCCAATAAAACATTATATAAGAAGGCCCGCTGGTGAGCTGACCTATACAAAAAGTTGTCAAACAGGGCCCGCAGGTGAGCTGGCCCTATATAAAAATTATATCACAGGGCCCGCTGGTGAGCTGGCCCTATATAAAAATTATATCACAGGGTATATGGAAGAGAGTCAACCATATACCCGTTTTTTGGGTGGAAGGGGTGAATGGGAATACAGAGTATTCCCATCATTGTAAATAACATATCTAAAGTGACTTTATGTTCCCCCGGGGCTTTCCTCCAGTGGAGTGGAGAAGTCAGGGGAAATCCAGGCCTTGTTCATTTTTATAAGTGTCATCCTATCAGCATTTTCGGTGGAAAGGCGGATACGCTTATCTGTTATGATGCCACCAGCAGCACTAAATACCCGCTCAGACAGAACGCTGGCGGCAGGGCAGGCCAGCACCTCCAAGGCGTAGAGTGCCAGTTCATACCACGTGTCCAGCTTGGACACCCAGTAGTTGTAAGGCACAGAGGGATCATTGAGGACGCTGACACGGTCTGCTACGTACTCCTTCACCATCTTCCAAAACTTTTCCCTCCTTGTGACACTAGGCTGCGCATCAGGGTGAGGGTGCTGGCGGGGTGTCATGAAGGTGTCCCACGCCTTGGAGAGTGTTGCCCTGCCTTTGTCGGAACTGCTGTGTGCTCCCCTTTTCTCCCCTTCTCGGTTGGCCAAGGTAGCACGTACTCTGCCGCCAGCGTTGTCAGATGGAAAATTTTGGAGCAATTTTTCAACAAGAACCTTCTGGTATTGCACCATTTTGCTTGTCCTCTCCACCGGAGGAATGAGAGATGAGAAATTCTCTTTGTAGCGGGGGTCCAGAAGGGTGAACACCCAGTAATCCGTGTTGTCTAAAATGCGTGTAACGCGTGGGTCACGGGAAAGGCAGCCTAACATAAAGTCAGCCATGTGTGCCAGAGTACCAACAGGCAAGATTTCGCTGTCCTCACCAGGAGGATGACTCACAATCTCCTCATCCTCTTCCTCCTCTTCTGCCCACCCACGCTGAAGAGATGGAACTAAAGTTCCATGGCTACCCTCTGTAGCGGAGGCAACCGTGTCTTCCTCCTCCTCCTCCTCCTCCTCCGCCTCCTCCAATTGTCGCTGAGAAGACGAAGTGAGGGTGCTCTGGCTATCACCTTGTGTAAGCTCTTCCTCCCCCATTTCCACCTCTTCCACATGCAAAGCGTCGGTTTTAATTGTGAGCAGCGAGCGTTTCAGTAGACACAGAAGTGGGATGGTTACACTGATAATAGCGTTATCGCCGCTCACCATCTGTGTCGATTCCTCAAAATTGCGTAAAACCTCACAGAGGTCTGACATCCATTCCCACTCCTCACTTCTGATTACAGGAAGTTGAACGGAGAGGCGACGACCGTGTAACAGCTGGTACTCCACTACTGCCCTCTGCTGCTCACAAAGCCGGGCCAACATGTGGAAGGTGGAGTTCCAGCGCGTGCTCACGTCACACAGCAGCCGGTGAGCTGGCAATTGTAAGCGCTGCTGCAGCTTCAACAGGCCGGCTGAAGCTGTTGATGACTTACGGAAATGTGCACACACGCGGCGCACCTTGGTCAAGAGATCATGCAAATTGGGGTAGGTTTTTAGAAATCGCTGAACCACTAAATTAAATACATGCGCTAGGCATGCTACGTGTGTGAGCTTGCCAAGCTCCAAAGCCGCCACCAAGTTACGCCCATTATCACACACAACCATGCCTGGTTGCAGGTTGAGTGGCGAGAGCCACTGCTCGGTCTGGTGACTAATCCCCTGCAACAGCTCTGAGGCCGTGTGCTGTTTGTCCCCAAGGCAGATCAGCTTCAGCACGGCCTGTTGACGCTTCCCCACTGCAGTGCTAAACTGCTTCCAGCTACCGGCTGATGGGTGAGTGGCGCTGCGCGCAGAGAATTCGGAGGTGGAAACGGAGGAGGAGGAGCCAATAACGTAGGTGCTGGCGGAAACCCTGATGGAGGTAGGGCCCGCAATCCTCGGCGTGGGTAGCACCTGTGCCATCCCAGGGTCCGAGTCGCTCCCAGCCTCCACGACATTCACCCAGTGTGCCGTCAGGGAAATGTAGCGTCCCTGGCCACAAGCACTTGTCCATGTGTCAGTCGTTAAGTGGACCTTCCCAGTAACTGCGTTGGTCAGGGCACGGGTGATGTTACGGGACACATGGTGGTGTAAGGCGGGGACGGCACACCGGGAAAAGTAGTGGTGGCTGGGGACTGCGTACCGAGGGACAGCTGCTGCCATCAGGCTGCGGAAGGACTCAGTCTCCACAAGCCTAAATGGCAGCATTTCGATGGCCAGTAATTTGGAAAGGTGTGAGGTTAGTGCTATGGCCTGTGGGTGGGTGGCTGGGTATTTTCGCTTGCGCTCAAATGCCTGGGGTAACGACATTTGGACGCTGTGCTGGGACAGGGAAGTGGATGTGGTCGCTGATGGTGCTTCAGATGGTACAGGTGCAGGGCGGGAGGTATGCGGGCCTGCGCCTTCGACAGGCGATTGGTCGGCACCGAAAACAGGGGAAGAGGAGGCAGTGGTGTGGCCTGCAGACACAGATGGGCGATCCGGGCGTTCCTCCCACTTATTACGGTGCTTGGATGCCATGTGTCGGATCATGCTGGGGGTGGTGAGGTTTCTAGTGTCCATGCCTCGGCTCATTCTGGTGTGGCACAGGTTGCAAACTACAATTCTTTTCTCGTCCGCACTTTCCTTAAAAAAACGCCATACCGCGGAACACCTACCCCTTGGCAAGGGAGATTTACGCAAGGGGGTGCTCCGTGGAACATTTGCGGGCCGGTTTGGTGCGGTCCGCCTTCTTTCTGTAGCCACACCACTGCCTCTTCCAGCCTGTTGCGGTGCTGCAGATGGCTCACCCTCAGGACTGCTGTCATCGCTCGGCTCTACACCTTCCCAGGTGGGGTCAGTCACCTCATCGTCCACCAAGTCCTCCTCCACTTCCTCACTCTGATCATCCTCCTCATGTCTTGATCCCACCACATACTCAGTCATTGACAACTGTATATCATCCTCCTCATCAAGGTCTTGAGACAGTAATAGTGGTTGATTTAATGGCAACTGTGTCTCATCATCATCATCATCCACTTCCTTTGACCTTAAATGCCGTTCACCTCTGTCATCTTCTTGTGATTGAGTACCCTCTAGAGGTTGTGAATCAGGGCACAAGATGTCATGTTCCTCTTCAAGCGTGCTTGGAGAGAGGTTCAAATTAAGGATTGGTGATGAGACGAGCTCCTCACTATATCCCAGTGTGGGATCACTTCTTTGACCAGACCCTCTATGGTGGGAGGAAGGATGATCAGGGTGAGGATTATGTTGACCAGACTCTTGGCTACTGAGAGTGGACTTGGTGGAAGACAGGGTGGTGCTTAACCGACTGGAAGCAGTATCAGCTGACATCCAACCGACCACCTGTTCGCAGTGGTCGGACCTCGAGAGTGATGTCCTGCGATGCCCTGTAAACTGAGACATGAAGCTAGGTATGGTGGATGTCTTTCTGTCTTGTGCTCTGGCACCAGGCACAGTTTCTACGCGTCCTGACCCGCGCCCTGAACTATCAGGATCACGTCCACTTCCCCGTCCCTTTTTACCCACCTTCTTCATATTACACAGAATATGTGCTGCAAATCTGCAACTTTGCACAGTAAACAGAATGTTCTTCTTAACTGCGGCTCGGCACAGTGAATGGAATATGTGACTTTGATATTTTACAGTTTGAACAGTTAACAGAATGTTCTCCTAATATGCAACTTTGCACACTAAACAGAATGTGCTTGTTAACTGCGGCTACGCACAGCGAATGGAATATGTGACTTTAATATTTTACAGTTTGCACAGTTAACAGAATGTTCTCCTAATATGCAACTTTGCACACTAAACAGAATGTGCTTCTTATCTGCGGCTACGCACAGTGAATGGAATATGTGACTTTGATATTTTACAGTTTGCACAGTTAACAGAATGTTCTCCTAATATGCAACTTTGCACACTAAACAGAATGTGCTTGTTAACTGCGGCTCAGCACAGTGAATGGAATATGTGACTTTGATATTTTACAGTTTGCACAGTTAACAGAATGTTCTCCTAATATGCAACTTTGCACACTAAACAGAATGTGCTTGTTAACTGCGGCTACGCACAGTGAATGGAATATGTGACTTTGATATTTTACAGTTTGCACAGTTAACAGAATGTTCTCCTAATATGCAACTTTGCACACTAAACAGAATGTGCTTGTTAACTGCGGCTACGCACAGTGAATGGAATATGTGACTTTGATATTTTACAGTTTGCACAGTTAACAGAATGTTCTCCTAATATGCAACTTTGCACACTAAACAGAATGTGCTTCTTATCTGCGGCTACGCACAGTGAATGGAATATGTGACTTTGATATTTTACAGTTTGCACAGTTAACAGAATGTTCTCCTAATATGCAACTTTGCACACTAAACAGAATGTGCTTCTTATCTGCGGCTACGCACAGTGAATGGAATATGTGACTTTGATATTTTACAGTTTGCACAGTTAACAGAATGTTCTCCTAATATGCAACTTTGCACACTAAACAGAATGTGCTTGTTAACTGCGGCTACGCACAGTGAATGGAATATGTGACTTTGATATTTTACAGTTTGCACAGTTAACAGAATGTTCTCCTAATATGCAACTTTGCACACTAAACAGAATGTGCTTGTTAACTGCGGCTACGCACAGTGAATGGAATATGTGACTTTGATATTTTACAGTTTGCACAGTTAACAGAATGTTCTCCTAATATGCAACTTTGAACACTAAACAGAATGTGCTTGTTAACTGCGGCTCAGCACAGTGAATGGAATATGTGACTTTGATATTTTACAGTTTGCACAGTTAACAGAATGTTCTCCTAATATGCAACTTTGCACACTAAACAGAATGTGCTTGTTAACTGCGGCTACGCACAGTGAATGGAATATGTGACTTTGATATTTTACAGTTTGCACAGTTAACAGAATGTTCTCCTAATATGCAACTTTGCACACTAAACAGAATGTGCTTGTTAACTGCGGCTCAGCACAGTGAATGGAATATGTGACTTTGATATTTTACAGTTTGCACAGTTAACAGAATGTTCTCCTAATATGCAACTTTGCACACTAAACAGAATGTGCTTGTTAACTGCGGCTACGCACAGTGAATGGAATATGTGACTTTGATATTTTACAGTTTTCACAGTTAACAGAATGTTCTCCTAATATGCAACTTTGCACACTAAATAGAATGTGCTTCTTAACTGCGGCTACGCACAGTGAATGGAATATGTGACTTTGATATTTTACACTTTGCACACTAAACAGAATGTTCTGCTAATCTGAAACTTTGCACACTAATCAGAATGTGCTGCTAATCTGCAACTTTGCACACTAAAAAGAATGTGCTGCTAATCTGCAACTTTGCACACTGAACAGAATGTGCTCTAATCTGTAACTTTGCACACTAAACAGAATGTGCTCTAATCTGCAACTTTGCACACTAAACAGAATGTGCTGCTAATCTGTGGCTAGGCACAGTGAACAGAATATGTGAAGTTTTTTTTTTTTATATCTCTGCCCCCCCAAACAAAATAAACTGCTGCCCCCACACACAGTAGTCCTAAAAAGGACTTTTGGGTCTTTTTTTTTACAAATTCGCTTTTCTTCTCCCTACACTGACTTTCCCTTCCTATCCTCATCTCTCCCTGGCTAAGACTGAGCCGAACTCGCTGGTCAGGTGCTATACAGCACCCGATCACGGGTTCTGGCCAGCCAATCATTGTAATGCCAGCAGCCAACATGGCTGCTGGCATTACACTGATGTCAGAGCATCCCTGCACGTTTATTGGCTGCGCAGCAGCCGCGAAACGTGCGGGGAGGAGACCCGAACATGGCGGGCGAGCGCATGCGGTACTCGTACGAGTACCGCCATGTGCCGAGCAGAGCGATGCTCGAGCCGAACCGAGCTTCGGCCGAGCATGCTCGCTCATCACTAGGCTACACTAGTCATGCTTGATAGGCGTGTTCCGTATTGTAGAGGTTTCAGAAAAAGCAGGAGCCAGTGGGCTCATTTTAAAAACTGTTGCTGCATTTACATTGTCAGATGGGACTGAATTGTAGATCCAAGCGTATTTGTTCTGCTTGCGGTAGTGTGGGAGTGTGGAAAGGGCAAATCCTTTGCTGGGAAGTCATTTTTTGCCAAACTGGAGCAGTGGTAGTGGCCAGATTAAGGCGTCTATTCAGTTGTCCCCATTATGCAAAAAAATCCTGCCTGCGTTTTTTCAAGCATAGTAAACAATTCAATTACCTGCGCTAAGAAGAAATGCCGGCAGAAAAAAAAAAAGCATCTCGGGCCTTGACCCCATAGAGACACACTCCAAACGGTGGAATTTGCCATTTAATTGACTGCATTAGCGGTGAGAGACGCTAAGGGACAGACTTTAATATGAGAAAATCTGCACCCAGTTTTTTTGGACAGAGTCCCTAACGCAATTTAAAACAGCAAACGCATAAATTGAATGTGCAAACAAAGCCAAAAAATCCCCTAAGTCCCCACTGGATGTATTGATATGGGGCCCTAAGCCCCATATCAATACATCCAAAGCAGACCCAAAATGTTTCAGATGTTAGCAGAATTAACATTGTAAGTCTGCTGTGCTTTCATCTGGTAGGGCAACTGAATACCTCTCTAGCATTTTTTGCTAATGTCTGTTATAAAATTGCAATATTGCTGCCTGTTTTACCTGCATGAATTGTACTGAGGCCTAAATGAGATGTTGCATTTATACCAGAGAGAAACCAGTACTGTGCAATATCAGTCTTTGGATGTGGTAGGGGAGGGGTGTTTGATGGCTACAACAGAAATGGAGTTGGCTTTCCCATTGTACCCAGACAGTTTCAAGTACATGGGTTTCAAGTGGTGGGACCATTTTTATGTAGACAGGTGTCTCCAAAAAGGATTTGCAATATCATGCACTTACTTTGCATTGGGCAATTGCTGAACACTCTAAAGTGATGTCCACAGCTAATATTACTATTCATATGGCCCGAGGGCACTACTGTTTGCTCTGATTAATTAAAGCAAGGTATCTTCACAGTTCTGATGTGTGCCCAAAGTGGAGCTAGCTACTTGTACCACTTTTTTAGTACGGCGGTAGAGTCCGTGGCTTCCATGGTGAGGCTGCCCCAGAATAAGGTAGTAAAAGCAAGGGACTTTTCCAGTTAGAGTGATCCCCATGGGCAGGGTGATTTGCAGGGGGCTGGAGTGGGCCACTGCAGAGGTCAAAAGTCATTGTAAAAACATTAGGTTATCACAGGCCATGAAGGAGGATTTTTGGATATGGGTAGGCTTAACAGATTTTATTTTGGTACATCTGTGGTTGGCCAAACCAGTGGATATCCAACATATGTAGCTGTTCACAGATGCATCAGGGGCCATTTGTTTTTGTGCATACCTGAATAGGTGGTGCTCAGCTAAGTGGCCTGCAAGATGTGAATTGAAGGGACTGACATAAATTAGACCTTTTTGGAACTGCTTCCCATTCTAGTAGCATTAGAGTTATGGCATAAGGATTTAGCAATTAGGTCAGTCATTTTTTTGGTGCGATTAAATGGAAATGGTTTGCAAGATAAATGAGCTGGGGTCATTATCAATGCCTGTAGTAATGCTACTGATAAGGATGAGGAATACTTTTCACTTCAAGGCCAGTCATGTGCCCAAAGTTGATAAAACAGATACACTGTCCATGGAGAGAGGGGAATATTTTTTAAGATAGCACCTCAGGCTGAACCTCATGGCTATGAATGCCCACCAAAGTTGCTACAGTTGGGGACCCTGAGCTACATTCATTAGTGAGCCCACTCTTAGCTCTCAAGACTTACAGGGCCTACTGGAGAGCTTGGGAGTCATGGGCTGAGTATGTGAAGTACACAAAATGGAGTGGAGTGCATTCATCAAAGGTGCAATTGCAATTTATCAAGCAACTGTTCAGGGAGGGGGCATTGCCCAGCATGGTGGTGGTATATCTGACTACCCAGTCCTTCTTCTTTAAACTGAGAGAGGAGGAGGACTGGGAGTCTTGTTTCCCAGTAAGGAAGGCAATGGAGGGCTGGGGGAAAAAGAGGTGCACAGTACTGATAGGAAAAGGCCTATAGATGAGGAGAGCTTGATGAGAAGAGTGCAGGCTTTGCCTAGAGATTGTAGTGGGAGTTATGACGTGCTGCTATTCCAGGCTGCTTTTGTCATGGCTTACTATGGGGCATTTAGGTTAAGCGAATCAGTGGCTGCATCTAAACCTGCATGGCATACAGGCCTGCAGGACAGTAGAGTGCAATGGTCTCTGTAGTCAGTGATATGTCTAATTCACAGGTCGAAAACAGATCTGGAAGGGAAAAGACAGTGGGTGGTATTGCACCCAACAAGGCCCCGGTGTGTCCAGTGGAAGTGGTGGGTGCCTATAGGATGGCATTTTTAGAGTTGGGAATTCTTTAAGCACCAGGATGGTACCCCCTGTCATTATATCAATTCAGGGAGGTGCTTAAGAAAGCCTTGATAGAGATTAGTCTAGATTATTCCATTATGGCAAACACTCATTTAGGAATGGAGCAGCTTTCAGGTGGCTGTGAGAGATAGATCAGAGCAAGAGCTCAAGCAGTCAGGGAGATGGCACTGTAGTGCCTTTAAGAAATACATTTTCCTATTGTCAACTTACATGTATTTCTTTGCCCACACAGAAAGATGAGAGAAGGCTCAACTGCAAGTTTGTCTCATGCGGAAGAGAGAAAAATATCATCAAGGTCCTGGCAAACCCACCTAGGGTTCCTGCGGGAATATTTGACTTTGAAATGGTTGGCAACATGGAGTGTTGTATCCTGAAGCCAGACCTGCTACTCGAGGAGGCATTGCCAGTAAAGACACCTAGAGAAGTAAATGGTGGGGATACCTGGGAAGGGATGGACCCCTCCTTGAGGGTCCAGCCTATCTGGGGCATGAGTGCAGATCCACTCCATAGAATGCCACATTATAAAGGGGGAAGAGTGCCCCGGGGCTTAATACGTTAATAGGTCAAATAAACCATGACCTCCCATTTGCCACCATACAACAGAGTCCAAATATTTTTAAAGGTTAATTAGAGCTGTGTTATGTGTTTTTCTTAGAAGGTTATTGGCCTTATGGCAGATGAAGGTTGCATGGTAGTATGTGTGGGTTTTTACGTGTTTTAGAGGTGTAGGGGAAATGGAAATTAAAGGGATAGTAATGTCTCACAATAAAAGCAGCTCCAATTAATCTTCATAGTATATGGACATCTGTATTAAATTGATTTTACCCACCCAGGAATCTAGCAGGGTTAGATAATTAGTGGAAAATAACATATTAGTCTTGGGGATAACCTTAATGCCTAAGTACTTCAAACTTTTATCTGCCCATTTAAAGGGTGCCAAAGTTCTCAAGTACACAACTCTTTTGTCAGATATATTGATATTCAGAATTTCTGATTTAGTGACGTTAACTTTGAAGTAAGACAACGTAACAAATGTATTTTATTACTCTAGTGTAAGTGGAAAGGAAGTTTCTGGCAAGGTGCACATAAAAATTTAAAGGGATAGTAATTTTTTATTACTATTCCCCATATTGTAGATATTTGCAAAAGAACTGAATTGTCCCCAGGTTCATCTCTCAAACCTTTATGGTTTGAGAGATAACCAAACGCAAAGTTCCCCCTTCCCTGAAGTCAGCATTGTACTGACTGCAGGAGAATTCTGTCATAGGCTTGCGGCTCTGCAGCAGAGTGGAGATAGTGTTAGTGAAAAATAATTATTTCACTGACACAGTCTTCTACATGTGATTGGTTTGCAAGCACACGTAGAAGACAGTTTCAGTGACATAATTCTTTTCACTAACGTGATCGCGGCTCTGCTGCAGAGCCGCCTGATGAAAGTCAGACCGGATATCCCTGCAGTCAGTACAATGCTGACTTCAGGGAAGGGGGAGAGAGGGGGGAACTTTGCGTTCGGTTATCTCTCAAACCATAAAGGTTTGAGAGATGAACCTGGGGGCTGTTAAATTCTTTTTCAAATATCTACAATATGGGGAATAGTAATATTAAAGTATTACTATCCTTTTAATTATCTTGGATTAGCTTTTTAGCGTTCTTATGCCCCCGATTTTGGGATTAATATGTACTCTATTGGCCAAAACTTCCATAACTAAAATGAAAATGAACAGGGATAAGGGACAACCTTGCCTAGTTCCATTTCTCAGTTGAAAAGATGAGGACAAAGAATCATTAACTTTAATTCTGGCTGCTGAATTGACATAAAGTGACACAATCATATTCAACATGTGTGGATCCAAGCCAATATATCCCAGTGTTGCATACCTTTTCAGCATCCAATGATAAGAAGAGGGAGGGTGTTCGAGATTTATGAACATAATCTTGTAAAATAATCAGTTTTGCAGTATTATCTCTTGCTTCCTGCCCTGGAACAAATACTGCCTGGTCTGGATGGATTAGGATAGGGAGAAATGGCTTGAGTCTATTGGATAAAACTTTAGCATAAATATCTATGTCCAAATTTAAAAGAAATATTTGTCTGTAACTACTGCACAGTTTGGGGTCCTTGTCCTCTTCTTCTTATAAAAGTCTCCAACATACAGGGGTGTTGCTCTGTAATGTTTGGAATGGAATTCACGGTTCAAAGCAAGAGAAAAATATCTTATAAAAAGATAGTGGTAGACCACCCGGTCCCAGACTCTTGCCAGATGGCATCTGGGTAAGAACAAACCTGACCTCATCCTCTGTTATATCTGCTTCCAAGCCCTACGCTTGGGTTACCAATAGTTTAGGGATTCCTGACTCAGCGATATATCAGATATCTGAGGAGACAGGTTATGAGATTGTACATTATAAAGATCTTAAAAGGATTTGAAAGTCTCTGAAATAGCTAAGTACTCACATGTCATTTGAACTTGTGAATTCGGGGGGCGTGGCCTGGATAGCAATGGCGCTGGACGTGTAAGTTTGTAGCTCCGGATCAAACTGAGTTAGTAAACCCTTTCTAGGGCTTATATATACATCTTTTTTATTTCTCTGGTCTGCCCTTAATACTTAAACCTGGCATATCCCGAATGAGAGGGAGGAGGAAAAAGATAGTGAAGCAAAGCCAAACGATTAGCCGTTTCTTTCCTTCGGGGCCTTCTACAACAGTTCAAAACAGAAGAGCTGGTGCTACACTTGGAGACACAATATATATGTGAATCAATGTACCGGGGAACTCACCAGCCAAAAAACCCGAGGTGCCTCCCGGAAGCAGCGCTCCACCGCCACTCTTTCCAACGATGCTGGTAAACAAATCAACGATCTCCGGTGCACTCTCGGAGCTATTGGATTGTAGTGTGAAATAGCACAAACGGGCCAGCGTGGTAAAAGCAAACATACAGCTTTATTGAAGCAAAGTAAAAAGTCCACAAATCAGGATATCTGATGGCAAATGGAACAGGTCTCAAATGCAACAGTGTTCTATGATAGACCAGAACCCGTCTGACATGTTTCGCGCATTACGCGCTTAATCATAGACCAGGTGTATCAGTCGGGTTAGGTCTATTTAACCCCTCCCGACTAACCCTATTGGGCACAATGTAAAACAAACAAATAAATGAACATTTAACCATTTGGTGGACACTCCGGCCACCGAGGTGCATCCCCAAACCGCTCACCCTTAAAAACATGATTCCCATGGAGCCGTAAAGGAAAACACCGCTAGAACCAGAACGCCCACCCACTGCAAAAAGGCTGCAATCATAATAATATAAGGTAATGTAAAATAAAACAAAACAAAACCTTAAAAATGTAACCACATGATTCCCAGATGCGCAGAGTTGCCAAAGAGAAAACGGTGACTAAATAAATGCATAACATGTTACATCATATTACATCTTAAAAAGTTTTCAAAGTCAACATTATTCCTACACCAGTGCACATCAAACGGAATCAACCGGCTACTTTAGATGTTGTTAACACAATCAATGTAATAAAGATATTAGACAACACCCAACGAAACCTCAAAAGATATGCCCTAAATCCCATTCTGCATTAAGGCCATGGGGAACTCGGGTGTCCAGGGTTAGGATCCAGAAAGCTTCCCGTTCATCGAGCAACCTAGAGAGGTCTCCGCCTCTCCAAGGCAGACGGACCCTCTCTATACCCGCAAAACACAGAGCCCCCAGATCCCCACCATGGACATCCCATATATGTCTAGCAACAGCTGAATCCAAAATATGCCTCTCGGCTACAACAGCTACAGCCAGTGTGAACGTGACGCACTCACCTTCCTCGAACGACGTGCCAATTCTATACCCAGCTCTGACACAACAGACAGTCATACCTTTTGTGAAGCCAGTACTGCCTGATATTATTACGGTTCCTAATATGTCTATGCCACTTTTTAAAGAAGACTTTGCGGTCTTTATGGCCGGCATTCCTTCTAAAGAAGACATACAAAGGATCATGGAAGACATGAAAAAGGCACTCATGGTGGATTTTGCCATGTTCAGAGAGGATTTTAAACAGCTTTCCCAACGAGTTACATATTTGGAAGAAGATCGGGCAGTCGCAGCGGATCATGCCACACATTTTGAACAAGTTATCACCCAGCAACAAGACACCATAACACAAATGCAGTTTAAGATGGATGATCTTGATAATCGGGGCAGAAGAGCCAACCTCCGACTCAAAAATTTACCTGAGTCTGTACCACAATCTAAATTGAGAGAAATCCTGCAATCTTACTTTTCTAATTTACTGCCAGATAACCATGGATCCCCAATTTTAATGGAAAGAGTACATAGGGCGCTAAAACCAAGAGAGGATGGATCTCCCCGTGATATTGTGATCTCTTTTAACAGATATGAAATCAAAGATCAAATATTGAAGTGCAGCAGAGAGGGGAATCTCCCATCTTGTGCAGGAGCAGAGATACAGATATACCAAGACCTCTCACCCCACATTTTGTTTCTACACAGATCTTTCAGACCACTTACTGAACACCTCAGACATCTCCAAATTAAATACAGCTGGAACTTTCCATTTGCACTTCAATCAACTTATAATGGAGTTACTGCACAAATTCGGCAGATAGAGGAAATCCCAGTTTTTTGCACCAAGCTGGGGATAACACTTCCTCCACAACAGATGTCCACTTCCCAGCAACCTGTAGCCAAGCCACAATGCCGAGTAGAATGGTCACCTGGATCTTCAAGCTCAAAGAAGAAACAGCGCAGAAATGATCCATATGAGGACGACGCTGCGCAATCATCTTCTACTTGGTCCTGAACTATGCAGGTTAAATACTTTCATTGCTGTCATTTAGTTGGACAGTTACATGATTATGCTTGACCAGTCAGCGATCCTGATATTACTACCAGTCCGGAGGACTCTTTATCTCAACAGCGGTATGCAGGATTGTGCTTTTACTATGTTATAATATGATTCATTTAAACTTGTTGCTCCAATAATTCTAGATCATTAACATGCTATTATTATATAAGATGTACTATTCCATTGAGAAGTTATCACGACATCTCTATTGTCAACTAATTTTCCATATGCATGTTTGTTGTTTTAGATGCGGACAAAGATTAATTTCCTTATTTATGGGGATGAACTTGTGAATTCATAACATGATAAACATGAAAGGAGTTAGAGTTGGGCTTGGTCATCTGGTTCAAAACACAGCTGCATTTATTGTCATGCTCATAATATTTACTCCTCGACCACAAAAAAGATTTTTCAATGTTTGAACGGATTAATGAATTAGCTAACATCCTCAGTTCCTTCAGGCTCTTCAGTATGGAATCACCACCTGAAGTTTTATTATTACGTTCTAACTTAGATATGGTTAGTTCACTTAGTGATGCTTTTTTTTCTTATGAGAGGCTAACAATACACTCTCCCCTAACTACACATTTCAGAGTCTCACATATATTAATGACTGAGGTATCATTATTTTAATTTTTTTCAAGGAAAGAGAGCAGTATATATTTAACTTTGTTAACTACCCCTCTCATTCTTTAACAGACAAGGTTCTAAATTCCATACAGTGCATATATTATTCTTCAGAAGAAGAAACAAGACTTAAGTAGTCACCTACCAAAGTAGGTGTTAACCCTAGTATTGCAGAGACCACTAATAGATAACCCATTCAATGCCCCTGACAAAGCCACCACATGAGCGGTGAAACGCATAGGGCAAATAAAAAGGGTTAAATTGGTCACCATTGGGAGCACGAATCTTTGCTACTAGAAGGTAGGGGCAGTGCCAGAAATTATAATAATAGTTTAGAAATAGGGATATTGTGAGGCTATTATCCTTTCATTATCACACTTCTCAGAGAAGGCATACCACTGATGTTCATTATGATCCAGGAGATATTCAGTACTCATGAAACTCATACATGAGTACTAGGGCACTATCCTCTAATCTCCTTTCCACTTATGAATTTTGGAGGCAATATTAAACAAAGATCAGGCTCTAATTGTGACTATACAATCCTAGTTACTTTTACAACTGTGGGGGCAAGGCTAGGCTCTAGCCACAGTTGTGGTCATTTTAATAAAGAAAAATATTAATTATTTTAATGTACTATTAAAGGTTGTTTTAACCATTTCATGGAATTTAGAGCTCCTGTTGGTGCTGAACGGGTTAACTATTAGTGGTCTTTTCAATAATTAGCACCCATTTAGGTGACTACTTAAGTCTTGTTTTTTCAATTACCAAAAATCATTAACCTGCAGTGTAAATATACAATTACTATAGGGCTTAAAATTTGAAGTCCTTTGCTACTAGCCAGACCTGAAAAGTTACTCGACACTGCAAGCCATAGCATACCCACCAGGGCTGAATTTCTACTTGCCAGGGCTAAATTTTCACTCGCCATTGGCTAGTGGCGAGTGGAAATTTTGAGCCCCGATAGGATGCCAATTATTTTTTGAGTCTTCATGGGAAGACCAAGTTCTAGGTCTATTGGAGAATGGTTCGACCATGTGATAGAATGTATGGTTGTTTTGTACAGGAATTGAATAGAAGGTTGGTTAACAAGAATATGGTCTATTTAGGTTTTATGCACTGCCGAATATAAGGTATAATTCCTCTCAGCGATATGAAATTTTTCCCAAGTGTCAATTAGTTTGTGGCCTACAAGCAATTTTCTAAGTTTATGGAAATTATGTGCTGGCAAAAAGGAAGTACCAGACGAGCAATGCCTCCCAGAATTAAGAGATGTATTGAAGTCCTCTCCTAATATTACAATGCCCTCCTTGAAAAGTATGGGGAGTTGTGGTATTTTGCATTTATTAACACAATCTTCAATCTAAAGGAGTCAGTCATTATCTATTATTTGTGAACGAACATATGTAAGCATATTACAATACATACCAGCCTTGCCAAATAAAGAGGTATCGGAAATAGCATGGGCATTCTCTGCAGGAAAGAAAAAACTAGAAGCAGATAATTAGAGTACACCAAAACTGAGGTAGTATAGGCATCCCAGGAGAAAACATAGGTAGGGACGCAAAGAAAAAAAATGGTTTGAAACATACCATCTAGGTGTAATATAGTGAAATGTGCAACTAAATCAAAATAAAAAAAATAACTATAGTGGCAGATTTATCCGAAAGGATCCGATTATATTCAAACATTGCGCACATTTAAAGTGAAACAAATTGTAATTTGCCAGTGCAAAAAAAAAAAAAAGAAAGGGAGAAGAGATGTGTTTGTGTGTGTGAGGTTAGGAAGGAAGAGGGAAGGAGAAGTGATCCTTATGCTGGTGGTGTAGCTTCTTCTGTGGCCATCACCTTCTGGATACCATGGAGTCTCTTTCGCGAGGAGACTGGTGTCCATCTTTTCCTTTGAGGCAACGGAGGTCTGTTGGGAGTGTTGTTAATTCTTCCGTCTCTCTCAAAGGGATATTTATCACTTCACATAGTGATCTTACTTCCATTGGAGTCTTAATAGTGATGGAAGATCTTTCAAAAGTGATTGTCAGAGAAAAGGATCTGTCAGGAGTTTGAACTGTCTTCTCATCTGGAGTGTACGTGCGGAAAGAGCATTAAATAGTAAAATATTATTTATTTCATACGATAGCGTAACATGTGTCTGAATTTATGCATGATCTCCTCTTTAATATGGAAAGAATGTAAGCAGCATATCATATCATGTGGCTTGTCACTTTGAATGTGGTTGTATTACCCTATGAACTCTTTCAATTTTAATGTCTGCATCTGAAGACAGTTGCAAAATTTGGGCGAATATGGCTTGCAGCTTTGAATAAAGTTCTCTAGGTTACACTAACTTTGACAAACCTCTTACCTGTATATTATTGCTCCTGCTACTGTTTTCTAGGTTGTTAGTTTGCAATCATAGTTGACTGTGTACTATGCTGATCATTGAGCACTGATTCTTGGACCTCTTCAAGACTTTTGACTCTATGGCCTTGACCCCTAAGGACTGGTTTTATTTCGGTTAATTCAGCTTTAATATATTTGTTAAGGTAATTTCCCACTTCAAGCAAGAGAGATAATGGATCCTCTTTAATAGGAAGAAACTTTAGACCTTCTCTTGTGAGATATTTATATTTATCTGGACCATTTTCAGCTGTACTTTCTCCTAATTTAGCATGAATATCTACATCAGTATTCATAGTGGAAGAGGAATGACTATCCTGGGACACAGGCTGTTTCTTTTTCAGCATTTTCTCCTCAGATAGTTTCTTGTGTCTGCCTTCTGACATCCCCCACTATCTGGGGTAAAAGCATGCTGCTCTTCCTTTAACTGAATCACTAAATAGGTGTGTAAATAAAAAAGGATTATTATTAAAAAAAGGGGGAGGGGTTGCGCTGGATGTTATAGGGCCCTCTTATCCTATATAATAATTAGCTAATGTATGTTTGTCAGAAGCTGTCATGCACAGTACAGATGGCTGCGCGCACTGCAGTCATTTGCAGTACAGACTGCCTGCGCCATGTCTGATAACGGAGCGGGCCCCACCCGTTATCAGCCGTGGTGCGGCCAGTCTCTACTGTGCATGACCGCACCATGGCCGTTTCTGTCTGGCACTGTGGCCCGTATACACGGGCAATTCAACTAGTATGCATATATTGTATGTATATTACATTAAGGGCCATCCAATTCGCATGCTGACCCAACACGTTCCAAAGCCAAATATTTTAAAGTAGAAAAGAAGATATGCACTCCAGTATTGATGTCTATGATGTGCACAGACATACTGCATGGTGTGTGCTGCACCATTTCACTAGATCTCATGGGGCAGCAGGAAAATAACACAGGGTTACAAGGTACTTCACCCGGGACTGAGGGGTGCACTAGCTTTAATTTGTGCCATCCATGGTAAGATTTGTTGGCCATTTTCTTTATTAAAAGTAGATATTTCACTTGGAGCCTCTGGTGAGCATGTCTGTTCTCTTTGGCGGCCTTACGTGCCCCCATTATGTTTATTTTTGTAATGTTTGCCTTATTTCCTGTGAAGATGTATGAGGACCAGGGAGTAAATGACACTGTTGGACCTCCAACATCAAGGGAAGTATATTACTTGTTACAAGTGTGGGGAGGGTGGCATGGGGCATACATTAGTTATAGGCTTAGTGGGTTAACTCTTTGAGTGCCAGCATGGTATGCCACGCATCGCAAAGCAATGTGTTGCATTCACCACTGGAATTGAAATGTTTTTTCTTCTGATAATGTTTTGTGGGGTGGGGTGTTAGGGGACATTTGTTTATTTTGTTTTTTGAGATCTGGATGAATTGGTATAGGGGCTTATGTCCAAATCTAAATTCATGCTTGGGTTACTATTGCAGGGATGCCTAGTTGTGCATGTGTGTATGTTTTTACTGTTGTACGTTGGTGGTTATTAACAGGCGTTAGGGACTCAACACCTATTTTTGCTAGGAGCTAAATTACTAGCAGAAAATGCAACCACTTCACATGTGATAACAGCTACTGCATAAAATAGAATGACAATAGAATACAACAGAATGGCAAACAGATGTGCTGTTCCATTGATGTCAGTGGATGCTAAGGTAGCGTCCATCATGTCTTTTTAACCAATGGTAGTTTGTTACAGTAACAGAATACAAAACTGTGACTTAAAACTACCGCTGTCAGTTTCATTTCACTTACAGTCCTAAAACACGTACAACCTTAAACACCTGCAAATCAAAAGTAAGCAATAATAATAGTTATTAAATATGTTGCTGAATGATTTGTTTTATGTCTCATTAAATCTGGAAAGAATGTTTTAATGAACATTAAATGAGCCCAGAAAATGCAGCAGCCCTTATTTGGCATAAGTTCAAGGTGTTTGGACAATTATGTACTATTCAGAGAACAATGCTTAGAGATTATATATTAGTAGAAAACATACTTAAATAAATGCACAAATGATACTACATCCTATTTGCTGTTATTAAAAAACTTTACCAGTGCACTTACAAGGTCAGAATACAGATGTGACCTTTACCATGAGTAACAGTAACCTATAAAAACATACCCAAGTGTGTTTTTGATTTGTAAGAGATGCTGTAGGATTGCTTACATACTAGATCACTGTATCACAATACCAATACATTAACTAGGATATTTAGAATGATTAGTGGAATTTATCCTCATTACTTGTTCTGTCACTTCCTAAGGGGTTCACATATATTTATTTGTTTCACTACAGCATAAAAAATATTACTTAAAACATTTTGAGAGCCAGAGGGGTATCCAACACATTACAAAGTCCATGTTTACTTAAACTATTTGTGTGAGACCAGTGAAATAAGCAAATGAACAGTGAAGAATTGGTGCAATTTCTGAGGCAGCCCAAGTGCACCATAGGAACAAATAATCACCATCACTGTTTTTAAATTCATCTGAGGAGCTACATTTGATATTTCACTTTTAATAAAGATTTTCTATCAAATGGCATAGCCTATTTCTAATCTTCCTTTCTATGATATTGCCATACCCCTGACTATAATTTTTATTTCAGATGTGTACTTTCTACTTCAGAATGATAGATACTGCTACAAATGGATTTAAAAGCGGAACTTTCATCCGCTATAAAGTCTCCCTGCTATAATTAAGCAGGTAGCAACTAGCTTTAGAATATATATGTTACCTTTGAAAAGTAGCCCGTTCTAAAGAACTCTATCATTGCAGGAGACCAGAACCCAGGCTACAGTGCAGACATCTTGTCTGTGCGCCTGCGCTGTCAGTCCCGGTGTCCTGCAAGAAGCATTGCAGCGTACCATATGGTAACCAGAAGGACTGATGGCACAGGCGTGCAGACTGCGCTAACCCGGACGTCAGTCTCCTACAAAGACTGATTTCTTTAGATCGGGCTACTTTTCAAAGGTAAAATATATATTCTGAAGCTAGTCACTACCTGCTTAATTATAGCAGGGCGACTTTATAGCGGATGAAAGTTCCACTTTAAACTACAGTATTGACTGTATAGTATATTTCTGAGTCAAATCAAATTATTATGATTCATTATGCACTCAGTGAATTTGTATTCTTATAAGCTAGAATTAATTTACTGTCTGACCTCATTACTCAATAAGTCAATACTCTTGGGTTAAGTGAGGTTTTTAACACTTATGACATTTCCAGATACTACAGCAAGGTTTGAAATTGGACATACATAAGCTATTATAGATTTCCTTTATAACATAATTTAAAACTGTGCATTGAATTTAACATCCAGTAATCCACAGTTATGTTCACACCCCAACACCCAAAAAGCTAGGAAACTTTACCCTTTTCCCCATGTGCTTTGCTTATGCCATTAGATATGCCATCACAAATGACATAATCAATGGCATCGCTGGTGTGTGACATTCCAAATATCAGAGACATCAAAATGATGTTATAAGTAACACTGACTGTCACGCTGCATGGCAGATAACAAATTATAATACCAGTGCTAGGTGATGTTGTACAGTGTTCTTAAAGGGATAGTAATACTTAAAATGTAAAAAAAAATATGTTGTAGGGTTTATCCCCCTGAGTAAAACAAGGGTACTCCCACTGCTGAAAGGTGTTTCATTCAAAAGTTATTAATTTTCAAAGTTGAATTTTTTTAAGTGCAATATCACAGTGGCCTGAAATTGTACAGTGGCGCTGTTGCTACACGATCCTATGGACAGCTCTGGTCAGTTGACCATAAATCTCCATAGGATGGTGTAGCAACAGCACCACTGTACAATTTCAGGCCACTGTGATATTGCACCTAAAAAATTCAACTTTGAAAATTAATAACTTTTGAATGAAACACCTTTCAGCAGTGGGAGTGCCCTTGTTTTACTCAGGGGGATAAACTCTACAACATATTTTTTTTTACATTTTAAGTATTACTATCCCTTTAACCCCTTAAGGACCAGCCGTGCACGCACGCGGCCATCACTTAAGGACCAGGGACCATGTTTTTTTTTCCCGAATCAGATTCCAGACTCCCTGAACGGTGTGTAGCTGCACGGGGAGCCTCGAATTCCATGATGGTCCACGACTGTCATGGGTTCTTAAGGGTATAACAACCCATGACGGTCCAGGACCCTCATGGGTCCTTAAGGGATTAATATGTTAGAATTTATTGACATGTTATGCTATTATTTTAATTAAATCTTGCTGTTGAGTGGCAAGCTGTTGTGTTGCTAGATAAGCATTTTCTATGTATGTCTACTTCTTGAAAGTATGCTTGTTAAACAGCAAAATAGGTTTTATTTTGTGTTTCTCTGTAACTGCTACTTGAACATCAGGTGCTATAGGAGGCAGTTTTGGTGCTGGGTTAAGAGGTGTAGTTTTGTAGTTGCAGAAGAAGAGTCATGTTTATTGGCTTTGCTACAATGCCACTGCTGAAGGCATAGCTGTGTTGTAGCATCAGTCTTCCTTGTTTTGGATTTTGGTGCAGGAGTAGTAGTGTGCAGCAAAGTGGAATATAGTGATGCACTATTTTGGATTAGAGTTTTTTAAAACGTAAATTAAATATAATGTTAGTGCAGCGGTGATTAAGATGTGTCAGTAAAGAATGAAGACATGCAGTGTGGCAAGCAACATGTTTTTGGTACACTGTCAGAGTATGGTAGGGTTGTAGTTGTAGTAGAGTTGTAGTGTGGTGTTGCTGTTCTCTGATGATGTGCAGTATTTGTAGTGACAGTTGTGATGTCACCAGTGATGCCACTGATTATGTAATTGATTATATAATTTGTGATGTCATATGTGATCACCTGTATATCATTGATGATGTAATTTTTGATGTCAGCAGCAAAGCACATGGGTGTGTGAAGTTCAGTGTAACATGTATGTCCCAGCTTTTGTGTGTTTGAGGAGAATGTATCTCTGGATTAAATTTAATTTCTATACTATCAAGAAAAAAATAAAGATCATTGAGACAGATTTAGAGAACAATAATCTAATTGTACATTATCAGAACAGACTCAGGAAGATACCAAACTAACATGACATTATCAGGATCTGCTCTAAGAGAAACACATCAGACTACATATTGTTGTAGACACCATCAAAGATCCTGGACTGGTGCAAGGATTTTTTGGTGCCTCAGCCAAAGATACATTGTGTCACATTTCCACTTGTATGTCTCTTGTGCCTGTCTCCTCTCTTTTACCTCTGTTCTATCCCTTTGCATCCTGTGACTCTATCAGTCTCTTGTACCACATACCAATCTCTCTGTCTCTTGTACCTCTCACTCCCCCCTCTGTCTCTTATACCCTCATCCATCCTCCTGTCTCTTGTTTAACATAATTAAGTATCATAGTAACATAACTGATGAGGGTAAAACAATACATGCGCTCATCAAGTTCAGCCCAAATCATATCATGCTTAACCAAGGGAAAGGCAAAAAAAAAAAAAGCCATTTCTAGTTAATCCCCAGATTAGTAAAAATTAATTCCTGGCTCCAAAAGGCAGCTAGATATTTCCCTGGATCAACAACATCCTATCGGCAAATACAGCTTCCTGAGACAAATAAATCCACAACCCTACTGCCCTTAATCAATAAAAACACCTGCCTTCGCTTTAGTCAAAACACCTCTTCTCTGTCCTCAATCATGTGTACCAGCTCTCTGAATGACATCTAAGCACTTCTTAAGGGTATTACTACCCCTGAATCACCGGATGTTAAGGGGTTAATATATGACCTTTTATATTTGGCTCAACTCATTGATTAAATAGTTCCTCAGTAATTTGTAATGACCAGGAATATATTTGTAAATGATAATCATATCACCCAATACACACCTCTCTTCTAATGTAAACAAAGCCAGCTTGACTATTATCTCTTTATAATTCAAACCCTCCAATCCCTGAATCAATTTTGTAGCTTACCTCTGCACTTTTTCAGTAATGTCCCTGTGCATCTTTATCCCTTTTTTATACATGATAGTACCATGCTAGCTCTTCAACGACTCAGTGACCTGGCACACTGCTAGGAAGTTTGTCTCTTACCTTTTTCTTTAACAAGGATTCCTCAAATAATTTTTCATTTAGTGTATACTAGTGTAAAAGCTCGTGTACATGGGCCAAGGTCCGCTGAGGTGGAGAAGGCCGGTCCTGCTCTGCGTACTGCTGCCGCATCATTGGAGGTGCACGCGATGCAGTCATGTGCAGTAGAGACTGCCTGAATGCACAGAATGCTCCCAGCATTCCTACACCTCTCAGCATTCTGTGCGTTCAGGCAGTCTTTACTGTGCCTGACTGCATCGGACAAACATTCTGGCCTTTTATATTATAGGATGTGTCCTGTTACTGCAACCCAAATTTATAGAGGTCCATCTATCTACCTTAAATGTCACCTGCCACTTGTCTGCCAATTTAGTCATGTTATCCAAATCTTTCTGCAGAGAATTTAACTGGTCTGTGTTATCCAACCTTTAGGTTGTCCCTTTACCTCGTTTTGGCCACAGCAAGACTGTGCAGTAGTCTATCAGCATTCTCAAGTATTGCACTCTAGCACCATACTCCAGTTTCTTGTGGTGGTTCTAAGCAGAGTTTGAGGTCATCATAACAAGGTACCTTGACAGAAAGACAGTAATACAGTTTTATTTGCCAATCTTTTTCATATTACACAAATTAAATGCACATAGATTGAGATGAGTGTGGTATATAGCAGGAGTAGCCAACAGGTAGCTCTCCAGATGTTGTGGAACATCTGTCCCCAAGTTTTTTGTCTAGGCTTTGGCTACATGAGCATCATAGTAGCATCATGAATGTTGTAATGCAGCAACTGGGGAGCTAGCTGTTGGCTACTCCAGAATTACACATATAAACAATTATATAATTTTAGCCATACATCTCTACAGCATTTGTTTATCTTGTGAGGAGAATGGTCTGGTAAATAAAGTAATACTCATTTTGGAGATAGGCTCATTTTCTGGGTAATGAGGCAAAGCTTGGACTTTATGGACTTGTGCCTTTCAACTTAATATATTAAACACATATTTTATAGAGCATTTCTTGCTGAATAAAACAAGGTCACTCCCACTGCTGTCAGATGTTTTATTCAAAATTTATAGCAGTTCAAATAACCAGGAAGTGAATTTACTGTGTTTACTTCCTGATTGTTCTAACTGACAGGAAGTGACAGGCAGTTTCTATCACATTCTATGGAGAACTTTATGTCTCTGACCTCTCTGACTTTTCTTTCCATTAGAATCTAACAGGAAATCTAATTAGAATTTGACAACTAGAGGGCACTGCTAATGTAAAAAAAAACATGGGTTTAAACTGTAATAACTCTGGAAATATAAATCTCTCGGCAGTGGGAGTGCCCTTATTTTTCTCAATAGGAAAATCCTTACGATATATATATGGTTTTTTTTGCTCCTTTAACCAAAAAAATGCCCTGGACAGAGCTGTAATAAATGTGGCAAACAAAATCATTATTCACAATGCTGCAAAAGCACAGAAAAGCAGAGTTAAGTGCACATGCTGAATGAAAGTGCTGTGGAGCAATTATATATAGATACACTGCTACAGAATGAGCAAGCACAAAAGGACTGAATCCTCACACTGCAGGTGCAAAACATCAACATGCCATTCAAAGTACATGCTGGAGCTCAAGTTAATGTGATATTAGAGACTGAGTTCAATCTGTAGAAGCCAAGACCGGTACTGAAGAAGACTAATATCAGACTTACAGGATACTCTGGTGCAAATATACCAGTAAAAGGTAAATGTGTGGTACAAGTGTCATACAAAAATGAAGTGCACGCTCTGTCATTCATTGTGGTCCCAAAGGATGTTCAAACAATATTAGGCTTATCATTTGGTGAGAGACTGAGCCTGGTGAAAACAGTAATAGCACAGGAAACTGGAATTAATTCAGAATATGACAGCTTAATGGAAGAATACAGTGATCAAAGGGCTTGGTTGTTTACCAGGTGAATAAACCATCACTAAAACAGTACCGCCAGTAATACTTCCCTGCAGTAAAGTAACATTTGCACTGCAATACCAGCTTAAAGGGATAGTAATGTTTCATAATAAAAGCAGCTGTAATTAATCATCATAGTATTTGGACTTTGGAGAGTGTTATTACAATTCTGTCAGAGTTGTAGTTCAAGAGTAATTCAATGATAAAGTATCCCCCTCCCGCCCCTTTTACTGATGTAACACTGCTCAGCCAAATTAGAAGTGAGGTGGACAGGTAGACTGCAGAGAGGGACAATCTTCAATTAAGATAAGGATTCCACATCTGAGAAGAGATGGCTTACACTAGGTAAAAGGGGCGGAAGGGGAAACCTTGCTTGTGAATTTCTCTCAAACCATAAAGGTTTGAGAGATAAGATTTATATTGTGCTTCATGTTTTTTTAATGCCTACAAAATAAAGATAAAACAAAGTATTACTATCCCTTTAAAGCAGAGCTTGATAGAATGGAAAGCCTGGGAGTCATTACAAAAATAGTTGAATCAGCTGAGCGCATAAATTCTCTAGTAACAGTGGACAAGAAAATTGTCTAGATCCTCATGATTTAAATAAAGCAATAAAAAGAGAACATTTTAAATTACCTGCTCACAAAGAGATCATGTCACAGTTTGCAAATGCTACATACTTCAGTAAATTGGATGCTTCCTCAGGATTTTGGCATTTGATGTTGTATGAAGCCAGCTCAAAACTGTGTATGTTCAACACACCATATGCCAGCTACATCTTATTGAGATTACCATTTGGCATTGCATCCTCCCCAGAAGTGTATCACGTGATATAAGAACACATTTAAGGTTTGCACACATCCATGGATGACATCATCATATGAGGTATTTCTAAAAAAGAACATGATTCTCAACTCAGACAAGTTCTAGAAGCTGCTAAACAAACAAACAAACTTGAAACTAAACAAAGAAAAATGTCAATTAAGAGTAAAAGAAATAAAATTAGCTGTAGACATCAGTAATGAAGGTCTCAGACCTGATCCCATGAAGATATCTGCTACTGAAAACATGCAGAGACAACAATGAAAAAGGATGAGCAGAGGTTTATGGGCATGGTCAACTACATGGGGAACTTCTTACCCAACCTGTCCGAGACGATTTCTCATCTGAGGTGGCTACTTAAATCATGAGCGAAAAAATGAAAGTGCTTACTCATGAACCGGTGTTAAGGTGCTATGACCCAGCTAAACCCATTAAGATATCATCTGATGTATTATAAACAGGACTGGGAGCATTTCTACTACAAGAACATGATAGCAACTGGCAACCAGTAGTGTATGCTTCCTGCTCCATGACTGGTGCAGAGGCAAGATATTTTCACATAGATAAAGATCTTCTCAGTATCATATTTGCATGTAAGAGATTTCATCAGTTTGTTTCAGGACAACATGTAAATGTTGGAACTGAACACAAGCCACAGATATCATTTTCACAAAGTATCTTAATGATTGTCCTTTGAGGATTCACAGAATGATTATTAAATTGTAATGCTATACCCTAAAGGTGTCATACACACCAGATAAACTTATGTATATGGCTGATACATTATCCAGAGCAGTGGATCAAACAGCTGCTCCAAATGTGAAGATAGCTGAAGAAATTCAGGCTTATGTAAAAATGATTACCTCTACTGTGCCTATCACTGATGCAAAGATGCAGGTGATATGTCAAGAGACAGAAAAAGATGTTAGACTGGAAAAAATCAAACTTGCTATTCTAACTGGATGACCTGACATCAAACAGAGCTGCATATTTGGAATACAAGAATGCTGGAACTGCAGAGCTGAACTGATGTGGTTGATGGGTGTCACAGAAACCCCAGGGCCCGGGGCCAGCCCTCTCCCTACAGACCATGGATTCTATTCATGCGGAGGATCCTTTATCAGCTCCCCAATTCCTTCTTGGGGCTAAGTCACCCTGTGCTTATTGATGGCGCAGGGTGACTAGGAAACCCAGTGAACACTTTTCCCAGCCTTGTCAGGCCATAGGATACCAGACCTCCCAAAAGACTAATTACTTGGGAAGATGTTAAAAGATGCTTCAGCAACTTATCCTGTTTTGTGTATTCTGGCCCCTCTCTAACACTTGTACACAGCCCTATTCCTTTGTCACATTGTATAGTTAATTCACTCATGTCTGGCCCATTGTATCCTGTTATCACATACCCATTATCCCATCACACCCTATGTTTACACTCCCAGTGTATTCATTGTACTCCATGTTTCTACTAAAACCACCATCCACCCATTGACCCTTTGTAAAGATGTGTATTCCCATTGCATCATTGTGCCTCTTTGTATCATGTGCCCTTCCACCACCAGCCCCATTGTCTCCCCATTTGTGGGTTGCATTACCTGTGTCCGATTGGATCCTAATATGAGTGGATAACTCGTTATGTGTGTATATAAACCCTGTATGTTGTACAATAAATCAGTTCTTGTCTTACCTTACTATCCAGGCAGGGTGTCAGCTGGTACCGTCACAATAGGATTATTTTCAAATCCACACTTCTTATGGGAAGACATCTGCATTCTAATCTAATCTGTGAAGGAAGATGTGCTTGCAACAGGGAGAGACGTCAAGACGTTAAGCAGAAAGAGAGACAGAACGTTTCGACTCAAAAGCTAAACTTCTACCAGAATTGCAAAAATGGAAACAATGTGAGAATCAAACACAAGGCCAATACTTGGTCACAGATGGGTTCTATAATTGAACAAGGGCAACCAAGATCTTACATGATTCTAAAAAAGGATGGAACAATTATTTGAAGGAATAGAAGAGACATTCTAAAAGAACCAGAGCACAAGTGTCCCAACAAAGACTCAGATGCAGTGCTAAATAGCAACATGGAGGCTTCGCCAGATACTGATGTGGAAGTTAGATGGTCTGCACATCAAAGAAAATGACCACAAAGATTGATACAATCAGGTTAAGATGTCTATATCAGATAGCTATAAGTTATGCAGAATTACTTGCTAGAATAGATATACCTGTTTGTCTTATTACATGTTGTTTCAAATGCTTTAATTTTCTTAAGAGGGAAAGGTGTAATGATATGTGTATAATAAGTATTATGTTATGTGGCTATGTTGCTTTAAGAATCTGAGCATGCTCAAAGTACATTCATGCTTAAGAGTGTCATGTGACTGAACTGGTTAAGGCTGGTTGTTTAAATTAGGCTGGAATAGGGGTGGGCGAAAGTTATTGACATGTTCACAAAACCACATTGTTATCCACTTTCTCGCGGGAAAAGCCGCTTTAAAACTAGTGGTTAAAATGTTCTCATTTTTCGCCCATTGGCCAAAATGTTTCGCCATTTTTTCAATGGCTAGAAAGTTTCTGCCCATTGATTTATGTTGTTTTCGCACTTCCGCTATAAAAATGTGACATTTTCTCTGAAAGCAAACACAATAGAAGCAGTTACAGAGCGAGACAGACGTGCTGTGCTGTTCTCTTGTGATATTTTGCAAAAAGTGAGGCAGGAGAGGCTCATAGTGACTCCTATCACTATGAGCAGGATAAAAAATAATCAGTGGAGGAGCTGGAAGGACCATTATGTGTCCTCTGAGTCTGAGGAGGAAGAGGAAGGGGCCACTACTGTACCAATGCTGTCCAGTCCCCCTAAATCACCCCAAGGGATCTTGGGGAATTTAATGGAAAGGGAGGGAGAAAAGGGAATGGGAAGGAAGGGAGAAAAGGGAATGGGAAGGGAGGGAGAAAAGGGTAGTACTAGTGAGAGCAGGACAGGTCAGCTGCCTGTGCCTGCTGCAAGACATGCTGCCCCAGTGCTGAACCTTCTGCCAGTGCTAAATCTGCTGCCAGTGCTGAACCTGCTGCCACCAATACTTTGCCTGCTGATAGTGTTTGTTGTAGTACTCGGGGGGGGGGGAGAAAATTATGCCATGTGTGACAGCAGGGGACCCTCTGTCACATTGCTCGTCACCTCCTCCAAGCAGCAGTGAGATGTCTGGAATAGAGCAGCAGCACGTAGGGACTAGTGGTGGTGGTGTTGGAGAAGCTGGGGTGGAAGAGATATTAAAGGCCTTTTTATCGGAAACTGAGAAGTAATGGGAGACAGGAATGAGGATGGGCATCACCACCACCTCTAGCAATCAGCTTTTGAAATTAGCGGAAATTGCAACTGCTCTAACTTCTGCTGCTGCTGAGATGAAAGGGCAGCAGAGTGCTGAGGAGTAGGCTAGTGTGCCACAGACCACCGTGGACACATTGGGAATGGTGTCAACAAGTTATGCGGGACTAGGACAGGTTCCACTTGCCAGCAGTAGCAATACTCCTCCTGATCCTAGTTGCAGTGCTAAATCTGAGGCAGTAGCAGCAACAGCAGCAACATTATCCGCTGACACAGAAAGTGAAGGGGAATGCGGAGGACAAGAAGAAAGAGGCCATTCCTCTCCACCTGTTCCCTATCCCTCCCCCCAGAAGTCATGGATGTGGGACTATTATTCTCTTCCGGCAGGCACAGTGCAGTCATCATCAACAATGGTATAGTGCAAAATTTGTGACAAGTTAGTGAGAAGGGGAAAGGAGGGAACCCACCTTGGCACAACCGCCCTGATAACATACATGAAACACAGTCACCATGACACTTACTCCAAACACCCATTACAGAAATCTAGCACCACTGTTACTGTATCCCCTGACTGTCCAGAAAGGTGTAGAACAAAGAGGAGGAAGAATAAAGAAACCCAGACAGACACTGGAAGTTCCATGATGAGCGAAACAACTAGCTCACCATCAACATCACCTTCTTCCTCTAGGGTAACAAGTACATCTCCTGCCAATCCACCTCATTCATCGTTACCTCCCCCACCGAATGATAGCCACTCTGTTAATGTTAGGATATGGCACCTCTACCCATTGCATATTGTGTGGTGCACTGACCACACATGTCAGTGTGGTGGAGGAGAATTGATACCAGGTCATCAGGTGGAATCTGAGGAGATTCCATCCTGCAGAATATGCTAGGATTCTGGCAGGGAGGGTTCATCATTACTATTAAACTGTCAGCAAGTTGTCATGTGTCCTTAGAGGGGTCTGGACTAGGGCTACAGTGACAGCAGCAGTACTTGGTTTCAGGGGAACAATATATATTCTAATAACAACACACCCATGATGACTTTGGATAAGGGGCAGGTGGAGAAGATTTAATGGTCAACTTATTCTTTTTTCCACATATACTGGGGGCTACTTATTCTTCTGCTACTGCCTCAGGCTCATCACTGGAGCCAGTCATGGAAAGTGGAACCTTCATCATCCATCTTCCATGTTACTGCTATTGTTGATACCATTCCCTTTCAGCTGCCTAATCATTCTGCTGCTTAAACAACTCAGCAGCAGCAGTACGAACAGCACTTGCGACTCAGGGCATTTTTACTTTTTTCTCAGGGCTTGTGTTTTGAAAAAAAAAAAAAATACTAGTCCTACAAAAAAATAAACAATTTTTGGGGGGTTTGTTTCTAACAAGCCTAAGTCCTACAAATCAATGTTTCTTTAGGGCTTGTGCCAAACTAGCTTAAGTCCTAAAATCAATGTTTCTTCATGACTTGGGCCTCTAATAAGTCTAAGTCCTACAAAGGCCTCTAACAACAAATCAAACAAATCATCCTCTATAAAATACTCTATCAAGTATCAGTCCACTCCAGTGGCAGCTTATGTCAGGGGGTTCCTGTCTCTATCACTTTACATACAAATGTCTTATTTTATTTTATTGAATGATTTATTATTAACTGTCCTCCCAATAGCAGTGAAGAACCCCCCCCGAAACAAATTCCCTGTTCAAATGATTCATTCATTCACCAACACAGGCACCCTCCTCAGTCCCCTTTATACCATGTCTTATGGTTTTTATTTTATTTTATTTAGGATTTCTTTTTTATTAAGTGCCCCCCAATCCCAGTAAACAACCCTCAAAAACATTTGCTGTTTATCTGATTCTTTCCCCACACCCCACCAACACAGGCACCCTCATGCCCCTTTTATACTGTGCCTTTGGGAAATAAAATAATATTTGCTATGTGTTATGTGCAACTTCTATGTTCTCATTGATTTCAATGGGCGGGAAAAAAAGGAAAATCAGCACTTTTTGCAGTAAATTTTTTGCCAAGTGGAAGGTGCCATTTTTTGCCAATTTCAGTTTGAGGCAGCAAGTTTCTCCCATCCCTTGTCTGGAAACTGCCAACAAGTTAAGCTGAATATAAGAAGACTTGTGTGTCTGCCTTATTATTATATTAGTACATTAGTACAAAGCACAACAAATTAACTTCATCAGTGCTTTTCAATCTACTGTGCAACCTAATGACATTAGTTAATAGCAAACTTCCCGTACTGTGATTGTAGTTTATTAATCCCAGGTGGTCAGAAACAATGAATGATTCTATCTGAGTACACTGGTATAATTTCGCAATTCTCATTTGCTACTTAGCATCTATGAAATAGTTTGGGTACCTTTTATTTTTAAATGCCATCTTGTCTTCAAAGTTGGTAGTTATACAATATTCAACATACTTATATAATTGAAAAATACTCAGATTGCCACTATTCTACTCTAATTGGATAAATATTACAATAAAATTTTCTTTAAAACATTCAAAGGGCAACAATCTATTGTTGCTTTTATTTTTGGGATATCCCAGCATTTACCTGCTTTGGACGAGCAAAAGAATACTTGAAACTGAGTTTATCGAAACCTCTGACTAACCAACAATTACAGCAAAATCTCATAAAATAAGTTATTGCATACATGCAGTTAGTGAGAGATTTCCACAGATGAAAAGCTACACTCACCAATTAACACAACACATACTGAATGCCACATGAACATAGCTGGGAACCTGCCGGATTTCACCAGGAGACTCCGGATTTAGGGCAGTGTCTCCGGGCCTCCGGGTGAAACCTTAAATTCTCCGGGCATATACAGTATGTGCGCACTTGCTGCTCCTGCCTGCGCACATTTCATAATGTACATCAATCTCATCACAGCCCTGCTCCGGCATCGCGGTCCGCGGACAACTTGTGACCTGTGTCATGTGATCATGATGCTGAGTAATTGAATCATCCCGCCCCTTTTACCTATGTAAATGATATTACTGCTCTAAATTATTCAAAAACGATAAAGAATAATTGGAGGTGCATTTATTTTGAAACATTACTATCCCTTTAAGACAATAAACTACCCTTTATTTAACACAATTATATTTTATTACATTTTTAACGCTTTGAATGCCAGAAGGGGATGCAATGCTTTGCAGAGCAATGCGATTTGCACCCCTCTGGCACTCAAAGGGTTAAAGCTACTTGAGAAAAAAAACCCCGACATGATGAATTTGATGTAAAATGAGCTGTCAGGTTATTGGGTAACAAGGGAACACTGGTGAATTGGAAAACATTCAACTTATCAATCACTGTCACCTTGTAATGCATCAATTGCTATAGATGGACTAGTTCGAAAGTTGCTTAATTTTATAGAAAAAATGTTATGATTAACAGATGTTTTCTGTTTCTCAGTCAAACATTACTTTTAGTTTTCAGACACGGTAAGGTATTCTTCAACGTTAGTTGTCTTTTTTATTTATAATAAATTAAATTTGACCACTGGCAGCTTTTTCCTCAATTGGCGTGTAATAAAAGGAATTAATTCTGAGGCTCCAGAGTATTTCTTAGTTGGGATAAAAAGGAACATGAAGCAAACTGCTATGTAAAATGCTTACTACGCATCTTATAAATGTCAGATGCTCACTAAATTGTTTGCATTAAAGAAAACTGTCATGAAATGATTTAAAATAGTATCAGAAGCGTAACTAGAAACCACAGGGCCCTGGTGCAAAAATTGCCATAGGGCCCCTGACCCCACCATGCAACGCCACCCGAGAAATGCCCCTTACACATTTCTACCTCCACAATGCCCCCATTGTCAACTTCCACATTGCACGCCCCATTGTCTACTTCCACACTGTACACCCCATTGGCCACCTCCACAATGCCCTCATTGTCCACCTCCACAATGCCCCCATTGTCCTTTTAAAATTACCCCCACTGTCCATTTCCACATTGCCCTCACTGTCCAGTTCCACATTGCCCCCCACTGTCCACAATGCCCCCACTGACATTTCCACATTGCCCCCCCACTGTCCATTTCCACAATGCCCTCACTGTCCACATTGCCCCCACTGTCCATTTTCACATTGCCCCCACTATCCACATTGTCCCCACTGTCCATTTCCACAATGCTCCCATTGTCCAGTTCTATTTTGCCCCCGGTGTCCTTTTCCACAATGCTCCCATTGTCCGTTTCTATATTGCCCCCAGGCTACATTTCCACTTCCACACTGACCCATTGTCCATTTCTACATTGCCCCCGTTTTACCTCCATTCATTTCCAACTCCATCTCAACTGGGCCCGGGGCTGACAGAACAGCGCTGTACTATTCGTACGCTCTTCTTGTGGTCCTGTGTCCTGCGCATGCCCAGTCAAGGAACTCGCTTCATTGAGTTTCCATGCTGTGCATGTGTGCGCATCAGAAGCAGAGGGGTGGAAGGATACGTACCGTGGTGGCAGTGGGGGTTGACCGTGTGAAAGGGGCCTAACAGGAACAGGCTGTAAGGATTCAAATATTACAGTTCAGTAATATTGAACTGGGGACTATATGATTCATGCCATCCTTCTCTGTGTCCTGTATTTATTCAACAAAAGCTGTAGAAGCCACGGTTGTTATTGTTACAGAGGAGGACATTGTCTCACTCCCTGAGACAACTAAAGTACTACTATCATGTGCCTCTTGGTTCTGTACACTTGTAGATGTGCTTCTACTGCTGCTTCTAGTCATGGCACCTCTGATGTGCTGCTGGTGTGTCTCCCATTCAGATCTGTGGTTGTGCTTTAGCTGGATTTCATGGGGGAGATTTACTAAGCCGTGATAAAGAGGTGATAAAGTGGAGATGACTTCTCCAGTTTATCACTTCTCCAATTCCTATGTTATTCTATGGAGTCTATGCACTAAGACTTCATCAACTTTGGAGATATTAGTGAATAGGCTTACAAACAGCCTCCTTAGGAGGATCATCATAATTTATTGCACATGTTCTACGAGTAGCAACCATGGCTGCAGCATGACTTTACTACCACCAACACGTCTTTGCACTCCTTCTACTCCTTTACCCTCATGCCTGCACAGCACATTTCATTTTTTTTTCTATTCTAGCAACTGTGATTGAGTGAGAGTTTTTGTAAGTACACTCAGTATATCAGGTAATTTGTATTGTCTGTTGAGTGCATGATATATTTTATCTTTTTGCAAATATATTTGTCACACAATTGGTCTTAGTAGAGGCTCAGTCAGGTCAGGTGGAGCTTGAATCACGCCTGCATTTCCATGGTTGCATTTTCTGCTCACTGATTTTAGTAGTATATGAATCTTGATTGTTGTCTGAGAAGTAATAATGCCATATTGTCTTTAAGTGCCCTTAGATAAGGCACCAGCTTTTTTGACTACAAAAGCAGTAGGTTCTAATCTCAATAAAGTAGCTGTCTTAACTTTTATCTCTCATTATAAGCAGCTCAAACAAAATTAACCAAATGTTCTCTGCATAGAATATTCTAGGAGGCAAATATAGTAGTTGATACCTTTATTGGCTAACTAAACAGATTTAGGATGAAAGTGTTCAAGACATCTCAGGTCTCTTCCTCAGGCATGGTATACAGATAAATATGAAAACATATCTCTTATATACAAGTACATATTGCATTGTTTAGAATGGAAATCAGATAAGGAAGTTCAGTCCAGACTCAGGTTCTTTGATCAGTCAATGGTAGAGGAGAGTGCTGTAACTTGCAGGCTTCCTCTGAGGGGTTCAATGCATTTACAATCCCAGGGGGCTGCTGTAAAGGTTAATCCACAATGTGATAATGTGTCAGGAATTCACTTTATTCAAACCATAATACAAAGCTCCAAATTGGATCAACAATTTTACCTCCCATATTTTTCTATATCTCTCTGAGTGTGAAACAGTCCCATCTGTACAGTCAATTTAATGTCCCTGACACTGTGTCCATTCTGGCAAAAATGTTCTCCCACTGGTGTCCCTGTCCTTTTGTTGTTAACACTGGATCATGGGGGATTTTTATTTATATCCTACGGTGCAGTTTGTTTACTCCACAGTTACATCTCTACAGCCTATTGAATGCTAGCAAAATATTAATAAATTGATTCTGCTCAAATTTGTTTAGTTGTGTACTTTTCATGTTTCATATTTTTATGTATTCAAAAATATAAAGGATATCATACTTTTAAGCTAAATATAGAATTTTTACTAAAAGCAGTGTATTTTATTTTAGAATACTGGACAATAGTATTTTACATCAGATTCATTCTGTAAATATGGTACAGTAGAACAACTTTGTTTTTTTAATTATAGATTTAGAATTAGACAACTCTTTGGTAGGAAAAAGGTAAATAACAGAAAATAGCAGGAAATGCATGTAACCAATTTTAAATAATTAGGAGTAATAGAACATAATAGGGGAATAGGAAATAAAGGGCATCAATGTAGTTAACAGTCACAGAGTTGAACTGTAGATATTCATAATTACTAACTTTCTTCACTTATAACAGGGATGGGCAACATAAGGCCCTCCATCTGCTACCAGACTACAATGCCCTTCATTCCCTTCCAGCTCTACAGCACCATATATTGAATAAACTGACTCTAATTTTCACAGATGTAGAGTTTTTTATGGGTAGTATTAGCTTTCATGTAAAGTGTAAAAAATTTGCTCCCATTCTTGAGATATTTAGGTTCTTCACATGAGAAGATTGTTACACACCGAAAATTTCATAATTCATGAGCCTGCATGGAGCAAACATTTTCCTTAAATAATATGGTTTTTTTTTTCCTTTTAATTGTATTATAAATGATTGATATTTTAAATTTCATTGTCCTTATTTGCCATTTTTTTATAATTAAATATATATGATGGTTTTCTTGCTCAGTAAAACAAGGTTACTTCCACTGTGTTATCAAAAAACACATTTAAAAAAATGCCCCTTATGGGAGAGCATGAGTAACTAATTAAGGCTTTTCATATTAACCCTTTGAGTGTCACGGGGGTAAGCAACGTATTGCAAATGTGTTGCATACCCCTCTGGCACTCAAAAGGTTAAGTGATAGAAAGAGCACCATCTGCTGTCCACAATATAAAGTTGCATTCCAACTAGAAAGTAAAAAAACTTTGATCTGTAGTATGTTTAGAATTAAAAATCTCCCAGCACTATGACCACCCTTGTTTTACCAAGCAGGAAAAATTATACGTTATTTGTAAAAAGTTTGCTACTTCTTTAATTATTGTGGAATTTAATCTGATTCGAAGAGTAACAATGTTCATAATCTGACAGATATGTCCAGCTGCTCTGTAACCACATTCGGATCACAGTCAGGACTAGGTTGCCAAATTGAGTCCATTCCACAAGCAAAACTGAAAAATACTCCAAAAAAAGCAAGGCTAGGAAGCTCAGGAAAATAACCATAATGTAGATACTTTCCCTGGGCTGGATCAGGCAAGGAAAACTAGGATCTCTTGCCTGATCTGCCATGTACCCAAGCACCCTTCCCACGTCTTCAACATTCACAGTTAAGTCTGATGTTATCAGATTTCAACAATCTTGTTGCTCTGGCAAAAAAAAAAAAAAAGCACCCCAGAACCCAACCCCCTCCAACCAAAAAACATGATTACACCTCATGTTGAAATGGCGGCTACATTTATACACTCAGCAAGTGAGGGGTTAATGATAAAAAAGAGGTGGGAGTCAAAATAACCCTTGTAAATAAACAGGGCCACTATCTCTCCAACTCTACGTGCTGATGAGATCCCATATGTTTTAGTGCAAAGATGTCCCAAATATATGGGTTTAGAGGACCCCCTACTAATTAAAAAAAATGGAAGGTGTCCCTGGGACCACCTCAATCCCACCACACTGGGGCAGAGATAGAAAAACTTATAATCACCTTGAGGCAGAGTGGTGCCTGCAATGTTATATACTCTACATCAGTTACCTAAACAAATAAAGGATTTTTTTAAAATCCCCCAAAACCTGCAGCCACATTCACTGCTACTAAAAATACCCTAAAGTGCCCCACCCCTATTTCTGCCTTGTCTATTGCCCAAGCCACTGTGAGGGGAAAAAAGGATTGGCTAATAAATGGTCAATCCCTGTTTACAGTTTTTCTTGCTCTTCCAGTTGTTGGGAGATGGGGTTATACAAGGCACAGAACAAGGCCTGAAGTGACCTCACCTGAGCCTTCAATCCCCCAGCCAATCATACATGGGGGAAGTGCCACTCATGAGTGATGTGTGATATTTTCCTCAATCCAATCATAGAAAAGAGGGAGGGGTCATATATTGGGGATGCATGATCCTTTGTCTGCATGATTGAAAGGATCTCAGAGACCCCTTGCAGGTTTGTTTTGCTTACATGGGGTCCCTGTCAGATCCTTTACTGAAAGCTGAGCAGAGGAAGGGGTCCCAGATCCTATAGCAAAAATAGTTGCCTTGGGATCCTATGACCCCTTTGACATCCTCTGAGGAAGTGCTAAGATGGCCACAATATGAGTGATTCTTATGCACTAGACCTCCTAGAATGAGTAGTTCCCTCCCAGCCGTGCCTCTGCTAGTTTGTCCAAAACCTGGAACTGATGGAATCTTTACAGTCACACAGTTCTAAGGCTATTATGAGCAGGATGTAAAACAAAAAGAAGAGAGGAGAAGCGCAAGAAAAAAACCATCTAAGTGTAGTAGTGAGGGTATACACTCATATATATATATATATAAAATATATAGACAATAAATAATATGTGAATCGATCTATAAAAATCATAAGAGTGAATAATAAATATACAAATGCATATAATACTGAATATAGAAACGAAACAGGATATAAATTGAAAGTATATAGAAATGAATACATAAAAGAATACATAAAATCTACTCTCAAAGAGAGTGTGGATATATAAAAGAAAGTCTTATGATACTGAAAGTATCAATATCCCCAATAGGGATCCAATATCACAATGTAACCATTGATGGATGTGTTTGCAATGTATAAAATAAATGTGAACAAAAAGTATCCACCAAAGTGGATGGATGGCCCCTTACTTGATAACTAGAGTTAGTGCACCTTGAACAGAGGGGAGTAACGGCCCTGCACACCGTCCGATCCGTTGCCTCACTGGAACGTATCACAGGAATGATCGGTGGCTCAGTTAGCGGGGTGAAATCCAAAGTCCTCCTCAGTTGTTTCGTCTTCCGGAAAACTGAAACATTCGGTGTAGTAGTCCGGTTACAGATGGGGCATCCAAACCAATTAATCAGTGGAATTGTTCAACAGGGCTCAACGCGTTTCGGCGCCAAAACTGCGCCTTCATCTGGAGCGTGGGGCGCCGGGCCGACGCTAACCAACATTTAAATATTTATTGACCAATCGGAATTTAGTAGTAATTGGTAATGATAAAACTGATATTCATATAAAGAAAAATAAATGAAAAACATATTGTTTGAATCTTTCTCCTCCATTCATTATATTTATTATATATATTTTTGTAAATTTGTGTGAAATAACGAATCTTGTCTGGAGTGCACATGAATCACAGTTGCCGGTGTGGGTCTCCCTCGCATCGCAACCCATTGTGATCACAGCACCCCAGACACGGCACAAAAAGCTTTCCTCTTGTAAATCCCATGTGTACATACATATAACATAATAGAAACATTGTTTGGAGTGTAAGTGGGTCACAGTCGCTACTGTGGATCTCTCTTGCATCGCGACTCTTAACAAATGTGGCACCCCAGACAAAAAGCGAACAAAACTCTCATGGCTCATCTCCTCATTAATTAAATGAACTAGTTCATCTTGTGTTATGAGAAACTTGTTCCACAGCATAAAGGTATATCTGGAATAAAGGTTAAAATGCCATTAACTAATGTATATGGCATTTCCATGTACTATCTTTTTATCCCAGATATAACCCACTGTTTGGCAGGGTCTATGTTTAGGCACTGGCAGATATATTAGTTAAAGTGAAACATGATTGATGTGGATTTTTCAATGGATGAGGTCATGAATATATATATAGAAAAACAGAAAAATGATGATGTCTCTATAGATACTATCAAACCCAAGTGTAGCAAATAAGGTATCAGGAGAAAATATGGTATCTATACAGATAATGACATTATAAAAATACAAGAAATTATTATTTCAGATCCTATCTTTGTCCTTATAGGCACCATATATCTAAATCTTCATTTAAGCCATCAGGGGTTAAACATTGAAGTTGGAAAATCCAATAAGATTCCTGTTTTGCTAATAACTGGTATCTGTTCCCCCCTCTCTCTTGTGGACGTACATGGTCTATAATTGTAAATTTTAAGTTACTCGGATCATTGTTGTGATGTTGATGAAAATGACGAGGTATAGAGTGATTCAATTTTCCTTGAAGGATATTTCTTCTATGTTCCAAAAATCTTTCTTTCGCTGGTCTGATGGTTCTACCAATATATTGAAGATGGCACGGACATTCAAGCAGATAAATAATGTATTTGGTTGTACAGTTATAAAAACTTTTTATGGAGTACACTGTTCCTGTAGTGGTGCTCGTAAATTGACGGGTTCCATGTTGGATAAATCCACAAGTAATACAAGAAGTATGTCCACATTTGAAATTACCAATCAATTCTTCCCTTGTATTTATCTTTGTAAGTATGCAATCGTTGTGTGGATTGTTTTTCATTCTTCTTAATGTACTAGGGGCTAATTTATTTATGAGGTTCATTGTTTTTTTAAAAATAATTTCCGGTTTATTGGGGATGGTATTTGCCAAATATTTATCACCCAGTAGAATACCCCAATTTTTATTCAAAATTTGTTGGAATTTCTTTCTTGCTGGATTGTATTTAGTGATGAAGGGGACCATTGGTTCTTTTTCTTTTTTTGTTGTTGTTGTTTTTTGTTGTTTTTCTTGAAGTAATACGGATCTAGGTATAGATTGCACTTTTTTCATTGCTGTGGATAAGGTATTATCATCATAACCTTTTTCTTTAAATCTACTATGTAGAATCTTTGCTTGTTCTTCAAATGTTTCATTGTGGGTGCAATTTCTTTTGATCCGTTGTAGTTGGCCATATGGTATACTTTTTAACCAGTTAGGGTGGTGACTACTGGAGGCTTCTATATAACTATTGGCATCCACAGATTTATAATGAGTTTTGGTAACGATGGAATTAAACTTTGAACTGAGGTGAAGATCCAAAAAGACTATTTCATCTCTATTGTATTCGACTTTGAATTGTAGACCCAAAGGATTTTGATTAATAGTGGTCTGGAAAGAGCGTATTGATTCCTCATCCCCCTTCCATATAATTAATAGATCATCTATATATCTTAAATAGAGAACGAGGTTGCCCTTAAATTGGGTATATAGATAATGGTCTTCCCAATAACCCATAAAGATGTTAGCGTAACTGGGGGCAAACCTCGTTCCCATAGCGGTCCCCCGTATTTGTAAATAATGATTTTGATTGAAAATAAAATTATTGTGTTCTAAAATGAATTGAATTGATTGGATGATGAAAGATTGTTGGACAGATGGAAGATCCTTATGTTTCTCCAAACAATATAGGATTGCAGATAAACCTTGTTTGTGGTCAATCACCGTGTATAATGAAGTGACATCGCACGTAATCCACCAAAATTCAGGATCCCACTCAATATTTGAAAGTTTGTTAAGAACATGTGTAGAATCTCTGGTGTATGATTGAAGTCTCTGTACATATGGTTGTAGATAGAAGTCTACAAACTGTGATAAATTACTGGTTAATGAGTTTATCCCAGTAATAATAGGACGTCCAGGAGGATTCTTGATGTCTTTGTGGATCTTAGGAATATGGTAGTAGATAGGTGTAATTGGAAACTTAATGTTGAGAAAATGGTATTCATTAATATTGAGGATCTGTTCAGAATATGCCCATTCGATCAACTGTTTGTATTCTTGATGAAAACGATCTGTTGGATTGCTTAGTAATCTTTGATAAAAATGTTGATCTCCTAAAATCCGTTCAGCTTCTGTTAAATATTTTTCACGAGATTGAATGACAATACCACCCCCCTTATCTGCTTCTTTAATTATAATTTCAGGATTGTTTAATAGATTTGTTATTGCTTGGCGTTCTTTATAATTCAAGTTATGTTTAAATTTAACAGGCTTTTCAAACATCTTCTTAACATCCTTCATCATAACTTCTAAGAAAGACTCAATAAAGGGACCTCTTGATTGATGGGGATAAAAATGAGATATAGGTTTAAAGTGACTATGTTTAATTGGATCGACAGGTATCTCCATATGGGGCACTTCTGAAGATGTATTGTATTCTATCGAGGTGTGTGAGTCTTGATGTAGATCTATTGATATATTATGTAGTTGGATATTTGTTAAATTTTTCATATCCAAAGAATTGGAATCCATACTTGTCAAGTTTTTTGAGTTTTTGTTTCGCATTAGCTCAAAGTGTCTTCGCAGCGTTAGTTTGCGGACAAATTTATGGATATCCATAAATAATTCAAAATGGTTTGGGCCTTGTGTGGGGGCAAATTTAAGACCCTTGGACAATATGTTGATCTCTTGTGGGGATAGATTATATGTGGATAAATTATAAATTCCTATGTTAGATTGTGTGGTTGTTCTTGATGTTGTCTTTTGTTTTGTCTTTCTACCTGCTCTTTTTCCTCGTCTGAATCTTCTTTTCGTTTTCGACGGTTGGAGTATCTTCTCGGACCTTTGAAGTTCTTCCATTCTTTTCTTATCCAATCCTGGATCGGTTGATGGTGACCGTCTCCCAAAAAAGGCGATGTAGAGGGTTTTAAGGATAGCTTCTTAGGTGCTTTCGCCACTGACTGAATTTTTGGTCTTGCACCTTGTAAGTGTGTTGCTAACGTGTTGGTTGATGTTGAAGAAGATCTTGGTGGGACAGTGGGTTGGATTGTTGATTTTGCTACTTGAGAATATGTAGGTATCGTATAAATTGATATACAAGGTTGTTCTACTAAGTTTGTCTTCTTTTTGTTATTTGTCCATCCATTTTTTTCCAATTGGCTCATTTCTTTATTCTGTATTTCTTGAACCAAGATTGTAGTAGGACTTGCAGGTTTGTCTATGAATGTTGTTTGTTGTATTTCTTGTGTTGAGGAAGCAATCTGATTTATGGATTGAATAGGAGATGTTTCTTGTTGTTGGATCACTTGAATGTTAGAGTTTGTAGAATCTTGTGTTTCTTCATTACCAATAATCTGTAGTGTCTTCTGTGTTGGAGAAACTAAAGAATTATTGGACTTGGTGGAAGATGTTCTTTGTGGAATTACTGGTATACTAATGTTGCTCGTACTTATTCTTTCCTGATTGGGTTTGATATCGGGTTCTTCCACAAGGGGAGTATATCTGTTAGAAGTGGTGATAGGGATGTTTTGTTGGGTCATATGTGTACTCTCTTGTATGGTAGAATGAGATTTACTAGAATTGGTAATTGTTTTTCCAAATCTAGATGTCGACATATTAGTTGGTTGTTGTTGATGTTTGTCATTTAGTATAGGAACTGAGGAATGAATTTTGATTCCATGTCGATTTGTAGTTCCTAATCTAAAATTAGATGATTGAGAAAAGTTCCTGTTTTGATTGTGTAGAGATTGTCCGTCTATATGATGTCGTTGATTGTGTGGGTACCATCTTCTTATATGGTTATTTCTATAATCATTTTCATCCCTTTCCAATTTTTTCTTCTTTCTATTAATCACTTCACCTTCAAATTTGATGACATTATTGCTAACCAATGTATCCAACTTGGAAAACTCTTTATGTTCACAAAAAGGTAATAGTGAAGTATTGACAGTTTCGATTTCCTGTATAGTTTCATCCAGATTGTTAGATCTAAATTCAATAATTTGTTGCATCAATGAAAAAGAACATAGATCTAATGTACTATTCCAATTGATCATAAATTGTGTATCATTTGAACCAAAAGCTGGTTCCTTAATGATTCGCAGGCCCCTGGGAATTTGTTTAAGCTCGATATATTTTTGTAAAGTTACAATCTCCCACCAGCAACTCATTTCTTTCTTTAAAAGTTTTTCTAGTTTAAAAAAATGTTTTTTTATAATAGATAGTGAGTCTGTTGGTCGTAAGTGGTTGGGTATAACGTTTCCAGAAAGTTCAATATTAGTTTCTGATAGGAATTGTTGTTTCAGATTGTTACGTCTCTCCTGTCTATTTAAACAGTGTAAAGATCCAGCCATATTGGCTAAAATGGATCAACAAATAAAGATGATAAGTAATGGACTCAATCACAAGTGAATAATAGTATCCAGCAGCCAGGTAATAGGATCTATATACAAATGACTAATCCAGCGAAAAAGGACAGTATTGTATAGCTACAAAAACGCAAATAAAAATATACCGGCGCTGGGATAGCTATCTTCGACCTATGATAGAGCGAATGGAGGAGAACATAACCAAAATATACAAATATATGCAAGGGAAACTGTAACAATGTTGTATATGAGATAATAATATAATATAATAATGGGCCCGGACACCCCACTCCTATCCAATAGAGTTCTATTGATGCAGCTTTATCCTCAAAGATGCCAACGATCCAAGTGGCGGACAATATGTAAAACAAAAAGAAGAGAGGAGAAGCGCAAGAAAAAAACCATCTAAGTGTAGTAGTGAGGGTATACACTCATATATATATATATATAAAATATATAGACAATAAATAATATGTGAATCGATCTATAAAAATCATAAGAGTGAATAATAAATATACAAATGCATATAATACTGAATATAGAAACGAAACAGGATATAAATTGAAAGTATATAGAAATGAATAAATGAATACATAAAAGAATACATAAAATCTACTCTCAAAGAGAGTGTGGATATATAAAAGAAAGTCTTATGATACTGAAAGTATCAATATCCCCAATAGGGATCCAATATCACAATGTAACCATTGATGGATGTGTTTGCAATGTATAAAATAAATGTGAACAAAAAGTATCCACCAAAGTGGATGGATGGCCCCTTACTTGATAACTAGAGTTAGTGCACCTTGAACAGAGGGGAGTAACGGCCCTGCACACCGTCCGATCCGTTGCCTCACTGGAACGTATCACAGGAATGATCGGTGGCTCAGTTAGCGGGGTGAAATCCAAAGTCCTCCTCAGTTGTTTCGTCTTCCGGAAAACTGAAACATTCGGTGTAGTAGTCCGGTTACAGATGGGGCATCCAAACCAATTAATCAGTGGAATTGTTCAACAGGGCTCAAGGGCTCAACGCGTTTCGGCGCCAAAACTGCGCCTTCATCTGGAGCGTGGGGCGCCGGGCCGACGCTAACCAACATTTAAATATTTATTGACCAATCGGAATTTAGTAGTAATTGGTAATGATAAAACTGATATTCATATAAAGAAAAATAAATGAAAAACATATTGTTTGAATCTTTCTCCTCCATTCATTATATTTATTATATATATTTTTGTAAATTTGTGTGAAATAACGAATCTTGTCTGGAGTGCACATGAATCACAGTTGCCGGTGTGGGTCTCCCTCGCATCGCAACCCATTGTGATCACAGCACCCCAGACACGGCACAAAAAGCTTTCATCTTGTAAATCCCATGTGTACATACATATAACATAATAGAAACATTGTTTGGAGTGTAAGTGGGTCACAGTCGCTACTGTGGATCTCTCTTGCATCGCGACTCTTAACAAATGTGGCACCCCAGACAAAAAGCGAACAAAACTCTCATGGCTCATCTCCTCATTAATTAAATGAACTAGTTCATCTTGTGTTATGAGAAACTTGTTCCACAGCATAAAGGTATATCTGGAATAAAGGTTAAAATGCCATTAACTAATGTATATGGCATTTCCATGTACTATCTTTTTATCCCAGATATAACCCACTGTTTGGCAGGGTCTATGTTTAGGCACTGGCAGATATATTAGTTAAAGTGAAACATGATTGATGTGGATTTTTCAATGGATGAGGTCATGAATATATATATAGAAAAACAGAAAAATGATGATGTCTCTATAGATACTATCAAACCCAAGTGTAGCAAATAAGGTATCAGGAGAAAATATGGTATCTATACAGATAATGACATTATAAAAATACAAGAAATTATTATTTCAGATCCTATCTTTGTCCTTATAGGCACCATATATCTAAATCTTCATTTAAGCCATCAGGGGTTAAACATTGAAGTTGGAAAATCCAATAAGATTCCTGTTTTGCTAATAACTGGTATCTGATATAAGGGGGGTGGTATTGTCATTCAATCTCGTGAACAATATTTAACAGAAGCTGAACGGATTTTAGGAGATCAACATTTTTATCAAAGATTACTAAGCAATCCAACAGATCGTTTTCATCAAGAATACAAACAGTTGATCGAATGGGCATATTCTGAACAGATCCTCAATATTAATGAATACCATTTTCTCAACATTAAGTTTCCAATTACACCTATCTACTACCATATTCCTAAGATCCACAAAGACATCAAGAATCCTCCTGGACGTCCTATTATTTCTGGGATAAACTCATTAACCAGTAATTTATCACAGTTTGTAGACTTCTATCTACAACCATATGTACAGAGACTTCAATCATACACCAGAGATTCTACACATGTTCTTAACAAACTTTCAAATATTGAGTGGGATCCTGAATTTTGGTGGATTACGTGCGATGTCACTTCATTATACACGGTGATTGACCACAAACAAGGTTTATCTGCAATCCAATATTGTTTGGAGAAACATAAGGATCTTCCATCTGTCCAACAATCTTTCATCATCCAATCAATTCAATTCATTTTAGAACACAATAATTTTATTTTCAATCAAAATCATTATTTACAAATACGGGGGACCGCTATGGGAACGAGGTTTGCCCCCAGTTACGCTAACATCTTTATGGGTTATTGGGAAGACCATTATCTATATACCCAATTTAAGGGCAACCTCGTTCTCTATTTAAGATATATAGATGATCTATTAATTATATGGAAGGGGGATGAGGAATCAATACGCTCTTTCCAGACCACTATTAATCAAAATCCTTTGGGTCTACAATTCAAAGTCGAATACAATAGAGATGAAATAGTCTTTTTGGATCTTCACCTCAGTTCAAAGTTTAATTCCATCGTTACCAAAACTCATTATAAATCTGTGGATGCCAATAGTTATATAGAAGCCTCCAGTAGTCACCACCCTAACTGGTTAAAAAGTATACCATATGGCCAACTACAACGGATCAAAAGAAATTGCACCCACAATGAAACATTTGAAGAACAAGCAAAGATTCTACATAGTAGATTTAAAGAAAAAGGTTATGATGATAATACCTTATCCACAGCAATGAAAAAAGTGCAATCTATACCTAGATCCGTATTACTTCAAGAAAAACAACAAAAAACAACAACAACAAAAAAAGAAAAAGAACCAATGGTCCCCTTCATCACTAAATACAATCCAGCAAGAAAGAAATTCCAACAAATTTTGAATAAAAATTGGGGTATTCTACTGGGTGATAAATATTTGGCAAATACCATCCCCAATAAACCGGAAATTATTTTTAAAAAAACAATGAACCTCATAAATAAATTAGCCCCTAGTACATTAAGAAGAATGAAAAACAATCCACACAACGATTGCATACTTACAAAGATAAATACAAGGGAAGAATTGATTGGTAATTTCAAATGTGGACATACTTCTTGTATTACTTGTGGATTTATCCAACATGGAACCCGTCAATTTACGAGCACCACTACAGGAACAGTGTACCCCATAAAAAGTTTTTATAACTGTACAACCAAATACATTATTTATCTGCTTGAATGTCCGTGCCATCTTCAATATATTGGTAGAACCATCAGACCAGCGAAAGAAAGATTTTTGGAACATAGAAGAAATATCCTTCAAGGAAAATTGAATCACTCTATACCTCGTCATTTTCATCAACATCACAACAATGATCCGAGTAACTTAAAATTTACAATTATAGACCATGTACGTCCACAAGAGAGAGGGGGGAACAGATACCAGTTATTAGCAAAACAGGAATCTTATTGGATTTTCCAACTTCAATGTTTAACCCCTGATGGCTTAAATGAAGATTTAGATATATGGTGCCTATAAGGACAAAGATAGGATCTGAAATAATAATTTCTTGTATTTTTATAATGTCATTATCTGTATAGATACCATATTTTCTCCTGATACCTTATTTGCTACACTTGGGTTTGATAGTATCTATAGAGACATCATCATTTTTCTGTTTTTCTATATATATATTCATGACCTCATCCATTGAAAAATCCACATCAATCATGTTTCACTTTAACTAATATATCTGCCAGTGCCTAAACATAGACCCTGCCAAACAGTGGGTTATATCTGGGATAAAAAGATAGTACATGGAAATGCCATATACATTAGTTAATGGCATTTTAACCTTTATTCCAGATATACCTTTATGCTGTGGAACAAGTTTCTCATAACACAAGATGAACTAGTTCATTTAATTAATGAGGAGATGAGCCATGAGAGTTTTGTTCGCTTTTTGTCTGGGGTGCCACATTTGTTAAGAGTCGCGATGCAAGAGAGATCCACAGTAGCGACTGTGACCCACTTACACTCCAAACAATGTTTCTATTATGTTATATGTATGTACACATGGGATTTACAAGATGAAAGCTTTTTGTGCCGTGTCTGGGGTGCTGTGATCACAATGGGTTGCGATGCGAGGGAGACCCACACCGGCAACTGTGATTCATGTGCACTCCAGACAAGATTCGTTATTTCACACAAATTTACAAAAATATATATAATAAATATAATGAATGGAGGAGAAAGATTCAAACAATATGTTTTTCATTTATTTTTCTTTATATGAATATCAGTTTTATCATTACCAATTACTACTAAATTCCGATTGGTCAATAAATATTTAAATGTTGGTTAGCGTCGGCCCGGCGCCCCACGCTCCAGATGAAGGCGCAGTTTTGGCGCCGAAACGCGTTGAGCCCTTGAGCCCTGTTGAACAATTCCACTGATTAATTGGTTTGGATGCCCCATCTGTAACCGGACTACTACACCGAATGTTTCAGTTTTCCGGAAGACGAAACAACTGAGGAGGACTTTGGATTTCACCCCGCTAACTGAGCCACCGATCATTCCTGTGATACGTTCCAGTGAGGCAACGGATCGGACGGTGTGCAGGGCCGTTACTCCCCTCTGTTCAAGGTGCACTAACTCTAGTTATCAAGTAAGGGGCCATCCATCCACTTTGGTGGATACTTTTTGTTCACATTTATTTTATACATTGCAAACACATCCATCAATGGTTACATTGTGATATTGGATCCCTATTGGGGATATTGATACTTTCAGTATCATAAGACTTTCTTTTATATATCCACACTCTCTTTGAGAGTAGATTTTATGTATTCTTTTATGTATTCATTTATTCATTTCTATATACTTTCAATTTATATCCTGTTTCGTTTCTATATTCAGTATTATATGCATTTGTATATTTATTATTCACTCTTATGATTTTTATAGATCGATTCACATATTATTTATTGTCTATATATTTTATATATATATATATATGAGTGTATACCCTCACTACTACACTTAGATGGTTTTTTTCTTGCGCTTCTCCTCTCTTCTTTTTGTTTTACATATTGTCCGCCACTTGGATCGTTGGCATCTTTGAGGATAAAGCTGCATCAATAGAACTCTATTGGATAGGAGTGGGGTGTCCGGGCCCATTATTATATTATATTATTATCTCATATACAACATTGTTACAGTTTCCCTTGCATATATTTGTATATTTTGGTTATGTTCTCCTCCATTCGCTCTATCATAGGTCGAAGATAGCTATCCCAGCGCCGGTATATTTTTATTTGCGTATTATGAGCAGGAGGCAGACAAGCAATTTAAATTTTTTTGTGCTTTGCACTGCTTCTCATAAAATGATAGTATCACTGGCGAAAATTATTGAAAACTACAACTTTAAATATTTAATTGTAGTAAAAAAGGTAGGAGAAAAGCAGACTTCTCCTCGTGATGGAATTTAGAGCAGGAACTTGGTGAAAACTTGGTGTGCCAACCTTGTTGCCTCTTTCTAAAAACAAACAAGTGAAGATATATGACAAAATGAAATTTTGAAAGTAAGGTTGTGACTAGTAATGTCTGTGACTACTTTTATGAGATTAATACCACCAACTGAGAACATAGGTCAAAACCAAAATATGACCCAAACTAACCTGTCAATTTCAAACTAGATCAACATGAGATGGCAGCAGAAGCTCTCGCTAGAAAAAAGTAACATTTTTATTTGAATTTGGAGTCAAGGCCATCAATTAAGATCAGATGTTTCAATAGCCTGAACAACACCCTTTGATTTCAGAATTTCTCTTTTATCAAGCTTTCAGAGTTATTATGCGGATTAAACTTTATGATAGAGAAAAATACATACTTTTAGAAACAGACAACACTGGAGGAGGTGCTTCAACGGATCTACCACTCATCCACAGCCAAAGAAGAAGTCCACTCTCTCGTGTAAATAAAATTACTTTATTCTTCCACTTTTAAAAAACATCATTCACAATGTAAAGAATGATACACCAGACATATATAAGACTACGAAACACTTAACGCGTTTCGTGAAAATATCACTTAATCATAGGCTATGATTAAATGATATTTTCAAGAAACATCGTTAGGCGCTTTGTGGTCTTATATATCTGGTGTATCATTCTTTACATCGTGAATTATGTTTTTTAAAAGTGGAAGAATAAAGTAATTTTATTTACACAAGAGAGTGGACTTCTTCTTTGGCTGTGGATGAGCAGTGGATCCGTTGAAGCACCTCCTCCGGTGTTGTCTAGTTTGTCAAAGTCCATGGCCAGGACCGTGGGGGTAGCTCCAGATCCGCAACGGCTTTTAGCCGTGGTGAGTAGATGTGTTTTACATGGAAGTTTTTCAACATATGATATTAGTTGATTAGGCATGCAGTAGCGATCTCTTTAATCTATGCTTTATTATTTTTAGAAATATGCCATAAAATGCTAGCCTATACATTTGAGACTCCTTAATTGAAGATAATGCTTTATCTTTTCCAGTTTCATTTCACTGGCCAAAAGCCATTAAAATACAGTTATTGGCCAAATGTTTTTATTTAGAAGAAGTACATGTTTTGTATCACATTTTAAGTAAAGTTTAAAAATAATAGCTGCTTCCATATTTTCCTCCATCTTTTAATAGAAGGATTGGTCTAATTTATTTTTAAAGTATGTTGTTATTTCAATTCTCCTACAAAGGAATTATATCATTACTTTAAAAAGGTTTAGTTGTCTGTAGATACCAGAAAAACATGATCTTCAAGGTTGAATTTTTAACATATTTTAATTATCTCATCCAAACATGTTTTATTCAGTCTTAAGAAAAAGTCATGGTTATGAAATTATTATAATAAATAGAATAGAATAAAGGAAAAAAACAATGTTTTAACTATCTGGATTGTGTCAGTTTTTATACCGAATGTATTCCAATGTAATTGTTTTTTATCTTAATTACTGGCATCAATCTTGGGCACTGTTTTTGGATTACTATTCCTGCTGAAATAATATGTTGTAGAAAAAAATGATTATACTTAATGATGTGTACTTTTAATATCATTATTTACATTTAAGTTATTGTTTTGTTTATAAAACCCCAGTGGCATTTTTAACAAACTATTAACTGCTGAAATGATTTGCAAATTATTTCAAAATTAGATAATTGGATAATTGTCACTAGTTAAATGAACAGTGATGCTGTAAAATTGCTTATTTTTGTCTTGTTTTCATTGTTATTGAAGCACATTAAAGTAAAAATAATTACGCAAGTCTTTGAAAGTCGATAGCTTAAAAAAACTCTTCTTATTTCCAATATCCATCATGTTTCCTTTCATGGCTATGCTGTATTCCAACAGTAACCAAGTCCCACCCTCAAACTCACACAACAGGCCAACATTTAACCCATTGAGTGCCAGAGGGGTAATCAGTGCATTGCAAAGCAATGCGTTGCAAACCCCTCTGACACTCAAAGGGTTAAACCTTTAAGGCCAAAGGGGTGTGGAACACATTCTAAAGTACTGTTCCTCACACCTTTTTTGGTCCTAAAAAGGGATAATAATGTTTCATAATAAAAGCAGCTCTAATTAATCATCATAGTATTTGGACTTTGGAGAGTGTTATTTCAATTCTGTCAGAGTTGTAGTTCAGGAGTAATTAAATGACAAAGTATCCCTCTCCCGCCCCTTTTACTGATGTAACATTGCTCAGCCAGATCAGAAGGGAGGTGCCCAGGTAGACTCCAGAGATTGACAATCTTCATTTAAGATCAGGAAAAAACCTGAAAAACTTGTCAAGGGGGGCAGGGATTTCATTGTTCTCACAGGAAGAAGATTGTCCCCTGCTGTTATCTGTCTGGTCTATGGACTGCATTCCACATCTGAGAAGAGATGGCTTACACTAGGTAAAAGGGGCGGGAGGGGAAACTTTGCTTGTGAATATCTCTCAAACCATAAAGGTTTAAGAGATAAGACTTATATCATTCTTCATGTTTTTTTAATGCCTACAAAATAAAATAAAGAAAAAACAAAGTATTACTATCCCTTTAAAGTGTTAAGGATATTCCTGCTTTAGCTAAGCAAAAGTAAATTGAAGTGTAATTTTGACAATGAAGCAGAGTATGGGCATTTCTGGGATTTCTTTCCCTTTAATTATTGTTTAACACAATGTATTAACCCTTTGAGTGCCAGAGGGGTACGCAACACATTGCTTTGCAATGCGTTGAGTACCTCTCTGGCACTCAAAGGGTTAAAAATATGCAAAGGAAATGTTGTAACTTTACACAAATTTCCAGCAAATGCTATAGGATGAGAGGAAGGGGCCCACTGCCATTAAAATCTTTCCAAAGGCTGATTGTGTCTAACAGTAGGATATACAGCTATCATAGACTCTAGGCCATTGGAGGATAACTCCTGTGAAAATGAGCTTGTAGAATTATATATTTATGGAAGTGCATTTCTGATTTGCGAAAGGCTCTAACTTTGAAGCAAAATGTGGATAATTCTGTACTGAAATCCTTGGAGCAAAAGACCTGTGGTTGCAGAATTATTATCTTCTTTAGATATATTTTCGATCTAACATCTAGGCTAACACTTTTCACTTGGCATCTTATCTTATTCCCGTATGTAAGTGATATCCTACATGGAGGCCATTCCTCAGGGCACCTATGATTTTTGTTTAATATAAAGATCAATGTTATTTAACATTTTGTATCATTTTGATGGTCAAGAACTCATGGAACCAACTCAGTTTTTCTCTCTGTGAACATGATATATAAATATCTTTTAAAAGGAACTATTTCAAATCTGAGCTGGAATAAATTTTGAAGTTGTGTAGTTCCACATGTATATTCCCTGAATATGCCAACATTTCAATGTATGTCATTGAGCTTATCCAAGACATCCTGCTCCGCTATTAATTCCAGTTATAAAAACTTACCTTGACACACAAATTCTACTCTTACCTGTACTCCTGCCTGCTTTCCAGGACATGCCTCCATGGCCTATATCAATTAACTAAATAATTATTGTAGTACCAGTGCAAAGTTTTTAAATGACTTGCAATTCTGAGCAGTGTATGATTCTAGCTTTGATCAAAAACTCTTTCCAGATTTGTCCTAGTATTGCAAATGATTCAGACTCAACAACTATCCCCAGATTTGACTAAGTACTGTGAGTGACCCAGACATCTTAAGTGACTACTGCTTTTTTCTTCCACCTACCTCAATTCCTGCCTGTCACGCTACTGCCTATCCCCTGCCTCTTTGATCCCAGACTGTCAATCAACTATTCCTCTACTCTCTGTGAGTAATATTGGTTAAGTGCTTGAGAATGAATAAAATCTCAAGTGATTTGTGGCCTGTACTCCCCCTTGTTGAGTACCTCTTTCACAGTGATTCCCTAGTTTGCAGTGACCACAAAAGTTAACTAACTGCCATTGCAATAAACTCTGTTCATAGTATTCTACCATATAATGGTCTCCATCCACTCATTACACTTGCTTAGAAATTTTTTTCTACTCCGTCCTGCTGATATTCATTACATAGTTCTGCACAGTAGCTTGTTTCAGTCCTGTTTCCTTGTTTCACTTATGTCACTTTCCTTTCAGTCAGTCCAATACTTTGGTCCTATAGGGACTGTCATCCTACAATCCACTCGGTGGAGCATTTGCTGCCTCTTTTGGGTTTCTTTGGTGTCACGTCACTCACATTGTGACATCATCTGTTGGCGCCTATATCTAGGCACTTCTACTGGAAGTTAGGGGCACTTTCACAGTGTTCCTGCACACGGTTGTGGTTGCGTCTTGTTCTCTGTGTCTCCTGCTTTAGCCTTATTGATTCACATGGTGCTAATCTCTTGCCTAGTCTGATCATTCTTTTGCCTCCTGATTAGAACCCTGTTGATGCCTGACAGTTGCTGACCTTGTCTTGATCATTCTTCTGCCTGTTGATTAGAACCATGTTGATGTCAGAGAACTGCTGACCTACTGAATTGTCATCTTGACCATTCTTCTGCATGTCTATGCCATAATAAACCAGGAAACTATCAGACTTAGAGAGATCAGATGAACATTCCCTAAGTCACACCATAGTTCCCTCAGCAATAGTTAACTATACTGGTACACCTCTCCTGGTCTACTACTATGTACAAAAAAGCCTTCAAAGATCTTTATTTTGCCCAGCGACATAGTATTCCTCTTCTCTCCAAAGATCCATCAGTCAGTATTGTTGCCATTAATGGTACCCCTCTTGGTAATGGTCATATCACTCTTAAGACCATACCTATTCATTTACTGTTTGCTACAGTTCATTTTGAGACCATTGAGTTTGATGTTATCAACCCTCCCCAGTCTCCTGTAATATTAAGATTTCCCTGGTTAAGGAAGAATAATCTGCTTATTGATTGGACACAAGGAACACTGTATTTTCTTCTGGTCATAGTTCTCCTCTGGTGGCCTCTACTATGGACCTTAATTCCATAGAGTTGACAGTCTCTGCTGTTCAGATACCTATTCCATACCAAGCCTATGCAGATGTCTTTTCTAAGGTCAGGGTTGAGACCCTTCCACCTCACAGACCCTATGATTGCCCCATAGGGATTCTGCCTGGTGTTACACCTCCTAGAGAAGGACAACTTGTCTCTTCCGGAGGCTGCAGGTCTTGAGATGTATATCGGGAGATCCTGGCTCGAGGGTTCATATGTCCCTCTTTCTTCTGCAGGAGCAGGGATTTTCTTCGGTAAGAAAAAGGACAGGTCCCTATGCCCCTGTATAGATTATTGAGGACTCAATGCTGTTACCCATAAAAACAGCTATCCCTTTCCTCTTATACCCGAGCCCCTTGAGAGGTTGCACGGATCCATCATCTTCACCAAACTGTATCTTCGAGGGGCTTACAATCTGGTTTATATGCAAGAAGGTGATTGATGGAAGACCGCCTTTAACACTTGCTTTGGGAATTATAAGTATTGCATAATGCCCTCTGGCTTGCCAAATGCTCCAGCTGTGTTTCAGGCTTTTGGGATCTTCTTCTTTCATGCATCATTGTGTATCTCAATGACATCCTGATTTTCTCCAGAGACCTAATTGTGCACTGTGGTCATGTTCATACGGTTCTAGGTTGTATATGAATAATCATATTTTTGGCAACTTAGAGAAGTGCAGTTTCAAGAGAGAATTATTGCCCTTCCTTCGTTACATTATCTCAGCCACAGGCTTAGCATGGATCCCTACAAGGTCAGTGCCGTGATAGAGTGGCAAGTGCCTTGCACTACTAGAGACATCCAAAGATTTATAGGCTTCACCAGTTGCTACCAGAGCTTCATAAATAATTTTTCCAAGGTGATCCAGGCTATAGTGCACCTAATTCCTGGTCTACGCAAGCTTTAGAGTAGGGGAGGGCAAAAGTGAGAAAAATTTCCAGCATGACTTTTTGTGAAAAACATTTTTTTTTCTATTTTTTCACTAACATACATAGTAACATAGTAGATAAGGCTGAAAAAAGACATGCGTCCATCAAGTCCAGCCCATGCCAATAACACTCCTGTTGATCCAGAGGAAGGCAACAAAAAAGCCCTCTGGAGCAATTTCCAGTGTAGGTGTGTGTGTGTGTGTGTGTCAAATAGTTCCCCGGCTCAATATCCTATTTGCTTTGAAGCAATCTGTCATAACTGTCAATATTGTTCTGTGCTAGATAGGCATCCATTGCTTTTTTGAATGCAGTTACATTATCTGCAAGCACAACATCCCGAGGCAAAGAATTCCATAGCCTTACCGCCCTTACTGTAAAGAATCCCTGCCTGTGTTTTAGTTGAAAGCGCCTTTCCTCAAGTCTTAATGGATGACCTCTTGTTCACTGTTTTCTTCTTTTCTCCAATGTAAAATGTTCCTTCTTTTTGCCTATTCCACCAAATTTTTCTCCTATTCCAACACATTTTTATCCTATTCAAACACATTTTTCTCCTATCCAGCACATATTTCGTTGTATGGTGTAACATTTCCTAGCACAATATTACTTCTTCTGAGGGCTGTAGTGGAGAAATAAGTAGCTGAAAGTCAAAGTTCAGAGCCCTATAGCAACATATACAGTGAAAAATTTGTTAGCATGAAGAGTGCTTGTGTCCTTTGCCCACAACACTAATTTCCTGCTTAAGTGACACTGGCTCATGTTCATTATGATGTCAAGTGATAAAAATAAAATAAAGTCCAACCTACAATGTGACAGATGTGTATGGTAGTGGTGGTGGGGGACTGGCATGATGTGATTGGTGGGACCTTGACAAACTGCATGCACCCCAGGAGGAGAGGGATCATCATCATCACTTACTGCACAATCTGCAGCAACCATTTCTGCAGTTGGTTTTTGATCTACCACTTTACTCCCACTTTCATGCACTTCTCCACCTTTCCCCCTTTCCCTTGTGCATTTTCTGGACATTATTCAACTACTGAGTGTGTGTTTTTACTCTCTAAGTACACAACTGATGGAGTGTGATGTCTTGCTTTAGCCCTCAAAAAAATTCTCAATGTTGTCTGATGTCTATTAAGTCTGCCTCAGTCACAGAGCTCACATCAGGCTCACAGTCAGCTGTCTGTCACCTAATTTATGTATTTGTTTAATTATTTATGTATTTTATTATTATTTTTTTTAAGTTGTCCACACTATCTTATCACAGTTAGACCAAAAAAATATATACAAATAAGAAACAAAATCATCAACTTCTTTCACCAGACTTTCCAAGCACAGAGACAATAAAAGCAAAATCAGCAAATAATTTGCACCCCAGCTGCCTGTGTCATTCACACCATATTTTAGGGTATTTGGGGTCAACCTCCTTCCTCCCTTCTTGTCCCCCAGAGTGCCCCCATACTCCCCTAATACAGTGAACATTGTCCTACCTTAAAGACTCCCTAAAGCTTCAATTCCCCTTTATTTACCTATCTTCTCTAGCTAAAAACATGCTGCTTTCTCCTCTCACAAACACAAAATGGCATGCAATGGGAACCTGACATACTTGTATACAGCTATATAAAAGTACAGAAAACTTTCACATGGTGGGGAAAACATTTTCTTCCCATTGATTTCAATGCAATGAGCTAGGCAGAAAAAGCGGTAAAATGGCACTTTTTGCTGGAAATTTTTCAACAAGTGGAAAATGCCATTTTTCGCCAGTTTTAGTTTGAGGCGAAAATGTTTGTCCATCCCTACCTTGGAGGCCTTTTGATCCTTCAAACATGCCTTCACATCAGAGCCACTGGTCTTTTACCCAGATCCTACCCTACCTTTTATTGTGGAGGTGGATGCTTCTAAGGTTACTGCTGGAGCAGTGCTTTCCCAGCTTATGGGTCCTTCCGGATCTCTTCGACCTTGTTCTTATTTCTCATGCCAGTTCTTAGTAGCCAAGACAAATTATGATACAGGAAACAGGGAGTTGCTGGCTATTAAATTAGCCCTGGTGGAATGACACTATTTTCTAGAGCAGTGTTTCTCAACTCCTGTCCTCAGGACCCACTAACAAGCCAGGATTTGAGGATTTCCTTGTTAGAGCACAGGTGAGATAATCAATGTGAATGAGCCTCTGATCACCACACCTGTGCTCTAGCAGAGAAATCCCTAAGTCCTGGCCTGTTAGTGGGTCCTGAGGGCAGGAGCTGAGACACTGTTCTATAGGGGACAACACATCCCATCAGCATCCTAACCGACCATTGTAACTTAGCCTACCTAGCCTCCGTTAATTGACACACACCCCACCAGGCCAGATGGTTCCTGTTCTTCTCCAGTTAGAATTCACCATTTTCTATATTCCAGGAACCAAGAGCTGACACTTTGTCTAGGAAGTTCGATGAGTGCTCAGTCTCATCTTCTGCTCCAGAACTTATCTTGTCATCTTCTCTAATTTGGGATGTTTGTCCACCCTAATACTTAGATGCATACAGGACGCCCAGACCAGAGGGTCTGCCTTCACGAACCTACCCCTCACAGCTATTTGTTCCTGATACGTATCGATGTGAAGTGTTGTCATGGTGCAATCTGTTATGTATAGTGGGACATCTAGGGGTGGATCATACATATGATCTCCTTATGCACTACTTCTGGTGGCCTGTCCAGTCTGTGCCTGGGTGAAAACTCCTAGAGTCAGGTCTTTTGCATCCTCTACCAATCTCAGCTTTACAATGGACCCATATGGCCATGGATTTCATGGTAGACCTGCCGATATCCTGTGGGAAAACCACAATATTGGCGGCTGTTGACCATTTCTCCAAGAAGGGACATTTCATCCCCCTCGGCAGCAAACTTTGTGGAGGTCTTCATCGCCGATGTTATGCTGCTTTATGGTGTTCCTCTACACATAACCTCATATAGGGGTACCTAATTCACTTCCCTCTTCTGGAAGTTGTTTTGTACCCATTTAGGCATATCTCTTCCATACCAAACCCCTTAACCAGTATTTGGGAAACTACCTACGCAACCATCAGCATGATAATTGGGTACATCTGTTGCCTTGGGGTGAATTTTCACTTTAACATTCTTCTCTTGGGTGCTCCCCTTTTATTCCACTTTGGGTTGCAATCCCCGACTCTTGTTGCTTTCTCCTGAGGTGTCTCTGGTACCAGCCGAAGAGAGAAGGATTCAGTCCATGGTTAGATATTGGCAATCAGTGTGGTCGGCTCTTCTTAAGGTGCAGATGTGACAGAAGGCTGTAGCCGATCATCTCCTAACCTCGGCACCTTTGTTTTGCTCCTTCCATCACACTTTCCTGTCAACGCCTGGTAGGTAGGCTCAGAAGGTGCCTCTTGGATGAGGGGCAGTGTCATCCTATGCTCCACTTGGTGGAGAATTTTCTGCCTCTTCCGGGTCTCTTTGGAATCATGTCACTAACACCATGATGTTATCTGTGGGTGCCTATATCTAGGCGCTTCTGCCGGTTGTTTAGTGCACTTTCACAGTGTTCCTGTGTACTGTTGCATTTACTTTTTGTTCCATGTGTCTCCTGCTTTAGCCTTATTGACTCCCCTGGTACTGATCTCTTGCCTAGTCTGACTATTCTTTTGCCTGCTGATTAGAACCCTGTTGATGCCTGACATCTGCTGACCTTCTGCATTGTCTTGTCCATTCTTCTGCCTGATGATTTTGACCCTGACCTATTCTCATTGTTGCCGATCTTTGCTGATTTGACCACTCTTTTCTTGCTGACTAGGGACTCCAGTTTTGCCTACACTCTGTGACTCATCGCTACCTGGACTACAGCTCAGTTCAGTCCCCTTCTTAATGGGGTCTTTTATCTCTTTACTTTTACTGGTGTTATCCTTGGAGAGGCCCATCAACCCTACCTGTGCTCCCTAGGCCTCATACTCCAGCCTTCACTCTCCCCTGCAGGAGAGTTGGTGCTGTTTGTTGAGGTATCACCCAGGGCTCACTTCCAGCTCCTCTGGTACTTGTCATCCGACCTTGCGACTGGCACCTTTAACTCGGCCCTCTCTGCAGCATTCATAGCCATACTCCTGAGAACTCCCTCTCTTGCAAGTTCCCACCTGTGCAGGTCTGTTGTTGACAGGGACTCATTGCACTCTAGTTATAGCATCTGCAGCTGACACAGATCTCTAACCACAGGTTTTCAAGATGGTGCTTATATTCCTCCTAACTCCTGCAGGACCGCTTCCCATGTCTGAACATCTCTCCTCTCCAAAATGTATCTGATCCTGGCACTTCAGGCCTGCTCTCCTTTGAAGCACATTAACCTTGGCTTGCTCCACCCTTCCTTTCCCTTGGCCTGTTCCCCTTTCTTTCCCTGAGCCCCCTTACCTTCGCTTCTCTTGACTCAGTCTTGCTTTGCCCCCCCTTGGCTTCTGATAGTCTCATCCACACTCCAGTCAACTCTTGCTCCCACCCCTTTCTGTCCCATAATCCTTTCCCACACTCCCCTGTCCCTCCCTCACCCTGTCCTGCCTTTCTCTTTGTAATTTGTTCCAGATTGATTCTGACAGATTTGGAATTTTTTCCAGGTGCTCTGAATCACTTTTCAAAATTAATATTGTAGATTTTGTTAATCTCTGCTGCTAAATAATACATTTATCATTACTTGTGGCATAATGACAACATTTTCTTGTTATGGTATGGGTACTCAGAGTCATTACAAAATTGCAATGATTCCACCAATGTCACAATAAAATGTATATCGATCTTTATGATATAATCATCAAGGGGAAGTTTCAGTTTTGCAAATGTGGATTACATTAATTAACAATAAAACACATGTCATTTTTTTGAAAATCAATAGACAGGAATATGTTGCTTTCAGAAAATAACCACCACCCACCCAACCTATTAATGAGTGTGCTGTATTCAGAGATGTGTGGGGCAGCCAGTGAGAATCAACTGCAATCCAAGTTCTTAACATCTGGAGATACAAAGCTTTTGAAAATGACTTTTCTGCCAGAGAAATAACCCCAGATTGAATAACTCTAAAATTCAGAGATTTCAACAGGGATGAATGTTTGAGTTCTACAAGTGTCAACACTGCACGGGATAAACTAACATGTTTAAAAACATATTCTGTGAAATTTGAGGCTATTAACATGAATGAGATATCTAGACACAGTATAATGTAGTATTTTCTCTCACAGGTAACTGTCTATCTACATAAGTGTTACCATGTAAATTTGTACGACAGTGCATACTTCTAAAAAAATAATATAAATAATATACAAACACCCAGCTTTAAAGAAGCAAAAAGAGAATCAACACAAGCACTCACATGCCCAACAGTATTATATTACTACAAATCCAATGTTACCACAATAATCTCCCCGAACACCTTCCCCACCCAGAAGCTTTCAACAAAATATAAAAAATTCACACAAAACAAAACCAAAAAACAGAAACAAATATTATTTTAAAATCTTCTAAAAATTGGCACCACCAATAGCATATACATTTGCTAGATGATCTGCAGCTTCTAAACTTTTATCCAACTTCAATGACCCAATACATGATAAATTAGTATTCTTAAATGCTGAGCTCAGAACTGCAACTTTGTTTGTAGGGTCACTCATTTAATGTGATTATAGTCATTTAAACTTATCAATACAAAAAAGGGTAAATGACAAAAGGAATCTAAATACAACATATCTAAAGCAGACTTCCTGGCTGTGTTATGTATAAACATTTCAAACCGGATTAATAAAATGGTTGGAAATACGCGGATTAGTGAAATATTCCAAAACATTCATAGCACATAAATGCTGACCAAACAAGCCATTAAGTATACATAATTATCATTATTATAGTATATTTATCAGACTCGATATTCCATCTCACACAGCTTTTCCTGTGTCATAATAAATCTTCTTGAATCCTCTTGATCTCAGTTTATATCACCACTACGCTTTTCCAACAGATTTTCTGTTTCCAAATTTTCACCAGCCTCTTTCCTTCAATTAATCAGCCTCTTCACCACTTTCTTCACATATTTGATCCCTTAACTTGATGGCAGTACACAGACAAATGTGTTTAGATAATATAGAACAGTGTTGACCATTTTTTTTTCCTCAAGGGCCAGATTCAGAAAAGTATAGTGCAGAACACTGATCCTCAAGAGCTACCATCAGTGCACATTTTCATGATATACCAGCTACAACACAGGTTAGCTAATTAGTAGCTCAGTCACTTTAATTGGTCTGTCTGTGCTCATTCTCTGTTTGGTATCTCTTGAGAGTCAAGGTTGGCTACACCTGGTACAGTGGCATCAAATAATGTAATGACCTTAAAGGCAAACATATGTACAATCGAAGTTTAAACTAAACTGGCTATTATATGCAACTTGATAGCTTAATTATGAATAAGCTATCCTGAAATCTTGTAACCTGTAACCTGTCATATTCAACATGAAATGTCTACCTCATTGCAATGCTTTACAGAATGTGGACCTCAATTTGGACACCTTTTATACAGCAAATAAGGATCTTAGCTTTTTTGTTTTTCTTTTCCTTTTTATGAATTTTGATTGAGAACTTGTGTCTGTAGAAACAGTTGTTCTACCAGTATCTTCTAAACTCTTCAGGGAAATCTGCACATGTTTTATTAATTATTATTAGTAATAAGATTGATATCTGGCTTCTTAAGAAATCCTCTACACCTAGCTCATTCCATTGAAATCTATGGGAACATAGAAGTTATACACAACACATAGCAAATATTATTGTATTTCCCAAAGGCATAGTATAAAAGGAACATGAGGGTGGGGGGCAGTTAATAAAAAATAAATCCTAAATAAAATAGAAAACATAAGACATGGTATAAAGGGGTCTGAGGAGGGTGTCTGTGTTGGTGAATGAATGAATCATTTGAACAGGGAATTTGTTTTGGGGGTTTCTTGACTGCTATTGTGAGAACAGTTAATAATAAATAAATCAATAAAATAAAATAAGACATTTGTATGTAAAGTGATAGAGATAGGAACCCCCTGACATAAGCTGCCACTGGGGTGGACTGATACTTGACTTGATAGAGTATTTTGTAGAGGATGATTTGTTTGATTTGTTGTTAAAGGCCTTTGTAGGACTTAGACTTATTAGATGCCCAAGCCCTGAAGAAACATTGATTTGTAGGACTTAAGCTTGTTTGGCACAAGCCCTAAGGAAACATTGATTTGTTTTTGTTTTTTTTGTAGGAATAGTTTATATTTATTTATTTATTTATTTTTTAAACACAAGCCCTGAGAAAAAAATAAAAATGCCCTGCTGGCCTAATGCCAGCAGGTCATGTTGGCCAGTGGCCACTGTCCTCCTGTGTCCTGAGTTGCATCTGCTGTTCGTACTGCTGCTGCTGAGTTGCTTAAGCAGCAGGATGATTAGGCAACTGAAAGGGAATGGGATAAAAAATAGCAGTAACATGGAAGATGGATGCCACTTGCCACAATTGGCTCCAGGGTTGCGCCTGAGGCAGTAGCAGCACAATAAGTAGCCCCCTGTCTATGTGGAGAAAAGAACAAGTTGGCCAATAATTTTTCTCCACCAGCCTCTCCTCCAAAATCATGGGTGTGTTGTTATTAGAATATACATTTTTCTCTTGAGAGCAGGAACTGTGACTCTCATCAGCAACAGCAAGGTGCACAGTATGTGTGGTAAATAACATCTGGGGGCACAACTGTATCCAAACACCATGACACCAGAACCCAAGTACTGGTGCTGTCAGTATACCCCTTGTCCAGACCCCACTAAGGACACATGACAACTTGCTGACAGTTTAATAGTAATGATGAACCCTCCCTGCTAGCATCTTAGCATATTCTGTGGGATGGAATCTCCTCATATGCCGCTTGATGACCTGGTATCGATTCTCCTCCACCACACTGGCATGTGTGGTCAGTGCACCACACAGTGTGCAGTGGGTAGAGACGAACTGTCATATCCTAACATCAACAGAGTGGATATCATTTTGCCGGGGGAGGTAATGATGAACGAGATGGACTGGCAGGAGATGTACTTGTTACCCTACAGGAAGAAGGTGAAGTTGATGGTGAGCTAGTTGTTTCGCTTGTCATGGAACTTCCAGTGTCTGTCTGAGTTTCTTTATTCTCCCTTCTCTTTGATCTCCACCTCTCCTCTTGGTGCCTTTCTGGAGAGTCAGGTGGTACAGTAACAGTGGAGCTAGATTTCTGTAATGGGTGTTTGGCTTTAACATGTTTGACATAAATGTCATGGTGTCTGTGTTTCAGGTGTGTTATCAGGGAGGTTGTGCCAAGGTATGTTCCCTCCTTTCCCCTTTTTACTAACTTGTCACAAATTTTGCACTGTACATTTGTTGATGATGACTGCGCTGTGCCTGCCAGAAGAGAATAATAGTCCCACACCCATGACTTCTGGGGGCAGGGATAGGGAACAGGTGGAGAAGAATGGCCTCTTTCTTCTTGTCCTCCACATTCCCCTTCACTTTCTGTGGCAAATGATAATGTTGCTGGTACTGCCTCAGATTTAGCACTACAACTAGGACCAGGAGTATTGCTGGTGCTGGGAAGTGGAACCTGTCCTAGTCCCGCATCACTTGTTGACCCCATTCCCACTGTGACCAGGGTGGTCTGTGGCACAATAGCCTGATCCTCACCACCCTGTTGCCCTTGCATCTCAGCAGCAGCAGGAATTAGAGCAGTTGCAAATTCCAAAAATTCTAAAAGCTGACTGCTAGTGGTGGTGGTGATGCCCATCCTCGTCTCCCATTCCTTCTCAGTTTCTGATAAAAAGGCCATCAATGTCTCTTCCACCCCAGCTTCCCCAACTCCACCACCACCACCACTAGTCCCTACGTGCTGCTGCTATATTATAGACATCTCCCTGCTGCTTGGAGGAGGTGTGGAGCAAAGTGACAGAGGGTCCCCTGCTGTCACACTTGGCATCATCTTCTCCTTCCCCCCATCCTGAGTATTACAAGATACACTAGCAGCTTCAGCACTGGTGGCAGCAGCTTGAACACTGGTGGCAGAACTTCAGCACTGGCAGCAGGCACTGGACTGGTTTCAACACGGGCAAAAACAGTGTCAGCAGAGGCAGCATGTCTAGCAGCAGGCACAGGCAGCTGACCTGTCCTGCTCTCACTAGTACTACCCTTTTCTCCCTCCCTTCCCATTCTCTTTTTCCCTCCCTTCCCATTCCCTTTTTCCCTCCCTTCCCATTAAATTCCCCAAGATCCTTTGGGGTGATTTAGGGGGACTAGACAGCATTAGTTCAGTAGTGGTCCCTTCCTCCTCCTCCTCAGACTCAGTGGACACATAAGGGTCCTTCCAACTCCTCCACTGATTATTTTTCACCCTGTTCATAGTGATAGCAGTCACTATGAGCCTTTCCTGCCTCAATTTTGACAAAATATCACAGCAGAACAGCACAGCACGTCTGACTTCAGTGAAAACATCACCTTTTTATAGCGGAAATGCGAAAACAACGTAAATCAATGGGCAGAAACTTTCTAGCCATTGAAAAAATGGTGAAAGATTTTAGCCAGTGGGTGAAACATGTGAAAATTTTAAAGGTTAGTTTTAAAGCGGATTTTCCTGCGAAAAAGCGGATAACAACTTGGTTTTCGCAAAATTTCTCATAGGAACATGGCGACAACTTTCACCCATCTCTAACCTAAAGCTTCTCTAGAGTGCTGGGATTGGTAATACTTAATAATTACTAATCCCTATATTAAAGTCATATTAAAAAGAAATGTATTGCCCCCAGTGTCATCTCCCAAACCTTTTTGGTTTGAGAGATAATCGCTCCTAAAGTTCCTCCTCTCTCCCCCTTCCCCGAAGTCAGCGTTGTAGCTGACTGAAGGGAAATCCGGTCTTACGATCATCAGGCAGCTCTGCAGCAGTGCCAAGATTGCGTTAATAAAAAAATCCAAGCACAAGTACAAGACCATTTCAGTGAAAGATTTATTTTTTATTAACGCGATCACGGCTGTGCTGCAGAACCGACTGACGGTTGTACGACAGGCTTCCCTGCAGTCAGTTAGAACGCTGACTTCGGGGAAGGGGGAGGGAGAGGGGAACTTTAGGAGCGATTATCTCTCAAATCATAAAGGTTTGAGAGATGACACTGGGGGCAATACATTACTTTTTAATATGACTTTAATATAGGATTAGCAATTATTAAGTATTACTATCCCTTTAAATATAAAAGTGAGTGGCATGAGGCTTGAAAGTCTTTAATAGAATGCACTTTCTAGTAACTCTGCAAACAGGGTTCCAGGATGTTTTATAAAAACAATAAAGTATGTATTGTTAAAAATTGTAATGCAGATAAAAAAAAAACAATGTCTTGCGTGGGGTCAAGGACAATCATAGCACTTAGGGCCGTATGTTCAAAGGGATAACGACAAAAAATTGTCGTATGAAAGACAAAATCAAGTAATTGAATGCATGAACGACATATTTTCTATAGAGTATACGACAAAAAACTAGTAATGTCCGTTGTGTACGGGCAAAGGGGCGGGGCTAAACTATTTTCCAGTGTCGCATAGAGGAAAAGAAAATTTGTCGTAACTAAGGACAAAAAAATGTCTTTCAAAAGACAAAATTTGTACATCAAGAAAAAAGTGGAGGGAATGTGTTCTGAATATGAGCATTTTTGTCTTTAGTTAAGACATTTTTGTCATTAGTTAAGACATTTTTAAAGACATTTTTGTTGTTAAGACATTTTTTAAGACATTTTTTGTCTTTAGTTAAGACATTTTTTTGTCATTCCATACGACAGTTTCAGTCAGGACAAACGACATATTTCCAATCACAACAGACACTCTCTGAAAATTTTAATGATCCCAACGACACTGTACTTTGAAAAGTCATCACAAACGACAAAAGCTATTTCGCTACTTCTTTGAACATATGGCCCATAGTCTCCCATTGTTGAGAAATTAAAAGGAAGGTGATAAGAAAAAGACTGACATTTTCTGTAGCCCTAACTGATATAGCTAGAAAAAGAAAAAAAAAACACTTCACAAAGAAAACAGTGAAACTGTCTAAAGATTGGGTGCATGTTATCCAAAATAAATTACTTCATCATTAACCCCTTAAGGACCGGCACGCACGCACATGGCCAGCACTTAAAGGGATAGTAATGGTTAATTTTAAGTTGATTTAATATGGTAGACATTAAAAAAAGGTTAACATCAATGTAAGTCTTATCTCTCAAACCTTTATGGTTTGAGAGATATAACTTGCTAAAGTTACCTTTTCCTGGCTGTTTCACTCAAGTCTGCCATCTAGCTGACAGCTGCAGATTCCAGTCATTTGACCAGGCAGAGGCTCTTCAGCAGAGCTGAAATCACACTATTTAGTAATAAATACTTCATTGGAACGGTCTACAAAGTGTGCTTGCAAACCAGGCACACATTGTAGACCATTCTAAATTAAGTATTTATCATTAGATATCATTATATCGGCCCTGCTGAAGAGCCGCATCTGGTTGCGAGACCAGACTCTGCTTCTGAAGCTTTACAGCTCGTCAAGCAGAAAGGGGAGGGACCAAAGAACTTTATTTTCACATATCTCTCAAACCATAATGGTTTGAGAGATATGAATAAGTGCAAGTACTCTCTTTTAATTGTATCTACCATATAGTTAATAATTTTTTTCTGACATTATTATCCCTTTAAGGACCATGGAGTATTTTTTTTTCAGGTATCGAGCTTCAGGCTGTGTAGGGAGCCCTGAAATCCATGACGTACCTTTACGGCATGGGTCCTTTAGGCACTTATATCCATGACCTACATGTACGTCCTTGGACATTAAGGGGTTAAGAAAGCCTGCCACTGGCAGAAGATAAGGCAAAGGGGCAATAACTCTTGATAACAACTTTTAAAATTACCTATAGTTTTTAATTTATGAAGTATTTAATGTTATTTTTGTCAGTTCATACATGCCAGCTAGATAACATTCCACACAGCTCTCCCTCCTACCTGCCAATCCATGCCAGACAGTACTAGCTATTGTGCATAAAATGACATACTGGCAATAATGAACAGTCACTTTTAGGAATCTTTTTTAAAGTGTGTGTAACTTTTCAGAGACTAACAAAAGATCATGAATTTAAAGAGATAGTTATGTTTCACAAAAAAACAGCTCTGGTTAATCTTCATAGTATTTAGGCCATGGAGAGTGTTATTTCAATACTGTCAGAGTTGTAGTTCAAGAGTAATTGAAGGATAAAACCTAGTGTAAGCCACCTTCCCTCAGATGCGGAATCTGGTCTCTTAACCAGACAAGTCACTGAAAGAGACAATTTTCTTACTGTGAGTATAAGGAAAAACCTGCCCCCCTTGACAAGTTTTTCAGGTTTTTCCTTATGCTCACTGAAGATTGTACCTCTCTGCGATCCATTGGACAGTCTTGCTGCTCTGAGGTGAGCAGTGTTACATCAGTAAAAGAGGTGGGAGGGGAATACTTTATAATTCAGTTACTCTTGAACTACAACTCTGACAGTATTGAAATAACCTCTCCATGGTCCAAACACTATGAAGATTAATCAGTGCTGCTTTTTTGTGAAACATTACTATCCTTTTAAAATATTTTTCCAGCCTATTTTCTGTAATTTATTGTTTGTCTGTGGACATAGAAAGTCAGGAGGAAATCTGTAATGTAATATGTATACAATGATGAAAGTAATGGAAACCGCTGAACAGGGTACTGTTGAAAGAGCTACATTAATTATTTTTATTCATGCACAAATGGCACACAGCATTTTGGGAGGTATTTAACCTCCTTTCTTTAGGTATATCTGATGAAGGGAGTTAAAATATCTGCTGAAATACTTTGTGGATATTGCTACATGAATGAACTGGGTTAATCCCCCCTACACACCATCATAGTGTACAGTGGTATCCTATGTTTGCTCTTTGTCAAGAGGGAGTATCATTACTTCACCTGACATCAGTATACTTGCCTTTATATTAATATGTGCTCTTAAATGTTAATTTCCTTTACGTTTCTGTTGGCAGTCTACATCTCAGCCTTTTTTCGATCACTTAGATACATTGAGACATATGTATAAAGGAAAAAGTTTAACAATTCTATAGCATAAAGAACATATAAATATTCCCTTTGATTTAAAGGGATAGTAATACTTTGTTTTATCTTTATTTTATTTTGTAGGCATTAAAAAACATGAAGAATGATATGTCTTATTTCTCAAAGCTTTATGGTTTGAGAGATATTCACAAGCAAAGTTTCCCCTCCCGCCCCTTTTACCTAGTGTAAGTCATCTCTTCTCAGATGTGGAATGCAGTCCATAGACCAGACAGATAACAGAAGGGGACAATCTTCTTCCTATGAGAACAATGAAAGCCCTGCCCCCCTTGACAAGTTTTTCAGGTTTTTCCCTTATCTTAACTGAAGATTATCCCTCTCTGCAATCTACCTGGACACCTCCCTTCTGCTCTGGCTGAGCAGTGTTACATCAGTAAAAGGGGTGGGAGGAGAATACTTTGTCATTGAATTACTCTTGAACTACAACTATGACAGAATTGAAATAACACTCTCCAAAGTCCAAATACTTTGATGATTAAATAGAGCTGCTTTTATTATGAAACATTACTATCCCTTTAAATGGGGATTTTAACACCATAAATGCTAGAGGAGTCACTTCATAATACAGTCAGTGACATATCTGCTACTTTCAAATCCCATTTCTGCATCTATGTGCTTTGCCTTTACATGCTAAAATCTAGCAACTCAGTTATAAACATACTTAAAATAATTAGACATAGCAAATAGTTTTAATAAACCACATGTTCACTCACTTCCATCCATCCACATCCTATGCCACTTTTCCAATATGATTGAAGAGGAGGTTTCTGCCCTTCTTTCCTCTGCACACTTTACAGTCCTCTTAACTGTAACTGTAGCTTAACTATGTCCCATTATTATTTACCTATTATCTATTATACTGTATGTCCAAAATTAAATGATCTCTTCACCCACATTTCTACATTATTTTAAAATGGAACTTGCCACATTTTATCCCGCATTTTGTTTTTTTTCTACAAATATCACCACCTATATCTTCCTCCAGATGCCTCAAAGCTACATAAGGAGATTGGGTGTTGCAGCTAAACTGTCTTTCTTTACTCCATCTCCCTACTTGACCTTATACAATCTATCTTTCAACCTTTAAATTCTACAGAGACAGCACTGACAAAAGTATCTGACAACCTACTGGGTTCCAAGTCTATAGGTCACTTTTCTTTTGTGATTTTTCTGGACCTCTCCATTATACTGTCAATCACTTACTTCTCCAGTCCACCCTCCACTTATTTAATATACAGGACTGTGCTCTATCCCATTCTCGTTATTCTTATCTCACCACCTCTTCTCTGGTAAATCTTCCTCTACACTTCCACTTTTCAGTATTATCCCATAAGACTCAATCTTTAGACCTCTTGATAAAAAATACACTCCATCAGCTTGTATTCCTATCTTTACCAAGATTACATCCACATTTACCTCTGACTTCCTGACCCTCTTCCATCCTTCTTGTCTCACATTATAAAATTTCTTACAGATGTCTGCTGCTAGTTGTCCCGTTGATACCTGACACTTAACCAATCACTTACACAAAAGCTTTCCCACACTGGTGTGAACTCCACAATCTTATCATCTACACATCTCCTTTGTCTGATGTCTTAGTCATTCACATCATTCATCATCGCCAGTCCCAAAACTAGTTGTGTTATCATCAATAAAAAATATATTGAAACTATCAATTTTCTTACCCATGAACCTACAAATCACTTATCATTATATATAAATACTAAAAGCTTCAATTAGTCATCAGATTCCTCCAAATTACAGTTGATCTCTTACTTCATTTGATAATCCTCATGATCCATTCTGTTATGTGACTCAATTGGGTACCCACATAGATCCTAAAAATCTCTCCACAGTTTTGACACTATGGCATATCTCACTTTGTGTTGACAGCATAGATACCTCTCCTGAGCTCTCAAATCTTTGGAACTCACTATCACCCTCCATCAGACTATGCCAATGCTTTCTAATATCAAACACTTCTTTAAAACTTTCTCTTTTAATCACACCTGTCTTCAATAAAAAATCTCAACTTGTTCTCCCCACCAAAATTGTTTTCTTCATGTATCCTGCCATAGTAAAACAGGAGATTGTTGGAATAAATGAACATTTTCACCTCAAAAGCAGAAAGGGACGTTTTTCTGTTTTTTTTTTCTTCTCATTGAAATAATTTATAAAAAAAATTAATTTACCAAAACAAACACAAATTAAGTGTTCCCTCATGTATTCCTGCTGTGTTAACTTGCCAGTATAAAACGGGGTATCAATTTACCATATGTCAGTCTGTGCTTTGGACAGAGAGAAAGCTGCTGACATTTGATGCAAGCTATTGCAGGCAGATAGGCAAAGAAAATGAGCTACATTTACTTAATTTAAGAATTCTTGGTGGAAGCCAGATGAGCTCTAGACAGGTAGGGTGTGTATGAGTGTGTGTGGGGGGGTAGATGTGAAGGGAGAAAAGAGAGTTAAAACACTTTTTGACTGGAATCATCATGGAGCATGGCCTAACTGAGCATGAATTCAGGCATATAGTAGCTGAGCTCTGTGCTTCCACTAGCAAAAATTGCAATTTAAAACTGGAAGTCTGACTATTTTCAACATCGATCCCTATTACCAAATTAAGCAGTAATAAAAGGCAAAAAAAAGAAAGTGAACATCTCAGATACCTCGGTTTCTAGATTCATTTAAAAGTGGCCTGCTCCTCCAACTCAACATGTAGCGTCACATGTCGCTGCCGTTCAGGCTTTCCTAGACCAGGAATCTGAGATCCGTCACTCTGCCTCTCTTTTCCCTCTGAGTATACCGGAGACTTTTAACTAAATGGAGTGCAACGGGTGAGCCCATCACCTAAACAGACCTCATGGCCCTACTTGCGGGTCTGACCTTTGAGGCTTAATGGAGGAAATGAAGCTCTTGTTCAAGGCTGAACTGGTGTCCATTAGGGTGGTTTTCTCCCAGCTTAGTCAACGAGTGGCATACTTGGAGGAAGATAAAAAGGTCTCGGAAGAACACACAACAAATCTCGAACAACTCCTCGTTGAACAGTGAGATGCAATACAGAACTTAACAACAAGAGTTGATTATCTGCAGAATAGAGACAGGGTTTGCAACAATAGAATTAAGCATCTTCCTGAGAGTGTGAAGATGCAAGACCTGTGGAGGAGACTGATCCCATTCTTCACGGCTCTTCTAGGAGACTTTCCAGGAGACTCTATACTACTAGAATGGGCCCAACAAGCTCTGAAGACCCGAGATCCATCTAGTCCTTGCTTTTTGGTGGTCTGTTTCTGACATTAGGGAATAAAAGAAGAGAAGCAGAGATGGAGCCCCCTCCTTTGTGCCAACTTGGAGGTACAGCTGTTCAATAATATATTGCCTCACACTCTCCAGTTCCACTGGTAGGCCAAAGGCCTCAGTGATCACTTGAGGAATGTACAAACAAAATACGAAGCAGCAGGTCCTTGTTTTATGCTGTACAGCTGATTTTCCTCCCATCTACTTCCTGAGCTGGGCTTTAAAGGGGAACTGAGCCAATTCTCAGTTGCCCTTCTGTTGTTGTTCAACACAGTTCATTTCCCTTCGGCTCTGTATGACCTGGCTTGTCTGACCATCCATCCCGGTGCTGACCTGTGGCTCAGTCTGTCTATTCTCCTGCCTACTCCTTGTGTATAGTGGACACCCAATCTGGTGCAGACCTGTGGCTCTGGCTGACTAACTGTACTGAGTATGACCCGGCTTGTCTGACCATCCATCTTGGTGCTCACCTGTGGCTCTGTCTGACTATTCTCCTGCCTTACTGTTCATAGTAGACTCCCAGTCTGGTGCAGACCTGTGGTTCTGGTTAAGACTTACATTTCGGTTTCACGGATTGAGGCTGGGTTTTCTCCCCGTTGCATTCCCTAGAGGAGTTTTCCTTTGTCGGACTGACAGCAGGCTTGCGTCAGTATTGTCTCCCTATCAGCTACTACCTTCAGGAGATTCCTTGGCCTACCCACTGACTGCAGGCGTAAGTCAGGTTGTCTCTTGCTGTGTTCCTGCTTGCCCTTCAGTATACAGAGACTACATGGCCGGGTGCCTGTTTCTGTTAGAGGCTCCCTCATTTAGGCAGACTCCTATTCCTGATAGAGTTGCTGACATTTAGTGGGACCTTTACTGCTTCTCCAGGATTATTTCCTATTTGTTATTCCTTGTTCTGTGATTACTCTTATTGTATTTATTTAATAAATTGTTACTTTTACTGTTCTGACTCCTGAATTATTCTTGGGAAACCGTGGCACCTATATTGGTATCCTTGTTAACTCTGGGTATCAAATCTCGTTAGGTACCTTGGGACCATCGACCCCTAGCCATCACTGTCTCCTCGGCCCTCCTGTTGGATGTTAAGTATTCCCATTCCTCTATGCTTCCCTCCTATCTCCTACCCTGCTAAACCTGAACCTTGTGGTGAAAACATGTTTAGACATGACATGCAGACAGTTTACCCACTGCTATTATATCCCTTAATTTTTAAGATTATAGTAACATAGTAACATAGTAATTTAGGTTGAAAAAAGACTTGCGTCCATCTAGTTCAACCCTTTTCCTATTCCTGTTTACCATCATTGATCCAAAAGAAGGCAAAAAAAAAAACAAACCCTCAATATAGCAATTTAAAATTCTGCCTTGAATGGGGGGGAGGAATTCCTTCTTGATTCCAAATGGCAATCAGATTTCTCCCTGGATCAACAAGCCCTAACTAAATATTAATCCCAATACTAACGTACATAGCCCTCTATGTTATGCTCTTTTAAATAAGTATCCAGGCCCCTTTTAAAGGCATCTAATGTATTTGATAGCACCACCTCCTCAGGAAGTGAATTCCATACCTTTATTGTCCTTACTGTAAAGAAACCCTTCCGCTGTTGTAGATTAAATCTCCTTTCCTCAAGTCTAAGTGGGTGGCCCCTTGTCCTGTGTACTGTTCTGTTAATGAACAGGTCTTTGGAGAGCCCTTTATATGGGCCTTGAACATATTTATATAGTGTTATCATATCCCCTCTAAGACGCCGTTTCTCTAGTGTGTACAAGTTTAACTTTTCTAGCCTTTCTTCATAACTAAAACTTTCCATTCCCCTTACTAGTTTTGTAGCCCTCCTCTGCACGTTCTCTAGTTCCATAATGTCCTTTTTCAGAAAGGGTGCCCAGAATTGAACAGCATATTCTAGGTGGGGTCTTACCATGGACCTGTAAAGAGGCATAATTATATCTTCCTCCCTTGAGTCAATACCCCTTTTAATACATGCCAATATCTTATTGGCCTTTGCAGCTGCCAGCTGGCACTGCATGCTACTGCTAAGTCTATTGTCTACCATTACTCCCAAATCCTTTTCATTAGTAGATTTTCCCAGAGGAACACCATCTAAACTATATGTTGCATTTTTATTATTATACCCAAAATGCATAACTTTACACTTGTCTATATTGAATCTCATTTGCCATTTGCCTGCCCAGTTACTCAATGAAGACACATCCAGTTCAGAGTTTATTACCTTACTTAATTTTGTGTCATCGGCAAACACTGATACATGGCTCCCTATGCCCTCTGGGAGGTCATTAATAAACAAATTAAAAAGAAGAGGACCCAGGACAGATCCCTGAGGTACTCCACTTATCACTTTTATCCAACTAGAGAACTTGCCATTTACTACCACTCTTTGCATTCTATCTTTCAGCCAATTTCCGATCCACACACAAACATTTTCCCCTAGGCCTATTTCATTCAATTTGTACAGTAACCTCTTGTGCGGAACTGTATCAAATGCCTTGGCAAAGTCTAAATAGATCACATCAACGCTGCACCCTCATCTATATTATTACTCACTTTTTCATAAAATGCGATCAAGTTCGTTTGACAAGACCTGTCTTTCACAAAGCCATGTTGGCTATTGCTAATGATATTCCTGTTCCAGCAGAATTCTTGAATATATTCCCTTAACAACCTTTCAAACAGCTTCCCTACCACAGATGTCAAGCTTACAGGTCTGTAATTTCCTGGCTGTGACTTTGATCTCTTTTTAAATATGGGCACCACATCTGCTTTACACCAATCCGTGGGCACCATACCTGAAATAAAAGAATCCCTGAAAATCAAATATAACGGTCTGGCCAGGGTCTGTCTTAGCTCTTTAAGTACCCGTGGGTGTATACCATCTGGCCCCGGGGCTTCGTCTACCTTAACACCATTCAATTGTTTTAACACTCTTTCTTGTGTTAGCCAGTCCCATGCTTGCTGTGACTGTTCTGTAAAAGTAGTTTGCAGATTCTTGTCCATTGGGTCTTCCTTGGTAAAAACAGAAGAAAAGAAATTATTTAAAATAATTATGCTAATTAATAAACCACTCAGTATAAATGGAAACTTCTGCTACCAATAATTACTGAATAAAAGTCCCTGTCCCTGATCCATCACCACCAATGGCAATCTGCATCCTTACTAGGATAGGCAAATAGGTATATATCTGACTATATACCTTGTAGTCAGAAAACATGACTAACATTATTGCTATTATAGATTAATTGTTAAAACCAATATTAATGCCTGCCATTTTCTCCCCCCCCCCCCCCACCTTGCCTTTCTTGTATTGTTCTGTTGGTGGAGCAGCATGAAACTGTTTCTCTATCCAAATGTGGTCTGCCTGTCTCATACTAAGGCACACAGTTGCTTGCCCCCACTCCCCCTATGTGCATACCCCAAATAGCCCAGTTTCTGATCATTATAACTCAGACTGAGATCTCATATTGAGAGGAAGAGGAAAGAAGGGAATTGCCTAGCTCATGCCACTCTCTACCCTCCAGACATTAATGGTCCACTAGCAATATGATTGTCACATTCCTAGTAGACACAAATTACCGTGACTTAAGTACCCTCCCATATAATCTACTCCGTCCTTATATAATTTGATGGGCTCTACACCCATAACCCTTGACACGCTTGTAGCGTATTTCCATGCTCAATCAGATGTTATGGTCAGCTGATAAAAATGAATTATTGAGCTCTTCTCACTACTCCTATATACCTTATTCATGGACTAACCTCATTCTTCCTCTCAATTTTCTATAAGTGGGGTTTCAATATAGACTCGACTGTCCACTGTGCATCCTACCTATGAGATTTTTTTTCTGTCACTCTAACTGCATGTTTGCCCCAGTGAACCTGACTCTTAATCACATATCCTTAAAACAGACTCAAAGTTCAAATGAAGGGGGGAACAGGAATGCTGTCCTGGCTATACACTTTCTCAGGGCCAATGACCCTCAAAATTGTGAGCTCCCACTCTAACAGCTGTGATACTACACCCTTAGATGCCGAATCTCCTAGCTCTGTCTGTCCTTTCATGCAAAACCGCAATACTTTATTTAACTAAAGGGGATACATGGGCAGTCCTCTGACTTAGGATGTGTTTTGATATGTTTGTTGGTGGAGACTCAGGTTGGCTGCCCACTGCACAGTTTGCAATGCTAAAGACTGTCCTCTTTTCCTTTCCACCCTTAACACTAAAGGTTATGACCCCTACTTACTATTTTCTCCCCCTTTTTTTCTCAGCTGTCTTCAACCCCACTTCTTAGATTCCCTTACAGCCAACTTTATATCTCGTTCTCATATACTCACCAAATATATATGCACTTGATTTGATATTCCTGTACTACACACTACCAACCCCAACATTTGATATCATTTGATATCATATAATGTTCTCTCAAATCTACTGACTGTGATTCTGAGAATATAAACTATAACTAACAACTCACTACATCTTCACAGGTGCCATAAGATGTTGACACTCACCCCCCATACACCCTCCATGTCCATAATATGGATTACTATCCACCTCTGTAGATCAGCTGCTAGATCAATACCCCATCATTCACCATTCCACACTCAATAGCACCAACTTTGCCAGTGTCAAAACTCTGCTTCCCCCCACAGGCCTAAGGGCACTTGCCATGCTACCTGTTTTTATCCTTCATTACACTATATCTTCCTATATTACATACGGAGATGCTTTATACCCCCCCCACCCACTGTTTCTTCATCCCTCTCCCCTTCAATTACCTTTCCCTCTTTTGTTTTGTTTTTCTCTCATCCCCTTTTGTTGTGATTTCCCTCGAGGCATTGGACCTCCCTACATACCCCCCTTCTAACTCAAGCCATGCATAATCTCAAAATTACTTCAATCAATGCCAAGGGTCTTAATTACCCAGAAAAACACTTTTTAGTCCTACGTGGTTTGTGCAGATTAGAAGCATCCAAGAAACACATTTTTCCACCTCATCCCAACCCAAATCCCCATTTACCATTTCTTACTTTGCCTTGTCACAGAAAAAGAAAGGAGGAGTCTGTATCCTTATTAAAACATCCTTATCATGAACACTGATCAATCTGTTTCAAAACCTAGATGGTGTTAACTAGTGATGATCGAGCACCCCAATGCTCGGGTGTTCGGGTGCTCTGACCGAGTGCCCCCGGAGGCTCGAGTGCTTGGCCGAGCACCCGAGCCCCATTGAAGTCAATGGGAGGACTCGAGCATTACACCAGGCACCCCCTGCTCTGATGAGGGGAGGGTGCCTGGTCCATAGGAAAAGGGCAGAAAATGATGTAAACACCACAGAAATGGTTCAGGGACAGCATAGGGAGGATGTCTGGATGCATCTTGGACTCCAACGTCGCTGCTGGGAACGATGTTTCGCCCGTAGTACGCCATTTTTACAGACTGACCGTAAAACACACAAAAAGGAAGATAAAAACGACTTTAGGCGAAAAATTGTTACCAAACAGTATTTGCTGTATATTTACTTGTATATCATCTGCAAATTCTGCAAAAAATTTCATCGATTTTTCGTAACTGGGGCCATGATTAAGAGGGAAACGTGCGCAGAGGCAAATTCTGCAAAAAATGTCCTCGATTTTTCGGAACTGGGGCCATGATTAAGAGGGAAACGTGCGCAGAGGCAAATTCTGCAAAAAATTTCCTCGATTTTTCTGAACTGGGGCCATGATTAAGAGGGAAACGTGCGCAGAGACAAATTCTCCCAAAAATTTCCTCGATTTTTCTGAACTGGGGCCATGATTAAGAGGGAAACGTGCGCTGAGCCGACCATCTAAAACATTATGGGTGAGGGTCTGCTGCGGAGCTGACCATCCTAAACATTATATGCGAAGGCCCGCTAGTGAGCTGACGCTATAAAACATTATATGAGAGGGCCCGCTAGAGAGCTGACCCAATAAAACATTATATGAGAAGGCCCGCTGGTGAGCTGACCTATACAAAAATTGTCAAACAGCGCCCGCTGGTGAGCTGGCCCTATATAAAAATTATATCACAGGGCCCGCTGGTGAGCTGGCCCTATATAAAAATTATATCCCAGGGTATATGGAAGAGAGTCAACCATATACCCATTTTTTGGGTGGAAGGGGTGAATGGGAATACAGAGTATTCCCATCATTGTAAATAACATATATAAAGTGACTTTATGTTCACCCGGGGCTTTCCTCCAGTGGAGTGGAGAAGTCAGGGGAAATCCAGGCCTTGTTCATTTTTATAAGTGTCAACCTATCAGCATTTTCGGTGGAAAGGCGGATACGCTTATCTGTTATGATGCCACCAGCAGCACTAAATACCCGCTCAGACAGAACGCTGGCTGCAGGGCAGGCCAGCACCTCCAAGGCGTAGAGTGCCAGTTCATACCACGTGTCCAGCTTGGACACCCAGTAGTTGTAAGGCACAGAGGGATCATTGAGGACGCTGACACGGTCTGCTACGTACTCCTTCACCATCTTCCAAAACATTTCCCTCCTTGTGACACTAGGCTGCGCATCAGGGTGAGGGTGCTGGCGGGGTGTCATGAAGGTGTCCCACGCCTTGGAGAGTGTTGCCCTGCCTTTGTCGGAACTGCTGTGTGCTCCCCTTTTCTCCCCTTCTCGGTTGGCCAAGGTAGCATGTACTCTGCCGCCAGCGTTGTCAGATGGAAAATTTTGGAGCAATTTTTCGACAAGAACCTTCTGGTATTGCACCATTTTGCTTGTCCTCTCCACCGGAGGAATGAGAGATGAGAAATTCTCTTTGTAGCGGGGGTCCAGAAGGGTGAACACCCAGTAATCCGTGTTGTCTAAAATGCGTGTAACGCGTGGGTCACGGGAAAGGCAGCCTAACATAAAGTCAGCCATGTGTGCCAGAGTACCAACAGGCAAGATTTCGCTGTCCTCACCAGGAGGATGACTCTCAATCTCCTCATCCTCTTCCTCCTCTTCTGCCCACCCACGTTGAAGAGATGGAACTAAAGTTCCATGGCTACCCTCTGTAGCGGAGGCAACCGTGTCTTCCTCCTCCTCCTCCTCCTCCTCCGCCTCCTCCAATTGTCGCTGAGAAGACGAAGTGAGGGTGCTCTGGCTATCACCTTGTGTAAGCTCTTCCTCCCCCATTTCCACCTCTTCCACATGCAAAGCGTCGGTTTTAATTGTGAGCAGCGAGCGTTTCAGTAGACACAGAAGTGGGATGGTTACACTGATAATAGCGTTATCGCCGCTCACCATCTGTGTCGATTCCTCAAAATTGCGTAAAACCTCACAGAGGTCTGACATCCATTCCCACTCCTCACTTCTGATTAGAGGAAGTTGAACGGAGAGGCGACGACCGTGTAACAGCTGGTACTCCACTACTGCCCTCTGCTGCTCACAAAGCCGGGCAACATGTGGAAGGTGGAGTTCCAGCGCGTGCTCACGTCACACAGCAGCCGGTGAGCTGGCAATTGTAAGCGCTGCTGCAGCTTCAACAGGCCGGCTGAAGCTGTTGATGACTTACGGAAATGTGCACACACGCGGCGCACCTTGGTCAAGAGATCATGCACATTGGGGTAGGTTTTTAGAAATCGCTGAACCACTAAATTAAATACATGCGCTAGGCATGGTACGTGTGTGAGCTTGCCGAGCTCCAAAGCCGCCACCAAGTTACGCCCATTATCACACACAACCATGCCTGGTTGCAGGTTGAGTGGCGAGAGCCATTGCTCGGTCTGGTGACTAATCCCCTGCAACAGCTCTGAGGCCGTGTGCTGTTTGTCCCCAAGGCAGATCAGCTTCAGCACGGCCTGTTGACGCTTCCCCACTGCAGTGCTACACTGCTTCCAGCTACCGGCTGATGGGTGAGTGGCGCTGCGCGCAGAGAATTCGGAGGTGGAAACGGAGGAGGAGGAGGAGCCAATAACGTAGGTGCTGGCGGAAACCCTGATGGAGGTAGGGCCCGCAATCCTCGGCGTGGGTAGCACCTGTGCCATCCCAGGGTCCGAGTCGCTCCCAGCCTCCACGACATTCACCCAGTGTGCCGTCAGGGAAATGTAGCGTCCCTGGCCACAAGCACTTGTCCATGTGTCAGTCGTTAAGTGGACCTTCCCAGTAACTGCGTTGGTCAGGGCACGGGTGATGTTACGGGACACATGGTGGTGTAAGGCGGGGACGGCACACCGGGAAAAGTAGTGGCGGCTGGGGACTGCGTACCGAGGGACAGCTGCTGCCATCAGGCTGCGGAAGGACTCAGTCTCCACAAGCCTAAATGGCAGCATTTCGATGGCCAGTAATTTGGAAAGGTGTGAGGTTAGTGCTATGGCCTGTGGGTGGGTGGCTGGGTATTTTCGCTTGCGCTGAAATGCCTGGGGTAACGACATTTGGACGCTGCGCTGGGACAGGGAAGTGGATGTGGTCGCTGATGGTGCTTCAGATGGTACAGGTGCAGGGCGGGAGGTATGCGGGCCTGCGCCTTCGACAGGCGATTGGCCGGCACCGAAAACAGGGGAAGAGGAGGCAGTGGTGTGGCCTGCAGACACAGATTGGCGATCCGGGCGTTCCTCCCACTTATTACGGTGCTTGGATGCCATGTGTCGGATCATGCTGGTGGTGGTGAGGTTTCTAGTGTTCATGCCTCGGCTCATTCTGGTGTGGCACAGGTTGCAAACTACAATTCTTTTGTCGTCCGCACTTTCCTTAAAAAAACGCCATACCGCGGAACACCTACCCCTTGGCAAGGGAGATTTACGCAAGGGGTGCTCCGTGGAACATTTGCGGGCCGGTTTGGTGTGGTCCGCCTTCTTTCTGTAGCCACACCACTGCCTCTTCCAGCCTGTTGCGGTGCTGCAGATGGCTCACCCTCAGGACTGCTGTCATCGCTCGGCTCTCCACCTTCCCAGGTGGGGTCAGTCACCTCATCGTCCACCAAGTCCTCCTCCACTTCCTCACTCTGATCATCCTCCTCATTTCTTGATCCCACCACATACTCAGTCATTGACAACTGTATATCATCCTCCTCATCAAGGTCTTGAGACAGTAAAAGTGGTTGATTTGATAGCAACTGTGTCTTATCATCATCATCATCCACTTCCTTTGACCTTAAATGCCGTTCCCCTCTGTCATCTTCTTGTGATTGGGTACCCTCTAGAGGTTGTGAATCAGGGCACAAGATTTCATGTTCCTCTGCAAGCGTGCTTGGAGAGAGGTTCAAATTAAGGATTGGTGATGAGACGAGCTCCTCACTATATCCCAGTGTGGGATCACTTCTTTGACCAGACCCTCTATGGTGGGAGGAAGGATGATCAGGGTGAGGATTATGTTGACCAGACTCTTGGCTACTGAGAGTGGACTTGGTGGAAGACAGGGTGGTGCTTAACCGACTGGAAGCAGTATCACCTGAAATCCAACCGACCACCTGTTCGCAGTGGTCTGACCTCGAGAGTGATGTCCTGCGACGCCCTGTAAACTGAGACATGAAGCTAGGTATGGTGGATGTCTTTCTTTCTTGTGCTCTGGCACCAGGCACAGTTTCTACGCGTCCTGACCCGCGCCCTGAACTATCAGGATCACGTCCACTTCCCCGTCCCTTTTTATCCGCCTTCTTCATATTACACGGAATATGTGCTGCAAATCTGCAACTTTGCACACTAAACAGAATGTGCTGCTTATCTGCGGCTAGGCACAGTGAACAGAATATGTGACTTTTATTTTTAACACTTTGCACACTAAACAGAATGTGCTGATAATCTGCAACTTTGCACACTAAACAGAATATGCTGCTTATCTGCGGCTAGGCACAGTGAACGGAATAAGTGACTTTTATTTTTTACACTTTGCACACTAAACTGAATGTGCTGATAATCTGCAACTTTCCACACTAAACAGAATGTGCTGCTTATCTGCGGCTAGGATCAGTGAACGGAATAAGTGACTTTTATTTTTTTACACTTTGCACACTAAACAGAATGTGCTGATAATCTGCAACTTTCCACACTAAAAAGAATGTGCTGCTAATCTGCAACTTTGCACACTGAACAGAATGTGCTGCTAATCTGCAACTTTGCACACTAAACAGAATGTGATGCTAATCTGCAACTTTGCACACTAAAAAGAATGTGCTGCTAATCTCCAACTTTGCACACTAAACAGAATGTGCTGCTAATCTGAAACTTTGCACACTAAACAGAATGTGCTGCTAATCTGCGGCTAGGCACAGTGAACAGAATATGTGACGTTTTTTTTTTAAACTCTGCCCCCCAAAACAAAATATATCTGCTGCCCCCACACACAGTAGTCCTAAAAAGGACTTTTGGGTCTTTTTTTTGTTCAAACTCGCTTTTCTTCTCCCTACACTGACTTTCCCTTCCTATCCTCATCTCTCCCTGGCTAAGACTGAGCCGAACTCGCTGGTCAGGTGCTATACAGCACCCGATCACGGGTTCTGGCCAGCCAATCAGTGTAATGCCAGCAGCCAACATGGCTGCTGGCATTACACTGATGTCAGAGCCTCCCCGCACGTTTATTGGCTGCGCAGCAGCCGCAAAACGTGCGGGGAGGAGACCCGAACATGGCGGGCGAGCACATGCGGTACTCGTACGAGTACCGCCATGTGCCGAGCAGAGCGATGCTCGAGCCGAACCGAGCTTCGGCCGAGCATGCTCGCTCATCACTAGTGTTAACCCCTTCAGGGCCAAAGGCTTGGGCCATTTCCTGTACCCTGCAGGCCAGACACTTTTTCAGCATTTTTGCTATCCTGTTTAGGCTTGATTTCCTCTGGAGATTTTTTTTAGTTATATATAGAAAACTATTTATTGTTTTTTACAGAACAAATTGCGCTTTCTCGTGGTACCTTACATGAAGAGAATTTTGCATTGTGCAAAAAGCTATGATGTCATAATGACAAAAAAGTGAAAATTTACTTATTTTGCTAAAATCACATACTATGTATCAAAAAAATGTACCTTGATTGCGAAAGTTTCAATTATAAGAAAAAGCCCTGAGTCCTCCAAGTAAAAAAATACCAAATTTATATAGTTTTACCTACGTCCATGGCTAGCGCAGAACGCTAATCACCAGGAGCGCAAAATGGCATTTTCCACTTTATGAACTAATTTGCGCATTCTAGGGTTTTTGTGGTAAAGCTAACCTAAAACAGTGGAATAACTATATAAAACTATATATATATATATATATATATATATATATATATATGAAAAGAAGACAACCTGCCGCATCTAATGAGGGGTAACTTGCCTTCTTGCCCAGAGCCTATTGTGCCCATATGCTTCCAGAAGATGGCACTACAGGAAAAAAATGGCATCTTCTTACATTTCTGCCCCTTCAGGTGTACTGAAATCTGTGGAAACCATGGAATTTCCAACTGTATTCATTAGCTAGTGCTCTTAGGAGAAAAATGACACCTCATTGGTATAAGTTCACCTTCCTTAGGGTGTGCTACAAGTACAAAACTATACCTACTACATCCTCTAATTTTTCTTACATTTTCTCAAATATTACTTGTCTATAAAAAAAATGGTCATAACAACTACAGAAATGAAGAAACGCTACACAAACCATAACTTTTTGGAAAAAAGACAACCCTCCGCATGTAATGAAGGGTTGATTGTAGTGATGAGCGAGCATGCTCGGCCGAAGCTCGGTTCGGCTCGAGCATCGCTCTGCTCGGCACATGGCGGTACTCGTACGAGTACCGCATGTGCTCGCCCGCCATGTTCGGGTCTCCTCCCCGCACGTTTCGGGGCTGCTGCGCAGCCAATAAACGTGCGGGGAGGCTCTGACATCAGTGTAATGCCAGCAGCCATGTTGGCTGCTGGCATTACACTGGTTGGCTGGCCAGAACCCGTGATCGGGTGCTGTATAGCACCCGACGCGCGAGTTCGGCTCATTCTTAGCCAGGGAGAGATGCGATCAGGCAGGGAAAGTCAGTGTAGGGAGAATAAAATTGTTGGAACTCTTTCAAGACCCAAAAGTCCTTTTTAGGACTGTTGTGTGTGGGGGCAGCATTTATATTTTGTTTGGGGGGGCACAATTTCCTTTTTTTTTGTGGGGGGGATATTAGTAAGGTGACATATAATACTAGATGCACAGGAAGTCAGTGTAGGGAGAATAAAATTGTTGAAACTCTTTCAAGACCCAAAAGTCCTTTTTAGGACTGTTGTGTGTGGGGGCAGCATTTAATTTTTTTTGGGGGTTGCAGAATTTCATTTTTTTGTGGGGGGGGACATGTTCTAAGGTGACATTGTACTAGGTGCACAGGGACAAATATTTCACAGTGCAGTGACAAGCTGACATATTCTGTTAGGTGCACAGGGCCAATTATTTTACAACGCAGCGACAAAAAGGGCCATTTTAAACGTGTGCCTAGCCATAGATTATTGTCACATTCTGTTTAGTGTGCAAATTCACAAATTAACGTCACATATTGTTTAGTGTGCAAATTCACAAATTAACGTCACATATTCCGTTCACTGTGCCTAGCCGCAGATTAGCGTCACATTCTGTTTCGTGTGCCTAGCCGCAGATTAGCGTCACATATTGTTTAGTGTGCAAATTCACAAATTAACGTCACATATTGTTTAGTGTGCAAATTCACAAATTAACGTCACATATTCCGTTCACTGTGCCTAGCCGCAGATTAGCGTCACATTCTGTTTCGTGTGCCTAGCCGCAGATTAGCGTCACATTCTGTTTCGTGTGCCTAGCCGCAGATTAACGTCACATATTGTTTAGTGTGCCTAGCCGCAGATTAACGTCACATATTGTTTAGTGTGCAAATTCACAAATTAACGTCACATATTCCATTCACTGTGCCTAGCCGCAGATTAGCGTCACATTCTGTTTCGCGTGCCTAGCCGCAGATTAGCGTCACATATTGTTTTGTGTGCCTAGCCTCAGATTAACGTCACATATTGTTTAGTGTGCCTAGCCGCAGATTAGCGTCACATATTGTTTAGTGTGCAAATTCACAAATTAACGTCATATATTCCGTTCACTGTGCCTAGCCGCAGATTAGCGTCACATTCTGTTTCGCGTGCCTAGCCGCAGATTAGCGTCACATATTGTTTCGTGTGCCTAGCCGCAGATTAACGTCACATATTGTTTAGTGTGCCTAGCCGCAGATTAGCGTCACATATTGTTTAGTGTGCAAATTCACAAATTAACGTCACATATTGTTTAGTGTGCAAATTCACAAATTAACATCACATATTCCGTTCACTGTGCCTAGCCGCAGATTAGCGTCACATTCTGTTTCGTGTGCCTAGCCGCAGATTAGCGTCACATTCTGTTTCGTGTGCCTAGCCGCAGATTAGCGTCACATATTGTTTAGTGTGCAAATTCACAAATTAACGTCACATATTGTTTAGTGTGCAAATTCACAAATTAACATCACATATTCCGTTCACTGTGCCTAGCCGCAGATTAGCGTCACATTCTGTTTCGTGTGCCTAGCCGCAGATTAGCGTCACATTCTGTTTCGTGTGCCTAGCCGCAGATTAGCGTCACATATTGTTTAGTGTGCAAATTCACAAATTAACGTCACATATTGTTTAGTGTGCAAATTCACAAATTAACGTCACATATTCCGTTCACTGTGCCTAGCCGCAGATTAGCGTCACATTCTGTTTAGTGTGCCTAGCCGCAGATTAGCGTCACATATTGTTTAGTGTGCCTAGCCGCAGATTAGTTTTTATCTTCCTTTTTGTGTGTTTTACGGTCAGTCTGTAAAAATGGCGTACTACGGGCGAAACATCGTTCCCAGCAGCGACGTTGGAGTCCAAGATGCATCCAGACATCCTCCCTATGCTGTCCCTGAACCATTTCTGTGGTGTTTCCATCATTTTCTGCCCTTTTCCTATGAACCAGACACCCTCCCCTCATCAGAGCAGGGGGGGCCTGGTGTAATGCTCGAGTCCTCCCATTGACTTCAATGGGGCTCGGGTGCTCGGCCGAGCACTCGAGCCTCCGGGGGCGCTCGGCCAGAGCACCCGAACACCCGAGCATCGGGGTGCTCGATCATCACTAGTGGATTGCCTTCTTACCCCAAGTTTGTTGTGCCCAAATGCTTCCAGAAAGTAGCACTATAGGAAAAAATGGCATTTTCTTGCATTTCTGCTCCTTCAAATGTGCTGAAATCTGTGAAAATCATGGCATTTCCAACTGTATTCATTAGCTAGTACTCTTAGGAGACAAATGACACCTCATTGGTATGATCTGACCTACCTTAGGTGGCACTACAAGTACAAAACTACATCTATTGCAACCTCTAATTTTTTCTCAAACATTACTTGTCTGAACAAAAATGGTTATAACAACTACAGATTGAAGAAAGACTACACAAACCATAACATTTTGCAAAGAAGACAACCTGCTGCAACTAATGAGGGGTGAATTGCCTTTTTACCCCAAGCCTGGTGTGCCCAAATGCTTCCAGAATTGGCACTTTAGGAAAAAAAAATAATTTTTTTACATTTCTGCCCCTTCAAATGTACTGAAATCTGTGAAAACCATGGAATTTCCAACTGTATTCATTAGCTAGTGCTCTTAGGAGACAAATGACACCCCATTGGAATGAGTCGACCTACCTTAGGGGTGCCAGAAGCACATAACTACACCTACCTGTTTGCTTCCTCAATAATGGCTGCTTGTACTCAATTGTTCATAACTGTTAGAGACATGAAGGAAAGGAATAAAAGGTATACCATTTTGGAAAGTAGACATTCTCCTGCATCAAATGATGTGTCACTTGCATTTCTATCCCTGGACTGAAGTGCATGAATATTTCCAAAAGTTGGCGCTATAGGAATAAATACATGTTTTTTTTACATTTCCACCACTTCAAAGATACTAAAATCTTTGAAAACCATAACATTTCCTGCTGTATTCAGTACCTGCTACCAACAGGTGAAAAATGGTTGCCCATTTGTGTGGGTTAACATACAATATGCAGGTGCTAGGAACACATACGTAAACCTGACACTTTTGTTTTAAAAATTCTCTGCTTGCACTAAAATGGTTATAACCAGGGCTGGCATCACCTATAGGCGAGGTAGGTGCTGGCCTAGGGTGCACATTTACTGGGGTGCTGTGGCACAGCAGAGCTGCACATACCTCATCTGCTGCTGTGTCCGCCTGTGAAAGTTATGAATGGCATTAGTTGTGCCCTGCCGTCCAGTGCCTTCCTAGCCTTTTGGATGATGTCACACTGCAGCCAATCAGAGAGGACTGCTTTGACAGGATACTGTTCTCTCATTGGCTGCCTGTGCACGTGATGCAACGCTGTGCTGGTCTAGAGATGGTTACAGGAGCAGAGCATTGACCATGCAGGAAGTTGGCAGCAGGAGTGACTAAGAGAGTGAGCACACTGAGCGAATAGCGAGTGAACTGGAGGAGGCCTGAATAATACTATACACCCAGAGTCAGACACCACCTGGGAAGGTTATATATTTTTTATCATTAGTTGGTCTTTTTTTTTTTTAAATGACAATATAAATTCTTCATTATGTTCTTCCTGTATCTGTAGTAAAAAAGCATTGTTCCATGAATATTGGTATTGCAGTGTATTATCTTGTATTTGGAGTGTAATGATACCAGATGCTTGCTGGTTTTAATACATATTTACAGACCCATAACTCTAATGAGCACGCAAATATTCATTTTTCACAGAGAAGGAAAAGAGGCATTTTCATTGTTGGCCCAGTAAAATTGACCCGTGTAACAATATCCAACACAAAATTTGTACATATTTTAAAAATACATATAGCCCAATGAGTATGTGCCACCCATAAAACGAAAATGTTACATATTGGACCATCATTTCACCATATTTTAGGTGGAAATTGTATGCAAGGTTTTTGTTTCAGCTATATTGATATGTTTTGATGAATATAATTAAAATTTTTCTATTACAACTACATGTCTCCTGGAAAAAAATTTCACGTTTTTTTGGTTGCCATATATTATAGGCTGTGCCAAAAGCACTAAATTGCACCTGACATAGTCTAAAGGTTTCAAAAAAGTATCTTCTACTTTTTTAAAACTTGAAATACCTGCAATTAAATGGATGTGAATATAAGGTAGACAGTTATACATTTTGGAAACTAGACATGCTCCTGCTTCAAATGGGCTGGACTGTACAATTATTTTCAAGATGTGGTGCTATAATAAAATTATATCTATACTTTTTTTTGTTTTTACCATTTTATACTAGCTATGGGTCTCACATAAAATATGGTACCCCATCAGTAATGGTGAAGAACCTCCAGTGCAATTTTAGTAACAGTGTGTCCCCTCAAACCCTAGTTTAAACAAATAGTGTAACATGAATAGTATCTGATACCTGGTGGCTGGAGACTGATAGAATGGTGGTGCACACTCATAGAAAACCCACAGTAAAAAAGGGCTTAAGGGTGAAGACAGAGCCCCTGCATTTAGTGTCTGCAAAGGGGTAGATCCATAGATCCAAGATACCAGATCAACAGGCAAGGGGAAGTCAGGGCAGGCATATACATAACCAGCAGGGCTGGATTTACATCTCAGGAGCCTGTAGGCACAGAGATCAGAAGCTCCCCTTTTCCCCATTGGCCATCTCCACTGGACACCTACACAATGCTCAAAATCTCCATATTACCCCCCCATATCCATATTGACCTCACATTACTCCCATCAGCTCCACATTGATCCCATCAGCTCCACATTAACCCATCACCTCCACATTGCTCCCATCAACTCCACATTGCCCCATCAGCTCCATATTGCCTTCACATTGCCCCCATCAGCTCCATATTGCCCTCACATTGTCCCCATCATCTCAACATTGCCCCATCACCCCCACATTGCTCTCACATTGCCCCATCATCTCTACATTGCCCTCGCATTGCCCCCCATCAGCTCCAACTTGCCCCCCATCATCCCCATGTTGCCCTTACATTGCCCGCATCATCTCCACATTAAGCTTCACATTGCCCCCCCATCCGTTTCCTACCTTCCTGGTGGTCCAGCAGCAGGAGAGGTATGTGCTTCTGCACAGACCTGTAGCTGCTGGAGCTCCCACGTGGTCTTCTCTTTAGTTATGCAGAGCTCTGGGAGATGATGTCATCTCCCAGCGCTCTGCATTACTAAAGAGCTGGGGGAGCTCAGCAGCTACAGGTCTGTGCCGAAGAAGGCACAGCCCTTACCATCAGCGGGCGGAGCGGCTCGCCACTTTAAAAAAAATAATAATAATAATTAAAAAAATAAAAAAATACAACATAAATAAAATATCGAATCCAATGGCAGGCGCCCCTCTGTGGGGTGCGCCTGTAGGCAGATGCCTACTCTGCCTTATGGCAAATCCGGCCTTAATAACCAAGGATGTGACCATGACATAACCCCCCAAACAGCGAGCTCAGAACACGCACCAGAGGACCTGTTTTTTTAGGATGTGGGCAGGATGACTGGCATCTGGTTATTATTATTATTATTATCATCTTTTTTTATATAGTACCAACTTAATCTGAATCACTATACAATTGGGAATAGACATACAATTAATAGTACAAATGGATCATAGAAAGCAAAAGGATCAGAGGGCCCTGCTCTTGAAAACTTACAGTCTAGAAGAATGTAGGTGAGACACAGAAGGAGTAAATACTATGGGGTATATACATGCCCCTTGCCACATAACAAAAAAAGTGTTATTTAGCACAAAAAAGGTGCTAAGGTAACAATCATTAAAAGAAGTGGGAGATATGTGGGTGGGGCATAAAGGGGAGGGCCTCAAGAGGCGGAGACAAGGGAGTGGCAAAATGAGGTTTTGCCTAGGGTGGCAAAAATCCTTGCACCAGCCCTGGTTATAACCATAATAGATATGCAGGAAAGGTAGAGAAACAATGCCATTTTGGAAAGAAAACAACCTGCCACATCTAATGAGGGGTCATTTGCCTTCTTACCCAAAGGCTGGTATGCACAAATGCTTCCAGGAGGTGGCTCTAATGAAAAAAAAAGGCATTTTCTTACATTTCTACCTCTTCGAATGTATGGAACTCTATGAAAACCATGGGATTTTCAGCTGCATTCTTTAGCTAGTGCTCTTAGGAGTCAAATGACACTCTAATGTTATGAGTTGACCTACCTAATGGGGGTGCTAGAAGTAGAAAACTACACCTACTACAACCTCTGATGTTTCTAACATTTTCTCAAACCTGACTTGCCTGTACGAAAATGGCTATAACACCTTCAGAAGTGAAGAAAAGGTAGAGAAACTACACCATTTTGGAAAGAAGATATCCTGCCACACCTAATAAAGGGTCACTTGCCTTCTTACCCCAATACTGGTGTGCATAACTGTTTTCAGAAGGAAGCGGTATAGGAAAAAAATAGCATTTTTTTACATTTTTGCCCCTTCAATTGTATGGAACTCTGTGAAAACCATACAATTTTCAACTGCATTCATTAGCTAGTGCTCTTAGGAGAAAAATGACACCCCATTGGTATGACTTGACCTACCTTAGGGGGTGCTAGAAGTAGAAAACTACACCTACTACAACCTCTGATGTTTCTAATATTTTCTCAAACCTGACTTGCCTGTACGAAAATGGCTATAACACCTTCATAAGTGAAGAAAAGGTAGATAAACCATACCATTTTGGAAAGAAGATAACCTGCTGCACCTAATGAGGGGTCACTTGCCTTCTTACCCCAATACTGGTGTGCATAAATGTTTCCAGAAGGAGGCGATATAGGAAAAAATTGCATTTTTTTACATTTCTGCCCCTTCAAATGTATTAAAATCTGTGAAAATCATACAATTTTCAACTGTATTTGTTAGCTAGTGCTCTTAGGAGTCAAATGACACCCCATTGGTATGAGTTGATCTACCTTAGGGTGTGCTAGAAGCACAAAACAACACCGACTTCAACATCTGCTTTTTCTAACATTTCTCAAACAGGACTTGCCTGTACAAAAATGGTTATAACAGCTATAGAAATGAAGAAAGGTTAGGCAAGTCATACCATTTTGGAAAGAAGATAACCTGCCGCATTGAATGAGGGGTCACTTGCCTTTTTATCTCTAAGGAAGTGTGCACAACTATTTCCAGAATGTGGTGCTACAGGAAAAAAAAAATTTACACATCAGTCACTTCAAAGATACTAAAATGGTTCAACGGTGTGGGATTTCCTAGGAGGACTTCTTGTCAGCCTAAGAAAAATGGTACCCCACTACTGTGGGTTGACATACCAATTTGGGCGACAGGAGCTTAGCTACCAGTGAAACAGGGATGGGAAAGCAAACAATGTATGGGTGATTTTATGGCTAACAGATGAAAGAAGCTAGGGCGTCAGCCAGTGTACATGCGAACCTGTGACTACCAGTGTGTGGGAGGGTGAGGGGTTAGGCAGTGTGTGGGTATGAGCAGAGGAGCAAGGATGGTGATGATGGTGGGGGGCAGTGTCTGATAGTGTATATGGGGGATCTGTGACTACCAGTGTGCACTGTTTGTCCCCTCCATACAAAGTTTGATTCCCAGCCTGAATCTAGTGCATACTGGTACTTTGAGTCTACCAGTAGGCAGTGGAAACACTGGGGAATGGGACTGCAAGTTGGCAAAAAAAGAATCCTTTGTGTGCCACAGGGGTGTCCAGTGGATTGCAAAGCAATGCATTGGGCCCCTGTGGGACACAAAGGGTTAATTTTTTTTTTAATCGTAACTTTGTATTCAGATGGCCACCAAACAAGCTCTGATTACAAAGTAATAATAAAAAGTCCTGTGTGTGTGCCACATGAAGGGGGTCTGCATTGAAAGCCCCCCCCCCCGTGGTACACACAGGGTTAAAAAATGTTTATGTTTTTTTTATTATAGACCTCATTGAGGAGCATCAGGACCCCTCAACTCCCCCCAATGAGGTCTTACAAAAAAAAAATTGGTGTCAAAATGAATGTCCCTATGAGTGCCACAGAGGTGCCACAGAGGTCTCCAGTGCATTGCAAAGCAATGCACTGGACCCTTGTGGCACTCAGAGGGTTAATTTTTTTTGCAACCAAAAATGACGCACCTTGGCATTGGTGGCAAGCTTAGCATTCTATGGCCATATGATGTGACCAAATCCTATATATATATATATATATATATATATATATATATATATATATGTATATATATATATATATATATATATATATATCAGAAATAAATATTTAAATATTTATATATTTATAAAATTCCAGTCCAGGTTTTGGTAAGCACACCCAAACAAAATAAAAACACATTTAAAATTGCTGGAGGGCAACCAATTTTGACCAAAATAGCTAAAAGTAAATACACAAAATATTGGTGCATATCCAAATTTTCATCATCTTTAACCCTTTACTCTGCAGCATTGTGCCTGCATATCACTACTACATTAAAGATGAGGATTTGGTCACATCATATGGCCATAGAATGCTAAGCTTGCCACCAATGCCAAGGTGCGTCATTTTTGGCAAGTACCTAACCTTAAAATGCTTTGTCTTATGAACTTAATCTCTCTAACTTTAGGCATTTACTAACCTTAATTTTCTTTATCCTTAGAGCTGAGTCTTTGTCAGTGTAACGGATCATAGTCTGTTACTGGAGCCCATGCCTGGGCCTGAGACTGTTACAAAAGGAACACACAAGACTGTGGACATTTTGCCCTGTTTGGACACTCTTACGACCTTGCAAGTCCTTGGACTGGATTAAGAGACTGTGTGAATAGGCATTTGGGGCAAACAGAACTTAATCCACAGAACTGCCCTGTGTTCAGAGTGTCGTCCACTCTAGGAGAAGAGACTGGCGAATAGTCTGTGTTTAAATGTATTGTTGTGTTTGAGGTTCACCCATTCCCCGACTACCAGTCGGAGGTTGCCGGCTCTGTGTGCTGTCATCGCCATCGGATCGAACGCTTGGTGGCGGGGGGCAAGAGGCGAAAGCTGGTTCAATCGAATCCCTGAAGTAGGAATGCAAATATCTTCCATAGCCTAACTTGAGAAACCGTAGGCAGCTCAGTGATTGTTCAAGGTTGGAACAGGACATTCAAAGTAGTTAAACAAAGGCTCCAACCTTGGGCCATTGTCCCTAAGATGTGTATGGTAGCCACTCCAGCCATTGACTATGGTGAACTGTATTGAGACCGCCTGTTGTGTGTTAACTTAATCTCGTCTGGCCCTTTGTATTGTGTTGTACCATTTGTTGCTAGACTTTTGTGTAGTAATACAATCATGTCTGTGTTATTGTAATTGCTGGGACTTTCTGTTGTTGGTCCTTTGTCTTGTATATTGTGATTGTATTATCCCTGTGAGTCTCCTATTGTATCCTGCCTGCCCATGTATTTCAATGTGGTTCTGGTATATAAATATGTGTGGTTTGCTTAAAGGGATAGTAAGAAAATATATGTTGTAGGGTTTATGCCCCTGAGTAAAACAAGAGTACTCCCACTGCTGAAAGGTGTTTTATTCAATAGTTATTACAGCTCAAAGTTGAATTTTTGTTGAAATTTTTAGGTGCAATATCACAGTGGCCTGACATTGTACAGTGGCGCTGTTGCTACACCTGGACCAGAGCTGTCCATAGGATGGTGTAGCAACAGAGCCACTGTACGATTTTAGGCCACTGTGATACTGCACCTAAAAAATGCAACTTTGATCATTAATAACTTTTGAATAAAACACCTTTCAGCAGTGGGAGTACCCTTTTTTTACTCACGGAGGTAAACCCCACAACATATATTTTTTTACATTTTGAGTATTACTATCCCTTTAATAAAGTTGAGTTACTCTGAGTGAACAAGGAGTCCTGGAGTCTTGTATTGTTTATGGTCTAAAGTATCCCCTCTGATGACCATCTGCACCAAGTATCCTGAATCGTCGACAGCCTGTTGCCAGCTACTTGTAACCCGACTTCGTATGCTGTGAGGCGGCGATGTGGACTCCGTCTTCGGCCTCCCTTTGGTTCCTGCTATACTTTCCCAGCTACCTTGCGACCGGGAGTAGAGGCCTCACTCTCTACTGCCCGGGGTCCATTGTGCGACCAGACTCTGGCTGTGAGTCCCTTCGACTCTTTCCCTGCCCGTCTGGAGTTTGTGGAGTTTGTGACATGGAGTTTGTGACACAGCGGAGGTTCGATTGAGCCGGTTATTGCTCAACCAATAGGAACTAGGCTGAGTAATCCACTGTCGAGAAGGAGAGACCCGGGAATGATGACTGAGGGTGACGGGGTCCCCTCTAGCTTCCGTTACAGTCAGCTTTACTCATAAATGGAGAGAGACTTTCTGACAGGCATTATATAGTGTCTTAAAGACAATAAAAATTGCACCTGGGGGTGGGAGGGGTGCTTAAACCAATAGAAGCTTTTCAAAACTTACAACAGTACAATTCCAGTCCAGGTTTTGGTGAGCACACCCAAAGAAAAAAAAAACACATTTAAAATTGCTGGTGTGCAATCAATTTTGATGAAAATTTGGATGTGCACCAATATTTTGTATATTTGCTTTTAGCTATTTTGTCTCTCTCCATTAATGAGTAAAGCTGACAAAGAGTTAGCTCTCAGGAGAAAGTAAATTAAGGTTACTAAATGCCTAAAATAGGAGAGATTCAGATCATAAGACAAAGCATATTAAGGTTAGGTATTTGTCAAAAGTCTTTTGTCTTCTTGTTTATGCATGTCTTTGCCACTAGGCAGAGCAAGGTTTAGAAAAGAAGCCCATCCAAATCTTTGATTACTTCTTTCTGACTGTTTCTGCATCTGGGTCGGCTTGTGTACCCCAGAAAGTATTTATGGTGTTTCTTACATAAGTGAGCTAGAAGCCACCACTTTTTGTGAGCATCCCCTCACAAGATGTAAAGGTGATGGTGTATTTTTATTGCTGTATTCAACACAAGGGGCTTCCCTATTTTCTTCTTTCCCCCCCCCACCATGTTACTGTACTTACAACTGTCATGTCTGTCTCCATGGATATAATATCCAAGACTAATTGAAGATGTTAGCTCTTGAACCAAAGAGCAAGAGAAAAATTCATAGGGGTTATTAGAATTTTTCAGGCCAGAGTAAGGTAGATGGGAATAATTATTTGGAAGTGTTAGCAGAGACTAAGGGCTCGTAGCTGTTATACAAGTGACCCCCATAGTTCATGTAACTGAAATGGAGGGGGATATGAGTCCCATTTTTAGAAACTTGTTACATAAGGATAAAAGGAATTTTAATACATCATGAATTGAATTCAGGAGAAAATTATGGGTCATCTCCAATAGTGGAAAAATAATGGGTCAAACCCTAAGGAACAAAAAAAAAATTGGTACTTATTTAAATTGATATTTTGCAGAGAGGTTTGCAATACATTGGAGATCTTCCAGGCATTCAAGGAGTTGAAGACCACATTCAAATCAATGGGTATGTTTATTTTCTCCAGATGGGTGAAACTTTCCTCCTCAAAAGTGAAACAGGAGAAGAAAATGACACTTCTCCACGAGAAGGAAATTATTCACAAAAAGTTCAGATTTTCTGCTTTTTTCCCACCTAGTTCATTACATTGAAATCAATGGTAAGACTGAGTTTCCCCCACTAAGTGGCAAGTGTCCCTTGTTTCCCCACTGGTACAGTATAAAAGGAATGTCAGGTTCCCATGTCCCATGTCATTTCTGTATTTGGGAGAGACTTGCAGCTAGTTAGGACAGGAAAATAAATGAAAATCAGAGTGTTGTTTAGGGAGTCTTGTAAGCAGGACATTTGTTCTTCCTGGTTGGGGAGACTCGTGGACTCTTGGGGAGAGGAAGGAGGAAAGGAGGTTGACCCAAAATACTCCAAAATCTTGTTTGACTGAGACAGCTGTTAATCAAGTACCTTTCTGATCTGGCTGTTAGCCCTGCACTAGGGGAGTCTGGGGTGTGAGAAAGGATCTAAAATAAATTTATGCCAAATGACTTTGGGAAGACACTGGCAGCTGTTATCCAAATTCCCTCCTGATCTGGCTGTTATTACCGCTGTGATAGGGGAGTCTGGGGAAAGAAGTAGTTCATATTTTTTTGTTAACAGTGATAGGGACCATTATTAAAAAAAGAATAAAAAAAAATGTTCTACTCTATAATTCACTGTTAAAGGGTATCACGGTGCCCGTGATTCCTTGTTTTTTATTTTTCTGTCAGTTATCCTGTGTGAGGTCCTCATTGGTTGCCCTGTGTTTAGCCCGCCCACTATTGCCTTTATATACTGGGCTCCTGCACCTTATCACTGCCCTTTCGTGGTGTTCCTGTGCCAGTTCTACGTTTGTATTGAGGTTTCCAGTGTACCGACTTGGCTTGCCTGACTACTCTCCTGTTCCTGCGCCTGTGTACCGACCCCGACTGCCTAACTACTCTCCAGTGATTGTTCCTGTGTACCGACCCGGCCTGGCTGACGTTCCTGCTCCTGTGTACCGACCCGGATTGGCTGACGTTCCTGCTCCTGTATCCTGACCCGGCCTGGCTGACGTTCCTGCTCCTGGATCCCGACACGGCAGTCCCCCGTTGTGGTACTAATCGCCTTGGCGACATTCTGACTTCCAGTGTCTTACTGTTTGACACCTCTGCCCCGCAGGCTTGCCTGTCTTCCATTTGCTCAGAGCGCCTCTGGTCTAGTCCTCCTTTCCATAACCGGTTGCCTGTGTTGCCTCCGTGAGTGCACCGGTACTCTGCCATTGGTTTGCTCCACTCTGTCAAAACCGGTTGCAAGTGTTGCCTCCGTTATAGCACCGGTACATTGCCATTAGCTATGCTCTGTCTAACCCGGTTGCAAGTGTTGCCTCCGTGATTGCACCAGTATACTGCACTGGTTTGCTCCACTCTGTCAAAATCAGTTGCAAGTGTTGTCTCTGTGATTACCATTGGTTATGCTCCACTCCGTCAAAACCGGTTGCCAGTGTTGCCTCCGTTTAGCACCGGTACACTGCCATTGGATCCGCTCCACTCTGTCATAACCGGTTGCTATTGTTGCCTCCGTGTCAGCACCGGTAGCACTCCTGATTTCTTCAGTGGACTAGTATACTGTGGACTCTATCTATGGCGTCTTCTAGAAGCAGCTGGTTGCCAGAACACATGGGACTGTTCTCCTTTCCTCTGAACATTAACTCCTGCATTGCTGTAACCTGGAAACCTTATCATTCGCCTAACCCGTGTCAGCATAAACTGTTTGTCTCCTATACATATGCTGGACCTGTGTGGGCATAATTAACCTGTCATGTGTCTGTACTATATGTGTTATATTACAGGACCTGTGAGGGTTCTTTATGTATTATTGTATTTAATAAAACTGTGTTTTTATCTTAACTCTGTGTCTGTGAGTCAAACAAACCATTACAAAGGGATAGTAATGGTTAATTTTAAGTTGATTTACTATTGTAGACATTTTAAAAAGCTTAATATCAATGTAAGTCTTATCTCTCAAACCTTTATGGTTTGAGAGATATAACTTGCTAAAGTTACCTTTTCTTTGCTGTTTTACTCAAGTCTGCCATCTAGATGACAGCTGCAGATTCCAGTCATTTGACCAGATAGAGGCTCTTCAGCAGATCTGAAATCACGCTATTTAGAAATAAATACTTAATTGTAACGGTCTATAAAGTGTGCTTGCAAGCCAGGCACACTTTGTTGACCATTCCAAATTAAGTATTTATCTTTAGATATCGTTATATCGGCGCTGCTAAAGAGCCACATCTGGTCAAGTGACCAGAACCTGCTTCTGACAGCTTTACAGTTCATCAAGCAGAAAGGGGAGGGACCAAAGAATTTTATTTTCCTATATTTCTCAAACCATAATGGCTTGAGAGATGCGAATAAGTGCAAGTAGTCTCTTTCAATTGTATATACCATTTAGTTAATACTTTTTTCTGACATTACTATCCCTTTAAATAATATCCTAGTGGCAGGGTGAACTGAGTAGTAGCAGTACAGGTATGTATTAGTAAAGTTGTAGTCCAACAACTGACTGCATCCATGGTTGTTGTAGTGTTTGTAATAAATGATGTTCCTTCTCCTGAGGAGGCAGTTTTTCAACTGAAGATGACAATAAGTCGCATTCCAGTGTGGATGGCATAATAGAGGAAGGTGTAGTAGTTCAATCAAGTGCTGTATCTGTCAGAGTAAAAACACTAGTCCTCAAAGTAGCAGCACTGAGGAAGAGGAGGTGGTTTGTTGCCATATTCCACTGTTGGGACCACTGATTAATGTTTATATAATATAGCAATAATGGAAGGTTAAATAGGATGTTGATCTGCAGTAAAATATGCAACTGCCTTTTGGAGTCAGGGAAGGAATTTTTTGGCCCACTTGCGACTTCAATGGAAATGGCTTTAAAGATTTTTTTTTCTCCCTCTGGCTCAACAGTGCTGATAGTGAGTAGACTTGTTACTTTATATTGGTGTTATTAATAATTTTATTGAATTACACTGTTGGGGAGCCTCCTTTTGTTTTTCTTTTTTGTTACATGTTATATATTTGCTGCTGAGGAGAGCGTGAGGAGAGGACGGCAGCCAGGAATCATTCATTGTATAATATAATACTGTTACTGGGTACAGTGAATAATCCCAGAAAGCATGAACAGCTGTTTTCTGTGGTATATGCCAAGATATAGCAACTCTCTATTGTGAGTAGGCACTTTTTAACACCTTAAGGACCCATGACGGTCCTGTTCCGTCATGGGTTGTTATACATTTAACGACCCATGACGGAACTGGACCGTCATGGAATTCCGGGCTCCCCTCGCGGCTGCACACCGTTCGGGGAGTCCGGAACTCGGCCGCAAAAAAAAAAAATGCTCCGTGGTCCTTAACGGACCGCAAGGTGCGTGCGCGTCCCGTCGTTAAGGGTGTCGGTGGAGGTCAAAATATTATTCTGTTGATCTGCACGGGGTGCTCCCTGGTTTTGTCTCCCTTTGTTGTTTTACAATATGTGCCATGTGTAAATAAGTTTTTATCTGTCTCTTCATAATTTTTTTTGTATTTTCATAAATGTTTTCTTTTTTTAAATTCAGCAAATTAATTGCTTAATTTATGTCATGCCGTATGTAATTGGCAGGCAATTCAAATATATTGATACTAGTTTTAAAGCCCGTGTACACTGGCCAGCACTGGCGGCGCTGCAGTCATGCGCAGTACAGACTGCCCGCACCGTGGCTGATACAGAGTGGGGTGCTCCGAATTCAGACTGTAGTCCTCTCTGCGCACCTGCAGCGAGCTCAGCCGTCTCTACTGCACATGACGGCTTCTGACAAATTTCCTTAGCGAATTATAATATAGGATTTTATTTCTTTTGTTGATAAGAAGACACAAGAAAGCGAAGTGTTTTGTTGTTTTAAACATATGATAGGTGTAACTGTGATTTATACACTTTATTGTTTTCTTGCTGGACTCATAGTAGCCAAAAATATTGCCATACTAAAATTAGGGCTAAATATATATTTTGTTTATTCAGTAGCCTACAGAATGGCAAGCCAAGAAACATTATTTGGAGTTGGGAGACTTAAAGCAAAATAAATATATAAACATACAAAATATGACTCATCTCTGCAGTAGCCACATTTAAAAAAAAAAAAAAGAACCCCCAAAACAATTAATAAAAATAATTCACCCTCCCCGCTAACAAGTACTCATATTCTGCAGGATCCATTGTTACTACGTATTCTCTTATTCCCTGCATCCTGTTTATCTCCTCATTACCGTTGTGCTATTGAGCCAAATAGGGTGCAATCTGTGGACGCCAATTGCCATATATGTGCCTGCAAAGAATTGCTGTCTGTAGGGGTTAATGGCATTGGTGGAGGGATTTGGGACTGAGTGGGAACACTTTCTATGGATGTGAAAGTTGGGAGGGAAGCCCCTGGTGGTGGTGGTGCCAATGTATGCAATGTATTTCCAGTCCAAAACAATAGGCCCGGGCACAGCTTACAACACGGACCCAGGACAGCAGTCCCTCTCCTTTCCCCCATTGATGGTGGCCCTGGAGGAAAGAAATTGCTGAAATGCTCATATATTGTCCCATTTTGTTCCTCTTGGCACAATAATTTTAGGAGTAAGTACCTTAGTAAATTGGCATCATGCAGGTGTAGGGGTAGAAAATCAATTCCAGTACCAGTTTTTGTGCAGAATCTTATTCACAGTGTGTCAGAGTTCTTAGAAATATACTTAAAGTGTATGTTGCATGAAGTAAACCTTTTAAGGACTAGAGGGGAATGCAACATGAGCAACTCTGGTCCTTAAAGGGTTAACATCAGTTTTAAAGACATGACTTTTTTGACAAGTTGAAATCCCAGTAGCAAAATTAAAATATTATCATATTGAGAAGATAAGATAATGGTCTGTGTTCTAACATGTTCCTGTCCTGTTGTGAATGCTTGACTGAATCATTTAGGACCTTAAGTTCAACAGAGAAGCACAGTCATTTTGGGGCAAGCCAACTGCACCATAGGGGACACGTAAACATTTCTCATTGATTTACATTGTGTAATTGACTTTTTGACTGCTAGAGAAGTATTCAACACAATGAGGGGCTACAATATATTGATATATTGATTGTTACCTCTGGGATATCAACTAATTGAAGACAGATATTTCTATTAAAATAGGTTCTCTTAAAGGAACAGTAACATCTAAAAAAATAACTGGGGTTATATGGAAAGAGAATGTTCAATGTGTTGCCCGTTCATTTGGGTGCTCCGTGCACATCAGGGACCCGCTTCACCACTGCAGCACTGGACGTGGATAGCGGTGAGTGTTGCTGCAGTGATTTCCACAGGAGTGGGCAGTGCCCTGTGCAAATCACCACCCTTGTGAATCTTGCTGCATCAATTTTTCCAGGAGTGGGTAGGGAAGTCTCGCTCCCCTGCCGACCCCTGTGAAAATCTCCATCCTTGCCTCTCAGCGATTTTGCCAGAAGTGGCAATGTTATCTTAGCCCTCCTGGCCACTCCTGGCAAAATCACTGCTCCATGGAGATTAGTTGCATGCAGGTGATTGCCACTCCCCTGCCACCCTGGGAAGGTGCAGACAGTGAACCAGACACAATTAGATTTTCACATATAGAGAATAAATACTGACTACAGTTGATTGTAGCTGGCACCTTTTTGACTATATTTAGTTAATATTCTCCTGAGGAGATATTTTAGGATAGCGCCATAATACACCTTGGCTTTTGCCATATTTTTCTTTTTTTTAGAGAATAAATACTGTCTACATCATACTAGTATCTGGAACAATTATCTATTTGTTTTTGTGGCCTACAATCTTATCTTACATATACTCTAAGGGAGCAGACATCCTGCCTTTAGCAGGGATCCAGGGCTATCTGTGATTGGGCTAAAATGACAGGATTTTTGAATACAAGAGCAGTGGGCACTAATCACATTAAATTAACTGACATCAGTTCTTATTTCTCAATACAAACAGTACAAAACAACATAACGTAAATATCTCTGCAAGAAAAAGCAAGCTTAGGGTTATATTTTTGTGGTGTAACATATGAATAATTCAGTTATACATATAATTATATAAGTATATGATATTTAAAGTTATACCTGCCTGTTTTATTTTGTGATGTTAGACATTATTCACAGCATGTTCTGGTACAGGGGAGTCATCTGAGCAATGTAGGGGACTTCTCTTCCCCTCCCATTTTCCTCCACTGAATTAGCAGTGTCTCCCTCCTTGCCCCAGGCCAGCTCCACTTCCCTCTCCTTGGCACATACCCTTCTGGCCTGTCCAATCAGATATATACACAGTACAGTGCAAAAGTCTTAGGCAGGTATGAAAAAATGCTGTAAAGTAAGAATGCTTTAAAAAAATGTTCATGTTAATAGTTTATTTTTTTATCAATTAACAAAATGCATATTGACTGAACAGAAAAAAATCTAAATCAAATAAATATTTGGTGTGGCCATCCTTTGTCTTCAAAACAGCATCAGTTTTTCTAGGTACACTTACAAAAAGTTAGGGATTTTATAGGCATATAGTCAGTTGTATTATTAAACGGTTATTCCAAACAGGTGCTAATGGTCATCAATTTAATATGTAAGTTGAACACATCATTATTTGAAACAGAAACAGCTGTGTATCACAGTATCCCCTAGGAGGCCTAGTAATCCTGTGCTTCCTTTTGCTGCTGTGCTGTTGGCCGGCATGGAGGCCGGCTACTTCCTCATTCCTGACATCTACTGGAGCGGGCGCTGTTGCATGCACTTGTTTATGGGTCGCCTACTGATTTTCTTAATTGGTTCCTGCCTTTGTCTGCTCCTATATAAACTTCCCTGGGCCTAGGAGTCATTGCCCTTATGTCATGTTTCTGCTAGTAGCTCTTGAGTCCTTGTATGACCCCGGCTAGTCTGACTACCCACATCGGTTCTGATCTGTGGCTCTGGCTGACTACTCGCTCTGTGTATGACCCAGGCTTGTCTGACTACCCACATCGGTTCTGACCTGTGGCGCTGGCTGACAAACTCTCTCCATGTATGACCCCGGCATGTCTGACAACCCACATTGGTTCTGACCTGTGGCACTGGCTGACTAACTCATTTTGTGCATGACCCCGGTTTATCTGACTACCCACATCGGTTCTGACCTGTGGCTCTGGCTGACTAACTCGCTCCATGTATGACCCCAGCTTGTCTGACTTCCCACATCGGTTCTGACCTGTGGCTCTGGCTGACTACTTGCTCCGTGCACTACCCAGCTTGCCTAACCATTCGTATCTGTGTCCCGTGGCTCTGTCTTGCTCTCGCTCCCTGCTGCCTCCGGTTAACTATACCCTGGGTGGAGACTTGAGTTATCATGTACTGGTTCTACCAGGTGCTCCACCCGAACCCATTTCCAGTATCCTCCGGTATCGTGCAGTGCAGCTCCGGATAGTAGCCTGGGGCCTACCGTCCAGTGGTCTGGGGTTGTATGGGCAACATTATTATTACTGTGTATTATAAATAAAGGTGGTTATATTTTAATACTGTTGTCAGTCCTTCTTTGCCTGAATACCGTCACACTGTGTAGGAGGAATAAAACTGGGTGAGGAACAGCCAAACAAGCTAGCATGGTGAGATTGCAGAAGACAGTTCAATGTCAAAAGTCACACAATATGACAAGACTGAGCACAGCAACAAGACACAAGGTACTTATACTGCATCATCAAGGTCTCTCCCAGATAGACATTTCAAGGCAGACAGGGGTTTCCAGATGTGCTGCCTAAGCTCTTTTGAAGAAGCACAAAGAAGCAGGCAATGTTGAGGACCGTAGATGCAGTGGTCGGCCAAGGAAACTTAGTGCAGCAGGTGAAAGACACATCATGCGTATTTCACTATCCATTCGGAAGATGTCCAGCAGTGTCATCAGCTCAGAATTGGAAGAAAACAGTGGGATCCTGGTACACCCATCTACTGTCCAGAGAAGTCTGGTTAGAAGTGGTCAAAAAGCCATAACTCCGATGTGGAAACAAGGGCAAATGACTCAACTCTGCATGAAAACCCAGGAACTGGGGTGCAGAAAAATGGCAGCAGGTGCTCTGGACTGATGACACAAAAACAAGAAAAAGGAACAACAAAACAGCACCAGACCCACCCCCTAATACTGGAATTGGAATTACAATGACACAGGGAAGGGGAGTTTCACAAAAGAAAAATAAATAATAAATAAAACATAACCTTTATTTATATGTATATATAAAACAGCGAATTAAAATCATAAAATCATCCACTTTCTTTTCATCATTATTGGTATCATGAAGAAAAGTATTATGTATTAGAACAGTGTTTGTTGTACTTAATATCCGTGTTTGGTGCAACTTGTAGTTCAAAAACACAAATGGCTGCCTAGTCACCTATTTTATATGTAATTAGATGGCCCTCCTTAGAGCCGTTATAACGGCAAAGAACACCAACCTCCTTACAGCAAAAAAACTTATTTGTTGTAGTCAAATGCAAACAATTAGTATCTAAGTTAACCAGTTAGTTATTTAACTTCAAACAAAAAAGGGATAGTAAGATCATCTATTCCCTTATTAAAACCTTCATAGGAGATAGTATGGTAAGCTTTAGCTGTTTACACATATAGTAGAATCCCTAATGGAGGATCTCACCACACCAAAATAAATCTCAATTGAATTACTTAACGAGAGTATTCAGCGTTATCAGAGATCTTCCTCTGCACACTAAAGAGACCTTTAGTCTGTCTCTTTTAATTACCGCTCCGTAACTCAAATCAGCTCGAAGATTCAGCGTTATCAGAGAGCTCTCTATATATCACTCAGTGTTTCACTCTTGACGCTTTATCTGCCACATGAAAAGATAATCTCTTATATTGTGAAGGCTCTATCACTCACTGTTTCTCTTTTTATCACTTGGTCTACCGCTTAAAAAGACAACAAGGCAACAGTTAAGCATGGTGGAGGTTCCTTGCAAGTTTGGGACTACATTTCTGCAAGCGGAGTTGGGGATTTGGTTAGAATGAATGCTCAATGCTAAGAAGTACATGCAGATACTTATCCATCATGCAATACCATCAGGGAGGCATCTGATTGTCCTAAAATGTGTTCTGCAGCATGACAATGACCCCAGACATACAGCCAAAGTCATTAAGAACTATCCTCAGCATAAAGATGAACAAGGAGTCCTGGAAGTGATGGTATGGACCCCACAGAGCCCTGATCTCAACATCATTGAGTCTGTCTGGTATTACATGAAGAGAGAGAAGGAACTGAGGCTGCCTAAATCCACAGATAAACTGTGGTTAGTTCTCCAAGATGTTTGGAACAACCTACCTGCTGAGTTCATTAAAAAACTGTGTGCAGGTGTACCTAGAAGAATTGACGCTGTTTTGAAGGCAAAGGGTGGTCACACCAATTAATGATTTTATTTAGATTCCTCTTCTATTCACTCAATAAGCATTTTGTTAATTGATAAAAGAAAACTATTAATATGTCTATTTTTTCTTACTTTATAGCTCAGACTAATGATTAATGTAATAAAGCAAGATATCAGTTCACACTGCTATGCAGTAAGATAAATCTAACACTATTATCTATTTTCATTTTATACTACAAAAACTGCAGAACTAAGAACTTTTGAAATATGTATTCAATTTCTCATTGCAGAGCATGGTGAGAATTTGATAAGTTTGACCACCCACCAAGGAGCATGATTGCAGACAAGTCTTAATTTAAATATTCTACCACATCATGGTGCATAAAGACAATGTAGATGTGATTGTTAAAAGTGAAAATCAGGATTGACCTTTGCCAGATATTGTTTCTGCTTTTCCAGAGAAATGGAAATAAAATCCCCACTGAAACCACTTCCTGTGCAAGATCACCTGGCAGTGTGTGGTAAGGCAGCTTAAACCAAAGGAAGTTGGCTGCAATATTCCAAAAGTACAAAACCAGATCCTCATTTTGGCAAGCTCAAATCCAATAAAACAGAGTCATTACTATGTTATGAATAACCAAGATCTGATTTGGCAAACATAGCTAAAGAGATCAGTGTAAGATGTATGCAATAAACACACTATAAAGTCATAATCCATTATTAACCATTTATTGTTACTGAAAATGTACTACATGATGCCTAAATATGTAGCATATAATTTAGTCATTAGATTACTAACCTTACAAAGTAAAAAGCATTTCTATAATATAAACAAAAGTGTCTACACTATATTTAACCAAATGATCACTTAAGAGGTCTCCCATGCATGCAAAATATTTTTGTATAAAAGTTATATATATATATATATATATATATATATATATATATATATATATTACAGAACTAAGAACTGTAACATCCCTGGTGAGTAGTAGACAGCTCTAGAGTTAGAATCTGTACCCATCTAGTGATCATACCTTGGTTTACATTCAGGGACTTTTTTTTACAACTTCTTGGCTGATACTATCATCAGATGAAAATGATGGCGCTATTTATCAACCAAATTACAGTATGGTAAGTCTGAACAAAGGGATCACCCCAATCCATTTGAACTTTAATTTATCAATTCTCGACCTTACCCAAGATCTTCAACACCATTATTTTATGATAGTCCTTCTCTTGGGACCTTTCCATCATGATGTTAATCTAATTTTTCTGTTCTTTGGGCTGACTACAAATTTTAGGAACCCTTAAAAATCATGATAGATAGAGACCTCTCAAAACACCTGTCAGATGAAAAAGCCTCAAGTGTGTGTTTTATCAGTAGACTTCCTATAGATAACGGTCTCTATTTTAGATCCCCATTTTAGAATGGTTATATCTAATAAGTTGACCTAAGTTTTGCAAAAACTTGGGGTTAAATGCATTATTGGGATCAATTCAAGGAGTAGCTCCTATAAGTTCCTTCACTTCAGAAACACACTGTCTTTATCGAACCAGATATAGATCACATAGAAACAATTTTTTCATCCAAAAACCTAACAAACAAGTTGGTGTAGGAAGGCAAAACAGAGCGTCCATATGTCTCCTAGTTTGTAAGTACATCTTACTGTCAAATTTGAAAAAATTATACTTGTGGAGCAAAACATTTCAACCAAGAACCCAGCTGGGGTTTCACATAATGTTACATAGTTACATAGTAGTTTAGGTTGAAAAAAGACTTGCGTCCATCAAGTTCAACCCTTTTCCTATTCCTTTTTACTGATGTTGATCCAAAAGAAGGCAAAAAACCCCACAATACAGCAATTTAAAATTCTGCTTTGAATGGGGGGAAAAAATCCTTTTTGATTCCATGTGGCAATCAGATTTCTCACTAACTAAATATTAATCCCAATACTAACATACATAGCTCTCTATGTTATGCTCTTTTAAAAAAAAGTATCCAGGTCCTTTTTAAAGGCATCTACTGTATTCGATAGCACCACCTCCTCAGCCAGTGAATTCCATACCTTTATTGTCCTTACCGTAAAGAATCCCTTCCACTGTTGTAGATGAAATCATCTTTCCTCAGGTCTAAGTGGGTGACCCCTCATCCTTTGTACTGTTCTGTTAATGAACAGGTCTTTGGAGAGCCCTTTGTATGGGCCCCGCACATATTTATATAATGTTCCAATAACGTTCCTTTTTACTTCAATACTGGCCTCATTATTTTTTTGTACAATAAGCTAATATCTATTGTATCCATAATGTTATCATCTTATATATCATTTATTGTTCAGGTTTACTTAGAAAACCATCATGTAAGATTTCCACATAAATTTGGTGTAAACAAGACCTTAAATATACCCCTATGGGTTTTATTCATTAAGCCGAAGAGATGCAATTCTGGAGCAAAATGACTGCACTATTGGGTCAAAATACCTCAAATTCCCATTGACTAAAATGGGAGTTTTCACCTTTGAGTGAGAGAGTCTCCAGTAATCACACAGCAATGCCCAATGTAATCTACTATGGAATACTAGTATAAAAGCCCATGTACACGGGCCATGGTCTGGGTGATGTTAACCCTTTGAGTGCCAGAGGGGTACACAATGCATTGCTTTTGCACTCTGGCACCCAAAGGGTTAAGAAGCCGGTCCTGGTCTGCGTACTGCCGCAGGCTCACTGGCAGCGCACGAGATGCAGTCGTACGCTGTAGAGACTGTCCGAATGCACACAATGCATCCAGCACAGAACTCCCTGATTTAAAAGGTGCTTTAACCCTTTGAGTGCCAGAGGGACATGCAACACATTGCAAAACAGGGGTTGATCATTTCTGGTTTCTAAGGAGAGATTGCAAGTGTGGCCCCCAGAACATGGTTGTGGTCTCAGTGGTGGCCACCAGAAAAATTCCTTCAAGAACCTTTCCACACCATGGGGTACTTTCACATACTATGGTCAGTAGAGTAAAATGTGGTATTTCTTAAACTGCTCTTAATTTGTTCAACAGAAGAATTTGTGTAGGTACATGATATTCATAAAATAGTCTTGTATGTTGATTTAAAAGAGAACTAACATGTTATAATAATATCCCCCCACTTACTTTGTCTATGTCTAGAAATCCTAATTGCCCCTATAAAATATTGCCCTGTGCCTTTGCTCAAGAGTTAGCATATTCAAACAGTCTTGGATGTCATGTCCATGGAGGCGGACATGAAAGTTTTTAAAGGACCACTGGACCTCATAATCTGTTCACTGCACATGTTAAAAAGGTTCATAAGATCTGCCTGATTCAGATGCAAAAGACTGCCAGCATCTGTTGTGTCCACCTTATTGAAGGTGTTATCTCTTGAACAAAGGCACAGGGCAACATTCATAAGGGATCTTAGGATTTCCTGGACATAGCATGGTAAGTAAATGGTTAATATTATGTTTTATTTCTCCTTTAAAGATCAACAGCAAAGGAATTAAAGAAACATTAATATACCAAAGAATAACATTGGGAAATTCAATTTTAAACATTAAATACTTCAAAATAGCATCTGTAAAATGTTACTGTATGTTAAATGCTTTAATCTAATCCTAAACATGCATTTTTATTGCATGTGTAGACCATCCTGTATAGACACAGTTTGGTTAAATATTTGTGCACAGCTAAAGGGATAGTAATGTTTCACAATAAAAGCATCTCCAATTAATCCTCATAGTATTTGGGCAATGGAGAGCGTTATTTCAATACTGTCAGAGTTGTAGTTCAAGAGTTATTGAATGATAAAGTATCCCCCTCCCGCCCCTTTTACTGATGTAACACTGCACACCTCAGAGCACCAAGACAGTCCAGATGGATCACAGCAAGGGACAATTTTCAGTGAGCATAAGGAAAAACCTGAAAAACGTATCAAGGGGTGGGAGGAGCATGTTTTTCCCTTCTGCTAACAGTAAGAAGATTGTCCCTTGCTGTGAGCTGTCTGGTCTCAGGGGGATGGTGGCTTATGCTAGGTAAAAGGGGTGGGAGGGGGATACTTTATCATTCAATTACTCTTGAACTACAACACTGACAGTATTGAAATAACAGTCTCCATGGCCCAAATACTATGAAGATTAATTGGAGCTGTTTATCTGTGAAACATTACTATCGCTTTAATACTGTTACTGTATTGAGATGTGTACCTACTGCTCTTATATTCAGACCGACTAATATCACATCTCAGGCCCATCAAAAGACCATACAATCAAGATCAAGATTGTTATTGTAATGGAAGTCGTAGAGCAGTGGAAATGGCAGAAATGGAAGACTGCATTTTAGGCCTCTGAAAACAAATAGAGAATTCTCACAGATGCTAGCAAAGTGTAAAGTATTTAAGTCTGTGTAACCCCAGGCCATATTTTTATTATTTTTAATAGCGAGAGAGATAAGATTGCAACCAAAAAAACAGCATACTATTTATCACTCAGTAGTTATACAGTCAACCAGAAAAGCATACAACTGTATGTAAGAAATTGACAGTTTGCAATGACATTGTAACTGTATAAGATATATGAGTCAACTCCACCCTGTTTTTGTTTTTGTAACAAACTAACCCAATTTCCCCTCCCAAGATCAAAAAGGAGTGGAGAAAGGAAAGAGATAACAGAGATAAAAGAACCCCTAAGTACCCTCCCCACAGTCTTAGCACCCCCCACCCCGCCTCTCTCTGATCCCACAACTTCATGTCTTGAAAACCGTGGATCTTTATTAACCGTTAGTGCTCTTTTAGCATGGCAGCTGAAAGGAATACAAAAACTTTTATTCAGAAAAATAGACTTAATAGGGTTTCCCTATTGAGTAAAACAAGGGTATTCCCGTTGCTAGAAAAGTTAGTGTTCTAAAAATATTACAGCTCAAATATGTTGATTTTTTTAACTCAACAGTGCCAACTAGTGCTTAAAAGGCATTTTTTATGATGTACTGGAGTGCTCAGGTCACTGACTACTGCTCCATAACAGCAAGTGACAGGAGCAGCACAACACTGATGAGAATGCACAATGAAGAGTCTATGCTAAATCAATCTCTTGAGTTGGTTTTTAGACTGGATGCCTGCCTAACTCCAATATACTAAGCTGCATGCACCAAGATTCCCCTTCTTAATGCCAACTGCATTAAGTAGAGGACACTGAGCAGTCTATGGAGTCTTGGGGTCTCTTTCCTCTATCCTTTGTTTAAGGCAATGAATTAAACAAGATGTAGAGGAAATGTCATAATTGGCAGCATATACTATGTATCAGGTCTTGATGGCATTAACCCTTTGAGTGCCAGAGGGGTATCCAATTAAATGCTTTGGACACATCTCTCACTCAAAAGGTTAAAGTCCTATCGATAGGGAGATTGTTCACCGGCACACATTACTGTGCTCAGGACTCTGTAGTGAATGTGCTGGTGAATCAGTACATTAACCGCCAAAGTGACAAGAATAGACATTTTCACTTTAATTTTAAAAAAATTAAATAATCAAAATAAAGATCTCCCAGCAGTAACAGTACCATTGTATTACTCATCAGGAAAAGCCCTATTATAAATATATACTGTTAAATTTAATATAATTTATTACAATAGGAAAGATTTATGGCATAAAGTCAGAACCAGCATCTGGATTCTCCCCTCTACGCACCTGAATGTTCTAATAATATTTTCCCATTAATTGAAGTCTGAATAGGAACTTTTGCTTGCTTAAACCCTTGGAGTGCCAGAGAGGTGTGCAACTCATTGCTTTGAAATGCATTGCATACCCTTCTGGCACTCAAAGGGTTAAATGGATACATTATAAGCTTAAAAATCTTTCTTATATAGGGCTTTAGCTTTAAAGTCCAAAATTAACAATTGTGTAATAAACCAAGTGCATGACTGAGGACCAGAAAACATTGTCATTGATTTAAATGGAGAGGCCTTCAATGCATTGCTTCGCATTACCATTCACGTGGTTTAAATAATTGAGAATCTGGTGAATTTCTATTTCTCTCATACTGTGAATTGAGTTTGAGCCAGAATTGCTCCTCTTTTCCTTATAAATAGGGCCTAGTAAGTATCCGTACATGCATTTGTGGAAGTAAAACGTTTCCTATTGACATACCTCCCAAGTGTCCCTCTTTAGGAGATGTTAGGGCTCCATACCTCCCAAGTGTCCCTCTTTAGGAGATGTTAGGGCTCCATACCTCCCAAGTTTCCCTCTTTAGGAGATGTTAGGGCTCCATACCTCCCAAGTGTCCCTCTTTAAAAGGGGCAGTCTTTCTTTTAAACCCAAATCCCTTTGTCCCTCTTTCCCACGTGTATATATAAGTGTATCATATAGCTTCACAAAAATAAAACATTAATTTGTCTAAACTTCACTATATGTGTCTATAAATATATTTGTGTAAATAAAATAATTTGGTCTTTGTTCTAAACCATTTTTTTCAGTTACACATAGAGATATCAGTAGGTCATGAAGAAACCTAAAAATTATGGGTGTCCCACCTACCAGCCATGTCCACAGCAACATTATTTAAAACATAAGTCATTTGGCTATTTCAGTTTTTGGGAGGTATATATATATCTATATTGACAATAAAGGCATTCACTGCTGCCAGGACTCATTAAAAATGCAAAATGATCCAGGCTACTAGAAAAAAACAAATGATTAACTCAGCAGTTGGAACAATTCAAATAAATAGTATCACACATAAATGGGCATTTCCCTCATAAGCAAATGAGCTGGTATGTAGCAGATCAGTTCTCTCTCAGTGGCTTTCTAAGTATTACAGATTACAGAGGGGTTTGTTTTTCTCACAGAGTGGCATGCTAAGGCTTTGAGTGTGCGTGATTTGACAATGCAGTGATATAGAACAGGCTAGTATTCAGGTGCAGTCATCACTAGCCTTGATTTTACTGTTATCACTTTCAGAAACAGTGAGCATGTAACAAGTCTGAAAATAGCTTTGACACGTTGACCAAAGATAAAGTTCTTGTGAAGTTACATAAAATGCTCTTTGTCAATTTTACCCTACAGGTGTGAAATGATATTGAACACACAGTTCTGACAAGTCACTGAAATGGGACCATTAAGCAATTAATGTGTTCACAATTTATATTAGTGCTAAGAATTTATAATACAAAAGGTTGACTGGAGCAAACCATCTGTACCATGGATCACAAATAAAAGTTCACTAAACTGACACTGAATTAAACGGTGATTTTAATGTTAGAATTCAAAGCCCCATTCAAATCAATTCAAAGTGTTATTCTTCTGTTATTGCACCACAACTTGGTATTAACTTTTAAGTATCAGAGGGGTATCCAACGCATTGCTTAGCAATGCTTTGGATATTCCTCTGGCAATCAAAGGGTTAAATCAGCCACAGTGGGGAGAAATGTACCAATCCACCAAAACAGGTACTCTTCTGTGCTGAAGGTTTGACTGTCTGATCCAGCCCCTACACTTCAGGGTACAAATGAATGAGTATGATCATTGTAATGGATACCAGCGTGAGCACACAGACACACACACACTTGCACATGCACACATAGAAACATACACACACACACACACACACTTTGTGTCACATCGGTGAGTCAGGAGATAAAGAGATAGTATTGCTTAATGTGGAAAACCAAAATATTGCAGGGTTTATCTTGTTGAGTAAAACAATGGTACCCACTCTGTCAAGAGATGTTTTATTCTAATGTTATTACAGCTAATACTTGCTAATACTTGCATTTTTGGAGTGCAATACCTCTATGGCCTGAAATTGTACCATGATGTTGTGGCTACAGCAGCCTAAGGGGGGTTACTGATATGCAAATCAAGTACTGTGATTGCAAATAACTCAAAGGACCTTATTCAGGAGCTAAGGAGGTGCAATAATGAAGCAAACAGCTATACCACAGGGCAGGGTCATTTCTAGGTTCCAAAAAGATCTGAGGCTAGAGCCCACGGCAAAATTCAAAAGAGTACCCGCGGTAGTGACAATAACGCTGTAGTGAGGAGTGGGTAATCCTTACACAACGTAAATGTTTATTTTACTAATCTAATTATAATGCAATGCAAAGAAGAAAGTCATTTTATGTTCAGCTCTTGCCATTTTTTTGGTTCTAACTAAAGATACAATGATCCATATTTATCAATGAAAACTGAAGTTATTGTGGAGTGAACCAACAGCACCATAGGGGACAAATCAAAATCCCTGTTAACTTAAATGGGGGTTTTAACTTCTTGAATGATTGGAGACCTCTCTAGCATTCAAGAGGTTAAAAAGCTCTATTCAAGTGCATTGGAATTTAAGAATCTGTATGTGTCCCCTATTGTGCAGTCGGGTTACTCCAGAATAAAACCAGTTTGCTTTAATACAGATGGGCCATTGATCTATACTTGCAGCAGTTCTGTGTTGTTAATATAAAGCACGCAAATATAATTACTTATCAGCTAAAAACATTGTATTAAAATGTTCTATTTACTGACAACTGAAATGTGAATACAAATGTCCTGAACTGTATTTACATTGCAATGTACTAATTTCTCTATGTCAAGTACATTACATCACAATGTACATCTCTTTTTTTTATAACACAGAGCTTACAATCGAAGTGGTGCTACACTAGTGATACCAGAGAGGTTACCAGGGACCCGTCAGTTTTATTCCTTTGTTGATAAATGTATTTAATGCTCAAAAATAATGACCAGAGATTACAAGCCAAAAAGGAGTTGCACCAGAGAGTTTGCATTCTGTAGAGCAGGGGTGTCCAGACTGTAGGGTTCTACTTTTTTGCTAGTCATCCTAACACCATCTACTACTTTACCAACACAGAGTCCTCTCCAACACGTTTTTGGTCAGTGCAGCTTACCCCCCCCCAACACACACACACACACACACCCCACTCCTCTTTCTTATGTTCATTTCAGATACCCTGCCTTATCCATTTCTTCCACCCCCATACCAATATTCTTCCCCATCCTTCCTGCCATGCTCTTTCTCTGCCTCTTTCCTTCCCATCTTCCACTGTCTCTCTACTGTCATTCTGCAAACCAGGTATAATATAAGTCTGTACCTCAACATGTCCTATGATGGTTTACAGAATAGAAACAGAGAGACAGTGGGAAATGGGAAGGAAAGAGGCAGTGAAACGGGGAAGGCTATATAGGTAGGAGTGTGAACCACAGACATTATCTGTTGGTATAAAGGGAAAAGAACATGGCAGGGAAAGAGTGTGGCAGGAAGGATGAGGTGGTGCTGCAGTGACTATTACTTCTAAGTTGTTAGACTATAACTCTCAGCATCCTCAATCAGCAAATAGCTGACTCAGAATTATTAGAGGGGTAGTTCATTAACAGTATGAGGGCCTCAGGTTACTCAGCTTTACCTAGAGACATGTTTATATAATATAAACATCCCAGGGCACCTCATACTGATACACATTCACACCCCAGCACACTTTACACACACACACAAACACACACACACCACTCATGCATACACACAAACATTCACACCTCAGGGAACTTCACACATGTAAACATATACACACTTATTTGTTTTTTTTTCCACAGATGCACATACATATTTCTAACAATAAAATCATTGAGAAATTATTATTACCTACCATGCAGCAGTAGTGAGCTATAGATACACTGTCTGATACCCCAGCCTTGTTCCACTGGTAACCCAGAACCACACATACAAAGTCTGATACCCCCAGCCCTTTACTACTTGCCACTGACAGACACAGAACCACAAACATATACACTTTATGTTACCCTGCCTTGTTTGACTGGCCACTGGTAGTCACAGAACTACATGTACACTGTCTGATATCCAGCAATGTTTCATTGCCCATTGGAAACCATAGAACCCCACATACACTGTCTGATAACCTTGTGCTACTAGCTCCTCGTAGCCACACATCCATTGTCTGCTACCCTAGTGTTTTATCACTGATAGCATCAGACCCACACATGGACTGGTATCCCAGTCTTCTTCTACTGGCCACTGGCAGCCATAGAACCACACATATATTGTCTGATACTCCAGCATTTTTTCATTGGTTACTGGTACCCACAGAACCACACATGCACTGTGTGATGCCCCATCATTGTTCCATTGGTTACTCATAGCCAATTATACACTGTCTGATTGCTAGCATTGTTTCACTGGCCACTATTAACCAAAGAACAGCACACATACACTTTATGATACCCCAGCATTGTTCCACTGTCAGCCACAGATTCCACACATACACTATGTGACCCCCCACGTTATTCCTCTGCCCACTGGTAGACACAGATTCCTAGCACACACACTATGTGATTCCCAACAGTCTTTTACCTCTGTTCACTTGTAGCCACAGATTCCTCACATATGCTATGTGACCTCCCCTGGAGCCTTATTTCCCAGGCCACTGATAGCCACAGGTTCCCCACATACACTATATGAGCCCCACCAGCCTTATTCCCATGCCTTTTTCCCCATATACATTGCGTGACCACACCAGCCTTATTCCACTGCCCACTGCACACTATGTGACCCCACCAGCTTTATTTCCATGCCCACTGGTAGCCAGTGATTCCCTACATGCACCTTGTGCCCCACCAGCCTTATCACCCTGCCCACTGGTAGTCACAGATTTCCCCCCATTAGGGTTGCCACCCAGCCGGTATTTTACCGGCAGGCCGGTAAAAACTTGGCTTCTGCCCAATGTTAAGTCTATGAAGGGAATGCCATGGCCGGTATTTTTTTGCAGAAAAGGTGGCAACCCTACCCCCATTCTTCACATATACTATGTGATCCACACCAGCCTTGTTTATCTGCCCACTGATAGCCATATATTTCCCCAGTCCATACGGTCCCTCATACCTTCTCTACTGCTCTGCCCCATTCTGCTTTCTGTTTCAGTGTAGAGCCATCGGCTCCACACTGCCTCCACTGGTACTTCTGGGTGCATTTTGATGACGTCATCTCAAAGCCCCAGAGTGAGGTAGCAGCCTGCTGTTCCAAGCCATACTTATGCACAGAAGTTGCTGGGCCAGCAGCCAGCCTCATGCACACCTCCTGCTTAGTCTCTGGAACACAGACCCATATTTATAATTGGGGCCAGCCTGCCCCTGCTGATGGTCTAACATTCGGGGCTACTCACTGACACACACTCGGGGCTTCAGCCCCCTTAGCCCACCCCTAGCGACGCCCCTGCCACAGGGCCAAAGGAAAAACACACACACACACACACACACACTCTCTCTCTCTCTCTCTCTCTCTCTCTCTCTCTCTCAAGACTTACTGCCAGCAAACCATGGAGACCTCTCCTATAGCATGTGCAGGAAAATGGATGGAGTAAAGTTGAACCATTTTATTTTGCACCTTATAAACAAGGCATTGAGGAAAGGAACACACTATAACACCCATACATTTCCCCACTACACTTCCCTTTGTTCAGTAGCATTAAGGGGATCATTTTGGTATATGTAGCTTATTAAACTGATGTCTATGAGGAGCAGCATTAAAAAAAAATTGGTTCCTCCATCTATCATAGCAGATTATCATATTAGTACTATTGACTTCAAAATAATTACTGTGGCATGAACACATTATGATTTTACATCCTAAATCGTTATCCAATAGGAAATGCTGCCTATTTTTACTCCTTTGAGGTACCTAACATTGGGGCAGATATATTTTTTTTTTCTTAATTCATCATTATATTCAGAAGTTATTAGTTCTGTCATAATATAACCAAGATTCTCTATCCTACTTATAGGAAATAGAGCCAGAAGTGCACTTATGTGGACTAAATAAAACATGCAATTCAAAGATGAGTTATTCCATTTCTTCCATCTATTCTATCCTCTATAGGAACCCCATCATTTTGAAATATAAAATTGATCACTACTGTCCATGCACCAAAAAATAAAGTAACAGTAGTTTGCACTGCATATCGGCATTCTCTGAGGTCAGTATTTGTTTAACCCTTTCAATACTAGAGAGGCCATCAATGTATTGCTCTTCAATGCACTGGATCTATCTCTACCATTCAAGGAGTTAACCATTTGAGTGCCAGAGTGGTACAGAATGCATTGCAAAGCAATGCATTCTGTACCACTCTGGCACTCAAGGGTTAAAAATATACTCTCAATATTTATTGATGTTGATTTGAAGACATAATACATATTTAGTTAACAAATTGGCCATGAAATTCATCACCTGCTAAACTGAATTTGTTGCTCCACTTGGTAACATCTTAAATTCAAAACTGCCTTTCTGTTCAGACAGATCAGTGAGTGCGTATGCATCATTACGAAGGCCCTGTAAAGTATATGAGACAATTGCAGAGCTGGATTTCCCAATAGGCAGAGCAGGCAACTGCCTAGTGCTCCAAATTTTGATGAACACCTCAGCTGTACTGGCCATACCCACATTCTGAATTCTGGGTGTGGCAAGAGCAATCTCAGTGTCCCTGCCCCAGACTTAATATTCTTTCCAGACTGTTATGTAACTCGCTTGGATGCTAGAGAGTAATGCATTGGAGTTCTCTCTAGTAACCAAGGGGTTACTTTTTTTTGTCCTTTCTTATTAGTAGATGGGACTGCATGGTCATGTGATGAGATGGCAGGTGGCCGTGGGTGGAACTAAGGGCTCCTATAGTGCCCTGCTTAGGGGTGCCTTGGATGTAAATCCAGCTCTGGGCAATAGGTACCTTTCACCCTCAGCCCCCCTTCATATGGGCATACTTGTAAACTCTCTGGATGTGACCCAGAGACTCCATTTTAATTTACCGGGTCCCTGGGACAGAGGCTTATTCCCTGGTGGTCATGGGTTTCTTATGAAACTCTGCCCACTTCTCGTTGTTCCCACTCTGTCCCTCCCACTTTCTGCTCATTTCTCCTCCTTCTCACCCTGTACTGCCTATTTTCCACCCACTTTCTGACAAAGTCTGTTAAGCCCCACCCATTTGTGATACAAATTACATCATTTATATTCCCCAGGCGAACCTCATGAGCCCTTTCTTGGGACTCAAGGGTGCAGGGTGCATTCTTTCTCTCTTGGTTCTATGCAGAGAACATTCTGCCTGTGCTTTGACTTGCTGACATATAGCCAGTGTCAGCATTGTTTACAAGGCAGACATACAGAGCAATTTTTAGCCCCAGACAGCATTAGCCAGGACTCTGGGACAGGCTCCCAAAACCCAGTACTGTCCTGGATAAAACTGGATATATGAGAGCCTTAATCACGTAGAAAGTATCTCAAAAGTTTAAACAGGCACACAGTTGTGGTTGGGAACTTAAAAATAATACTATGCTAGGAAGTTTTCATAAGAACATTTCATGGTGCTAACATAAACATAAAAAAGCATTTCTTACTAAAATATATTGACACTACAGTAGTTTTGTACAGCAGAGTTAATGCACTTGTGGATAGTATGCTGCCCCCTTGAAACCATGTTGCCATACAATCCAATTACAGGATTTACTTTAGAATTATCTGTTGAACTGTATTCTGTTATCAAGACTTATAAACCAAAAATAAAAGGTGCGAGTATTTAAAGGGATAGTAATACTTCGTTTTATCTTTATTTTATTTTGTAGGCATTAAAAAAACATGAAGAACGATATAAGTCTTATCTCTCAAACCTTTATGGTTTAAGAGATATTCACAAGCAAAGTATCCCCCCCCCCCCGTTCAGCTAGATCAGAAGGGAAGTGCCCAGGTAGACTGCAGAGAGGGACAATCTTCAATTAAGATAAGGGAAAAAGCTGAAAAACTTGTCAAGGGGGCTATCTTTCATGGCTATCTTTCCATGTCATCTGGAGCTTTTAGAAGCCAGATTGTTTTATTCGTCCCCTGTAGCTCTGTTAATTTGTTCCCAAATTGTTCCAGTTCTACTTCATACATCGGCATCAGTGGCTACTCACATACGAGGTGTACATTACCATTTGAATCACAGCTTAAAACCCTTGGAATGCCAGAGGGGTGAGACAATTTTTGCTTTGCAATGTGTGCACATCCCTCTGGCACGCAAAGGGTTACATTGTAATGATTTAAATAAAATTATTGATACACATGAGATGGGAAGTTGTTGATTGGGTCACAGCTTAATGTTGTGATCATACCTGGGAACTCTTCAGATCTGCCCCAGAGACTCTGTTTTTAGAGTCCTCTTTCCCACCCTGTTCCTCCCACTTCCTGCTCACTAATCCGCTTTTCCAGTCTGTTACTCCCACTTCCAGCCCACCTCACAAGTCAATGCTGATAAGCCCCACCTATCCAATTAAGTCCCCACCCCCTTTATGGTGAGAATCATGTCATTTACATACCATCAGTCTCAGCACATGAGCCCTCTCTGGGGACTCAAGAGGATGAAGTTCCCAGATATGTTTGTGATATTGCAAACACTATTATTTTAATAACTAATAAAGGCCCGGATTCCTTTGATGTTGCTTTATCACTGGTTTGATCTACAATTTCTCCACAGACATCAGTGGGAATGAGTGAGATAAAGTCAATGATAACATTTATGACCTGTAAGATATTATAATCTAAATTTATATTCTTATATTTAATCAGAATAATATAATAGTTATAACATATGTATTATAAGTAAGTAAAATGTAGCTGGAAATAAAGTATAGATATAAAAAGTATACAATAGCAGCTGATAAATTTATCAAAGGTTTCATCTAAAAAATATATCTATAGACTTCATTGAGAATCAACAGAAAACTTTGTACAACATGCTAAGACATTGCTTCTAAAAAAAATATAATGGGAATCCAATAAATAAGTAAATGCATTATGCTCAGAACCTATAAATATTTTAAAAACCAGCACCTAGAATATGAAGTTGACATTCAATTTTAAAACAAGGGTCAAAACAGGGACACAGGATCCAGGAACAGGGAGACAGAATCCAGCACTGTCTCTGGAAATCAGGACAGTAGTCAGGAATGGTCCCATGGTAAATGAAGTGAGTAAGTGAAAACATGAAGTAAAGTTAGAAAAATATGCAAGAAAAAAGAAGAGAAGTGTGCAAGAAAAAAGCAGGACTGTATGGATGGATCTTAGCGAGGGACAATCTTCAGTTATCATAAGGAAAAAGCTGATAAACCTGTCAAGGGGGGCAGGGTTTTCCTCATGTTCACAGTAAGAAGATTGTCCCTTTCTGTGACCTGTAAGGTCAAGAGAACAGATTCCACATCTGAGGGGAGGTGGCTTACACTAGGTGAAAGGGGTGGGAAGGGGATAATTTATCATTCAATTACTCTTGAACTACAACTCTGACAGTACTAAAATAATTATCTCCATGGCCCAAATACTAAAAAGATTAATAAGAGCTGTTTTTTTTGTGAAAAATTACTATCCCTTTAAAATGGAATGACTCATGGAGGTATAGAAATAAAGGGGGACAAGTTGAGCGAGAAACAGGGGAACATGAGAAAAGGAGATCATGAGATCAAGGAACATACCAAGGGAAATTCACTAAAGTTGGTGTAGGGATGGGAGCAGGCCATAGGAGATTGAAGGGGGAAAGGGCCATAGGAGATTTAAGGAAGAGGGTGGGAGTAGGAGATTGAAGGGAAAGAAGCAGGCTGGAGGAGACCGAGGGGATGAGTGAAAGCTGGAGGGAAGAAAGAACAAAGGAAATTGAAGGGAGGGTAGCAGGTAGAGGGGGTTGAAGGAAGGGGGAATCTGGCTAGAGGATAATGAATAGGATAAGAGGAAATGGAAGGGGGAACAGGCCAGTGAAGAGGTAAAGAGACCAAAATGAGGGAGATGGAAGGGGGAGCAGAAAATGGAGAATAAAGGGAGGGGAGTGGGCCAGAGGACATAGAAGTGAGGACAGTAGTCCAGGAGAGATGTGGGTCAAGGAAACAGGGTGGGCTGGGTTGAGGAAGGAAACACAGATTATTGCTTGGGAATATGTCCCAGGTAGGCAGGGCATGGTGTCTGTGTCTTGGTTCTGGTGGAGTCTTAAGAATGCAGAAAGAGTATCAACCTTATTTGAGAGCAGACAGAAAGTCAAAGCCTGTTTTTCCTAGTCCCAAAGTTACTTATAACAATGATTTAGGGATTTTAGGGGTTCAGAAAAGTGACTTCCAAAGCTGAAAGGGAGGCTGGTCTAAAAACAGGAAGTTTGTGGATTAAACCACTGAGTTCAGGGGGGGCGTGGCCAGACCTTCACAGTGATGGCTGCATAGTTCTTGAGCTCTGGGACACCCACGAGAAATATTCAGCTATTACCCCACCTCATTCTTCCTTAAAGTTCAGGGAGACGACGTATACCCTCAGGGGCTAATGCGGACCAAGAAAAAAGGTGCCTCCACATTGAAAGGCACCCTCCCAAGATACTTTGCCATGGTCCCTGGTTTCACGCCCTCAACACGCGCACCATCTTCCCAGCTTGAGGGAAGAAAAGCTGATAGAGTTCGCACTGGGACTGTAAGGGCCTGGACTGCTGTTGGTGCCCAAATGCAGGAAGTCTAGGTCTTGAATGCTGCTGGACAAAGTGGACAAGACAATCGGCGTAGTGGCGGTCACGAAAGCCAAGGGTCAGGAGTGGAGAAGATGGAATAGTTGCGGTCACTGTAGCCAAAGGTCGGGAGTGGAGAGAGCAGAATGGTCGATGTCACGGTAGCCAATGGTCAGGAATGGAGAAATCAGAATGGTAGGGTGTAGCTAGCCTAGGTCAATATTCACAGAAAGCACAGACAGTATAAGCTGTAAGGGTATGGGGCTAATACAAGCAAGCCCTGAACGAAGGGACGTCCAGGGTTTAAGTAGAGATGCTGTGGCTTGCATCCCTGTCCACTGATTGGTCCCCACAGACAGGTCCCGCCCCTCCACACATAATGTGTGTGTATAGCGCGCCCGTGCAGCGGTGTGCTCCCAACCACATCCTCTCCCCCTCCCAAACTGCCGAAACACACTCTGGAGCCACTAGGCTACCCAGACATGGTGCACCGCCAGGACAGAACCGGAGGGGAACGCTACCGGGACGCCACGTGCACAGCAGGCGTGCTAAGTGGAGGACCCAGAGTGGACCGAAACGGGGGGTAAGCGCCTGCATCTGAACCTTAATAAATCCAGCTCTACTATGGCTGAAGGGGAAGCTCCCGTCTCTAGGGCTGATTTGAGGGACCTCTCGACTTCGATACGGGACAATATTAAATGTCTGGTTGAGAATATGAAAACTACCCTAAGAGCTGATATTGCCACAGTTTGGAAGGACTTTGATAAGATTACCAGCAGAGTGACTGCTCTTGAAGAAGAGAGGAGTAAGACGGCTGACATGGATCAGACTTTAACAGTCCACAAGGGCCAGTTGCAACATCTTATGCTCAAACTTACGGATCTGAATAATAGAAGCCGCAGATGTAACCTAAGGGTTGAGAACTTACCGGTACAGCCATTGGACCTGAAACCTGTGATGACTACATTCTTTCGATCTTTCTTGGTTGATTCAGAATCTGGCCCTATACTAATAGAAAGGATCCATCGTGCTCTCCAACACTGTAAAAACAACACCACTAGGGATGTGAAAATCTGCTTCCACCACTATGAAATCAAGGATCGCATCCTAATGAAGAATAGAGAAAATCCATCCATGCTCTGTGCCGGTGCCGAGATTCAAATCTATAGCGACATTTCACCCTATACTTTACAACTGCAAAGAGAAGTCAAGCCCTTGACGGAGCACCTGCGGTCTTTGCAGATTCAGTATCGATGGGGCTTCCCATTTGCCCTGATGGCTTCGCTGAATGTCAGATCTGCTACACTGTTTTCCCCAAACAAAACTGCTACCTTTTGCGCTACCCTTGGCATCTCTCTCCCTCAACTTCCACCTCAACATCCTTCTCACCCACTTAACAGAACCCAGAAAAGGAAGGATTGGTCGTCTGGCACCTCACCCTTGAAGAAGCTCAAACACCACAGGCTGGACTTAACGCTCCCAGCTGATGATCGGAAGGTGGCAGAAGTGACCTGGACCTGACCGTTCAGATTCTTCAGGGATGACCACCTACATGGTCCCCTAGACAGGGACTCACTTCTGCTTCCTAGAGACCACCTCTGGGGATTCCATCTGATTCCTAGTTGGACTGTTTCCGCATACTCGTTTTTGTTGACTATGTCCCACACCTGAAGGTATGCAGCTTCTTTATAGGCCCCGGGACCTTGATTTGAAGCCTCCATAGGATGCTTCCATTGGGGCAAGTTCTGGTAGGTTCGGTAACAAGCACCAGTTGTTTGTTACTTAAAATTAGCATTGTATAGTTTAGACTACCATTTGTTCTAATAAAGTGTTCTATCACTGTCTGTGTTACTCTGATCTCTCTGTGTCTACCTCTCATACCTCTCTGGGCTCACTCCCTCTGGGAGTTGCAGTATTCTGGGTGTTTCCGATTGACCCCTTGAGTACCTGGACATTCCAGGTATAGTGTTGCTTAACTCATCTGCAGGAGCCTCCGGCTCAAGAGCCAGCGTTACGTTCCACCATCCTCATAGAGGGGACATTGGTTGTTTACACCACTATACTTGCTCTGCTGAGATCTACCCCTTGCGCTCTAGGGTTATTTCTGGGAGAGTTATCTCGGTCTGTTGCCATCCGGTGCCAGGGTCAGTGGTGCCTCGATCCTTGGGTTCTGTACAGCCCAGGCATCTGGGTTGTGCCAGTAGTGTTGCCTCACTCCTTGGGTTCCGTGCCTCCCAGGCATCTGGGTGTGCCAGCAGAGTTGCCTCGCTCCTCTGGGTTGAGCCAGTCACTCTCCTCTGGACCACCTATGATCTAGGTCCTGTGGTCAGCCCGCTGCATACTGTTCCTGCCAGCTGTCCTGATCCAAGCCAGGACCACTACTGTCTAGAGATTGTCATTTTCATCACATGTAAATCCTATATTAGCCTATACTGTTGTATTCACTTGCCTGTATATGTACTGTGTTGAATGGGCCATAGGCCTATCTATGTCTTTGAACTTTTCTCTAATAAAGTTATTTTAACCTTACCAAACTGTTCTGAGTGTTCATCAAAAACCGTGACAAAGAGTCAGGGTCTATAGACCTGGTTCAGCTTCTCTGGGTTGATAAAACTGTACCCCTTCACATTATTGGTCCCATCCTGTTCTCGGTCACCTACTTCACACTTGGCAAAGCATAAGTCTTTAGTTAGTAGTCTGGACTCCCCAGTGATCTCCCAGTCTTCCCCTTTCAGAGCCTGGCAATCAAGAAATGTTGATACCTTGCATACCTTGGGCTCTCTTCCGGAGCCGTTATCCAAGTCTCACATACAAGAACTCCTACTTCCACACTCTGTCTCTTGGTGGTCCTTTTTTCAGGCAAGACACTGGCTTTCCTCTTTACGTAAATAACACCCTTTCAATAGGGAACTTACCGTCTTTGAGAAAGCCATTGCGTCCCCTCTACCATCCTTACGTCTGTTATCCTTCTCATATAATTTAATATGGCCCACCTCTGCTTACTCCAAACCTTACTTTATGTCTCTATGGGAAAAGGATATGGGAATCAACCTAAATATGTAATCTTGGATGCATATTCTTAATATTGTTGGTTTGCCAGATCCATCAGGCTACATGAATTGAACTACAAAAACCTTACGATATGGTACATAACCCCTTTCAAAGCTTCATTGTTCCATCCATCCTCTTCCCCTTTGTGTTGGAGATGCAGACAGGATATTGGCTCCCTCTACCATATCTGGTGGACGTGTACTATTTCTGGGAAGATGCTAGAATAGAGTTAAACTCCTCCTTGGGATTGACCCTCCCTTTGGATCCCCTGCTCTTCATATTCTCTCACACTTCACACCTACCCTTATCCGTGGACCCTCTCATGAAAGTCGTGTTATGTTCTCTTCTCAACAAAGTCAAATCAAGTATCCTTTTGTTGTGGAAACAATCCATTACACCTACCACACAGTTGTGGCTTCAAAAGGTGCACTCTATGTTGCTCATGAAAAAATGCTATGCATATAGTAATAATTCAACCGCTATTTTTGAAAAAACTTGGCATCAATTTATGGCGAAGACCAACAGTCATGTTTTAACCCATAATACTTCAAGCTTCACCCTGCTTTCAGGTTCTCCCTCCCCCTAGCTTCAACCCAAGCCTCATCTTTGGACGAATTTTGTGTCTCTCCTTATGTTTGACCTTCCACGTTGAGTACCGATTTCTACTCCACTCGGGAGTATATTTTGGGGACCCCGAACCTATCAGGAACTTACCCTTGCCCTTCCCACTCTTCCTCTACCTATCTTCTTCTTCCTCTTTCCTTCCTTCTCCTCTCTCTGCTGCCATTTTGTTAGAATAAGTACTTTGATAAGTACTTTCTGCTTCACTCGTCTCATACCCCCCATAGGGATTTTGTATCATATGTGCACTAGGATGATACCTCCTCCTACTAGGCCCCATTCCTTGAGAGTCGTGATGTGTTGTAACTCATCTTTCATATGCTTTATTGATGGTTCCACTAGGGCCCTCTAGCTCCAGACACAGTTGTATGCACCCTTCCCCGCTTCCTTTAACTACAAACGCGCTCCTCACTGTTTCTCTGGGTATATCTCCTACCTTATATCGGATTAGGAGGATGTTTAATATCCTTTAATTAAATGTTATACTTCTTATATTGTTCTTTGCTTATACATTGTGCATTAAGGAACTAAGAGATGCCTTCTGATTACTTACCTGTACTATTCGCTCTGTTCATTTATTCATGTACTATTTCCTTTATTTTGTAATTCACTTGAATTGTCAATAATGCACTATAATAAAAAAAACACTGGTTTCATTTTTGCTGTGCACACAATCAACATAGACATTTAGGAGTGGGTATGAAAAGCAATAACTTGGAGTCTATGGCAATTGCAATCTCAGCCACAGGAGACTAAATTGCAAGACTTCAAAATCCCACTTTGTTGCCATACCAGCTAGGCAGCGATACAAGGAGGTTTTCATGTATGACCCTTGTTTTGCTTTAAGAGTTATCTATTGAGGTTTGTGTTTCAGCCCCAGCTTACTTTTCAGGTCTCGTGTCAGAGGACGAGACCTGCTGAGATGGCACTATCCACATGACAGTTATTCTTTATAGCATATTCCAGTTGAGTTTAATTTTTTTTTTTCTAGAATTCAGAACTTTGAACAGCATTTTTCACTGCAACAATGTCCTGTAATTTGTAGAAACTTATATCTGAAATTTTGGGTAGTCCGGGTTCAAATTTTTCTTTTAGTATATATCATTGCCAAAAGCTACAAATCAACCAACAAAAAAGCTTCTCTTTTATTAACAGTATATAATTGTGAACATAAAATAAGTATATTAAAATTTGAAATACAATTAAATTGAGCTTGATACTGTCCCACACACATAAATCAATAAATTAAAAGGAAGTAAAAATGTAATCCAGAAGATTTGTAATAACAAGATAAATCATCAGTCTATTAGCCTTTGAGAGCTGATGAGAGGAAAAGTTATTATCTGAAAGCTGTATAACAAAGAAGACTAAGGAGGGGTTAAACAGCGGCTTAAATAACCTGCTCTCAAGTAGTTGTAACCATTACAATGGTAAGCTTATATAATATTACTAGTGTAAAAGCCCGTGTACACGGGCCAAGGTCCAGGTAATGTTAACCCTTTGAGTGGCAGAGGGGAACACAAGGCATTGCTTTGCAATGCGTTGTGTACCCCTCTGGCACTCAAAAGGTTAAGAAGCCAGTCCTGCTCTGCGTACTGCCGCTACCTCACAACTCCATGCGATGCAGTCATGCCCCGCCTCACTCACGCGATGCAATCATGCGCAGTAGAGACTGTCCGAACGTGGGCAGTCTCTACTGCTCATGACTGCATCGGGTCAAACATAATCTGTCGGGACAAACATAATCCTTCAGGACAAACATAATCCTTCAGGACAAACATAATCTGGCCTTTTATTATATTGGATATCCTGTACCAGGAATGATCAGTTGTGCTACATTAAACATTTTGCCAAGTTTTTCTAACAATGCTAAAAATGGAACAATCAAATTGATGCCTACTGTACTTGATTATTTTTGCATATGAACAAAGTATGTACTGGATGAACAAAAAATGGGAATTTAGAAAAAAATATTTATATACATTTCTTTGTAATTTATAAATGTTATGATTAACCTCTTTGATGCTAGAGATGTCTTCAGCCCACTGTTTTACAATTTCTTGAAAATGGCTCTACAATCCAAGGAGTTGGTATGATCCTGCTGTTTCTTTAGAGCAATAAAACTGAAGGATACAGTATAAAACAACTGAAGAACACATTATGTCAGCTGAGGGATTTAGCAATAAGTAAATACAAATTCCACTTGTGTTGATTTAATTGTAAAACAATCTTTGACTTTCAACTCTGAGCTGCTCTTCCTTCTCTAAAACCCATTAGAGTTTTCATTGATGTTATAACGTCAAGACCTCAGGACTGAACCAACTTAATGCATTATTAGTGCACACTGCATCCCAAATGTACCATTTCTAGGAGGGAAATTAGCACTATTACCATCCCTAAACTGGCAACAACACCCATTGCTTTAAGCATGATACCTGGGGCTTTAGCCTTCCAGACAGTACTTAGGAATTCCCCCGATTCTCTGCGATACTTTAAAGTCCTTATTCTGTCTTCAAACATAAAGGGGCACATTTGTGTATGCAAAATAGGAGCAATCTGGGGTAGAACCACTGTACCATATTTATATAAGAGAAAATGCCTTTAACAGGCACCCAAGATGCTATGCTGTGGTTCTGGCTTTCTCCCTCCTGAAGGTGGCTACAAATGGGTAGCCAATCCGGTGATCTCAGACTGCTGCATGGAAGACTGGAATGCAGGATCCTTGAATGGGGGTAAAAGGAGACCATTTAGACCATTCTGTAACACAAGGACAGGACACACTCAACTTTATTGTGGAACAGGGGACATTTTATAGGTAAATAAAGTACAATACAACAATGGTAGCGTGGACAGGGAACACAATGGGACAATACAGAGGCTATGATAGGCAGTATGATTGATACAATAAACAAAACAGTACGACAGAAACAGGTGTTACGAACAATCATGACACCAGACGAATCTTATCACACAGAAGACAATAGCGAATACACAACAGAGGTGAAGGGATTAGGAAAGTGAAAACTTAATCAAAACTTGGACCAGACAGTGAGACAGATACAGTTTGGAAGGCATTGCAAGAATGCGACCATTTAACCCATTCAGGCCCATGTAAGATTGTAGGCCCAGAATTAACACAGGGGTCCATCATCTGCTACATTTATTACAGTCCATGACAACACATTAAAACCTTCACATAACATATAACATTGAATGGCAGGCAGCTGATCAGCCTGTGCCATCCAGTCTCTTGTGATATATGTCTTGACTCTTACAAGAGCCCATAGTAACAGCCCAGGGTCCATTACAATGACAGAGTGGGGTGATTCTATCTGTCTACTAGCACAGACATGTGACCAAGGAGCTCCACATATGGGGATCTTTGTGCTGCAATTTTAATGGAAAAACACAGTTTCTCTCTTTTCAATTAAATTCTCAAGGATAGAAAATCCATTAAAATGTCACCCTTTTTGCTATTACCAGTTTAAGTCCTGCAATAACTTCTGCTTCTGTTTTCCTGAGAGCTCAGAGTGCAGCATTATAAAAACTCCGGATCTCACCACTGTCCTGAAAGGTTTTAGTACTCTATGTATGCTGTCCGAATATACAGTCTATACTCCAGCCTCTTGTCCACACTTTTATGTCTAATCACCTTTCTTACCTTTCCGTTTGTCCGTTACAACCACCTGCTTGCAAATCTCAGACACAACTGTTCTTGAAAACTAACTGTAGCTTGGAATATACCAGTAGCCTCAGTTCTTTAAAAATCTCTGCTTCCTTTAAAAGGACCTAATGTCAACCACCAAATGTGTGGTAGCACATAGTGGAACTGTATAATAGAGATGGATTAAAAGACCCATTTTGCTCCTGCCACTTCCTTCAATGGCCTGATAATTCCTGCCACAACAGTGGGACGTCAGAATCAGTTTGTGAGGTTCTATGTCTACCAGTGCAGTAGCACAGCGCTGGGAGTCCTTATGTGTGGTTCTATGACTACCAGTGCATTGGGGCAAGCTGGGATGGTCACTATGTGTGGTGTACAGTGTCTACAATGGGACCAGGTTAGTGGGTCAGTATGTGTGGTACTATGACAAATAGTGCAGTATAACAAGTCTGGGATGTTAGTACATGGCTCTATGGCTCCTATTAAAGAGTAACTTTCACATCTAATACACTCATATGATTTTGTAAAACGGTATGTGGATTGGCTTGTTTTTTTGTACTTACATTCAGCAAGCTCAGAATAATGACAAATGGAGCTTAGTGTTACAATAGACATGATTCACATCAATGTGAAGGTAAGCATGGGAGCTGGGAGGGAGGTGGGAGGAGAATTGGAAGTTCTATGCCGCTGTGCCAACGTTACCCCTGTACCATAGAATGAAGAAGCGACCACGTGAAGTCTATATTTTAGACCAAATATTTACTAAAGCATGTAAATACAAAAAAAAAAGCCAATCCACATACCATTGTACTAGATGAATCATATGAAGCAAAGTTTATTAGATGTGAAAGTTCCGCTTTAAAGTGGTACAATATGTTTATTAGGTACAACGTTTATTAGATGTGAAAGTTCCCCTTTAAAGTGGTACAATATGTGGGGTTCTATGGTTACTGTGGGACAAGGCTGGGTTATCCCATTGCAGTGGCATAAGGCTGGGAGGTCAGTATGTGGTTCTATGATTAACAGTGGGACAAGTGTGAGGGGATCAGTATGAATGGTTCTGTGGCTACTGGGGTACTAGGTTGTGGGGTGAGCATGTGCAGTTTGATAGCTGCCAGTGCAGTAGGACAAGCTAGAGAGTCACACTGTGTGGTTTTGTGGATAACAGTGGGACAAGGCTTGAGGTCTGTACATTCAGCAGCTTTTCTCTCTCTTACAACAGTGGTAAACTGACACATGGAGGCAAATTGCATTCGTTGAAAAATGCACTATTTGTAGGAATTCCCATTGAAAGCAGAAAGTGATATTTTGTCACTATTCTCTTTTAAGGTGAAAGGTTGTGCCCATCCCTTCTTAACTTAATTGTGTTAACATGACTAGTACTGATGGAGGTGGTGAAGGCTGTGGCAGTGATTGTGCCACATGTGGGAACACTATTGTTTCCAATAACTCAGTCTCAGAGTCATCCTCCTCCATGCTTTTGCATTTGTACAATATCACTAGGAGGGTGTCATTGTTACTGACAAATATGCTGTCCACTCCCTGAGACATCCATGACACTGCTAATCTGTCCCTCTAAGACCCATTAACTTTTAGGAGAGCTACTTCTGCTACTGCTGTTGTTGTCCCACCTCTGGTGTGTTGCAGGTGTCTCAGGAAATAAGACATGTGGTTGTGCTTCAAATGGGATCTCAATGAGCATGTGCATTTCTCCTGTTCATATTTTTTTACAGAGACAAAGGATAGCAACATGTTTAGCTTTTGGACTGGGAGTAATAGGTTTGTACTGTAGATTTCATAGACATACGTGTTCTTGAGGGACTGCTACTTATTATATAATCACTACTGTGAGGGCTACATGTAATATTCGTATTAGTAGTAGTAGGCAACAGTAGCACTGCACCTTGATTAGTAGGTTTAGCACTTATAGCTAGGGTTATTGATGCTGACCTATGTTTGTGCTTAGTCTATAATAGTGACATGAGTGTGACTGGATGGGGTTTGAACTTGGAAGAGGTGACAATGACCAAGGTGACTGTATATTTTAGGCATTTAAAAGTGAGGTTTTGAAACTGCAATAGAGATCACACGTGCCAGGTAAGCCTTTGTCAGTGTTCTCTGCCTCTATGTTCCTCACTGTGATCATGAGGAAGAGAGAAGCAGGGAACAGAGCTCCTAGTGCCTCAAATGGCCAAAAATCAGGCACTTTTGTGGTACTGGGAACAGGATTGGGGGGAGGAGAACTTACAAGAAACAGAATGCATGACTGTTTGACCCATCTTTGTGTTACTGAATAAATAAGTAAGAGCAAGCTCGAAGTATTTTATTTACAAAAACTAATTTATAAATACATATCATTAAAGTTAATTTTATTATTGTAATGCAATGTGATACCCTTATATACGCATCACATATGTTGGTCACCTAAAAGAGGGACACCAGGGTGGGAAAGACAGACATAGGGATTTTTGCTTCAGAAGGACAGTACCCCCTAAATAAGGGACAATAGGGAGGTATGAATGAATGTTCATACCTTTTATTCAGGTCCTGTTAAAAATCAACCAAATGAGCACAAATTATTGGAGGGAAAACCTATAACTAATGTTTTGGGTTTTTTTCCACTTTTTTATATTAATTAATGGTGGGTTATCCATATAAATGTAGCATTAAAAGAAAGCCCTACTTATCCTTCAAAAATGGTATATAATTTGTGTTGGTGGACTAAATAAATCAGAAGGAAATATGGTTGAACAAAGGCCTATTAAGAATTCCAAAATTGCTCTTGTCCTCTGATGTAAAAAAGTCCTCATCACTTAGGGGTTACACCTTTACGTGCCCGCAATTGATGCATCTCCCCATGCGATGCGTCATACGCCTGAACCCCCGCTGCGTCAAATGGAGAGCCCTAGTTGCCTAGCACGAGGACACAGGCATCTGCTACAACCGCCAAGCGCGCCCAAGCCCAGTCCAACCAGCGGTGTGTGGGTTGACGCAGAAGCATCATACACCTGTTACACCTGTATACACCCTTTATATGTTGGAGAAAATTACTGTTATTTTTATTATAGATTTCTCTTTTTTTTTTTTGTTTTTTTAAGGGTTTATTTTATGAAAACATATTCTTTAAATCTTTATTTTTGGTATAAATAATTTTAGGAACATCCAGTATTAAATTTCTGAGCAGGGGATCTTGTTGTAAGATATGCCAGTGATGTTTCAATATATTCCTAATTTTCCTATGTGATGTATTATACCTAGTAACAAATCTAGGAAAATTATTTGTAGCCTTATCATTGAAATTTTCTTTTTTAGTTTTTTAATATCTACTTGTTTTTGTCCTAATTTTGTTTTTATCTTTAGTTAGCATAGAATTCTGGTCCATCTCCCTCACTTCCTAGTAAGAAGCTTCTATTAAATGTGGTGAGTATCCTTTTTGTATAAATTTATTTTTTAATATATCTGCTTGTATAATAAAATCCTGCTTCTTGGTACAGTTGCTTTTTATCCAGTTCAATTGACCTTTAGGTATGTTTTTCTCCATATATCTTGATGATAACTTTTAAAATGTAAACAACTATTGGTTTTACTGGATTTGAAAAATGTCTTATTTGTACTATTTGTCCCACTTCTATAGAGCTAAATAATTAAAAGATTTTTCATCTACATGATATGTAAATTTCAAACCTTTGGTGTTGTCCTCAAAACTTAGTATAAATTGCTCCAGACTAGTTTTATCTCAGATAATTCTAAGGTTGTCTATGAAGCGGGTATATGGTACAAGGCTCGAACCCCACACATGACCCTGTTTCCAGTGGCCCACGTAGAGTTTTGCATAGCTGGGGGCAAACCAGGCATCCATCACCGCTCCTGTGATTTGATTATAGAAGTCCCTTTCAAACATAAAATAGTTGTATGTCAAATTAAATTGGACACTGTCCAAAATAAACTGATGCTGTAATGGATTCAATGTAATATCTTGGGTTAGATAATATGAGATGGCTTTGAGTCCTTGGTCATGTTGGATAGAGGTATACAGTGCAGTGGCACCTACTGTCGCCAAAATATAGGTGTCCTTCCAGCAGATCTCTTGTAAAATTTGTAAAACATGTGAAGTATCCTTAATAAGTGATTATAATGTAATCATATACTTTTGTAAAAAATAACGTATTGTGACAAATTTGAAGTGAGGCCATTAATTCCCGCTATGATAGGCCTCCCAGGGATCCTATCTAAGGTCTTATGGATTTTTGGTGCTATATAAAAATAAGGAATGTGTGGCTATCTTATATTTAAATAAGCTGTTTCTTTATTATTAATAATTTCTGCTTTATTTGCTCATTGTAATAGATCAAATAGTTATATCTGATATTTTATAGTAAGATCTCCTATTAAAACTCTCTATATATGTATATCTGAGCATTGTCTGCTAGCTTCTGCTAAATATTCATCTCTGTCCAAGATGACCAATCCTCCACCATTATCTGTCTCTGTAATACGGATATTCTTATTTAGTTTTTAAATTTGTTCTTTTATATTAATATTGGATGGATTGTATGGAGTAGTGTTCTGAAAGCACCATTTAAAATCCACCAACACCAATTGGTAAAAAGCTTTCCACATAAGGACCTTTGTCCTGATGTGGATAGAAAACTGACCTGGGTGTAAAGGGAGTATTAATTTATGGGAGGTCTGGAATAATGGGGCTAGTAAGTGCAGTTGCCCCCAGTAATTCCTCTGTGGAGTTAGAATTAGTTAACAAAAGTTCTGATTGGGTGAAGGGAGACTGCACTTCTGCCTCAAGATTCTCCAACTTTTCAAAATGTCTTTTTAATGTAACAGATTTTATAAATCTATTTAAGTTTAAAAATAGTTGAAAATCATCTGGACCAACTGATGGTGCAAATTTCAATCCTTTGCTAATAAGAGATACTTCATGTCTAATCAATAAATGTTGTGAAAGATTAAATATACCCATAGGTTTTAACAATGCTTCTCTTTTGACCTGGCATCCCTCTAAACTAATATTCTCTATTTTAATGAGGTGATTATGTTGTGTTGGTGGATTTTAAATGGTGCCTTCAATCAATATGTTTAACATATCTGAACTGTAAAATTTGCCTCCACTTACTTTTGGATTTGGTTACTACTGTTAATGTTATTAAATTTAGTGTAATCCCAGTTTTCTTCATGCTTTTTCATTTTCCTCCTTCGTCCCACATCACCATTGCCAGAGTAAGCTTGAGCACCTAATTTATTTAATGCTCTCCATGATGATATAAGAATCTTGAACTTTGAAATGCTGTATAATAACTTTTTGATATAAGCCTTATCCAAACAAGGCTCCTCCTTACAACTGGGATTCAGTATATGTTTTTTATGCCTTTTTTTTTAATTCAAAATGCTAAGGGCCTAAATGACTCCAATAAAATAAATTTTACTTTGATGCACTGACATAAATTGCTCCATTTCACCATGCATCATAAGACCCCGGGCTAGACTTAAAAAATATCCACCAGTCTTATATTCACATACATATTGCAAAAAAGCAAGCCCTAGCTAAGGGCTTATTTATTATGTGTGTGATTTTGATATAGATTCAGTAGATCCCCGAAAGCAAACAATACACCCACCTCACAAAGCACAGAGCAACCTTCTCATGCTTCATTTTCCAATATTCTTTCCCAATATCAATTATATAACCCATGGAGGTGTTGACACCTTCAGGACTGAGAAGATGTATTTGTCTCTAAGCCTCATCTTACTTACTCCATAATAGATATGGAGGTTCTACCTTCAAGTCATCTAAAATAATCCCCAAGTACTATTACACCTATTTTCTAACTCTGTGTTTTTGTGTCCTACTTCCATTATCTTGTACCTTTTCAAATTAAACTTTATTTCCCATACTAATCCATTTCTATATTCATCCTAAATCCACATGCACTTGATCTCTCCTGGAGAGTCAACACTGTTGCAGGTTCCTATATCATTTGCAAATAGCACACCTTAGATGAAATACCACTAGTAATATCACTAATATTGATACTGAAGAGAACAGGCTCTAGCACTGACCCATGTGACACTCCATTAGTAACTCACCCTTCCTATGAATGAATACCATTGGTTATGACATGCTGTTTTCTGTCTTTCAGCCAATTATTTATCCCTAGCATCCTAGGGATCCTGTAACGGTTTTATGTACACTCAGAGACAGAAGGTTAGGTAAAAACACAGTTTTATTTAAACCACACATAGAAACATAGAAACATAGAAGAACCATTCAGCCCATCTAGTCTGCCCATTTTCCTACTGTAAAAAAAAAAAAAAAAAAACACAACCCCAAACCTTTTATGGTCCTTGGTCTTTTCTTATGTTAAGGACCGCCTTATGCCTATCCCATGCATGCTTAAATTCTGTCACTGTATTAACTTCTACCACTTCTGCTGGTAGGTTATTCCACTTGTCTACTACCCTCTCAGTGAAGTAAAACTTTCTTACATTACGTCTAAACCTGTGTCCCTCTAGTTTTAGACTATGGCCTCTTGTCCTAACGTTTTTACTCTTTTGAAATATACTTCCATCCTGTACTTTGTTGAATCCCTTCATGTATTTGAATGTTTCTATCATATCCCCTCTCTCTCTTCTCTCCTCCAAGCTATACATATTCAGATCATTTAGTCTATCCTGATAGTTCTTTTCCTGTAGACCAGTCACCATTTTAGTAGCCCTTCTTTGAATTCTCTCTAGAGTATCACTATCCTTCTGCAGATGGGGTCTCCAGTACTGTACACAATATTCTAGGTGAGGTCTAACTAGAGATCTGTAGAGTGGCATGAATTAGAATTAGATTAACCCTCGCAGGTCCAGCATATAAGTACAAGTATAATGCTGACACAGGACAGGTTACAGTGAATATCAATAACCCACATGGGTCCAGTATATATGTATAGCAAAATATAATACTGACACAGGTCAGGTTACAGTTTGTGTAAATCAGCGAGACAATGGAAGAATGGTGCTATTAGGCCAGGAGTTGCTGACAGGCCCTAATAGTGGAAGGCCCACAGGACACTCATTACGCAGAGATACCCAAAATAACAGTCATATTAGTAATCCTTATACTTATGGCACAAAGATATGCCATTGTAAATCTTAGGAACTCTACAAAGATATAAAAATATTCTAAAATGCATCCATGGACGCTATCATCACCAAGTTACTAGACAGAAAAATCAAACATAAAGCCCTCTGGCTGGTATGGGTTAATGAAAAATTGAATTGTCATTTATGTTACATTATTCTGGTTTACTCATACTTCCTATCTTTTAACATATGCCTTTCAGACACCTCTCTCATTTTTCTCCTACTTGCCCTTTTCACTCACAGAATTGGTTTTGCAGTACTAGTCAACACGTATCAGTTTTTAAATCTGATTGAAATGTTATTTATTTTTGTTCCGTGTATCATATCATGTTACTTCCTTAAAAATTCAATAAAAATACCAATTAACCCATTAATGACCTACACACACGTGGCCGGCACTTGATGACCACGGGGCGCTTTTTTTTTTCCCAGCCATGCCAGGAGCCCTGAATCGTTGCTCCGGGAGCCCTGAACTCCATGACGTGCCAGGATCGTCACTGATCTTTAAGTGCCAGACCTCCGTGACGGTCCTGGCATGTCAGTGGATGCGAAGGGGTTAAAAAACAAGAGACAAAATTAAATTGTTTTTATGCATTTTTTGACAAATATTGTGCAGCTATTTTCACCATAATTGCTTTAAATTTCCCATGAAAAATATATCCCAAAATTTTTCTATTTAGCATTTTTACCTCCTATTGCCTCTAAATGTCTTGCCTTTTGCATCACAACCTCTAGAACTTTTGTATTTTTTTTTAATATAAAATACAAGGAATTATAAATAAATTATCTTAAAAAAGGTTTTGGTCAAAGCAAATGTTATGTTAAAAAAAGACAGTACATCCTCCATATTTTCATTTATGTCATTTTCTGACAAAATGATACAAATACTGTAAAAGTGTTAAAAGCGATGTCATGCATTTGTGCATTCCCATCTAAAAAATGAAATCAGAAGTTCCAAACGTATTTTTTTAACATTAATTCATAAAACTATTTTGTTTTCCTAAATTAATATTCAAGCATAGCAGGGCTTATAATTTTAAGTCCTTTGCTACTAGCCAGATCCGAAAAGTTACTCGCCACTGCAAGCCAAAACATACCAACCAGGCCTGAATTTCTACTCGCCAGGACTAAATTTTCACTCGTCATTGGCTAGTGGCGAGTGAAAATTTTGAGCCCTGAGCATAGGACACACAAGACTTCTCTTCAATGATGACCTCATATATGCAATCGAAACGAAACAAATTGACTATTTACTTACAGTCTTAAAGGGGGGGGGAACTTATGGAGGTGGAACTAGTTCTATTTTTGTTTAAATGGGGTTGTTTTGTCAGTGTATCTATTTTTCTAATAATTCATTATCACATTACACTTACCATACACTCAGACTTCCCCTGTTGTTGTTCTTCTTGGCTTATCAATTGCATACATCTTTCTCTTGCTAAAACTCTGTCATTCACATTCAGAATTGTAAAATAAACCTGGGAAAGTTTTCTTGTCTCTTTCACTTTATTATCTTATTCACTTTTCTGTTCTTGCTTATCTTTGCATTGCTTTTTTATAATACTGTTTATTATATATTTTAGATTGTAAGCTCTATGGGGCACTGACCTTTTATCCTAATATCTACTCACCTGTTGTTCCCTTTATGATTGTCTTTATAAGTACTTAATCACTGCACTTATTGTATCCCTTCAATATTAAATGTAAACTGTAAAGTGCCAAGTACACTGGTTGGCGCTATATAAATAAAATATACAGAACAATACATTTTTTAGGGATTTTCCTATCTATGCAATTTCCATCAAGAACCCTCTAAAGACTACAAATGTTCTCGCTGATTGTCTCACACTTTTGGAATGCATTATTTCTCCGTATCTATCAAGCAGTTCATTTCATCACCTTGAAGAGCCACTTCCAACTTAACGTTCTTACATAAATATTTTAGTAATTCCTTTAGAAGAGATATTTTCATTTAAATGATAGTCTCTTTTATACATACACTTGTTTTAATAGAATTTTTCTGTACTGTAAATTGTGATTAACACATGTCAGTAGTAGTACTAGAGATGGGTGAAAAGTCAGATTTTTTCTTGTGGGAAACTTCACAGAAAAAAAACGGGTTTTCCCATTTCCAACAAAATGTCCTGCACATTGAAAATCAATAAAACAATATAAGAATGTGACTCGTCTTCTAATGTTAAAAGGCTTAGTACTGCTATTAGTAAAACTTTTCATACCTTTTCACAGCCTCCATGAACTCCTAATCCTTTCCTCTAACCCCACCACATTTGATGGATATGATGATAGTCGCAGTTTTATACAGTAAAATACACATTATAGACGAGAACATTGATGCATTGTTCAGTTAGCTGCACAGAACAGCAGCACAGGAGAATAACATATATTTGCTTGTATTTGTACTGTCTCAGTGTAGAGTCATGTCTTGTCTGTTGTTGTCCATCTGAAAATAATGTATGATGTATATTTCACTTTTAGTCTTATCTCAGGCAGGATCTCCTGCCTCTGACTGGTATCAGTCAAATGTTTTTTTTTATCTTTCTCTAAAGCTGTTAGTAACACTGTCTAAAAGATACCCACACTCTCTGCAACCATACAGAAAACTGGTTAGTAGCAATTCTCCTTAAAGGGATAGTAATACTTGGTTTTATCTTTATTTTATTTTGTAGGCATTAAAAAACATGAAGAATGATATGTCTTCTCTCTCAAACCTTTATGGTTTAAGAGATATTCTCAAGCAAAGTTTCCCCTCCGGCTCCTTTTACCTAGTGTAAGCCATCTCTTCTCCAATCTGGAATGCAGTCCATAGACCAGACAGATAACAGCAAGGGACAATCTTCTTCCTATGAGAACAATGAACGCCCTGTCCCCTTTGACAAGTTTTTCAGGTTTTTCCCTTATCTTAATTGAAGATTGTCCCTCTTTGCAATCTACCTGGGCACCTCCCGTCTGCTCTGGCTCAGCAGTGTTGCATCAGTAAAAGGGATGGGAGGGGGATACTTTGTCATTGAATTACTCTTGAACTACAACTCTGACAGAATTGAAATAACACTCTCCAAAGTCCAAATACTATGATGATTAATTGGAGCTGCTTTTATATGAAACATTACTATCCCTTTAAATCAAGCAACTTCATCTTCCCTGCTTTGCCTGTCTGCCTCTATGCTAACTAATGTCAACATTTCAACAGCTTTCTTTCTCTTCAAGCATTGCAATATTACTTAGTAAAGTAAAATGTAAAATGGGTTAGCTTCAGTAACAGCAGCTTGCAAATTGCAATAAAATATATAGCAGCTGTTGCAGTGCCAGAGTCCACCATACCATGATATATGTTTGTGCCTCTTGTATTTATCTGTGTGGATGTAGGAGAGAGTAGGTTTGCTTCAAAAGAAGAGACGGCTAACACCAATAATCAGATCAAGCAACTGCCTCTCTGACTCTACACACTATCTAGCATTAAAATTTCATCAGCTTTTTCTCTCTCTCCCCCAATTACAGATTGGTTACTTTGAGGAGGAAACTATATAATTGATTCTAAGCAATGATAAAATCAGAAAAAATGTACTTTTCATGGGAAGTTGTGCGGAAGGTGGAAAACATCACTTTTGTGATGAAAATTTTTCACTCGCCCCTGCTAGCCTCTAGACTGAAGGAAACCATCATCTCTGTGACATGCCAAATCACATGTTGACATTGGATAATGTGTTGCAAAATGGATACAAACCTAGTGATTTTCCTGTACAATTGTAGGGGATAGATAGCAGTTTGGATTTTATTATGTTGATTGATTCACTGCAAACATTTGTAAATGCTAGAGTAGGCATATGTACAAATAAATGTGAGCTAGTTTGTGTTGTTTTATGGTGCCACTTCCCACAGAACACAATGGATGTTAGAGGTGTCTCAAAACACATTTCTTTTCAACGTATTGGGTGTTTCTCAAGCATTGACTCTATTGGTCCCTGGTGCAAAATGGGCCTCCATGGAATCCAAGGAAATCACAACTACACCCTCTACAATCACTGTAGTTATGCCCCTGTATCCAAGGGTTAAATCTGAGTTGAAAATACATTAATTAGTGAATCAAACTGAGAACCTGTTTACAATCTATTTTCAACTTCAGCAGAGTATAGGTTATTTACAGTAAGGTCTGTTAAATTGTGGAACTCCTTGCCCTATGATAAGGTAATGGCAGATAAAATAAATACTTTTAAGAGAAGACTAGATGCATTTCTAGCAGAAGGGAACATACTGGATTATACTGTGTATTAGTTGTTGTAACAGAAATTTCTGGTAAATAGACTAATACCAATTCTGGTGTCAGGAAGGCTTATGTAATTCTCGTTTTCTTGGTTATACTGTGCAAAGTTGAACTTGATGGGCTTTTTTCAGCCTAATTTACTGTGCAGCTATGTAACTCTGGCCAAATCCGATATGACCAGACCTGTATAACCCTAGTGAATGAAAATGTCACAAGCATCCTATATTAAAGGGGAGTTATGGCTGCAATAGCCAAATCTGATAAGATTGTTACACTTTAATGTATGTTTTTCTTGACTGTTCATTTGACATTAAATTTACTTGCAGCAGGATTTCACTGCACAGGTGGTTGTAAAGTTGCCAAGATACTTAATTTACAAAACGTATAAATATTCTGACCTAGAAAAGTGCTATATAAATATGAGAGGCAATAAATTATTCCACTTCACTCTAAATTATCTGCTACCTAAAGGTGCAATTTACAGTGCTGAATTTCATAACCTTTATGTATCATATAATGTGTTCCAGAGCAGAACCCAAACCATTTAAAAACAAATATAAAGCATTGAATCACACATTTGAACCCATCTGTTAACCTTTTAAGTGCCACATCACACACAGACTACAGACTGTAGCATTTAATGGTAAACTTTCAAGTGAGACAAAAATCATAAAGTAGATCTTATATATCAGTAACGTGATATCCCTTCATGGGGTACCCTTATTCCCTGTAGTCCCTTTAAGTTGAGGCTCATTTTAAACTTTTATAAGGGATTGAATTAGTCTGGGATGAGCAGGAAGTGGGATTTGGAACAAAGAGATAGGTGGGCTCCTATTTAAAGAGTTCACAGTGGGAGATCTCTGGAAGAGGACTTTTGATGGGGATCCCATCATTGGTCCTCACTGGACTGCCTTGACAGCCAGGTGCCTGAATTTATGCCCCTAGGAGAAGATAATATATCAAACATAACTCTAGATCAGGAGAAGGACACAGAACAAATAAAAACCTTGCCTGAGATATTCAACTGAGTTAGAGAGCAGCTGTGTATCATTCCAGGGGAGAACTATCCATAATGTAATGTTGCACATGTTAGTCATTGCTGCTGTTCTGTTAATACATTTTGTTATGTTTCTGTTGATAACCCCTGGTGCTCAAGTAAGTTGTTATACACAGCACTATCTTACAAGGACTACACTCAAGATCAGAACCTGGAAATGACCGAACCACCACAGTGCATTCAAAAGATTCAGTGTGGCTGCACTGCAGCTTATTCCCTTGGCTGAGCAAAGCCAATGGACCCAAATGGTTACATTTAAGGATACACAACAGTGGAGACAGATTATTAAGCTAAGACTTCTATTATTAAATTTTGGGACAAATATTAATGGTGCAACAGTGACTTACTATAATTGCTTGACTTTGACTATAATGGCTTATTTGGAGCTAAAATAATGGCGGCATATGTCTATAGAACCAGGCACTAATTCATCATTTATCCCTTTGTGCCCACTCTGGCACTCAAGGGATTAAACAATGTATTATTGTCCGTGATATTTCAGCAAAATTATATTAATACTATTATGTTTTTTACAGAAAGAAGGATGAAGAGAAGATACAAGAAAGAAGAGAAGAAAGAAGGACAGAAGATAACAAGCATGCGGAGGACTCCACTGGACATCAGGATTAATGGTAAGTGTTACTTGTAATGGAATGCTGCTGAATTACGGAACCACCACAGTACATTCAACAGATTGAGGGCTTGATCCAAATGTTGGCATTGGCAGTGTTGTGAAAGCAAAGTAAGAGATGCAAATGTTCCGACAACGAAGAACTAACGACAGTTCTGTAAACACGGTGGTCATCAAAATATCGTCCATTGAGGCCAATGTAAAAGCTAACCCCAGAGCCATTCAAATGTTTGCCATAGGGACAACGAGCGATAAATTGCAACATTTACCGGCAGAAAGTTCAGACCCATTTATTTTAGCCGCACAACACACAACTCAGAGTAAAAACCACTGTCGGAGAAAACAAAACAGAGAAGCAGCTCATACAAGTACATAACCCAAGAATACAAAAGGTTGAAATTAACCCCTGCAAAACCAAGCAAACTCATCAATGCCAGTGCTTCCCAGTCTTACTTCACCCAAGGCACCCATAACATGCAGTTTGGATTTGTCAGGGCATCCCTTGAAGTTATAAAGGGCTCAGTGAAGAATTAATGAATACGTAGTTATTATTAGGTCTCACAGTGGGAATGACAAGAAGGAGAAAATTGTGCAGAATAACCACTAGAAAAATACATCAGAAAATACATTTCATCACCTTACCATCGCTCAATTACGACCACATGACTGTTCATGGACTACACCTTACTGCTGTTTAAATGGACAGTCCAACCTCCCCAGATGTAGTGTGAGAGAAGGACAGACAGAGAGACAGATCAACACCAGTATGTTCACATACTTGAAAAGACAGCAGAGGCGACGGCGTGAGAGGGCTAGGGCTCACCATCCTCCCCCAAGCACCCCTGTTCAACAGCCTACACCTACTGCAAGTGTTGATGGTCCGGCTGAAGAGCCATGTAGAAGACCATCCCCACCTGGAGGACAGCACCAGCCAGCAGCATTAAGCAGCAGCATTAGTTGCCTGGGAGCGCTCTGCAATATGCACTTGGTAAAGCATGTGATATAACCCTGGCATGTGCCCTATTAGATAATATTGATGTGGAAGTACATCTCATCGAGGATGTTGAGCCACAACAGCCCATGGAGGTCCCTGTTCCCACTAATGAAGGGGAGGATATGTTGAGCGGGACGCAGATGCGACCCAGGTTCATCAGGGACTACTTCTCCTGTGAGTAACATCCATGGTTGTGCTTGTGGAATGCATGCAAACACACACGCACAAAAATAACCATCTGTTCCACTCCACGGGATGACCCATTGACACAGCCCTAGCATGTCAAGAACATCATCCGTCAACCTGGGATCAAAGATACACCAATTTGGCCATGTATGTCACATACTAAGTTGTACTGATGGAAAACTACATCTACCAAGTTGAACATAACCATGACACTTGTAGAACCCTCTAAGCCACAGAGGGGTATCCAATGCAATGACATGCAATGCATTGGATACCACTCTGGAATTCCATGGGTTAACTCTTTGAGTGCTAGAGGGGCATGCAAAACATTGCAAGGCAATCAGTTGTGCACCCCTCTGGCACTCAAAGTGTATAGGGGATAATGGACTTACCTAGCACGTGAGCAATAGTTGGGCAGTGCCTAATGGAGCAGAATAGGGATGGTTATGGTGCGTGTTGTTGGTTACAGTATTGAAGTAACGATCGTGAGTCAGGTTGCAAGGCCCACCATGCTGACCTGTTTGTGTGTGTGTGTAGCACAGTGAATATTCCACTTCATTGCTTGTCAATGTGTTATCTAGCCATCATGACCATATGAGGTTTTGATCAAGGGGATGGCAAGCAGACATATGTATGTGTGTGACGTGGACCCTGAGCACAACACCTCATCAGTATGTAAATCTAGATCCATGAAATAGATTTTAAGCACTTGACTGCTAGTGATATCTCCCACAAATTGCTTTGCAATATACTGGAGACCTGTCTAGCATTTAGGGGGTTTAAGGAAAATTTGAGAAATGTATGTTTGTCCTCAATGCTGCTGTTGGTTTGGCCCAGTATTAATACAGATAATGTGGAGATAACTTATCCAGTTTATCACTTCTCCAATTCCTATGTTATTCTACAGAGCCTATGCACTAAGGTCTCCATAGTTGAAGAAATCTTAGTTCAGTGGCTCCATAGAATAACATAGGGATTGGAGGAGTGAAGTTTTCTTCACTTTATCACCTCTTTATCATCGCTTAGTGAATCTCCCCCTGTTCTTCTTATGAACCCTTTGAATGACAGAGAGGTATCCAACACATTGCTGCCATTCAAAGCATTAAATCAATATCACTGCAAGGTCTACAAGGCACAGAATCAGAATGCATGATGGGAAGGTGAGAGCTGTGAGCCCCATAAGGTCTGCTTGGTACATCAAGGAGCAAATGTGCAAAGACAGAAGTGCAGCAGTTCTGGAGAAAATCATTTGCAACATAGGTTACAAGCAAAAAGCACCACTGATTGAAGATGGTCTTTTCACTCCTTGTATGCTAGCGGAGTTTCTAAGGCATCACTTTATGCACTGCCCTGCAAGGAACAAATAATACTTACCATTTATATAAATTAGGGTTTTAAGCTCATGAATATAAGAGAGATCTCCATCTCATTGCTGCAAAATGCATTGGAAAAATCTCTAGCATTCAAGGGGTTAAAAGCTCCACTTAACTCAGTGAGAATTTTGAGAATATTTACCTCAGAATTACTCCACTTTTCAGTGTATAGAGAAGAATCATGAATCGTATTCATCAAGATAAAAAGAGGTGCAATTCTAAGGAAATCGTCCACCCCACAGGTGGAAATGACATTTCTGTCAATTCCCATTGATTTAAATGGTACTTTTAACCCCTTGAATGCTAGAGCAGGACGCAAAGCGTCGTTTTGGAATTGGGAATTTTCATTTCCCCCATGTTGCAGTTGGTTTGCTCCTGAATTGTCATCTTTAGCTTGATGAATCAGTCCAGAGGTGATACATTTGATTTCTACTGCAGAACCTACACACTAAAGTGGGTCCCTTAACGGATCTTAGGGCTAACGCAGTCCAACTTATAGCATTTTTTTTTATTTTCAATAGGCCAAAACACTTCTAAATTTAGTGGCTGTTAAGAAGTATTTTTGCCGCCATTTTTTCATAGCACTAAAACGCTTACTATGCTTAAAAAAATGCCAGCACCTGCTTTTTTTTTTTTTTTTTTACTATCGGCTGCCTTTAAATCTGGCCCTCAATCTTCATTATAAACCCTTTGTGTACCAGAGAGGTGTCAAAGTCATTGCAACGCAATGCATTGGATACCTTTATGGCACTCAAATGGTTAAATATCAAGTTCATAAAAGCAGGCATTTTTTTTTTTGCCATTTTTTCCAAGACCCCAAAGTTCTCCCACTGAAGTCAAAGTCGCTATCAGGAATTTCTGTCCATGTTAACCATTTCACTGCTAGCGAGGTATCCAATGGATTAAATAAGGAGATGTTAGTGTTCTTTTAACCCTTTGAGTGCCAGAGTTCTGTACCGCTCTGGCACTCAAAGGGTTAACATAGTGGTTCTCACCCTGCGCCCTCAGTGGTATCACTAACAGGCCACGTTTTTAAGATCTTGTTGTAGGAGCACAGGTGAGTTAATCAGACTTTTTTTTAATTAAAGGACCAGAGTGGCATGCATTGAATTGCTTCTCAAGGGTCCTTAAAGAGTTAAAATGATAAATGATCGAAATCGTAAATAACTAAAATTAGTTAGAAATGGCATCATTTCAAAGAGGAAACATGGTTAAAGCATATAATATGATGTCTGGAAATCCTCACTACAACTTCCCAGCTTTGTGAAAATCCCCCTCCTCCATCACCTTTTTTGAGATGAGAGTTATGTGCCAAGAAAGCTCTCAGCAGATGGAATATAGCATAAAGGAATTCTTTTCTTCTCCCAGGAATCACAGCTGTCTTTGACACAAGTTTCAAACCACTGCTTGTAAATCCATCTCTAACTTGGTGGGAGATAGAAGAGATGTAGGTATCAACAAGTGCACCTGATGCCAAACATGAGCCTTTCTACTGGGATTTATCTTTTTGTAATTTTGCTGCTTATAGGGTAAACAAACTTTGCACCATATATATATATATATATATATATATATATATATAAATGTCCTTGATTTCCATCAAATGAGTTGCAAAATGAATAGAAAATACAGTCAAGATGTTGACAAGGTTAGAAATAATGATTTTTAATTTAAATAATAATTGTGTACTTCAAACTTTGCTTTAGTCAAAGAATTCTCCATTTGTGGCAAATACAGACTTGCTGTCAGTTTGTTGAAGTAATGTGAAGAAATTTCACCCCATGCTTCCTGAAGCACCTCCCACAATTTGTATTGGCCTGATGGGCACTTCTTATGTACCATACGGTCAAGCTGTTCCCATAACAGACACAAAGACATTTCTAAACGACCCCAAACGTTTGAATGGTTTGGATCTCGTTCTCACAGTTAGGTTAAACCCTTGAGGACCAGACTGGTAAGCGATGTATTGCTTTGCTCTGGTTCTCAAGGGGTTAAGCTTGTATTGCCCCTTTTAGATGTTTCTTAAGTTGTCTGTGAATACTTTTATTTGCAAGTATCTATTTTTATAATTATTTTACTGATCTAAATATTAGATATATGTATTTTTAGGGGAACATGTTCTAGATGTCATCTCTTCCCTGCTTACAGGGAAAACAAAGTCTGCATCATATACATATATATAGATGTGGGTCTCGTTCTACCAGCATCCTGGGTGGTTGACTCCTTGAGGATCAGATGGATAAGTTATGCTTATTTTGGACTTTTGTCAAGTGGTCTGTGAATACTTTTATATTCATGTATCTATTTTTATAATGATTTTACTGGTCTTAATATTTGGATATTACAGTTTTTTTTAGGGGGAACTTGTTTTAGATGTCATCGCCTTATGACATTTTAGCATTTGACTGCTGATGTATGGATACTATCATTATCGGTTTCATTGATTCTTTTCTGTATCTCCATCTACAGGGGTAACTGTTCATTGATTTCTGACACTGACATGCCACACACACTAGATACACCTCTTTCTCTTCCACTTTCCAAGGAGATCAGATTTACTTTTTGTACACTAAAACGGTGGTATTTTCAACAGTGCAAATGGTTTGCCAAAGTATTAGTCCACTTTTCACAACCCTAAATATGTGAGTGCTTGTTTGTGCTTGAAAATGTCCTATGTAGAGTGTTGCTTTGTATTAGGCTTAAATATATTATTATAATGTTCCTGTGAGTGCATGGCCTCACTATTCTTGTTGAAAATGTCAGTAGTACCTGGGTCCTAAAGCTTTATATAGCATGTAAGTATATACTAATACATATATGTGTGTATGTGTGTAAATATGTACATGTGCATTTAGGTTACTGTACTTTTTTCTACTCATCATAAATAAATGTAAATATTTTGAAGGATTTTCCTGTTGTATAAAATAATATTACTGTCACTGTGGAGAGATGACTGATCCAAAAGTTATTACAGTATAATATATATATATATATATATATATATATATATATATATTTGGGAGAGCATAGATGAGATAATTTCATAGCATTTCTATTTAATGGTAGAACTGCTGCCATTGCTGCCAGCTGGCCAATGACAATAACTCCCCAAAGAAAATAATAGCAAATGTAGCACCATTAAATGGAAAGATTAATAAAAAAAACACCCATTGTATCTCAAAAAATAAATATACTTTTTTTTACTCAGCAGGAAAAGACCAGGAAAATATCCAGTTTTCAGATTAAATGAGTGAGTTCTCAAGACGAATTTAAAACTTAGATAGGGATGGCAATATATATTAAGTAGGACTGGGTAGGAATGGGGTATCTTGCCATGGTAAGCAAGGTTAAACATATTTTGGCCAAACTATGCAACAATATCTGCATTTTTGGTATTCTATATTTTTTGTACAGGGTTCACATTAGGGCAGGGCTCAAAATTTCCACTCGCCACTTGCCCTGGTAGTTATGTTATGGCTTGCAGTGGCGAGTAACTTTTCAGGTATGGCTAGTAGCAAAGGACTTCCAATTTTAAGCCCTGCATTAGGGTAATCTGTATGAAGAAGAGCAGGTTTGTTTTTCTGTATTCAATTTTCCTCCAATGCTAACCGATATTTTCCTGTTAAAGAATATGTGGTTCAGTATTACACAAAATTCATGAACATGGTGAATTGCTGACTGTCAGTTATCACCTTTTTTTTGCAATAAGATTCAGTTGAGTTGACTTCAATTGTGAGCATGGACAGTCAGAATGAAAATCTAGCCAACCTTGGTCCTCCAGTGCTACCAGCAGTGCATGTGTTCAGGATGTATCTCCTTGGGGACATGGGGACCAGGGCTGGTTATTGTTATGCCATCTATCTAGAGAGTTTTGTATATGAAACTTAGTCTATATCTAAAGTCTTTAGCAGTAAGGAAATAAACATGACTAAACTTGGGTAAAAGTGCATACAACTACACATATTGGATGAAAGCTTATTTTGTCCAGTTTAAATACTAAGTACTTTTACTCACTTTTGCTTACAAATTTGAGTATTTTTGTACTTTTTTTTTGCCAATTTTAGTAAATTTTGTATCCAGCCAGTTTGACTACTTTTATGCGCTTTTAATAATTTTTGTTTGCAAGTTTTAAGTATTTTTATGTAAGTTTATGTAGTTTTAGTAGGAGAGTTTCTAGGTTCCGAAAAGTGACCTGGACCAACCTAATTCATGAGTGGCACCTTTTGTTATCCTGTTGCTTAATTACTAATAGAGAAATTAGTATCATTACATGCCCTAAACTGGCAACAGAGGAGATCTGGGGCTTTAGCCCCAATAGATATTACCTAGCAATATCACAGATTTTAACCCCCTTTTAACCCAGGGTCCATAGGTAGTTGCATTATGTTATCTAAAGTTGTACTTTTAAATGAGTTTAGAGAAAAATAATATATTGTATTTTAACCCCTTAAGGACCAGCAGTCCCGGGGCGTGACGTCCCTTAAGGACCACACAGGAAACTTTGACGTGCCGTCCCACGTGACTGATCACGTGGGGCGGCACGTCAAACGGGGCATTGGAAGAGATCGCTCCGGTCTTGGAGCGATCAACTTCAGTGCCCGGTATTACTCACCATGCTCCTACAGGAGCGCGTTAAGTAAAAGTACGTGACGTGCCAGGACCGTCACTGGTCCTTAAGTGCCGGACCAGCGTAACGGTCCTGCCACGTCAGTGGTACTTAAGGGGTTAAGCAGCAGTTATTGTAACATGGAGATATTCATTATATCTGTATATGGTTTGTGGAATATTGTCAAATCCTTGAAAACATTCAAGGAGTTCAGAAGATCATAGAGCTGGTTGACAGGACAAGTTTCATAATTAAAAGAATACAGCCCACATTTTTTTTGTTTTAGCTGGAAAGCGTGATATAGATGGTTTGAACTAATTTCAATATAACATTGTTACAGTTCATCAGATTGAAAACAGCAGTGTGTTTAACACCAACATGTGTCTTTGGTTTATGATGTGCTTATCGAGTAGAAACTGTTCTTTTTTTACAATTGTCTCAAAAAAAAAAAAAAAAAAAAATAAGATTAATTGGATAGTTAGATCTTTCTTACCTTTTTTTGGACCATAGTAGTGTGTTGCATATCTCCTCTAGTAATTTACTTGACAGCCCACTACTGGTGCTTTGTTTACAGATTTGGGGCTTGATTCTATTACCAGCGCTAAAACCAGCGTTACAAGAAAAACAAGTAGCGCGAATTTTGCAAACGTGTTACGTCGGTATTCTGTTGCAGAACCACAATAAAATAAAACTGGCGTAGACAGCACTTTTTAGAGTAGTAACAAAACTGGTGCTGTCTGCTTTTTTCCAAATACCACCTACAAAAAACGTGCAAAATGTCAAAGTCCAAGGAAATAGGCATACATCTGACAACAGAAAGATCAAGTTCATGTTAGATGTGTTCTCCACATAACAAAATCCGACAGAGTGCCCCCCCCTCGCCATATTAACCCCCCCTTCTAAAAGTCGACTTGCAGTGCTTTCTTCCACCACATTAATCCGACAAATATTGTTCATAGTTGACAAGTAACCCTTCCCCTTCCAAATCTGACTTACAGTGCTTTCATTCACCATATTAATTAGACAAATATTGTACATCCGACATTTTAACCCCCCCTTCCTCCTTGAAAAGTCGACTACAGTGCTCCCATGATTTTCTTTCACCATTTTTATCCGACATTTTTCTTCTCCTATTATATTCGACATGCCCTCATATTTTGTATTGCAAGATTAACCTTATGAGTGCCAGAGGGGTAGCAAACACATTACTTATTGTAACCACAAAACAGGCTGTAATACTGAGCATGGGTAATAGGATACTAATGGCACGTTGTTTTTAGTTGTTTCCTATGGGCTTTTAGACTGGTGGTAAGTATGATTGCCTCTGGTTTTGTTTTCACAAGTCGGGTAATAGGATAGAAAGTATCCCCCTCCTGCCCCTTTTACCTAGTGCAAGCCACCTCCTCTCAGATGTGGAATATGGTCTTAAGACCAGACAGATCACAGCAAGGGACAATCTTCTTACTGTGAGAACAATGAAAAGCCTCCCCTCTGGACAGGTTTTTCCCATATGCTAACTGAAGATTGCTCCTCTCTGCAAGCCATCTGGACACCACCTTTCTGTTCTGGGGTGAGCAGTGTTATATCAGTAAAAGGGGTGGGAGGGGGATACTTTATCATCCAATTACTCTTGAACTACAACTCTGACAGTATTGAAATAACACTCTCCATGGCCCAAATACTATGAAGAGTAATTGGAGCTGCTTTTATTTTGATACATTACTATCCCTTTAACCCTTTGCGTGGCGATGCGTGGCGTACCACTCTGGCACTCAAAGGGTTATAAACAGATATTTTAAAAAAAGTGTTCTCAATCAAATCAATGGTAATTTGGGTGACTTTTATTTATTCACTATGGTGTACTTGGTATGTTCCATACTTGCCCACAGAATTTTAATACATGAACATATTTGGCATTTGCTGGGCGCCTCCTGTTTTTGGAGGTCCCTCTTTGGATTCCTAACAGTCCCAGTTTTGAAGAAAGAAACCAGTTTAGTTCCATGGTTAGTTGGCCAACGAGGAATGACGCTGCTCTGTGTACATACAGGTGGCTGCTTTTATCTCAAATAAGAAGGAAAGAAAAGGAAGACTGAAAGAAAAAGTAACAGAATCCTAAATGTTAACCTACATTTGGTGGCCTCAATTCACAGTTTCACCAGGTGCCTCAAGGATTCTCAAGACCAGATTTACATCCTAGGCACTGCTATTCAAGGCACTCTAGGTACCCTTAGCTCTACCCTCACATTACCCCGCCTCAATCGCATCCATTGTTTCCAGGCACAGAAATAACACTTGTCCTATTACAAGACCTAACCAAAAAAGCTTTAACCCCTTGGTTGCTAGAGAGATCTCCAAAGTACTGCTCCACAATGCACTGGAGATCTCTCTAGCCTCCAACATTTTAAATAATAACCTAAAGGGGTTTAATACTTGTGCAATGACACTGAAACTGTGATGACCACACCCACAACAGAGATTATGGGTGTGATCAACACAGCTGAAGCTCCCCTCAAAGTCTGGAGCTATAGGCAGTTGCCCAGTCTGCCTACTGGGAAATCCAGACTTGAAGATTGTTAACCCTTTGATTTCCAGACGCCTATCCAATGTATTTCTTCACAATCTGTTAGACACAATTCTGACACTGAAAGGAGTAATACTGAGCTGATTCCACATCTTCTTTTTTCTGCACAAGGCAATAAATTACATATGCATGGTTTTACCTGGGTTCTTCCCTCACTGGCAGTATCTCTTAAAGACCTACTATATGAAAAATCTGTTTTAAGAAGTATCTTAAAAGACTTTTGTCAGCAATAGGAAACTGTAATATAGACCTGTGAAGAATCCTTGGAAATCAACTGTAAGTTGTGTATGAAAGGAGTCCTTTGTAATCATGCACATAGAATATATCTTCAAATTACACTTGGAAGGAAAAACAAAAGGAGAGTCCCCAACTGCTTTGTTTAAACAATTTTTATTGGTCTTTTGAGAATCTCACCGGAATGAAAGCATTGACATTAAATGAGGCAAAAACAGTTTTTACTATTATTATGTTTTCTGCCAGTGCATAACAGGATTCCCCTATTTGAAAGTCATCATCATGAAAGCAAAACCATTCCTAAAATAATACAGATGAATGACAAATAAAAGACCGAACATTGTCGTGCTGTACTGTATATCAAACAGCATTATTATTCTTTAAATACAACTGTATCCCAGGGGTGGGCAACGTGAGCAATGTCCCCAATAAGGGGAGAAAGACTAAGCAACACAGCACCGAATGAGTTAAAGAGGACCTGTTTATTCAAGGACTACACTGGAATTAGGCATACACCATGCAGCCCAGCCCAGGTTTAATTATCCTGTTAACCCACTGAGTGCCAGAGGGGTACACAATGCATTGCGTACCCCTCTAGCACTCAAAGGGTTAAATGTTTGAGTTGCAGAGAGATATACAATGCATTGCACAGCAATATGTTGGATACCCCTCCATCACTCAAAGGGTTAATTCTTTTAGTGCTGGTTTCCCACTTTAGTTCCAAAGATCCACCACTAACCAACATCCTCAGGTTGCCTACCCATGCAATGAAAAAATGCTCCCAGTGCACTCTTATCCCAAGATCACAACCATATAAATCCTCCAGGGGTAACTAATTGATAGGTGCTACAGGGGAAATGGTATGAAGTCAAAAACAAAACAGATAAGCCTGCAGAGCTAGCAATCTCCCTATCTAGTAGAAGCATCCAAAGGAAAAGGTGACCGTGGAAGACTTCCATGGTCACCTTTTCCTTTGTGTGCTTCTACCCATGCAACAGCAATGATTTAAATTTACCTCCAAGAGCAAGTCACGCATGAAGGCCGATGTCCAATGAACTGTAAAGTAATTGCTTTACAATGCATTGGAGACCTTTCTAGTGTTCAAGGGCTTAAAAGCCACATTTAAGTCAATGAGACTTTTAATTTTCCCTTTAGCGCAGTTAGCTTGCCCCAGAACTATTCCATTACTTATTAATAAATAAAATGTGTAAGCCCAAAAGATACTTATTCCACGCGGAGATCGAAACAAAGGTGAGTTAATGAATTCAACTACTCAACAGTACAAGAGAATTCTAACATTACCAGTAAAGCAAAGATTACAACTCTAATTCACCTCTTGGGTACTAAAGACATTTGCAGTGCATTTGACATATCTCTAAATTCCAGGGGACGAATACAACGAGATAAGGAAGAACTATATGCTATTATAGCCCATATGTATAAAACAAAAGTGGTGCATATCTGGGATGAAGCAGCAGCACCATAGGTGACAAATTAAAACCCCCATTAATTTAAATGGAGGTTTTAACTCATTGGGGGTTAGTCACTAATGCTTTGGCAACAACTCTAGAATTCTGTGGGGGTTATGCACTAAGGCATGATAAAGAGGTAATAACGTGGAGATGACGTCTACAGCGATATAATGTCTCCAATTCCTATGTTTTTCTGTGGAGCCAAATCACTCTAATTTCTTACGTTTTGGAGAAATCTTAGTGCATAGGCTGTATAGAATAACATAGGAACTGGAGAAGTGATATCACTGGGGAAGTCATCACCACTTCATCACCTATTTATCACTCCTTAGTGCACAACCCCCATTAAATTCTAGAGGTGTCTCTAAAGCATTGCAAAGCCATCTCTAGCATACAAGTCAGTGTTTCTCAACGTTAGTCCTCGGGGCACACCAACAGTGCAGGTTTTCAGGTTGTTCCTGCTTGATCACAGGTGAGTAATTAGTGGTTTAGTCATTGTGATTGATTCACCTGCGATTAATTAGGGATATCTTGAAAACATGATCCGTTGGTGTGCCCCGAGGACTGGAGCTGAGAATCACTGATACAAGTTGTTAAAGTGTTAGTAATGTCCAAAAAATGTTTTTAATAGGTTTGTAGAGGCTAAAAAAAAACTCATTGCCACAAACCCCATCTCTGAAACCTTTAAGGTTTGAGAGATATACAAAATCAAAGTTCCCCCTTCCCTCCCCTTCTCCTGACGTCAGCGCTCTACTGACAGCAGGAGATCCCAGTCCAGGGACCAGCCTGCGGCTCTGCAGTAGAGCCGAAATCACGTTATTAGAAAATAATTACTTCATTTGAAAGGTCTACAAAGTATGCCTGGTTTGCAAGCACACATTGTAGACCATTCCCATGAAGTAGTTATTTTCTAATAACAGGATTTCGGCTCTGCTGAAGAGCCTCATCATGTCAGCAGACACGGATCTCATTCTGTCAGCTTTACAGCTGACATCAAGAGAAGGGGAGGGAGGGGGAACTTTGACTACCAATATCTCTCAAACCGCTATGGGGTTTGTGGCAATGCAATTATTTTTTTAGCCTCTACAAATCTATTTAAATATTTTTTTAAATCAGTGGAAATTGGCCCATATTTATAAAATAAATTAGAGTTACTCTGAAGTAAATCAACTGCACCACAGACGACAAATACAAATTCCTTTCACGTTAAATTGGGCTTTTAACTCCTGAGTACTAGGGTCTCCAAAGCATTGCTTTGCAATGTATTGGATCTATCTAGAATTCATGGGGTTAAAAATGTCTATTCAAGTTCATGGGGATTTATTTGTCCCCTATGGTGCAGTTGGTTTACTCCAGTTTACTTTAATAGATTTGGGTCAATGTCTCTTAATTTAATTAACAATTTTACTACTATGCTGATCCTTCATTGGGATCAGGTTTAGCTACTGATATATTTTGAACTGTATCTATAATTTGTCTTTATATTATGATCTTTGACTATAGTTTTCATCACACAACAAACATTAGACTTTAAATTGTCCTCAAGGTTCTTGAAGGTCAGATGCCAGATTGTAACTGAAACAACTAGCGGTAGGCTACAACAGAGACCAACTCCAAATGTAAAATATTTTAGATACAAGTGTCTGCAGTTTGATATACCCATACCTAGGTTTGTCTTCTTGTTAATTAAATTAAAAGACATGCACTCTTTTATATCTGGCCCACTAGCTATTGCTGGAGCATAATTCACATCAACTTTAGCCAGCTCCTAGCCAGCAGAGAATGATGGGATTTATTGTCCAACAACACCTGGAGAGCTGCTTATTTCCATCCTTGTCACACTGTAAATTTAAAACTGGACACTTTGCATAATAATGATTAGACGTGCATTCTTTTGCTGACAAAGATGAAATTTACAGGAAATAACGTGTTTTGTGAGATTAGAATTAAAACCACATACTAATCAACAGGTACACTAAGTCACGGAATAATGAACAACACATTCCATTGTTTTCTGCAAACTGACTCGTGTTTGTTCATTCGTTTACAGCTTTAGCAAGGAAAGTGAGAAGGCATTCTGGGCTCGATCCAAATGTTGGAGATGGCTGTTTTTTCTGCCAACAGCATTTTTTCAAGCACGGTAAGCTATGCAAATATCTGCGCTGTGAAAAAACACAGGAAAAAAAAAATAAAGTTAAGAGGTGTTTTCATCCATTGAAAATGATGAAAACACCATAAATAACAATTCAAATGTCTGCATTAACCATGAAAACCCACAAAGGGACTCAAGTTATCGCAGGAAAGTTAAGCCCCATATCAATACCTCCAAAGTATGAAAAATGTGTCAGTCGTTAGTAGAATTAACCCTCTGAGTGCCACTTAACACTTGCAATTAATCCTTATGTCCAGCGGAGTCCTCAGCTTCATGTTTCTCTTCTGTCGTTCTCTTCTGTCCCTCTCTTCTGGTATCTGTAAAAGACAAAATGGTATTAATATAATGCAGAATACAAAACATCGTTTAACCCCTTCAGTGCCAGATACTGTTTCTCCCTGATGAAGAAATCGGCAGATTTTGAAACGCTTTGGAGGAAGACACAATAAGAGACAAGGAGAGATTTTTATTTTACACTGAGTTATTCAAGATCCAAAATCCGAAATTGCTATTATTGGATAGATTACAATGGCGTGAAGTGAAGAGAGGGAGAGACGCCGAGATTGCTTCGTTTGGAAGATGAAAGCTTAATGTGGGATATACAGCAGTGGTGCGAAGTGGAAACAAAGAAAGGACGCCGAGATTGTATCATCCTAATGCTGATATAGAGGTCAGATCGGAAGCGGGCATAAGAGTCAAGTCTGGTAACGGAGTATTGGACGTAAGCGGTGAGACCGTTTCATATATATTTTGCCTGTATTTGTATGTTTCTGAATCTAATATCAGCTAAGTGATTCAGTTATAAGCACATGCGGGGGTTCTCTATCATTTAAGAGATTTGGCAAGATACAATTTTAATTTACTCCCTATACCAGTGAAGATATGTATGCCATGTTAAGACCTATCAAAAATATGGAAGAAAAATAAGAATAAATGTGCATATTTGTGTAAAGTCCAATAATAACAGAATAGTGCGATATCTTTCAATTGTAGCCCTTTGGTGGATACATTGTGAATATTCCGGGGTGAATTATAAAGTGGATGATTGGATCCAATAGAGTTACGGTGTTATCGAAGGTTGGATATAAAGTTGCAACAAGATCCATAATATAAGAATAATATTTAAAGGACTTATGGACATATTCTCCTGTTTCTTTAAGTGTCTTATAAAGATTTTTTTTTTTTTATACGATCGATCATTTAGGTAGAGTTTTTTAGAGGTAGATTTTTCTTGGTGGGTTATAGCGCTTTTACTCCCCAAACCGCAGATATTTCTGGTGTTTCTCTTACATGTGGAGACAGCTATATAGATATCGAAGAGATTTTGATTATCTAAGCGGTCTCTTTGTTTGAGATGTCTTACCAGTTCTTCTGAAGAAGTTGGGAGTATTATGTGGTGTACCACTTAGAGGTATATATTTATATGGTGCAGTTGCATATAGGCTTTGCTAGATTTTTTTATATATATGCATATAGAATATTGATTGGGAGGAGTTTATGATTTCCTGTCTGGAGTGGTAGACTGGAAGATCGCAAGCTATTATTCCCATCATTTATAATAAGTTTAGCTTATTGGATTTATTCTGTGAGATATATTGGAAATTCTGTGAATTTTTAAAATAAATATATCAGGTATTGGGATTGGTTATCATATTGATATAGTCCAGCACACATTCACACACTATCCATCTGAAGCGCCGATTTATTTTGTCATATATATGTAAGGATAGTGTTGAGCACAGCCATCTAATCTTAGGCCGCTAGACGGATTTTTTTGTCCTGATCCTGCATACTAGCGCGACTCTAGTTGGTATTATTTTCTGGTATTTTATAAAATGTATTAAACAAAACCATAGATGTTGAGTACTTATCTTGTGCCAGGAGCAGCAAAGAAGAGGAAGTGGGATTATTGGACCCTACATTTATACAGCTTATTGTGATGTGATTGGATAAGCATTATCTAAGGGACGGGGTTATCATTTTGTTATATACACTTTTTCTTTCTGTATCTGTTTATTTTTTGCTGCTGAAGTAGTAAAGATGGAGTTTAAATGCATAATAGGAGCTTCCGTGTCTTGCCATAAAATCAGGGCTACCCAAGTTCAGTCCTCAAGGGCCACCAACAGGCCAGGATGTAAGGATTTCCCTGATTAATCTCAGGTGAGTTAATCAGTGGCTCATTCATTTCACCTGACTCTTCTGTTCTTAAGCAGAGAAATCCTTAAATCCTGCACTGTTGGTGGGCCTTGAGGACTGATCTTTGGGCAACCCTGGTTTATATTATTCTAGAAGTGAAGAGAAAACTGGTCATGTTCAATAACCATCAGCTACTTGGGACAGTACAAACCAATGTTAGCATTTTTTTATACAATTGGTCTGTTTCATGGTCCAATTTATTAGATTGTAGCTCATTTTCATCAATGATGTAGTCTTATAAATCCTGTTATGTTATATTGGTGGGAAACCTGTGGCCATCCAGCTGTTGAGGAGTACAATTCCCACCATTTGACTGGGGATGGTGGGAATTGCAGCCCTCAACAGCTGCAGGACCTCAGGTTGCCCAGTCCTGTTAAAATAGCCTCTGAATATTGGCTATTACTATTGACTAATGCTACCCACTAATATCTGCAAGCACATTTTGAAGACAGTGTTTGTTAAAATATAGGGATATAGAGATAGTAATGTTTCACAATAAAAGCAGCTCCAATTAATTGTCATAGTATTTGGGCCATGAAGAGTGTTATTTCAATACTGTCAGAGTTGTAGTTCAAGATTAATTGAATGATAAAGTATCCCATTCCCCTTTTACCTAGTGTAAGCCACCTCCGCTCAGATGTGGAATCTGGTCTTAAGATCAGACAGATCACATCAAAGGACAATCTTCTTACTGTGAGAAAAATGAAAACCCTCCCCTCTTGAAAGGTTTTTCCCATATGCTAATTGAAGATTGCTCCTCTCTGCAAGCCATCTGGACACCACCTTTCTGTTCTGAGGTGAGCAGTGTTACATCAGTAAAAGGGGCAGGAGGGAGATACTTTAGCATTCAATTACTCTTGAACTACAACTCAGACAGTATTGAAATAACACTCTCTATGGCCCAAATACTATGACGATTAATTGGAGCTGCTTTTATGTGTGAAACATTACTATCCCTTTAAGATCCCAGAATTTTCCAGCAGTTAAACTTGAAAACCTTTGGAATGGATCCAGTGTAAGTCTCACAATAGGGACTAGAGCTACTGGACTTTATCCAATATCTAAGATATCACATAACTGATCTATCAAATTTCTATAAAAATCAGATTATTTTCGACTGACAAAGGTGTCTTTATATCACAATATATTAAGTAGACAACTTCAGTCTACACCACCTTTCTATATCTGGAAAGTGGTCAAAAGCTTTGAAATAAAATATTCTGTGCATTAGCAACAAAGAGTTTAAGTACAAAACATATAGTTCTGATGGTTCAATTTCTTCAAAAAAGTGTATTTTTACACTGTGAAGTTTTCCAAAGTAATGTACAGTGGTTTTCAGTGCAGGTAACTGGGACAAGATGCAGTAAAGGTCAATAAGGGCTCAGAATGGTGATATTGTGTCAGATATGTGTTGAAGGCACATCACCAATATGGACTAACATGTCTTCATAATCATATCCCTATCAGTCTGCCACCAATACGCTATCATTGCCATGAATCCACCATGCCTTTGACAGGTTTACAATTTTTCACCTAACGCATCGACAAATGCAGGTTAATGAGCCATTTTTGTATGCATGTGAGTGTGTTTAATGAGGCTGATCTCCACTAAGCTCCATTAGCAGCCTCTGCTGCCTGAGTTCACAGTCCCAACATCACCAACCTCAGGTTGACTCTGTTGGGATTTGACCCCCCCCCAAAAAAAAGTACTTCACGTATGTTAAATAACAAAAAGAGGGTTATGCTCCTCTCTTACAATTAATATATATGATTTCATACAGAAAAGAACAAATGCATAATTGAATCCAAATATAAAATAAAAAATAGAGATCAACTTTTGAATGCCAGTGGGTTGTGTTGCATACTCCCACTGGCATTCAAAGGGTTAATCTCTAATTTTGATTTTATTTTCATATTGGTGTTTTTGGACATACATAGGGAGAGTTACCTTATACAGCTAGGGAGCAGAGAAGATGCAATCAGACATCAAGACTGTCAGACTACTTGCAATGTATAATGGAAGGCATCCCTTACACATCACCAGCAGTTTGACAACCCTGCATTCTAAGGATATAATTCTGCTTTCCTACCCATGTATCACTAATTCTTAGTCCAAATGAGGATGTGTGTCTCCATCACCAAGGAGGTATGCTCGCACTTATTGCCAGGCACACATCGCTATAGCATTGCCCCTTAGTGCATCTCAACCTGGTCTGCTTTACCAAAAATATATGCAGAGTCCATGTGTATAGAAAAGAAAAGTTGATGGACAGCAAATCATAAGTAACACTTCATTAATCCAGAACCACTGTATTGGTGTCTGATGTCCCTGATTTCTTTGTCCATGTTCCCGGTGCCACTCTGCTGTATCCCCAGCTGTGCAATGCAAATCGCTCCCCTTAGTCACTGCTTCACCAGCCGACAATGGCATTCTCCTTCTTGCATGTGGAAATGCTCTACGTGTTTCGGCACAACACTGCAAAGAAGAAAGCGGGGACATCAGAGACACTGGCACAGAGACTTTTGATGGGCAGTGAACAAAGAAGACAAAGAAGCAGACACCTTTACTGACTTTAATGTCTGTTTTGCTTCTTCTGGTCATTTTGTGCTTTGTGTCCAGATACCACAGATCTTTCCTGTAAGCAGCCACTCTATTAGACCTATATCCCCATTGTTTTGTGCACCCCAGATAATCACCACAACAGAGAAATTCTCTGGTATCATTAAAATAGCATATCTATTATAACATATATACTTATCACTAGGCTTGTCTGATTCGGTTCAGCGACATTTGGAATTGGACAAAAATGGGGTAATTCGGCGATATTCAGGCAAGGGTCGTTAGCCAAAAAAAATTGGAATCCAACAAGACCTGTTCTGAATGTCATGTAAAATTTTGGAAATTCGGCGACTACTACCCGCGCTCGATTACTTTCCCTCCAAGTCTCTAGTCCAATTAGCTTCTCCGTTTAATGCACTACTTTCTCGCTTTGTTTCTATTCCAGTTGGCTTCTTTGTTTCATGATGGGGTTGGACAAATGACACAGACATCCAGACAGCCTGCATTTCCTATTAGTGCTTTGTTGGAGCTGAGAGAGAGAAGAAGCAGGAGATATTAGAGTGTCCAGTTGTTGTGTAGGCAGGCAGGTAGCATTAGGCATAGGCAGGCAGCCAGCATTAGTGCCTTATTGCCACTGCAAGGGAGAATCATCTTTGTTCCTGTGCAAAATATTAAAAATAATATTATGGATTTGTTTGAATAATCTTCAGTGACACATCAGCCAGTCTCACAGTTCTGCAGGCAGACCTAGTACCTTATTGCCAGTGTAAGGGAGAGTCACCTTTGTTCCTGTGTAAAATATTTAAATTAATAGTAAAAATTTGTTTGAATAATTTTCAGAGTGACACTTCAGCCAGTCTCACAGTTCTGCAGGCAGGCCTAGTACCTTATTGCGTCCGCAAGGGAGAGTCACCTTTGTTCCTGTGTAAAATATTAAAAGTAATAGTAGGAATTTGTGTGAATATTTTTCAGAGTGACACTTCAGCTAGCCTCATAGTTCTGTAGGCAGACAGGGTGCCTTATTGCTACATCCATACTTTAGCTACTTCATACATAGTACCATAAGGCTAAATGCCCACCTTACCCTTTTACACCATCTTCACTTAGATCCTGGAAATGGTTCCGTTTCTTTAATTTTCATTTTTTATTGTATTTTTAAAGGTATTTTAAAGTCGAACAGGTCGGATCCGAATTGTGGAGTCAACATATGAATAAAAAAAAAATTTGTCCAAAATCAAATTTTACTGAAAATTTTTGTCGTGCACAAATCTATTTATCACTGTACACACAGTGCATTTTTGAAGACTTTGAACACCTCTATTCAAGATATGTATTTAACATTTTATTAAGTACTATCTCCAATCAGTTGAGTATTGGAGTAGCAGTGGTATTGTAACGGTTTGTTTGACACACAGACACAGTGGTTTAGGATAAAACACAGTTTTATTGAAATCACAGTAATATAATAACCCTCACAGGTCCTGTAGTATTTAAGCAGAATAATAGAGACACACGACAGGTTAGATATACATATGCCTACACAGGTCCAGTATAACCATAAAGTCCATAACAGCATATACTGACACAGGTCAGGCAGAATACGATGAATTCCCAGGAGAAAGGTACTGCATGGGTTAATAGTCTTCAATGAGTGTAAACAGTCCCATGTGAAGAGAGGTCTGTGATGGAGCTCACTCCATATAGAGAACTTAAGGATACGTAACACCCAGAAATAGGTTAGCAGAACAAACATGAACTGCCAGAGTAATATCAGGAACTGAGCAACATATGACACTGTCGTAGCAGTAACGGAGACCAGGCCACTTGCACTCTGCCGGAGCAGTAACGTAGACAAGACCAATGGCACACTGCCGTAGCAGTAATGGAGACAGACACTTGCACTCTGCAGGAGCAGTAACGGAGACAAGGCCAATGGCACACTGCCGTAGCAGTAACGGAGACTAGGCCACTTGTGCTCTGCAGGAGAAGTAACGGAGACAAGGCCAATTGCACACTGCCGTAGCAGTAATGGAGACAGACACTTGCACTCTGCAGGAGCAGTAACGGAGACAAGGCCAATGGCACACTGCCGTAGCAGTAACGGAGACTAGGCCAGTTGCGCTTTGCAGGAGCAGTAATGGAAACAAGGCCAATGGCACACTGCCGTAGCAGTAACGGAGACTAGGCCACTTGCACTCTGCAGGAGCAGTACAGAGATACAATTGAACACTGCCGTGACCGGACTGACTGGGCAACCGAGCAACTCGCCCTGAGGTTGCGACCAACCGGTAGCGACACAAAATGCCTGATGAATAGGAATGTCACCAAAGCGACACAGAGGCAGCCACAGCAGGAACGTCAACCAAGCCGGGTCGAATCACGGAGTAAGAACGTCAGCCAAGCCGGGTCGGTACACAGGAGCAGGAAAGTCAGCCAAGCCGGGTCGGTACACGGTACACAGGCAGGAGATGAGATTCAGAGTAGTCAGGCAGGCCAAGTCGGTGCACTGGGAATCACTGAGTAGAAACAAGCACTGGTACAGGAACACCACAAAAGGGCACCGGATGGGTGCCAGAGCCCAGTATATAAAGGCCATACTGGGCGGGACAAACACAGAATAGCCAATGGGAGCAAAGCACAGTTTAGACTGACAGAAAGTAGCAAAGGGAGCATGGGCACTGTGATAGGTATAAAGTAATTTGCTAATTGTATGGAAAGTAAAGGCAGCTTTAGAAACACAGAAACATAGAATTTGACAGCAGATAAGAACCTTTCGGCCCATCTAGTCTTCCCATTTTCCTACTGTATAAACCTCAAACCTTATTTGGTCCTTGGTCTTTTCTTATGTTCAGGACAGCCTATCCCATGCATGCTTAAATTCTGTCACTGTATTAACTTCTATCACTTCTGCTGGTAGGCTATTCCACTTATCTACTACCCTCTCAGTGAAGTAAAACTTTCTTACATTAAGTCTAAACCTGTACATCATTGAAAAGGCCTAAGAAGGTTGAAATTTATGTCTGGGGTTAACCTCTTGACACATTCAGACAGGAACAGACAGGCACTTTGTAACCAGCCTGCCATTTCTGGCAGGATCAGTATGATGTGCTTCAGTATATTTTTTCCTCTGTGTACTGCACCTGTGAGCTAAAAGACATTCCACCCTTTATAATATAAGGTCCTACAGAAGAAAGCTAAATGCCTTGACAGGCGTATTCCTAGCTGCGCATCTCTCACCTTTAATTTGCATGTGATTGAATACTCAAATATTGGCTATATGGCACATTACAAAGCCACTGCCAGTAGAGGGTGCTATTGTGTTATACAGACAGGTTTTAGAATTTGTGTTTTTGAAAAATGTACCATAAGGAAGAGGCAGCCCCAGGAAAGTTTGCTATGTGAAGGTTTTATTCCCTCCACAAGCCTCATCAATTCAGGAGGAGTAGTTGTGCTACAGCGCATTTTCTTGATTGTGTTTTTATCTGATATTACTCCCATGTGTTCCACATTTTTACTGTGGTCAACATAAATTTTCTGAGCAACTGTGAGGTAATGCATTGGAGATGTATCTAGAATCCAAGAGGCTATTGTCAGCGAAATTAGATAGACATCCAGATTTGTGCATCTGTTCAACTTCTGTTGCTTTTTGAACCCCCCACCTCCCTTTTGTGTCTTTTTCATACGCACCTCTGAAAAACTCATATTATTAAACCTATATATTATTTTACTGTGCCTAAGAATGATTGATCCTACATGTAAGTTTCTATAGTATTCAAGATTAAAGAAGAGCTAACACCTCCTAATCTTAACAGTGTGTTTACCTTAGTATGTCCCAGCATTCTAAAGGACCCAATGAATGTGCCTGGATTTGCCTTATGTCCTGGATGCCATGTCTATGGAGGTGGACAATAGACATGACAGTTAACAGGGCATCACATTCTTGTCACTGTACATGGTAATCCTAACCCTTTAAGGGCCAAAGGGGTGTGCAATGCATTTCTTCAAAATGTGTTGTGTACCTCTTTGGTTTATAAAGGGTTAAAGCTCATGTACTCTACTTGCTTCAGTCCAAAAAAAGTTGTCATATCTACCTCTATGGAAAATACATCCAGGACTGATTGAGGATGTTATCTCTTGAACAAATACACAAGGCAAAATTCATAGGGGCCATTTGGATCTTCTTATCATAGTAAGGTAATTGGGGGTAATTAGTAGGAGCTTTTTTTAAGATAATTTTTTATTAAGAAAAAGAGAAAGATGAATTTCCATATACAGTACTGGAAGGTACATCAAAGTGTGCATAGGTACAGACATTACAAGTACAATGAGTACCAAAGCCACTAACATAAAAATAATGATGCAAGTTACATAACAGATATGAAACAAGTGGGATCAGTATAAGTTTATAAAACCCAGTAGTATTGAATAATCAACATCCTGCTAGACATCTTAAGGAAAGATGTGAGACAGAAAGAAGAAAAGAAAAAGAAGAGACGAAGAAGAAAAAGTACTCTGGATAAGCAGAAAAACAGGGTCGGGAAAGAAAGAGCGTACCTTCAGGGAAGAGTACCCCTTAAGGTTACGGAACCTGAGGGATCTGGGAAATCCCCTTCCCATCTCCATCCACCTGTGGGACAGAATATGTCAGCCAGGGTGCAAAAGATGACCGGGATCTATCAAAGTGACCAGTTACCAAATCTTGGATTTCTCCATTAGCATGTGATCATTCATGCAACACTTCTAAGGGGTAATAGATGGAGAAAGCTCCAAATTCCAATTTGTGGAGATCTAAGCCCTTGCGGAGATTTGCATTACAGTGAGCAGAGAACTCCTTTCAAATCTATATGAGTCCAGAGGGTAACTGAAGATGACAGAAAGGGGATCATCAGGTAATGACAGCTTGATAACATCCCTGATGGCAGACAAAATAAAGGCCCAATAAGGAATAATTTTAGGACATAATTCCTACTGTGAGATTACAGTGATTAATATAGCAATGCAATTTTAGCATGCATGGGATAGGCATAAGGTTGTCCTGAATATAACACAAGACCAAGGATCAATTAAGGTTTGATGTTTTTACAGCAGGAAACTGGGGAGACTAGATGGGCAGAATGGTTCTTATCTGCCATCTAATCTATGTTTCTATGTTTCTGTCACCAGCATCAGAGTATCCAAAATGCATTTTAGATAAGACTGAATAAGTCCTATACCAGTGGGCATAACATCTGTAAAACATCTCAGTAGAGTCAAGTCACATACAGAAGAACAGGACATAAAAAGAGAGCTCCAATGTGTCTGAGCAAAGGGTTGGTTTAGCTCACTGTGCCAAGACTCTGCTTAAGACAGTGGGGACTTTGGATCAGGGATGACTAATATTTTATAAAATTTCAATAGGCAATCTAGTTCCGCCAAGACCAAAGAGGACATAAGGGGATGAACAGCATGATTCTGGGTTTCAACAACAGGAATGCTAGAAATTTGGTGTACCTGTCTATATCACCAATAATCTCTAGAGGGAAGGTCATAGTTTCTAAACTAAGATTCAAAGGGGATGATGCATTTAAGTCTGAAATGGCACCCACAGTCACAATTCCCATTAAGGGAGAAAGGAAGGGAGATTGGGATAGCCCAGGAGGTAATGCTGGGTTGCCCAAAATAGAGATGTAGGTAGAGGGCTAAGCTGCCCAGCGTGCCTTAGAATTACTATATATACAGTACTCGACCTAGCACAATGTGGTGTTTGAAATAGTTTGGTACTATCATAAGAGGAATCCAAAGGATTTGGGAGAGATGTCCCTGAGGAACAAAGGGCACAGTCTGAATCCAACCCTTTTTAACCCCAGTGGCTATAAGGTCCCTAACTTTGGTAAGAATAGTTGCCTGATAATATACGTTGATGTCTTGGAGTCCCACACATCCAAATCTCTTGTTACATAGATGGCAGAGGTGCAATCTTGCCTTATTCACTGCCCAAATAAAAGAAGTAAACAATCCCTGTATCCACTTAAGGAATCAGTTCAGGATGAAAATAGGGAGGACCTGGAACATATAAAGAAATTTAGGCAAAATAACAATTTCAACAGGCTTATCCTACCTAAATAAGAGATAAAGAGTTCCTTCCTGCTCGCATGCTCACTGGTAGAGGAGAGTAAAAGAAAAGGAAAACTGGCCACAAACAAATCACCTGGGATTTGAGGTGATATATGATTTAAGATATTTAATTTTGGTTTTGGGCCAGCCCACAAGAAAGGAAAGTGTTCCATCAAGGAGCACAACATGGAAGATGTTAAGTTTATGTTGGAATGGGAAAGAACCCCAAAGTCGTCTGATATCTGGGTAACCCAGTGTAATGAACAAGAGTGTTTAGTGAGAAAAAGAAGAAGGTCGTCAGCAAAACATACCAGCTTAAAAGAGGTATGACCAATGTGACTTGTGACTCTCTTGCTCATCTCTGCCAAAGGGAGGGCCAAGTGCAAAGCATAGAGCCCCATGATGGACCCAGGAGGACTTTCTTCAATGGGAGGCCTTTAAACAGCAGTCTGGTATATTTACTTACACATTTTTGCATTGCATATACAGTTGCCTGTTTTCACAGATCTCCATTTTATTCATTTAAACTACTGTCACTCATCACATACAATAGTCTTAAACAGTCTTTATGAGAAAGTCTATGATCAGCCCCATCTGTGGTTGTGAGGAGACCTAGTCTTTATCCTATTGTGAAGTAAAAGTGTATAGAATACATCAGTATTTTAGCCCTTTGAGCTCCAGAGAGGTATCCAATGCATTGCAATATGTTGGCTAACTCCCTGACACTCAAAGGGTTAAAACAAAGCAATCTGTATATACATATCGCATTTCATTATTAATCCTTGAAAGACCAGTGATGCTGGGGTTGGATTCCCCTTAAGGACCACGTGTGCCAGTGAGCCAAATAGCGGTCTGAAAGTGACCACTCTGGCCTTGGAGGGGTCAATTTCAGACCCCAGTAGTGCCCCCAGCACTACCACAGAAGCACTGTAAGCACAAAATATGTGAGATGCCAGGACAGTCATCGATTCTGTAGACAAAGGTGATGGTCATCAATAGGTATTAATGGTGCACTGCCCCTAGAGTGCAATTGAAGTAAGTGCAGAAACATGCTAAGGAAAGAAAATCAGTGATCTGTACTTTTATTTTTGTCCTTAGAAAATAAAAATTAAAAAACAGCTTTTCCATTGCCATAGCAACAGAAGAAACTTGGTATAGCCTTGCTCTTGGTCTCTTTTTCTCCGGGGATGTCAGATACTGAAATTCCAACCAGTTCTCTTAGCTCATGCTGTTCCTTCACATTTCCTTTAATGGATGGGATTTTACTCATTAGTCAGAGGTTTAGGGATGACAAGAGTAGAAGGAAAAGTAAACCAGCTGAATATAGTGACCATGGAGAAAAATAACAACAATTAACTGTTCATGTTTAAAGTTTGTGAGGCTTAAAAGTGTCAGGAGAGATTCTCCGGTTCTGTATTATTAAGAAAAGATGTATTAATTTGCCTTGGAGTCACTGTCCTTTAATCGTTTAAGTGTCAGAGAGGTATCCATCGCATTGCATTGTAATAGGTTGAATACCTCTCTAGCACTCAAAGGGTTAAATAGGAAGTCAGAAGAATATTATAGCTTTGTGATGGCAATGTCATCCATTTAAAAAAGATATGGGAACATACACATTCAATAAATATGTCAAAAGGAGTATAACATTCTCCTAAATTACAAATTGGTCCTATAATGTAAAATATGTTAAAGAACAATACACATGGCTTTTTGAATATAATTGTGATTAGGCAAGATCTGAAAACTTTCTGGACCAGTTTTTCATAAAGGAACACAATCAAACCTCTTCCTAAGTAAATCAACGTATTAAATGATCACAAACCTTGTAGGACATGCTGCACAATGAGCCAAAAATACTATTTATGAACCCAAATCAAACATTTTCATATTTGTACAAAGAACTAAGTTAACAATAATAAATTAAAAATAACATGTTGAGAACCAAAGTTAGGAGAAACAGCTTAAGTCTCCAGCACTAGATTCACTATATATCCCAGAATCCTCAGCCAGCCAATGGAAAGCTGAAGATGATGGAGGTTACAGTCCAAGTACATCACAAGAGCTATAGGCTTCTCACACCAAACTATACAATATTAAAGCACTTTTGTTTTGAAAATGACAATAAATTATATATTTTTTTAAAAAAACATAATATTTTTAAAAAATGAGACAAAGATTTTAAGGCTGAGAGAATCCATTCTGTAAGTTCGGTTTTAACAAAACAGTCTGTTTTGCAAGACTCAGATTCCATCTTGGGAAATAGTGTGTTACTTTGCCTTTGTAACCAATCAGAAAGCTGGAACTGTGATTATGTGATGTCCACTAAGAAAAAAACAGGTTCATACTGGTGGGGTTGCCCTCGGGTGGCAATAACCTGGAAGGGAGTCTTTTATGAGACTGGTGTGGTGCTATTTATTTCTCTGCCCTGTGATCCGAAGGTGGTCCTTTTCTCGATTGGTCTTGGAGATATTACTAACAATAAGTAGGCACTGCTTGTTCACCTCCTGAATGAGGCTAGGATATGCATCCTGTTGGGTTGGAGGATTGTAGCTTCACCCACCCTTTCAATGTGGCAAGCCAGAGTTAACGACAGTATGCTATATGAGAAACTCATCTTTCTGCTCTTGGGGGGTGAGCTCAACTTCCAAGAGGTATGTAATCCTTGAATTGCTTTGATGGATGCCAGGACCTTAGCAGCTGATGCTTTCTCTTGACTTTTGAGGCCTTCCTCAACATCCCTATGCAGCCCAGTGGTTCAGACTTGGTTCAGACCTGTATCTCCCCTCCCTAGCTGGTTTTAGAGCCCTGACTGTATCTTACATTTGATTGCCTGATAGCTTCAAAAGATTTGTGTATTTTATGTGCAATCTGCCTGAAACGGAAAACATCCGCTTTTAGCCAGAATCATTGGCATGCAATGATGAATTACACAGATATTATGAGAAAACATTTATGTGAAGAGGTGGTGACTATTTTTTAGGGCTTTTATGAATAAATCTATCTACATTTTTCAGTTAGGAGTGAACATCTGAGCTGATGTTTATGAAAACAATGAACATTTTTCTTTCTTCCCTAGGGGCCTTTAGAAGGATTCACCCCTTTCAGATTATTGCCAGCAAAAACTATGAAAGACTAAATGATTTTTGTATCATCTCTCTTGAATTAAAAATAGTTTTAAAATAATGGTTTTCTTCTCTGAGTGAAAGATAAGAATATGGGAAATATTAATTAACAAATAAGTTTTGTTGTATTCAAAGTATACAATTCGCATGTATGTACACTGCCAGCCATGACTGGTATGCACTAATTTTAGAGAAACTGTCAGTCCCCTTAAAGGGATAGTAATACTTAAAATGTAAAAAAAAAATATGTTGTAGGGTTTATCCCCTGAGAAAAACAAGAGTACTCCCACTGCTGAAAGATGTTTCATTCAAAAGTTATTAATTTTCAAAGTTGAATTTTTTAGGTGCAATATCACAGTGGCCTGAAATTGTACAGTGGCGCTGTTGCTACACGATCCTATGGACAGCTCTGGTCCCGGCACCATAAATTTCCATAGGATGGTGTAGCAACAGCGCCACTGTACAATTTAAGGCCACTGTGATATTGCACCTAAAAAAATTAAACTTTGAAAATTAATAACTTTTGAATGAAACACCTTTCAGCAGTGGGAGTACTCTTGTTTTACTCACGGGGATAAACCCTACAACATATTTTTTTTTACATTTTAAGTATTACTATCCCTTTAATATGGATGTACTGATTACAGTAGAACTAACACCTTATGACAACTTATGTTCATTTGGAAGTGCTTTCAAAGACCCCTATATGTTTAGTTTGTCATTTTTAATACAACATAAATGTTTAGAAGATATCTCATTTTATTACTTGCCAGTTTATGCAACTTGAAGATTAATGGGTGGAGCTGCAATGTGCCAAATACTAACATTCTACATTGCTCACTCTCCCTTATGCTTTGGCTCTCAAAGGGTTAAAATAAATGTATTCATACTATGTTTGACTTATGAACCCCGTTCTCTAATTACTAAATCAAACAGGAGGAAGGCAGAAAGAGCATGAGTTAGTGGCAGCGGTGTGGCAAAACAGTGTAGATAAAATGTTAGTATTTGGCACACAGCTGTGCCAGCAATAAGTCTAAATTGCATATACTGACAGATAAATGAGGCTCATAAACTGTTATTTTAAACTAGCTGAAGAGCCTGTTACATGGGCCACAGTGCCACTGCCAGCTGGTCGCGGGGCAGTCAGCCGCTGCGTGGGCAGTCTCTACTGCACATGACAGCAGCACATGCAGCAGTCTCTACTGTGCATGACTGCATCGTTACACACGTTTTAGTGAATTATTATATAGGATAACATTCAGGAAGTTTTGAAAGCTCTATCAAATGAACCTAAGTAATAATGTGGCTTTATTCCACTAACATTCTGCATTTCCAACTGTTAGAGTGCTCAGTCAACACCATAGCAAGTTCCCTCCTAGCTGATGGCATTAGTGACTTTCAGAGCCCTGACTACATATTTAGATTGATAGCCATATAACTGACACAGACCATTATTTGCTATATGTGAAAACTGCCTGACAAGAAAAACATCCACATTTTACCTGTGTTATTCTTATGCCAATGACTGTAGGGGGTATTATGACAAACCTTCATAAGAACTTAAAGGGATAGTAATACTTCGTTTTAACTTTATTTTATTTTGTAGGCATTAAAAAAACATGAAGAACGATATAAGTCTTATCTCTCAAACCTTTATGGTTTATGAGATATTCACAAGCAAAGTTCCCCTCCCCGCCCCTTTTTCCTAGTGTAAGCAATCTCTTCTCAGATGTGAGTCTGGTTGTATGACAGTACAGATAACAGAAGGGGACAATTTTCTTTGTATGAAAACAATGAAAGCCCTCCCCCCCTTAACAAGTTTTTCAGCTTTTTCCCTTATCTTAATTGAAGATTGTCCCTCTCTGCAGTCTACCTGGGCATCTCCCTTCTGATCTGGTTGAACAGGGGGGGGATACTTTGTTTGTGAATATCTCTTAAACCATAAAGGTTTCAGAGATAAGACTTATATCATTCTTCGTGTTTTTTTAATGCCTACAAAATAAAATAAAGTTAAAATGAAGTATTACTATCCCTTTAAAGTGGTGGTGACTGTTTTGCCACAGTTTTATGACTTTAATGAACATTTCATTTTCTTCTTTAGTATGAGTCAACATCTGAGCTGCTGTTTAAGAAAATGATGAACATTTTATTTTCTTCCCTTGAGGCCTTTTCAAGAACCTACAACATTCACATTGTTGCCAACAAAAACTGTGAAAGATAAAAGGATTTTTCTATCATCTTTGCTGTATTGAGGATTGGTTCAAACATAATGATTTTCCTCTCCACGTGAAAGATAAGTATGTGGGAAAGAAGCGCTCACAAATCATTGTTGCATTCCACGTATGCAATGATGAGAAAGTATTAATGGGATTACATGACTTCATTAAGAGAATCAGACCATATGGATTAATATGAATCCTGTAGTGATACTGACCTGCAATTCAGCACTACAACTAGGCACTACATCACAGGTGGTAGGCTAGGATAGAGACATATGATTTAAAATGGAATGATTTTAAAGGAATGGACAGATCATCTTCCATTTTAACACTGGAAGTTTTCCAGGAACATTGTGTATCTTAACCCTTGCCAAATAAAACAGGAAAAACCTCTATTTAACCTTGGGAGCATTATTTGGCTAAATTAAGAGACACTGTTAAAACACATATTATGAAAGTTGTGCATAATGCTATTGCTGATAAATTTGATGGGAAATTCAGAAGAAAGAAATGTTCTTGTTAGTGAACATTTTCATCAATTTCTTTGGTGCAAGGAGTCTTGTCTGAAATTAAACAGGTTAGTGCAGGGGTAGTCAATTTTTGGACTTCCAGCTGTTGGAAACTACAAGTCCCATGATCCCCAACCAGCAGTTGGCTGGTTGAAAATGATAGGAGTAATTATCACTAACAGCTGGAAGTCCAATAGTTGACTATCCTTTGGCTAAAGGAATGGTAATACCTGGTTGATATACATACATACATACATACATACATCATGTACTTACAGTTATCATCTATAAGAATTCCTTATTTTATATTAGATCCATAAAATCTCATCTTAAACTTGCACTTTTAATGAATGTGTAAACGATTCCATTCATAAACCATGTGGTTAACTGTGTTTGTGCAGCTTGTAATGAGAGACAAGAACTAAGTCAATCTATTTGGATTGATACACACCCCACTCAAATTCAGAATGGTTATTACCATACCTGGGAACTCTCAGGGTTTAACCCTGAGACTCAGGGTTTTGGCCCAAATCTCAGGGTCTCAGGGTGAAGAGCCAAAATCTCAGGGTGAGAGAGTTCAGTGCTACTTGTCATATATTCTGCTCCAGTTAAATACTTCTTTAGTCTCAAAACTGGTGCCACTTGTACCAGAAAGGCAGAGGGAGAAGTCCTGCTTCATTTGTGTGTGTTCAAGCAGCAAAACCTGCAAGTTGTTGTGCATTAATGGCTCCTAATTAATTACAGTGATCAAGGACACATTGCAGATAATCTATTTTATGGGAAATTTAAGGGTTAATATTTGCACAATCTCAGGGTCAGCTCATTTTGAAAGTTCCCAGGTATGGTTATTACCTTGTCTAAGGCCATTTACAGACAAGCCTGAACTTTCATTTCTGAAATGCCATATTAAAATATTGGTGGTCAGAGAGTCTTGCAAAAGGCAAGAATGGGTGAACCCACAGAGCATTGGTAAGATTAGATTTTAGGCCTCAGCAATTTATATAAACTCAGTTCATTTTTCAGCATTAATGTTCCTTTAAACTGCAACAGAATGAACTCTTTGAATGCCAGAGGGATACGCAATGCATTGCATACCCCTCTGGCACTCAAATAGTTAAACCCCTTGAATGCCAAAGATTTCAGATTTCTCTAGCACTCAAGGGATTGCAAAACATTTGTGGTAAATCTATAAAAACATCTTGGGCTTACAGTTTGCCCTAACATGTAATTCTTGTATGTTAGTACTGTGATTGTGAAGAACATCGGATAAGTAATTTATAGAACCTTCACAAAGCCTGGTTACTTTCTATGCAATCATGAAACTTATTATAGTTTAGTGTCCTGATATGTTATTGTTATACTGAGATGACTGTAAAAAACAATTTTCTCATAATTTAGAAATCTGTGCTTTTAATACTTGTGGTTGAGCGTCAACAAGTTGGAAATGCATTGAGACTATATTTACTTACTTTCCATATTTTCCTTTTAACAAAATTACATTTCTATATTAAGTGTTATTTTATACAGCCGTTGTTCTAAGGAGGAGATCCTGTTGGGAAGACATTATTTTCTATTTGGTTTACACAAGAGTAGTTAATATTTTATCCTAAACATCTCTCCAGTGGGTTGTTATGTTGTACAAAATATTTGGCTCCCCTGAATGTATGAACTGCTGTTCTTTCTGCGTTATGGCAAAACAATGTAATTCTGAGTCAGAATGATTGTCAAGGGTTGTGTATACTGATAAGTAGTTGACATTGGAAGTGGCTCCAACTTTGTCCAATGTTTTCTAGAATTAGGTGAATCAGTAATATATATCCATAGCTATTGTTATTCCTTAATTTCTCTCATAGAATATTAAGAAGGTGTACACAGCCTAGGCTTCCAGTGAGAGACAGCATATAAGGATCTTGAAGAAAATTATGTTTTAATGTGGCAGTGCTTCAACTCACCAAAAGTTTTTGGTTCTTCAATGGACCTTCATCAGGGTTACCAGAAAAGTGAACAAATTAGTACTTAAATACCTTATTGAGAGTAATCCAGACAACCTGTGACATCCATGGAGCTCACCATGCCATCCACCTCATGTGCTATTAGCTGTGGGAACTGGAGTGTGATGTCATCAAGTGTGATGAGCTGTTGAGCATCCATGGAGGACCACCTATGAGAATAGCCCAACAAAAGAAAAAGCAAAAAAAAAGAAAGAAAAGTGAACAATAAAAAATAAACATAAACAAAGATACCTCAATCCATAATCTGTAAATGGTAGAATAAAAAAAGGTTACATCTGATTGCAATATAGTAATGTGCACAAAATAATAATTACACACTCAGTAGGACGATATTGGCTGAAGGCATCAGAAAATATAAACAAACATGTACCACAATGGGGCGATTGTGCAGAGACCCAAGAATAATCAGGTAGAAGTACATGTAAGAAATGTCCTCCCGGCATATAGCAACACATAGGAGGTGAATCATAGCTGTGCAGAATAAATAAGCCAACATCCAAGTTCGTATAGTAGTGATGTGTCACCTACTAATAACCACGTACAAATAAAACTAATGGCAACAGGGTCCCAATAGTCACAAAACAGGTCAATAATCAAGTCACTTGGGGGAAAAACTGATAAACCGGTACTCCAGCACATTGCACTACAAAGACGAGTTCCAGACAAGCGAAGCGGGCATAGTCTAAGCACAATAGGGTTGCTAGGGAAATGTATAGAATGATGTTGTGACATAGTTGCACATAGTCGACACACTCACATCCTGAATTGCCAGTACTGCAGATCCTATGGGAAACAGTTGTAATATCACACCAACAATCTATAGGAAGTCTGATACAGGCAATGAAACCCCATCGTAGGAGTAGAAAAAAAATGGCAGACCCTGATATTAAAGCCATCTTTGCTAGTGAGGGTACAATTATCTCTCACACACACACACACACATACTCTCATACCCCATACCTCCACTGATATATGTTTTTTTAGAGAACATATTTCTAACAGTCCTTACTTAGTATGGTGTTTCTTATATACCTTCATTATTTTAAATGAGATGCCAGAATATGAATTCTTTTTAGGGGAGGGCATGAGGGGCAGGAGAGGAAAACATGGTAGTTCATGTTAGTTTCATAATGAATTAAATTTTTTTCACACTTACACAAACAATTATTCACACTCAGACTCACTTATGTGTAATTGCTTAAGATATTTTACTCTAGAGGACATTCATTCAGTATAGGCATGCTCAGAAAATGTCATATCTTGTATAATTGTGGGGGGCATCAGCACAAAATGTCAATACTGAGGACATGCCATCACCTTGGAAAATACTACCTGCCTGTATGCCAAGTACTGTTATGGTTACTAGTATCAAAAGCTGAAATATACTGCCCTATAGTCATAGTACCTCTAGAGGTACTAGCACTATAGGTCGAGAAACATTGCCCTATGGTATGTCAGCTCTATACAATGGTATAAAAAATGCAAATAATTTTCCTTTAGCACCATTTTTTAAAAACATTTGTGCAGACTGGGCTAATGGTAGAAAGGAATTGATGCAGGAATTATCTTCCTTCCAAAATGGAAAACCTTTTCTACCTTATCTTCTTGTCTGTAATTGTTGCAAACATTTAAGTGTTGATATGTCATATAAAGCAAGACAACTCAAAGATTTTGGTGTGTCTAGTTTTGTGGTCATGGCACCACTGACAGTATGACGACTTATTACAGTGGGGTACCATTTAACTCAGGAAGCATCTAGCTTCCAAACCAAATATGGTATTCCATGGTTTTCAGGGATTTCAGGGATAGCAAAGAGTGTTTTTTGCTATAGCATCATATTCTGCCAATTTCATAGCAAACCTGCCTTGGAGAAAAATTAGAACTTTGTGTACCGGTATTTTTTTTTTAAATACATAATCTATTTTGTGCCTTCAATGCAGAGCCCTCCGATGATTAGTTACACCACTGATAGGGTCCTATGTATAAAGGCAAAAGCAATTCTATGACAAACCATCTACAATATAGAGAACAAGTACAAATTACCAACATTTCCATGGATTTAAAAGGGGCCTGTAGAAGCACAATTTTACTCTCTGAGTGCCAGAGGGGTGCACAATTCATTGCTTTGCATTGCACACACATATGGCACTCAAGGGGTTTAATCAGTTGGAAACTGTATTTGTCCCTTACAATACAACTGTTTTTCACCAGAATTGCTCTAGTTTGCATACACACAAAAGATTGGTATCCTTTAAAAATGTTGCATTTAAAACATCATGCAGCTACACTCCACACTAAGCACGTCACCTTGATGAAAAGGGCAACATGAGAATCTCTCCCTGCATAGAAGCGCAAGATTCTCATGTTGCTTCCTTAAATAGCACAGCATTGCCCACATACTAGATCTAAAAGAGTCTGGCTGGTGAAACCCCTCCAATATTGGAGATTGCACTGCATCACAAAGAAACTTTAAACTATTGCCCTTTCATATTAGCCATGCTATTGTCACTGCCTGTAGGGGGGATTAAAATTATCTGTATTGGACCAGGATATTCATTGACACAAACATACCAACAGCTTTCTCATGTGAAACAATTGTTCCACTGCTCTCCCAATAAGTGGTAGCTCTCAGAATTTAGCATGGTTAACCCTTTCAGTGCCAGAGAGTTAAGCTACATATCAAACAAAGGACTAAAAATCCCAGATATGTTTCACATGAGGCAGCTATGTGCATGTTTGTGTCAATGAATTTCATGGTCCAATACAGATAATTTTAACGCGTTCGCGTCCTGTGATGTACCCGGACCGTCACGCTGGTCCGGCACTTAAGGACCAGTGATGGTCCTGGTATGTCACGTACTTTTACTCACCGCGCGAGGTGAGTCATACCATGGACTGAAGTTGATCTCTCCAAGACCGGAGCGATCTCTTTCAGTCCTTCTTTTGACGTGCCGCCCCACATGATCAGTCACATGGGACGGCACGTCGAACTCATCTATCTGGTCCTTAAAGGACCAGATACCCCGGGACCACTGGACCTTAAGGGGTTAATCCCTCCTACAGGCAGACCAATAATGCCAGCATATTTATTCGATCCTGGGCACTGATACGTTGCTTAACCCTTTGAGCCCAGAGATGTCCATAACAAATTGCTTTAAAATATGTTGCGTACCCCTCTGCCACTCAAGGGGTTAAACATTGTAATAGTTTATGCATTGTATTAATACTTTTATTTTGTTATTTTCAGGAAGAAGAAAAGAATGAAGAGAAGGCAGAAGACACAAGAAAGAAGAGAATAATGAAGAGAAGGCTGAAATGAAGACTGAAGGAGAAGGACAGTAGATGACAGGTAAGTTTAACACATATAAGTTAATGATCAGTGCTTGGCAGTATGTCAGGCACCGACAGCTAGCTTTTTTACTGTTAAGTTCGAAATACTGTCGCTATTTAGCAGCGTTTTGGGAACTTAACTCACAAAATGGACGTTTGGCCACAAGACCATGTCTGTGGCCTAAAATTAGTTGTGCTTTTAGCTGGTAGGACATCTGAATACTGACTTAGACATTTACTTTTGTTGGTCGGTATCCATTTTGCCCTACCGGCTTTTTATCTCCAACATTTGGATGGAGCCCTTATTCTGTGGAACCCCTTCAAGTACCTGACAGAAACTAACCCTTTGATGCCAGAGAGGATGAAAAATAGTATGATACTATAAGTGTAGAAATTAATATACCTGCACTATCTAAACTATCTAAACGCTATCTAACTGCCACATATATAATATATGTAAATATTGAGTGTTGTAAGGGACAAAATGATCAGTTTCCACAAATCATACAGTGTATAAAACAACAACAGCAATAATAGTCAGTTCCCCTTTCACACAATTGCAACATATCCCTGAGGAGGAGGTTGTCACCTCGAAACACATTGGATAAGGTGGCCCGCCAGGTTCTTTCCCGTAACACCATAAGCACGAGGAGGGCACTTAGCCGGTGTCATTGGAAGGGGAGACTAAGGCATCACAAGGCCATTTTTGAAAATAAATTTGAAGGCTATTATACAAGAGGAATACAAAGTAAGTGCAAGACCATAGGTGGGCATTGACCTGGAGATGCAGTAGCAATTACAGTTTTGTATACAGAGATGTGCAATACGTGTTATATATCTGGTAATTAGATTTTGTTGCTTAAGCCAACTTGTATTACACTAGTACACCGTTTCCCATCATCCCTGATATTATTGTGCTTACATATTGCAGCTTATTTTAATTCATTTTAATTCAGATATATATATATATATATATATATATATATATATATATATAGTATTATACAATATGTATTTTTATTTTTTATTCCAATAAATTGTTTTTTTATCAAAAACAATACCTTGTTTTTTTTCCATACCTCCATCAACCAATATTTAGATATCCAGTTGTTATAACCATAGATCTTTTGATACTAGAATGTTTTAATATCATACTACATTTATATATTTCTTTATTGCATTTCTCTTTTTTGCATGTCATCCTCCATTCCATCTAGGAGTGCATTATCCATTCTACTACAGTGATAAATAGTATGGTTATGTTTATTGTTATTGTTTAATTTTGGGGCACCAGCATATTTCTCGGCTCTGTACAATGAGATCACAATCAATAAAGACAGGGAGGTTAATGTAGAAATCATGCAGTGCAGCCCCCCTGGTGTTACAATCAAATGCATGTGGCTGCATTTTTGTGGTGTGCACTACAATGTATGATTGCTGTATCACATACCGGCACACAATCTCCAGTATCGTTAGGACTTTAAAGCCAGTAAGGAACATACACAAGCCAAGGGCCATAATTACATCACAGGTGCCCATAGGCAAGGTCCTCTAGGTGCCCTTAGTTCCTCCCATGGCCATACACCTCACTCCACACATGACCCTGCGCCAGTTCCATTCACTGTTTCCAGGAACCAAAAATACTATTCATCTATAACAAGAACAAAAAAGCTTAGCTCCTTGGTTGCTGTAGTCAGAGTAGTCAGAAGCCACAAGTCAGCACCAGAGGGGGTAGTCAGACAAGCCAGATCATACACAGTTCAGGTAATCAGCCAGAGCCACAAGTCTGCACCAGGTTGGGTGTCCACTATAAGGATAAGCAAAAGAATAGTCAGACAGAGCCACAGGTCAGCACCTGGTTGGATGGAAGACTAGCCAGGTCATACACAGAGCCCAAAGTAATAGAACTGCTATGAACAACAACACAAGGGCAGCTGAGTCAGGACTCATTCTGCCTTTTAAACTCCTCCACAGGAAGTAGGTAGTAGGTGCAGCTCAGAGGGAGGAAGTAGGTAGGAGGAAGTAGGTAAGAGAAGACTACAGGAAGAAAACACATAAATCAGAGTCCTGCTGCATGCTTGAAGCCTCGCGCCTGTAGATGAAGCTGAAACCAAGGTAAGCTGTAACAGTCACATTTGCCAAAAGCTGCTCATAGTCTTACGAACTGAGTTTTAACAGTTCATACCAGTTATCATATAGGGTGATCAGGATGACAGTGTCACGGTTTTTGAAGACTCTCAGACTTAAGGTTTGGTAAAATAAATTAACTTTATTAAAAGTAAAAGGCAGTCCCCGTAGGGTAAACATACATAACAATACAACAGTAATAGAACATACAATAGGTTCTACCGGCCTTGCCAAAATACCGGGCAAGGCAACCCAAGTGACAGTTTTAATGACAGGCTCTACCGGCCTTGCCTATACCGGGTAAGGCAACCGTGAGATGACGTATACCGGTTCTACCGGCCTTACCAATACCAGCCAGCGCCACCAGGTTAAATGGAGCAAACCAGCGACCGCACGCTGGAACCAACAATGTATATCGCAACCAGGTTTAGTGGAGCAAACCAGCATCCGCACGCTGGAACCAACAATGTATATCGCGACCAGGTTAGTGGAGCAAACCAGCGTCCGCACGCTGGAACCAACAATCTATATCGCAACCAGGTTTAGTGGAGCAAACCAGCGTCCGCACGCTGGAGCCAACAAAGTATCTCACAACCAGTTTAGTGGAATAAACCAGCGTCCGCACGCTGGGACCAACAATGTATATCTCAACCAGGTTTAGTGGAGTAAACCAGCGTCCGCATGCTGGAACCAACAATGTATATCGCAACCAGGTTAGTGGAGTAAACCAGCGTCCGCACGCTGGAACCAACAGTGTGTAATGCAACCGGGTTTAGTGGAGCAAACCAGCGTCCGCATGCTGGAACCAGCAATGTGTATTGCAACCAGGTTTAGTGGAGCAAACCAGCGTCCGCACGCTGGAACCAACAATGTATCTCGCAACCAGTTAGTGGAGTAAACCAGCGTCCGCACGCCGGAATCTACAATGTGTATCGCAACCAGGTTAGTGGAGTAAACCAGAGTCTGCGCGCTGGAACCAACAATGTATATTGCAACCAGGTTTAGTGGAGTAAACCAGCGTCCCCACGCTGGAACCAACAATGTATATTGCAACCAGGTTTAGTGGAGTAAACCAGCGTCCGTACGCTGGAACCAACAATGTGTATGCAATAGCGAGGAGAACAATGTCGCCGGAGCGACAGCTGGAGAGCTAGACTCAGGAACTCGTACAGGTTAACCCGCACGGTGCTGGAGCACAGGAACCCCGGAATACAGGCACACAGGAATGCTGGAACACTGGAACACCGGAACGTTAGCATACAGGAACACTGGAACGCTGGAGCACCGGAACATTAACGTACAGGAACACTGGAACACTGGAACACCGGAACGTTAACGTACAGGAACACTGGAACACTGGAACACCGGAACGTAGCATACAGGAACACTGGAGACAGGCCCAGAGATCTGACAAGCAGGTCAGGCAGAGTGGAGTCAGAAACACCACGAAAGGGCAACCTGGAAGTGCTCAACCTGGGTTTAAAAAGGCTGTGTGAGAAGGGCTAATGACAGACAGCCAATCACGAATACTCAGCAAGTGACAGACACAGAGCAGCACAAATCACGGGCACCGTGATAGACAGAGACACTAAAAGAATTGTAAACACAAATTGTCCACCAACTCTAGTCCCCATCCCTCAGTATTTACCAACTACAGAAGTGCAAAGGTTCTAAATAGAGTGAATACTAATTCAAACCCCCATTTATCCAATGTAGTAGCATTAAGTCCAAACCCGTTGGACATTCACTAAATTCAAACACTGATGGCTCCAGCAAAAAAAAACAGACCCTAACTGAGTAATTAAAGCATCACGAGCAGTAGTAGCACATTCTCCATTAATAAACTGCAAAAAATATATCATAATATAAATGCCTAGCACGTTTTGCCCACTAATCGGGCTTTATCAGAGGCAAATGTCTGTAAATTCCTAAACATGCTGATTTAAATTCCTACAAGTTCCTTTCTTCTATCAATCACAGCCAATCACTAAGAGCTGATAGTCTATTTCGACCGGTCACTGGTCGTCGACACACGGACTAAAGAAACCAATCATGCATCAGATGGAAGACAGACACATAATCCATCCAATGCCTGACCCATCTCAGAGTATCTATGGAATTCCCTCGGAACAGTTCTATGACAATAGACTGTAGAATAGATAGTATATATTATTAAAGGGACACAGCATCCGAAAAGAAAAAACATTTGGATACATCTATCAGTATATTATGTTGTTTTACTTAATACACACCCCAAAATTAAGAGTTTCATTAATACCATGTGGGTGTAAGCTATCTAAGTTGAAAATCCACTTGCATCCTTTACAGAGCAACAGATCCACTAGGTCACCGCCTCTGATTCCTAAAGATATTTTTTCCAAGCCCCATACCTGGAAGGAATCAGATTTGCTATCATGATTAATCATGAAATGTCTAGCAATCCGTGACAATTTCTTTCCTTTCTTCAAGTCTTTTATCGAATTCCTTATGTCCCTGAGGTGTTCCATTACTCTGGTATGCAGGGTGTGCTTTGTCATACCCACATATCTCATGTTACAACCACAATGAATGCAGTATATGACTCCATTACTTTTGCAGTTTATATAGTTCTGCATTCTATGTTTGTATGTAAACAGATCCACAATTTATTTCTTCTTCACCACATATTTACAGGTGCTACAGTTGTAGCAGGGGTAAGATCTCATAATAGGTGGATTTTTTCAGGTGTCTACAGTAGTTACATAAAGCAAAAAAGAATTACATGTCAGTTGGACACCAGTTTATTTCAATACAACTGGTAGAGCTGCAGGGCAGCTGCCTGCCCCTGGTCAGCGATCTTCAAGACTCGGAATGGCAAATGATGATATGTACACCAAATTAAAATAAATATATTACATTTATTGGTGTGCATAAAATTAACCAGTTAAAAATAATTAAAATAAATAGCCTATAGTGATGCAATTCAGGATCGCTCCTTTCATCAGAATGAATAGGCTTGTAAAACGTCACCAACGGCATAAACCCCTCTTAAAAACAAAAGACTGGTGAGGAGAGCCAATTAGAATTGAAGAATGATAATGGGCGGAACCGGATTCACTGTTCACATTTCTATTAACCCATCATCAAAGAAAAACCAACATCTCCATTAACATAGGAAAATCTATAAAACCACAATGGTGTTATTTCAAACACTGTTAAGTGAAATTCCGAATATATAATATAAAGATGGGTTCAATCTGAATAAATATCTCTAAAAAAAAAACACATACAAAGAGTTATATTCATAAGTGTGAATAAGCCCACACAGCGTCAAAATAAACTTTATAAGCTGATGTAAACGTGATATATCATAAAACAACCTTATCAGAATAAAAAAATCATAAGAAAGCTGTGATTACTGTGTTTGTAGATAAATTAAGCCTCTGAATGCCAAAACTGTGCCGGACACACAATAAAACAGTCTGCTGTGCAACCCTCTGGCACCCAAAGGATAAAACAACTTATAGATGTTTGATCCATAAATATAATAAACTAGCATTTTTTTAAGTTTTGTTTATTTAGTAATGTAAATGTTAAGTTTAAATTGTGACAAAAAGGGCCTGTTTTGGCAATATGCTTGTATGCATGGATGTCGGGGGAAGGGGGCGTTTGTGTCTGTGGGTGAGTGGTGGGGTGTTTTAATGTATAGGTGGGTGTGTGTGTGTGCCTGTGTAGGATACATAAGACATGCCACAAGTGAGGTTTAATAGGTAGTATGCCAATGTTTGTTTCTATATTGCTAAAAGGCAAACATACATACAATGTTGCATTATATGAAAATAAAATATAAAGATGGGTGTGCAATGCATTGCTTCAATTTGTTGCATCCCCTCTAGCACCCATGGGTTAACCACTGTGTATACAGTGAATGGGCACAATGTATACAGTGGGTCTGTTGCTGAATCACGTTGTGTTTGTGTGTGTCTGTATATATATCAGTGTCCTGTCAGATGCAGTTACATGCCGAATGGCAACAGGTTATGGGAGGAGGCGTCCAATTTGTGACAGTGGTGACAGGACGACGATGCCCCTTCAGCCTCCTGCCCACTCCTGTCAAAATCACACACCCTTGTATCTCCAGGACTGGCACTATGGTGGAGATATGAATATCTCTTCCTTACTGCCACCCTTGGGTGTGTTTGTAGCCTGAGGAGACATACATTTTGTAATAAGGCTTTCTCTTTTAAATCTAGATGAGCAAAGGATATCTAAATGATATCTAAATGTTCTGTTATTGTGTACTTTCAATTACATCTTCTTAATCTGTATTAGGTTCTTTTCAAAATGCCAGAATTAAAGAAAAAGAAAAAACCTCCCCGAAAAGCACTGTAACTGAAGCAAATCTGAGCGAAACCAAGTATACCATAGAGGAAAATGAAAAATTTCCATTTATATAAAAGGGGATTTTAAGCCTTTGAATATTAGTGAGGTCTCCGATGATTTGTGAAACATTCTGTAGCATTCAAATGCATAAAAGCCCATTTAAATTAATGTTAATGTGTCCCCTATGATGTAGTTGGCTTGTTTCATATTTGTTCTTTAATATGGTACAATTGCTGGACTAGCTGTTGGGGACTACAACTACCATCATTCCTAGCTAGCCAATGGCTGGTTGGGGATGATGGGAGATGTACTCCCCAACAGATGGAGAACCATCAATTGTCTACTCCTATGTTACATGATTAAAGATATTTTTATTGCAAACTTAAGGCACATGAATAGCCAGCAGTTTTACTGAGAATGGCAGCAGTATCGTAAAGACAGGAATGTGCATTTTGTAACATCATTATATCAGGACCTGCTAGATAAATATGCATTGCACACTCAGAGGTAGAAAAGGTTACATGGCTGCAATCAGTTAAAATGTTTCCAGACTCTAGGGTCATGAAGCATATTATCTATTTTATGGGCTCTGTCCTACATGCTGAAGTAAAAATTAAATGCTTCAGGGATGCACTTTCCTGCTTTGTCATTGCAATCTATCGTTGTAAGTTATTAGGATAGATAAGTGTGAAAAGAAAAAAAAAAGCTTTATGAAAAATTGTGCCATTTGGTATTTTTTGACTGAGAGAAAGGTTTTTGATGAGAACCATGATGCAAAACAAGCCATCATTTAAATTTATGTGATAGGTTTGTTAAAAGGAGTTTTGACTTTTAGGAAAATAAATATTTGTAAGTCAAGACATGTGAACAAGGAATGTTAAGATTCTACTGTTGCATTACAGGCCTGTAGCCAGTTATGTGTTATCTGACAAAAAGTTGTTAGATCTATACAGGAGCAATCAAAGGGCAGAAAGCCAAGTAGCAAAGGTGTGAGTGGAAGTGCAATGTCTGGCAAAAGCTTTCACAGTAACAACCAGATGCACGATTCAGAATAAAAGTGTGAAGCAGCTGATGACATTAGACATTTAATTTTAGACTATGTACATTCTTGGATATAGAACCCTTTTATCCATACTTAATTATTTATTGAAGTAGTTCTCAGTCTAGGTTCTATGGTATTCCAGGGTTTGCTGAAGGCATAGAAATGGGTACCACACATCAAATTTATTTTAAAATGATAGTAATGTTTCACAATAAAAGCATCTCCAATTAATCTTCATAATATTTGGGCCATGGAAAGTGTTATTTCAATTCTGTCAGATTTGTACTTCAAGAGTAATTGAATGATTAAGTATCCCCCTCTGTCCCTTTTACTGATGTAACACTGCTCACCTCAGAGCAGCAAGACTGTCCAGATGGATTGCAGAGAGGGACAATCTTCAGTGAGAATAACGGAAAAACCTGAAAAACCCATGAAGGTGGACAGGGTTATTCTTATGCTCACAGTAAGAAGATTGTCCCTTGCTGTGAGCTGTCTGGTTAAGAGACCAGATTCCTCATCTGAAAGGAGGTGGCTAGGTAAAAGTGGTGGGAGGGGAAGAGAAGGCAGATCCTAGCTCTCACCAGTTTATTTTCCTCACTAAATATTTTCCTCCATCCCTAAAAGTGTTGTTTTGAATTCCTGAAGGATGAAAACATGGCACAGAAAACATGTTATCGGGTGGTAAGTTATACCTGAATTTTCATGGAAAAGAATTTTCATGGAAAAGAGTATAGTTCCTCTTCCAAGAAATTCCTACAAGGAGGAAATGCAAACTTTTGCCCATTCCTATTCCCTAGCTTCGACATAGCTCCTGTTAACAAAGAAAAAATAAAAAATTAGCAGCTACAAACTAGGGTTTCAGTTGATCCTCTTCTCCATCTAGATTGTAAACTCTAGTGAGCAGTGTTGTTTCCACCATTGGTAACACCGGAGAATTACTGAGACTTCAGCTGAACTGCAGAGAACTGGAAAGTGTAGAAAAATTAGGTCTGTCAGCTGACCTCCAAGCAAAAAGCTCATCCTCTGCCAGCTAATCAAAACTTTGATTTGTGTGGAGACAATAGCTGCCAGGAAACACTGATCAGAATGAGTAGTTCTGCAGTGACTTCTGTAGAGGGAGACATGGATTGTAGCAATGAAAAAGATGAGCAAAGATCTGGTTCATGAAGGGAAGGAGACTGTAGAGGAACCTATTCAAGCCAGGTCATGCATAGATTCAGATAGAAGAATGGCCATGGTTTAATCAAAATGTATCACAGAGAACAGAAATATCAAGTACATGTTAGAATTTGCAAAAGTTGAATGGAAATGGAGAGAATTTAAAGACTCCAGGTAAGGACTGAGTGTAGATCTTAACTCTCAATGACCCAGATTCCTAACACTAGATCAGCTCCCTCTCCATGATTTGTATCAGTTTGCATGTGTCATGTGAGTATTTCCTAATTGTATAGTGTTGAGGAGTATATTGGTGTTTTATAAATGAAAATAATATTATGATTAGTATTATTAATAGTAGTATCATCATTATTACTATTAATAGTTAACTGACTGAAATAGGCTTAGGGGCAAACGTTTGTGAGTGGATTGGAAACTGACTGAAAGATAGAATGCAAAGAGTGGTGGTAAATGGGAAGTTCTACAATTGGACAAACGTGATAAGTGGAGTACCTCAGGGATCCCTCCTGGGACCTCTTCTTTTTAATTTGTTTATTAATGATCTCCCAGTGGGCATAGGGAGCCATTTATCAGTGTTTGCCAATTACACAAAATTAAGTAGGGTAATACAGTCTGAACTGGATGTGTTTTCATTACAAGAGGATTTGGACAAACTGGGTAACTGGGCAGGCAAATGGCAAATGGTATTCACTATAGACAAGTGTAAACTTATGCAACATATAGTTTAAATGGTGTTTCTTTGGGGAAATCTACTAATGAAAAGGATTTGGGAGTAATGGTAGACAACAGACTTAGCAGTCACTTTTATATCTAAATGGAACATGGTGCTGATGGAGTGCTCCTTCAAGTTGATCAATCTAATAGTAGAATACTAGCAGGAGGAATCCATCAGTATTAAGGAGGATATTGTCAAGATCCAATTTTTACTCAATGAGCAAATGAACACACTTTCCTTTCAGGATCTGGATGAGTCTCTTAAGAATACTCTCAATAAGTTAGACAAGGAACTTTTACTATTCAAACAAAGAAAATTCATAATGGACAAGCTGGATTACAAACAAGATATGGTGTATGTCTGGAAACGCTCCCTCAATCAGTCACTGAGGTCTAGATCTATTTTAAGGTCTTTAGACAGAGGGGTGAGCGCCTCAGACTCAGATCACTATCCAGAACTGACAATGGGCTGTGAGGAGTCTGCGAATCGCAGTATGGAGTATACAGTAGAACCAGAAACATCTAAAGATGACCAGTCGAGTGGTGATTTGGACTCCATGAATCAATTGTCAAAAAACTCGAGATCTGGGAAAAAAGGCAAAAAGAAGAGGAAAAGAAGTCAAAGAAATACGCAAAAAGAAGAGGAGTTCATCGACGTGTAGGAAAGAAGATATCTATTAAGGAGGAATTCAGTTCCTCAGAAACGCTAGAGATTATCAATTTATCTAGTGTAGAGTTGTCCTCTGCCCAATTAAGGGTCCTGCGATTGGGGTTGAACTATGTAACAGATCAGAAGTTTGATCTTTTCCACACCATCAGAGATCTTAATAGATTTGTTAGGTCACTCACTATTAAAAATTTTTTTGGGATGAGGGTGCGAAAGAGCCTGCTTTAAATGTGGTGCATCCTAGATCCCTTATTACAACTCCCAGGTCTGATCTTTCCTTTAGGGATATGTGTACAGTATTGGACTTACAGTCTCTCAATGAAGAATCTCTGCCGGTTCGGGAGGGTGCCAGATGCATAACATGGAATCTGGACTTCGTCCTAAGTCTACTTTTCTAGACTCCTTCCAGAAGTCAGTAGAAGTTGAGTTGATGACTGATGACTTTGCATCAGACCACACATAGGCAGGCAGCCTCTAGTAATTTAACTCTTTCTGATAAGGAAGCTTTGTCTCAGCTTAAGAATAATTCCCAAATAGTGGTGAGAATGGCAGATAAGGGAGGTGCTGTGGTGGTTTTGGATGCAGCTTTTTACCATGAGGAAGCCATGTGACAGCTGGAGGACACCAATACCTATGTGATTTAACCCCACAGATTCCTATAGGTAGGAATTGTCCAAGGTTGTACGATTGGGGGCCTCCTTGGGGATTTTGAGCCCACAAGAAATGTCAGCTTTAATTCTTGAGAGTGCAGCGGTACCGATCTTCCTCCATCTCCCTAAGGTCCACAGGTCATTGGTTTCCCCTCCTGGGAGGCCAATTGTATTCGGCATTGGCTCACTCAATGAGCCATTGTCGGACTTGGTGGACTTTTATCTCAAACCGGTGGTGGAGGCACTACCCTGTACTCTCAGGGATACAAAACAATTGCTCATTGAGATGTTTAGGGTGTGTTGGGACGTTTCCAGTTAATGGTTATCGGCGGATGTCGCCACTCTGTACTCTTTAGTACCACACACACTAGCTTTGACATCCATGAAACACCAGCTTGTGTTGCTTTCCAGATACTCTGAGAGTCTTATTGTTTTCTTGGTCCAGGCGGTGGAGTACCTCCTATGCCACAATTATTTCATTTTCAATTGGGTTTTCTACCTCCAGAGATGTGGAGTCGCTATGGGGGCTAGCTTTGCCCCCTCTATAGCCAATATTTTCATGGGGTGGTGGGAGTGGGTCCACATCTTTGGGGCTGGGAACCCCCATCGGCAGTGAATATTATGGTATGTAGATACATTGATGATCTCTTGTTCATATGGTTTGGTAGTCATGAGGAGGCTGTTTCTTCTATGTTTAGTTTAAACAATAATAAAGTGAATTTGCGTTTCCCCTTTACACATGACCAGAACAGCATCACCTTCCTTGATCTTACACTTACTGGGGTCATGATACCCATGAATTTATTACTAACAATTACAGAAAGCCTGTGGCAGTAATGGTCTTCTGCATGCTCGCTCTGCTCATCCTCTCTCCCAGATCAATAATATCCCCAAGGGACAGTTCCTGTGTTTACACAGGAGCTGTTCCACTGAGGGGGGTTTTATAACAGCTTCTAAAGATCTGGGGCATAGGTTTTGAGTGAGGGGGTATCCAGAGGGCCTTCTAACTCAGGCATATGAAGCTGTTTCTCAGAAGTCTAGGAAGGATTTGCTGGAGAAATCAGGTTAGTTAGGTTTATCACCACTTATAGTCCACAGTATAAGTCAATTTGTAATATAATCAAGAAATATTTACCAATACTCAATGCAGATGAGAAATTATGTAGGATTGTTCAGAATGAATGTTTCTTTGTGGCTATGAGAGGAACAGCTATCAGCAATATTGTCTCATCTAGCCTCTTTATGTCACAAAGGCCAAAGCCAACCTGGCTACAACACAAACTATTCTTTAAATGTGGGGTAGCAAAGTGCAAGACTTGCCAATATGTGTCTCAGGCCAAGTCATTTGAAAGCTCATGTAGTGAAGTGGAATGCAATATATGCAGTTACATCAACTGTGGTACACATGGAGTGATATATGTTTTTACCTGTAATTGCTGTTCCATCCAGTATGTGGGGCGCACTGCGTGACCTTACATCAGAGGATTAGGGCACATGTTTATCAGATTGAGAAGCACCTCCTTGATTCTGCTGTAGCCAGACACATTTACAGTGCCCATGGGGTGACTTCAGCTGCTTGCATTTTATCGGCATTGAGAGGGTGCATCTACCCTGGAGGGGTGGGGATCTATCTAGGCTTCTGAATGAATAGGAGGCTTACTGGATTCTGACCCTTGAAACCAGGATTCCGACCGGTCTCAATGCCGAGTGGGATATTGGTCATATTTTGTGACATATTTTGCCATCAGATAAGGCTTGTACTTTGAACTATTGGGGCCTGAGGGATACTGTGCCACTGTGTACCTTTAAATTTGGGTATTTAGTTTTGGGACACACATTAGTGTACTTTGATACGTTAATATTGGTTCACGTTGAGGCTATGTGCCCCTTTTGCCCCTACTGTTTATGCGTTGTGTCTGTTGTCAGTATATCAGTCCATATATATATTAGCAATGTGTGATATGTGGGGCACAGCATCATTGTTTTGTTTGTTATCATTATTATATATTTTGTTGATGGGTCTCCTCAGATGTTGGTACTGTAGTTGTTACCATTGGTGTGTTTTTGTTCCGGTACATAGTAGGTTAATTATATGCCTTGATGCATGATATCTGTTTACAGGCTTGATGGCTGAAGTACGTCTCTGAAGCAGGGTGTTTTGTCTGTTTTCAGATAGGGTGATTTCCATTGTCCTTTTAAGAGTGTCCAATCAGGGTCATGTAAAGTGTTTTTAAATAGGTTTTCCCTGCTGGTGCACTTAGTCTATGATTAAGCGCTTTTCAGCGTGAAACATATCAGACGTACTTTGGGTTATCATCATCCACTAAGTGCAACTGTGTCCCGCTCCTTTTGATATTGGATGTGCCTGTCGATTTTAATCTGACACAATAAAGTTGACTGTTTTTAACTGGCCCGAGTTATATGGCTTCATCTGTTTCTACAATTTTGTGAGTGGTTTGATCATGCAGAGCGGTGAGTGCTCCTGATACCTTTGTTTGTATGAATTGCTTCTGGATTGCAGCATCGGAGCATTGCTTCAGAGAACACCCCTTGCCTGCTGGTGAGTTCTGTAACAAGTCATGTTTATTGATTCAACTTGTATCAACGAGTAGCACCTGATCTGTCTGTTTGCTTCCTGACTCGTTGCCTACTCTCCCATGTTAAAAAATTAATTGTGTTATTTGTCAGACCCAGTTAATTCCATCTCCTAGGGAGAAAAATTGCCCGGGTCCTGATTGGTTGTTTGTCGCTTGTCACTCCAATTCCTATTGGCTAGGAACCGGTGCAGCAAGATTGAATTAGGGAAAGTGCCTTTTTCTGTGTATAGTCCCCTGGATGCCATTGTCCCTATGTTTATGTATCCATTGTCCTAATGTATCTGATGTGTACTTTCCCCATTGTACTATTGTTTCCCCAGTATTCCCTTTGCATTCAGCTCCTTGGTGATGCTGTTAAGTCTGTATAAAAGAGCTGACTATTCACAATAACGTTAGAAGTAACTTTGAACTTGAATTGCGTCCTGTGTCTTCATTCCTGAATGGTGTAAAGGGTCCCCTTTTACCCCTATTCAGGAGAATAAGGTTCCAGTGTTACAGCTCATGTTCCCAGTGTTCCAACTTATGTTTCCAGTGTTCCAGATTCACTTTCCAGCGTTCCAGTGATTCCAGCTCTTTTGTGGTATAGCTACTACCCTGCTTCATCCAGCTACCCATCTTGTAGCTGACGTAAGGAGATCTTATGTTCCAGTGTTGTAGCCAGCTATCCAGCTTCCCCAGACCAGCTACCCTTCTGCCGCTTCAAGGAAAGAGGACCCTGGAACAAAGGTCTGACACCCCAGCATCTTGGGTTCCCATTGCACTGTTCATTAACAGAATGGTACAAAGGACAAGGGGTCACCCGCTAAGACTTGAGGAAAAAAGATTTTGTCTACAACAGCCAAAGGGATTCTTTACGGTAAGGGCAATAAAGGTATGGAATTTACTGTCTGAAGAGGTGGTGCTATCGAATACATTAGATGTGTTTTTAAAGGGTTTGGATACTGTTTTAAAAGAGCAGAATATAGAGGGCTATGTATGTTAGTATTGAGATTAATATTTATTTTGGGCTTGTTGATCCAAGGAGAAATCTGATTGCCATTTGGAGTCAAGAAGGATTTTTTTCCCATTCAAAGCAGAATTTGAAATTACTTAAATAGGGGGGGTGGGGGTTGCCTTATTTTGGATGAACAGGAGAAACTAGAATAGGAAAAGGGCTGAACTTGATGGATGCAAGTCTTTATTCAACCTAAACTACTATGTAACTGTTACTTGATACGTTCTGGCCTAATAATTTAGACCTTAACTACTCCTACCAACTGACATTAAAATGCATTTAATATCAATCATATGTTAACTCTTTGGATAATAAAGAACTTTCCAACACATTTAAAAAATGCATGGGGACATCACACTAGAAGCCAGTGAGTTAAAGGGCTTGATTATTAGTTTTCCCAAAAGGATTTCATTTGGTATGACAACCCATGATTTAGTTTGATCTTGTGGGGGTTTTTTATCCCTCTATATACATTTTGCTTTGTATTTAAAGCTGATTCTCACCATATAAAAGTATCCATATTATTGCAGTAAGCGTTCCAAACATGACTGCAAACTCCACCACACAGTAACCTTGGTCAGACCACCAAGAAAAATATTTCTTAAGTATGTTTCTTTTTATGGAACTATAAATCTGTCGAAAAATACACTGAGATGTGAAGTTTGATATAGTAATTATTGTAAAACATTACTAACAGCACATGAAATCTATGAAATTCTTGTGTTCATTTAGAAAATATAATTAAAATACTAATGAATAAGGATACAAATTCATTTTGGATGTGAACTTTGACAATTATGAAAAAAAACTTTAATCTACAAATATTTGGAAATGACAGGAAAAAAACATGCTTGCTGAATTAAATGTAAATTCTGTTTTGTCATAAAGTCCAAGAGGTGAATTTTTTGATGCTGAGAATAATTAATGCTTTTATGATTACGGTCAGAATGACCTGTTACATATGATTTTTTCCTGCAGTATGTGTCTGGTTTAAAAAGCTGCAAAACAATATATGAAAGAAAAACAGGCCATATCCATTAAGCTAAAATGGAGTAATTCTAGATAAACCAATTGTATTATAGTAGACAAAAAAAATTCTAAAATTCCCATTGATATAAATTGGGCCTTTTTAACCACCTTGAATGCTTGAGAAGTTTTTAAGGGTGCTAAAAAGCCAATTTAAGTCATTGGGAATTTTTATTTGCTGTCTATGGTGCAGATGGTTTGTTAAGACATTGAGGTGAATGTCCAACACCTTGCAAAGCAACGTGTTGGAAATCTCTCCAGCACGCAAAGGCAAAAATAATTGTTCCTCTACAGCAGAGGTGTTGAAATTCTGTCCTCAATGGATGAAAATACAGTAGATCATTTTTTATGGATTTCTCTCCTCGAGCACAGTTGTGGGAGTCACCAGTACTTAATGAGGGATATCCTTAATTCCTGACCTGGTTGCAGCCCTTAGGAGTCAAACAACTATGTTCTATAGGTTCCTGATTATGACCCCACATAATATAATGCAACCTATTCTACTACATAGTAGATAACATAGTAACATAGTAGATAAAGCTGAAAAAAGACATGCGTCCATCAAGTTCAGCCCATGCCAATAACACCCCTGTTGATCCAGAGGAAGGCAAAAAAAAGCCCTCTGGAGCTATTTCCAATGTAGTCCCAAGCGTGTGTGTGTGTGGGGGGGATTATTCCTTCCTGACTCCAGCTGGTAGTCAAATAGTTCCCCGGATCAATATCCTATTTGCTTTGAAGCCATCTGTCATAATTGTCAGTATTGTTTTGTGCTAGATAGGCATCCATTGCTTTTTTGAATGCAGTTGCATTATCTACAAGCACAACATCCCGAGGCAAAGAATTCCATAGCCTTACCGCCCTTACTGTAAAAAATCCCTGCCTATGTTTTAGTCGTAAGTGCCTTTCCTCAAGTCTTAATGGATGACCTCTTGTTCTTAGCTCAGCTCTTTGCATAAATAATTCATTGGATAGTTCTTTGTATTGACCTTGAATGTATTTGTAAATGGTAATCATATCACCCCTTAGACGTCTCTTCTCTAATGTAAACAAACCCAGTTTGGCTAGTCTCTCTTTGTAACTCAGATCCTCCAACCCTTTATCAGGTTTGTTGCATGTCTCTGCACCTTTTCCAGTTCAGTATTGTCTTTTTTTAAAACAGGCGCCCAAAATTGTACTCCATATTCTAGATGAGGCCTAACCAAGGATTTATACAGAGGTAAGATAATATTAGCATCCCTTGCTTCTATACCTCTTTTTATGCAGGCTAGTACTCTGTTTGCTCTTGCAGCAGCTGAGTGACTCTGCACACTGCTGTGAAGTCTATTGTCTATCAGTACTCCTAAATCTTTCTCTAACGAGGATTTTCCAAGTTGTTTCCCATTTAGAGTATATGTAGCAAGTTTGTTTCTACAGCCCAAATTCATAACCTTACATTTATCTACATTAAATGATCCGAGCATCGGCCGAGCATCGGCCGAGCACGCTCGCTCAACACTATTGTGAGGCACTGTGTCAAAGGCTTTTGTAAAATCCATGTATACTACATCAACAGCAATTCCCCTGTCCAAATTACTACTCACTCTTTCTTAAAACGCAAGTAAATTAGTCTGACATGATCTGTTCTTCATGAAACCATGCTGATTCCTACTAATGATATTGTTTGTCTTCACATAGTTCTGAATACTGTCAGTTAATAACCCTTCTAGTATCTTAGCCACTATGGAAGTCAAGCTCACAGGTCTATAATTTACTGGTTTGGATCTTGCTCCCTTTTTAAACAATGGAACTACATCATCGGTGAATTGTAAACATAACAAAATGAGACCAAAAAATTGCACATGGATTCGTCAGCAAACAAAAGTCTATGGCATCATTTAGAGAGTAAAATACCTAAAGTGGAAATTTTCTACTCTGTACAAACAGTGATTGAATCCCTTATATGTAGTGTAATCTCATGATGTCTCTTTTACAGGGACGTTCACATGACCACAGATATGGGCACAAGTGGGAAGAGTATAGACTATATACACAGACAGTATGTACACAGACAGCATGCAGAGTACTAAAATCTTGCAGATTATTGGAACAATATACAGATTGGTTGCACACACATCTGGCATAATGGTATATTGTATTACAGCATAGTACTTGTTACATCTGTATTACATTACACTGAAAAAACAGTGGAACCACCATTGTTATGTGTGTTGCACTTTGCAGAGTGAGATATGTATAAAGGAAATGGAACAATTCTGGGGCAAAAGGAACTGCACTACAGGGAGCAAATAATAATTTATATTAATTTAACCCTTTAAAGTGTTAGTAATGTCCACAAAAAAGTTTTTTTGCATTTAGAGGAGTTTAAAAAGCTGAGCTAAATGCAAAAAAAAGTATCTCTCAAACAGCTGTGGTTTAAGAGATACGGGCGTTTGAGCTCTCCTACTGACAGCTGTAAAGCTGTCGGTCAACACGGAGGCGCGTGAGAAGTGCCGCGATCTTGTTATTTACCAAGAATCCCTTCATTGGAATGGTCTAAAAAGTGTGCCTGGTTTTCAAGCACTCGTTTTAGACCATTCCAATGAAGGGATTCATGGTAAACAACTTACAGCTGTCAGTAGGACAGATCAAACTTTAAACGCCTGTATCTCTCAAACCATAGCGGTTTGAGAGATACTTTTTTGTGCATTTAGCTCAGCTTTTTAAGCTCTTCTAAATGCAAAAAAAGTTTTTATGGACATTACTAACACTTTAAATGCTAGAGGTGTCTCCAGAACATTGCTGTGCAACGCATTGAAAACATCTAGCATTTAAGTGGTTAAAATAATAATTATATAATAAGCAAATAATTTGAGGGGCAATGTGTTGAATACCTCTCTAGCACTCAAAGTGTTAACCCTTTGAATGCTAGAGAGGTCTCCAGTGAATGGATGCCTCGCTTGCAGTGAAGGGGTTAAAAGCACCATTTAAATCATTGGGAATCTGGGGAATTTTTATTTCTTCCTGATGGAACAGTATTTTTTGCTGAGAACTGATGTTTTTTCCCTTTATAAACACACACCACATATCATATTCTTTTGCAATCATAGCAAATGTACTTAAGATATTTTATATATGTTTGTAGCAACTGATCCATGCATTTCCTGAAGCCACTTTCTTAATATTGTAAAAAAAATAATAACTCTTTCCAACAACAACAACAATGACATACGTTCAAATTCATAAAAATAAACATGCAGGAAATATGCAGGGATGGATTGTATTACTTTCACATGTAACAGTTCCTCTTTAGTAAATTGTCTTCTTATGTACTTGGAAGGCCAAACAAAGTTTAAGGGTCAGAAGGATCACCTCTAATTACAAAATCAGAGCATCCATCTTTAAATGCCTCAGCACATGTCAAGGTTCTAAAAGGAAGCTGAGATTTGGGATCAATTAATTAGCAATAGGGAAACAATGAGGAACTGAATATATGAGCTTAAGTTCAAGGGAATCCTAAAATACAGAAGTTTATTAAATAAAGATGAAGAAAAAAATATTTTGTGTTTTTTAATTAATTAAACACAAAGAAATTGCTGTGGGATTCCTTTGGAAGTGCATAAAGTCATATAAACACAGCATGAAATAAAATAATGTTTATTCTATAGTCAATTGCGCGATTTCTAGAATATATCAGTGTTATCTAAGTAAACCTTTGCTACTATGTATGGGTGATGAAATAGGGAACTGCACCCATAAAATATGTTTATTATATAAAGCCTAATTAGATAAACAATTATTCTTGTACATCATCTTTAATTTTAAAATACTGATTGTAGGGCTGGATTTCCATCCCAGGTGCCCCTACACAAGGCACTCAAGATGCCCTTAGCTCCACCCATGGCCACACATCCTGCCCTCATATGACCCCTCCCCCTGTCCCATCCACTATTGCCTGGTACAGAAAATACCCATGGCTTATAAATAGCAAGAACACAGAAGAAGCTTTAACACCTTGGTTGCCATAGAGATCTACAATGCAATGCTTTTACTGAAGAGGTTAAATAATAGCCCTCAAAAATTGTCACTCTAGGCAGATACTCACTGTGTCTACTGGGAAATCTGGCCCTAATTGATTGACTGCAACTGCATATTGCTATATATTGACCTAATATTGTGACTTCAGAGAGGCTGATCTATAAACAATAACTGGTTTAGTTCTGGGGCAAACCAACTGTACCTCAGGGAACAGATTAACTGTTTCAGTGCTAGATATGTTTCTTGTATGCATATAATTTAGAATTTCCAATATTTGTTCTCATGGATCTGTATAGTTGTATGCAAAAGCCCAGGCCAAATTACATATTTAAAAAAAAAATAACAAATATGCTCCTAATTAAAAGTGCTGCTTATATATATATAACTGAAAAATGTTTCTCTGCCAGAAACAGAAATAGGTTAAAAATATAAATAAGATAATTCAAAAGAACCAAACAAAAACCTACCAAATGGATCTAGATACCACAATATTTTATTAAAAATATAAATGCAAACATATAAAAAATATACAAATGTAATACGACTATTGGTTATATTTTCTGCAATCCGGTATATGCAACTGTTTTAAAAAAATTCAGCTGTCAATACCAGCAATCAAAATGATCCAGCAAAAATGGAAAAGGACCATAGCAGGAATCCCACTGACCAACCAGTGAAAAAGGCACCACCAACACTAGAAAGTCACTGGGATTGACCCAAAAAAACCAAGCCAATATAAAAAGGAAAAGATCATAAAATAGCCATGTATTAAACCGTAAGAGAAAATATATGAATGGACAATTGCTGTAATATTTAAATTCACATGATATAAAGCAAGAGCCATGTGTGGCATTAGATCAGAAAGAGATCAATCAAATATTAGTGTCTAACCCGTAAACCAACATTCGACAAGACATAATGAGCTTAAAAGTTCAAAAGAACAATCAAATATTGGTATGCAAAAGGTAAACCAACATCCGATGGGAAATAGTGAGCTAGCAGCCAAACTCTACCAGCAGAATTAAAATGTGAGTGGAAAAACACAGCAATTTATCTAAACACAATGAGCTGTGGGTGGCAACAACTTGATATATACAATTGAACTGAAAATATTAAATGTGTCCAGATGGACACAAAAATAAGGACATTTCCAAACACCGGTATTAAATCTAATGAATAGTAGACTGTAATAATCTAACATAAATTCAATACAACATACAGAGTTAGTGGCTCAAACTTCAGAGTAGAAAAATATATACAATCACAGCCACCATAATAAATGAACAGCGGAGGGAAATCACTGACAGAGTCTAGTCTTCAGATCAAAAGAGGGTGCAGTGAAGGAGCATCCCTACAGGCTCCATAATAAACAATAATGAAGACAAAGAAATCCAGGGATCCCCTCCAGGGATTATGAGTAAGCATCTTAGACGCGAAATGCGTGGATCTGTTCTATGAGGTGCCTTTTGGATCTTGCTGGTTGTACAGTGTCATGAGTTTCTCCAATTGTAATTTGTCCAGAAGATTTTAAGGTAGTTTCTAAACCCGTTGAAATAAAGAATTGTTTTTAATGCTAGTCTTCAATAGATCTATTCAGTGGGAGTGCGTGGATTTCTTCATCTATATTCTAACATAAAACCTGTGAAAAAAACACATTATGAACCCGTGAATAGAAAAATATCCCATTCAAATTGGAAAATATAATAGAGTAAAACAGCTAAACAAACAGTTAACCTTGATGTATAAACGATGAATGAAACAGGTTGTAAGTATACATCGGCAAATGGAACATATTTCTGTCCCACACAGTTAGATGTATATATTGGTCCAATCAATGCATTATGTATGGGACTTAATTGTAAGTAGAGCTGCGTGATAGATGACAACTGGGGGCTGGAGACTAAATATCTTACATGGGAATATAATATAAAAGAACAGTCAATTTCTTCTTTATTCCAGTTCTATTTACATTGGTAATGCACAGAAGTAATACTGGGTGTATGATAAATCTTCAACTGCCTTGTTAGCATTCATCATCCAGCTTTTTGGTGTGCATTGCCATCAAACAAATCCAATGTGCTTGCATAAGACTTCTCTCTATGTGTTTCAAACAGTTATACTCTGCTTCTTCCTGGGAAAAATTGCCTTCATCTTCTCCTTCACTTAAAAGTATTATGATTAACTCCTTCATCCATTTGTCCTTTGTCAACAACGCTAACTTACTTGTTTAAGTGACACTGGCACATATTCATGATGATTTCAAGTGATATAAAAAAAAACCTACAATGTAGCAGATGTGTATGGTAGTGGTGGTGGGGGACTGGCGTGGTGTGATTGGTGGGACCTTGACAAACTGCACCCACCCTGGGAGGAGAGGGATCATTATCATTTATTGCACATGTTGCAGCAACCATTGCTGTAGTCAGTTTTTGATCTACCACTTTACACCCACATCCCTGCACTGCTCCCTCTTGTGCATTTGCTGGACATTACTCAAATACTGTGTGTGTTTTTACTCTCTACATTAATCAACAACTGATGGAGTGTGATGTCTTGCCTTAGCCCTCAACCAAATTTTCAATGTTGTCTGCTGTCTATCAAGTCTGCCTCAGTCACAGAGCTCACAGTCAGCTGTCTGTCACCTAATATATTTATTTGTTTCATTAGTTTCATTAGACTTCCAGACTTCCCCAGAGTGCCCCCAGACTCCCCTACTACAGAGAACAAATGTCCTTCCTAAAAGACTCTCTAAACTAAGCTTCAATTCCCCTTTATATGTCTATCTTCTCTAGCTCACAAACATGCTGCTCTCTCCTCTCACAAACACAGAATGGCTGCTGTGAGAGCAGGGCCGGCCCAAGACATTGTGCTGCCTGGGCCCAAGGATGAAATGCTGCCCCCCCTCCGCACACCAAAACCACACCCACCAAAACACACCACATCCTTAATTATATTAACCCCTCTCCTGCCCCACTAACCACATAGAACTGTAATGTTTTTTGTTTACACCCCTTGTACCTCTTTCTCCCTTACCTTTTTACACCGTTTGTACCTCTTTCTCCCCCTTTACCTTTTTTTATACCCCTTGTACCTCTTTCTCCCCCCTTATGCCTATTTTTTACCACTTGTGCCTCTTTTCCCCTCTTTTCACCCCTTGTGCCTATTTTTTCACCTCTTTTCACTCCTTGTGCCTCTTTCCCCCCTTTTTTCACCCGTGCCTCTTTTTCACCTATTTTCACTTCTTGTGTTTCTTTTTCCCCCCTTTTCACTCCTTGTGCCTCTTTTTCACCCCTTGTACTTCTTTTTTTACCCCTTGTGCCCTTTTTCCCCTCTTTTCATCCTTTGTGTCTATTTTTTCACCTCTTTTTATTCCTTGTACCTCTTTTTTCCCCTCTTTTCATCCCTTGTGCCTCTTTTTTCATCCCTTGTGCCTTTTTTTCCCCCTCTTTTTACTCCTTGTGCCTTTTTTCCCCTCTTTTCACTCCTTGTGCCTCTTTTTTCACCTCCTGTGCCTCTTTTTTTACCTCTTTTCACACCCTGTGCCCTTTTCCCCTCTTTTCACTCCTTATGTCTCTTTTTTCCCCTCTTTTCAGCCCTTGTGTCTCTTTTTTCACCCCTTATGCCTTTTTTCCCCTCTTTTCGCCCCTTATGCCTCTTCCCCCCTTTTCTCTCCTTGTGCCACTTTTTCCCCTCTTTTTACCCCTTGTGCATTTTTTCCCCACTTTTTACCCCTTGTGCCTCTTCCCCCCCTTTTCACTCCTTGTGCCTCTTTTTTCACCCCTTGTACCTCTTTCTCCCCCCCTTGCCTGTTTCTCTTTTCCTTCGCTCTCTCTTCTCCCTGGCTCTCTCTTCTCCGCTTGTCTGGCTCACCCCCCTCTTGCCTATTTCTCTTCTCCTTCGCTCTCTCTCTTCTCCTTCTGCCTCTTCCTTTTGCTTTTTACTCAGTCTCCCCATTGCCTCGCACTGATGACAGCCGGGACCGTGTCACATGCGGAGCAGTGGGGAGACGCCACGCACGAAATAGCATGCCTTGGGGCGGCAAATTGCCGCCACCTGTCAGAGTGCCGTGTGGGTCCATGGACCCACTGGGACCCACGTAAGGGCTGGCCTCTTTTATATGGCTGTAGAAAAGTAGAAAAAATCACGTGGTGGGGAAAATGTTTTCTTACCATTGATTTCAATACAATGAGCTAGGCAAAAAAGTGGGAAATAGCCATTTTCCGGGACATTTTTCACCAAGTGACATTTTTTGGCAATTTTGGTTTGAGGCAAAAAAAAGTTTCCCATACCTAGGAGATGGTAGTAGTAGTGTGAGCTGGACAGGTCACTTACTCATGCCTGCTGCCAGTGCTATGTCTCCTGCCAGTACTGCACCTACAGTCAGTGTGTCTTGTAATACTTAGGAGGGGGAAGGAGAAGATGATGCCAAGTGTAACAGCATGGAACCCTAAGTCACACTAGCTATCCCCAAGCAGTCCCACCAGAACTACTACTGCTAAGAAGGTCCAGTCCAGTAGCTTGTACAGAGTTTTAGGAGTGAAGTAGGGGGTGATCATATTACTAGTGAGGACTGAAATTGATGTGGTAAGTGATAGAAGTAACAGTGACTAGCATTATGGGGGTGGTAGAGGAAGTAATGCAGAGAGGTCACACTGGCTGTCAATGGAGCCCACTTTCCCCTGAACCTGGGAGTCCCCTTTTTCCAGTCCCCAAAGCAGTGTCCACATGGAACATGATCGTGAAGAAGCCAGAACTGGCGGCTAGCACCAATAATGCCACCACCACCAGGAGCACAGATCAGCTGCTAAATATCCACTACAAAATACTTTATCCTGTAAAGTACCAGTCTGCCCCAGCTACAGCTTAGGTCAGGGGGTCCCTGTCTCTGTCACGTTACATACCAATGTCTTATTTTATTTATATTTTTTTATTAAGTGTCCCCCAATATCCCTCCCCAAAACAAAATTCCCTGTTCAACTGATTCTTTCCCCAGACTCCACCCACCAACACAAGCACCCTCTTCAGACCCCTTTTATCCCATTTTGTATTTATTTATTTTTTATTAACTGCTCCCCCAATCCCAGTCAACCCCCCAAAAAAATTCCTTGTTCAAGTGATTGTTTCCCCACATTACACCAACACTGGCACCCTCATACCCCTTTTATGCTATGCTTTTGAGAAATAAAATAACAATTGCTATGCATTGTATATAAATTCAGCACTTTTCTCAAGAATTTATTTGCCAAGTGGGAAGTGCCATTATTCACAGATTTTGGTTTGATAAGAACATTTTCACCCATTCCCATCTATAAACAAATCCTGGAAGCTAATATTACACAGTCTGTGAAAAAAACTAAAGCTGAAAAGAGGTTGGATAATACAAGACAATGATCCAAAGTATACCTCAAAATCAACCATGAAGTACTTAAAAAATAAAAGCTTAAGGTTTTGGAATGGCCTTCACAGTCCTCACATAAGAATATTTCTGAAAATCTGTGGGTAGCACTTAGACATGCAGTGCATTCAAGAAGATCTAAGAATATTTTTTGAATTAGAAGCATTCTGCAAGGAAGTGTGGATAAATTCCTAACGCAAGAATAGAAAGACTGTCGCTGGCTACAACAAATGTTTGATTTCAGGGATTTAGGGTACAAGCTCCAAGCAAGGACCTCCAGGGTGGCATGCTCAGAAATGCTGCCTGTGCCTTGCACCAGTGCAGGTAGGCAGAGGGAGCTCAGGGAGCTTAATGTATGGTTTAAACACTGGTGTAGGAAGGAAGGTTTGGGGATTTTAGAGCACTGGGCTGACTTTGCGCTTGGGTGCAATCTATATGGAAGTAATGAATTGTACCTAAATAGTAGCGGAGAAGGTTGGAGGAGCTTTTAAACTAGGAAAGGGGGAGGTTATAGATAGTAAAAATGGGGGTGGAAAAGGGGTGGGGATAAATGTAGCAAATAGCGAGGAACTACTATTAAATGAGGATGTAGAAAAAAGACAAGTAGTGGGTAAAATACATAATGACATCAACATTTATTGTATGTCGGCGAATGCAAGAAGTATGGTAGGTAAAATATGAGAACTAGAATTGTGGGATGATTTGGTTGTAAATATAGAGGGCTATTCCCTGTTTAGGGGATATATGATTAATAGAAAAGGGGGATGTGTGTGCTTATATTTGAAACCAGATCTAACTCCAATTACAAGGGGTGATATTTGTGAGGAAACTGGCCATAATGTGGAGTCCTTGTGTGTAGAAACGTATGCTAACTGTGTCATACAAGGTAAAAAAGGTGTCAGTTGGTATATGCTACAAACCACCGAATATTGATGAGAATGTTGAGGCCCAATTGTTATTGCAAATGAGGAAAGTGGCACATCTTGAGCATACTATACTTATAACTATCCTGATATACACTGGACTCTGAGACATGTCAGAATGCTAAGGGAAGCAGGTTTGTGAGCATGCTTAGGGATAGCAACATGTAACAAATGGTGGAAATGCCGACAAGAAATAACAATGTATTGGAACTAACATAGACATGATATCCAATATTAAAGAAGGTGAACATTTGGGAAAGAAACATTGATAACAACATGGTTATATTTGAGATCAGTTTATGGGTTCAACCAAAAGACTTAATTAAAAAAAATGCTAACTTCAAAATCTTAAGATCATCAATGCAAAATGAATTATTTAAAGGCTAAAACACTAATGAAAAATGGTTAGAAATGAAATGTGGGTTGCAGGAATATATTCAGAAGTATATACCCATAGGGAACAAATGCAAAAGAAGTAGATCACAGCCAGTGTGGTTAAATGCAAATGTAAAGAAAGAAGTGGCAAGGAAAAATAGACATTTCAACTATTTATGTCTGAAGAAACACAAACGAAGTTCTTGAAATACAGGGAGTGCAACAAATATTACAAAAAGTAAACTAGGTTAGCAAAAATAGAAAGGGAGAGCAAGACTAATCACAAAAAGTTAAGAACAAACTGTTCTTAAGCACAGACAAAATGGCCACGATGGTATTTGTCTGTGCCATAATCTTGACAATACCCACCTATTCATTGTAACAGATTCTAATCATAAATTGGCCCCATTGAACTCCTATAAATATCTTGGTATGTGGCTTGACCCCAACCTCGCTTTCGGTCTTCATATTGATTAACATCCAAAATTTATCCCAAAATAAGTACTCTTTTTAGAAACAAATTATGTTTAAATCATCTGGTGTGGAAACATATTGTACAACAGATGTTGCTGCCAGTTATAGATGATGGGGACATAGTATATGCTCCAGCGCCACAAATCCATCACCATCGCCACAAATCCATCCACTTGACACACTGTATATTTCATTATGCTGCTTTATCCTCCAATGCAAATACACTACCATCACTGTGATATGCTTAAAGAACTAAATTGGTTAACACTTGAATCTAGATGTGCCCTTGACCTTTCTTGCTTAGTACACAACCACTTCTCTGGACTACCTGAGCAGTATGCTCACGTCAGCTCTCTACAACTATAACCTCTGCTCCACTGCTATCAACTCACTGTGTATACCATGATACAGGAAAGAAGCTGGACGATCTGCCTTCTCCATCAGAGCTCCAAAAGCCTTGAATAGTCTGCCTGAAATAATCAGATCAAGGGTTTTCGCCTCAAACTGAAATCGGCGAGTAATGGCATTTTCCACTTGGCAAATAATTTCCCGCGAAAAATGACTTTTTCCACTTTTTCATGCCTTTTTCACCCACTGAAATCAATGGGAAGAAAAATATTTCTCACACAAAAGTTTTTACAACCATATAAAAGGCTGTCAGGCTCTCACCACATGCTATTTTGTGTTTGTGAGAGGAGAGAGCAGTACTTGAGCTAGAGAGGATAGGGGAATTGAAGTTTAGTTTAGGGAATCTTTTAGGTAGGACATTTGTTCTCTCTGTTAGGAGAGTCAGTGGGGCACTCTGGGGAGAAGAAGGGAGGAAGAAGGTTGACCCCAAATAAGATAAGACAACATGGTGGACAACTTAAAAAAAAAAAAAAAAAAAAAAAAAAAAAAAGAATAAAGAACTAAATATATTAGATGAATGAGCTTAGGCAATGCATCATACAGCTCCATTAGTTGTGTTGTGTACTGTACAGTAAAAAAACACAGTGTAGTTGCATAATGTCCAGTCCAGCAAACGCATAAGGGGAAGGGGGTGGAGCAGTGTGGTTCCCTTTTGAAATAGCCAATTTTTAATAGTGTGCGACTTGAATCAACATTAAGTAGGGTGCCATGTTCCAAAGGGAGATATGACAATCTCACCCTGCATGTCAACGTGAGATTGTCATGTCTCTTCTTTTAATCATGTCGCTTCTTGTTATTATCTTAGTGCAGAGGCTCCATAGAATAACATAGGAACTGGAGAAGTCATTTCCACTTTATCCCCTTTTTATCACTGCTTTGTGAATATCCCCCTTTGTTTTTTCAGATGTTTGAAGCACCCACAGATTTCCAGTTTATAAAAATCAATAATGTATAACTAATCTCATGAAAAAAAAATCATTGCTTTGTTTAATTTTTCAGGACTAAAACCTTGATCTGCATAGAATAGTTTGCCTGATCTGTTTCCCACCACTTTCATTTATATGATTTGCATTTTGCATTGCTTGCTACTTGTTCCCTGGCAACCTGTAAGGCGGCTGTTTTAAGAAATAACATTGAATGTTTGCCTTATCTTACCCTTCCCATCTGCTCATGTTGTGATGAATGAACAAGGAAGTTCATGAATATGCATGTAGTCCTGTGTTTATATTGTTGTAAACAATACACTAATATTGCAGTGCATAACTGGATTATTTAGTTCAATGAAAAAGATAAAGGAGAAAAGAGTTATAGAAGAAAAGCATAAAATCATTTTATTTCTGATATGTAGCAAAGAAAAATATATTTTTAAAGCTGAACTTTCACATTGTATAAAGTCACCCGACAATAATTAAGCATCTGGCGACTAGCTTCATAATAGTTCTACTGGATCTCAGAAATGGTAGATTCTAAAGTAATCCTTAATCTTCGGAGACTGATGACCATGTTAGTGCCATCAGCACACCTGCACCGTCAGTCCCTTCCGGTTACCTTTGGCACAGTGCAATACCTCTTAGAGGAGACTGGGACTGACAGCGCAGGTGCGCAGATGTCTCTAGGACAAGATGCCTGCGCTGATGACCTGGCTTCCAGTTTCCGAAGATTAAGGATTACTGTAGAGTCTACCACTTCTGAGAGGTAATAGAAGTATTATGAAGCTATACAAAGTAAACGTTCCACTTTAAAGAAATAGTAATAATAGTAATACTTAAAGGGATAGTAATACTTTGTTTTAACTTTATTTTATTTTGTAGGCATTAAAAAAACATGAAGAATGATATAAGTCTTATCTCTCAAACCTTTATGGTTTATGAGATATTCACAAGCAAAGTTCCCCTCCTGCCCCTTTTTCCTAGTGTAAGCCATCTCTTCTCAGATGTGAGTCTGGTTGTATGACAGGACAGATAACAGAAGGGGACAATTTTCTTTGTATGAAAACAATGAAAGCCCTTCCCCCCTTGACAATTTTTTCAGCTTTTTCCCTTATCTTAATTGAAGATTGTCCCTCTCTGCAGTCTACCTGGGCACCTCCCTTCTGATCTGGTTGAACAGGGGGGGGATACTTTGTTTGTGAATATCTCTTAAACCATAAAGGTTTCAGAGATAAGACTTATATCATTCTTCATGTTTTTTTAATGCCTACAAAATAAAATAAAGTTAAAATGAAGTATTACTATCCCTTTAAAATGTAAAAAAAAGTATGTTGTAGGGTTTATCCCCCCATGTAAAAAAAGTTTACTCCCACTGCTGAGAGATAGTTTATTACAAAATTAGAACAGCTCAAACTTGAATTTTTTAGTTGCACTATCACGGTGGCCAGAAAATCTACAGTGGCGCTGTTGCTACACCATCCTATGGACTGCTCTGGTCCATAGATCATCATTCTCCATAGGATGGTGTAACAACAGCTCCAATGTACAATTTTCAGGCCACTGTGATATTGTAACTACTAAATTCAAGTTTGAGCAGTTATAATTTTTTAATACAATATCTTTCAGCAGTGGGAGTACCCTTGTTTTACTCAGGGGGATAAATCCTACAACATATAGTTTTTTTTTACATCTTAAGTATCACTATCTCTTTAACTGTTCTATGCACAATATTGTATGAAACTAAATCTGAAAATTAGAACATGGGTCTTTTCTATACAGTCAAAACTAAGCAGTTCTAGAGCAAATTAACTACACTCTAAGAGACTATAAAAATGTTTGAAGCATCTAAAGCTGCATATATTACTATGCAATTTTTTTTAGACACCATGTAAATTTTTTAACCCATCAACAAAAACACAGCTGGCACTAAATGTATTAATAAATAAATCAGCTTACCAATTTGCCCTGCAATTTTAAAGTGTGGTTTTATTAATTTGACACCATAGTGTCCATTGATGTTTTCTGCCAAAATTAACCATTTGTGTGCCAGTGATGTGCCCAGCGCATTGTGAAGGAATGAGTTGTGAACCCCTATGACACTCAAATGGGTAAGTGGGGGTTATTTGAAGCAAATGTCAGTATTCCTCTAACAGAGCTCAATTTTTGTCTGCTGTTAGCTACACTTGGCAGAAAAGACAATCTTTAACAGTCTGAAGGAGGAATCTTCTAGAGAAAAACTCTAATAATTATTTAGGATACTGAACTAAGATCAAATTGTGAAATTAACCTCTTGGATATAGCATGATGGAGACATCAAATTAATGAGATATAGATTTCCCCTGATCTGCAACACAAAAAAAAGTTTATATTAGACGAGATTTCATTTTAGAACAAATGCAAAAACACTTTAATGAAAATTGAGTGTTTTGTGACATTAGAATTTGAGACACTGAACACTGAATTTCAGTAACAAGAACAGCTCATTCAAATCATTCTTTCAAATTCATTAGTTCATTTCATTCATTTGTTCATTCACCTGCTTAATCACATGTTTACACCATTCATAACAAGTATCACACTCACATTCATGTTGGACGGCCAGTGGTGTCCTCAACACCCTGGTCCTCCTGCACATTTTGTCCAAAAACAAATGTATGTTAAAAAAAACCTTAATCTCTGTCACCACCATGCATGCTGACTATGCAGACTAAAATACCTTAATCCTGCTCAGGCCGTTGCCTGAGCCAGAAAAAGAAAAAAAAAGTACAGGGATTGGATTTTATATGGCCAGCCCTGTTCATATTAGTTCCCACATTTCATTAGCTGTGAATGTGAGGTTATGTAGGGCACAGAACGTGACCTGGCGTAACCCCACCAACCAGGAAATCTGCATCTAACTGGAGGGGGTCACAAATGCACGTAATGACGCCCCTCCTGCTTGGCAATCACCAATGGGAATCTGAGAACTAATTTAAACATGGATGGTCATATAAAAACCAATCCCATTTAAAATTTTTCTCATTGTGGCCCAGACAATGGCTCAAGCAGGATTAACTTTTTTTCATATTTTACTTCATACAGTCAGTGGAGGGGACAGTGGTGGTGAGGGTTTAGGGATTTTATGTTTGTTTTTGGATGGAAGATGCAGGAAGATCAGGATGTGAAGGACACCTCTGGATCTCTGACATCAAGGTGTCGTTACTAGGGGAAACTTTCATCTGGCAACAAAAATCTTCACCGAATTGGGGGGGTGGTTAAACGAAATTAGTTTAATCCGTATGGTTAAAAACTAAATGTACCTAAAAATTTGTATTAAACAATTTTTTTTCTGTGCACAAATCTAGCATATAGTAATATGCAAACGTTTTAGGCAGGTAAAAAAATGCTGTAAAGTAAGAATCATTTCAAAAAGAGATGTTAATAGTTAATTCTGACCAAATCCCCAACTCTGTTTGCAGAAATGCAACTCCAAGCTTGCAAGGAACCTTCACCATGCTTCACTGTTGCCTACAGACTCATTTTTGTACAAACTGCCTTCTGCCACAGCCAAATATCTAAAAATGTGACTCATCAGTCAAAAGCACCTGCTGCTATTTTTCTGTACTTGTTTCCATGTCAGAGGTATGATTTTTTTGTCAGCAAGTCTGCCATGAGGACCACTTCTCCAGAAAGTAGATGGGTGTACCGGGATCCCACTGTTTTCTGACAATTCTGAGCTGATGGCACTGCTGGACATCTTCCGTTTGTGAAGAGCAGTAAGCATGAGGTGTCTTTCATCTGCTACACTAAGTTTCCTTGGCCGACTACTGCATCTACGGTCCTCAGCATTGCCCATTTCTTTGTGCTTCTTCTGCCATCACAGCATTCCATGATGTGCCAGGACCGTCTCCGGTTCTTAAAATCTGGACTGGCAGTCCTGGCACATCACCCTTCCTTAAGTTGTTAAATATACTTTTTGTTGGTAGTTTAATTGTTTAAAGTAAAGTATATGTAATGAAGACAGCTGTTGTCTAGTTCTGGAGACTTGCTTTTGACAATCTGATCATCTGTTTGAATTGTTCTTTTAAACAATTAAGAATTGTGAGAATTGTTAACTAAATATAAACCTGAAATGTAGGTCTGTTAGTATAGTATACATACTTCCAGTGACATACTATTTTAATAATAAATCATTTTCCAAAGTTTTTTAGATCCCTTTCAAATGACATATTGTCTTTGTGAAAATCAAGACCTTCGTATACATTTGAATGCATACTATATATGCATCTTTATTTAGATGCACCAAATATGTACACAGTGTTTTACAGAAACCGTCGCTAAATTTTTAATACAAAAATACAAGACAGAGATAAAAGCATCAGATAAAAGGAAGATTACACTTTTGTTATGTTTAGTAAAACAAAGGTATTCTAACTGCTGAGAGATATGTTTTTCCCACAGTATTTATAGTTTGAATTCGTTATTTTTTTTATTTACATACATTAACAGTGACATCTAGTGGTCAGATTCCAAGTAGTTATTATTTGTCATTTTTAGAATGTGATAGAAACTTCTGAGTCATGCTGTTAGAACTTTCAGGAAGTAAATGTGCTGTAATTCACTCCCTGACATTTAAAACTTTTGAACAGACTAGATAACATCAGGTCCTTTTTCAGCAGGAAAAGCTCTATAACATATACCTTTTAAATAAGAAAATAAATATTGCCTTATTAGTGGAGGATAAGTGCAATCAAGTGACTCATACATTTGGAAGGGGACCCTACCTCAAATGTCTGTTATTATGGCAATCCCTCACAACAACTAGAAATGCCAAGTAAGTGCTACTTTCATCAACATTTTGAAACAAAATATTTTATTGCAGGTTCCTGGTATTTTCCCTCTATCCTAAGTTTCTTAAAGACAGTATAACCCCATTTTGAAAAAAATGAAAAATGTGATTGTATGGCTTTTTCCTACAGAGTAAAACAAGGACACCCCTAAAGCTTGGGGATGTCTCCTTAAAAAGTTATTACAGGAATAACTGAGTTCAAGGTGTTTTGCTGCAAGATGGTTTTGTTGCTATATCCATCTATGGAAAGCTTGAATCTGTGACATCAGCTTTTCACAGGTAGTACTACCAACAGCGCCACCTGGCTGCAAATCATCTTGAACTGAAACTACCAGAAAAATACAAAGTTATCTCTGTAGTAACCTTTGAAAGATACATCCCAAGCATTGGAAATACCCATGTTTTTCTCTATAGGAAAAGAGCCGTACAACATTTGTTTTATCATAAATGGGTATAAGGTGCCTTTAATTAGTCCTGCATTACTGTAGAGGTGTCATGGAAATAAGATGTAAAGGGATCTCCTGCTTGTGCAGAACTTCTCCATATCAGGAGCAACCAATTTTTACATAAAAAGCTGCTTCAAGCAGTAAAGGTGTGCCCCACAAACAGGGCAAAAGAAACAAAAGATTGGGTGGAACTCCAGTTGTTAAGAACTACAACTCCCATTATCCCCAGTGCCTGATTGGGGATGATGGGAGTTGTAGTTCCCAACAGCTGAAAATTCACCAGTCTACTATCCCTGTTCAATATTTTACATTATATACTAAACTGAGATATGTTGTTTAGTTTGTGTTTTCTTTCTTGTCCCTAATTAGAGTAAAGCTCTGAGATCAGAGAATTGTTTTCTGATAACTGTGGAGCTAGGGTTTGAATCCATGGGGCATCATTCAGTCCATATCATTACAAGGGATCTATGTTTATGCAACTATACAGGAATTGAGGAACTCATCATATAGAATCTCTGTCCCCAATGAATGCTGAATACCAGATATATTTCTGGGTCATGTGGAATACAGTATTGTGGGCACTGCAAAAAAAGTGTTTGTATTTTAAAAGAAGACAACCTGGCATTCTGTAATTCTTAAGTAAATGGGAGTAGATGGCTTAACCAAGAAAAGCATGATTCAGCATCCTGCACTCAGGGTTGGGTGGTCCCATTGTGTTCCCATGAAAAAATACAAGAAAACCGCATGGTTTTCCACTTTGTGGCAGGAAAATCTGCTTTCAATAAAGTGATTAAAATCTTCCCCTTTTTCGCCCATTGGCAAAAAGTTTTTGCTATTTTTTTAATGGCTAGAAAGTTTTTGCACCTTTAATGACACGTTTTTTTGCCTTTTCTCTATAAAAACGTGCCACTTTCCAGGAAGTGAAACACAATACAGGCAGCTACAGAGCAACAGAGAGGTGCTAGGCTGTTGTGTTGTGAGCTGGTTTGCCACAATGAGGCAGGAGAGGCTCCTAGAGACTGCTACCACTATGAGCAAGTTTAACAACAATAAAATGAGGATATGGAATAACCATTATGCATCCAGTGAGTCTGAGGAGAAGAAAGTGACCACTGCCATCAACATGAAAGGGTCTGAATGCCCTTGTTTCCCAGACCCAATTCTGGCCAGTCTCCCTACATCACACCTAGGGATCTTTGGAAAATTTTTGTCAAGGGCAGAGGAATAAGAATGTAGTAGAGTGAGCATGATAGGTCAGCTACCTATGCCAGTATTGCCCCTGATGCCAGTGGTGCACCTCCTGCCAGTGATGAACTGGCTGCCGGTGTATCTTGTAATTCTCAGGAAGGGGAAGGAGGAGATGATGCCAAGTGTGACAGCTGGGGACCCTAACTCACATCTGCCCTCCCCAAGCAGTCCTGCCACTACTACTACTGCAAAGAAGGTCCAGCAGCTTGTACAGAATGTTAGTAGTGAAGGAGGAGGTGATCATCATATTACTAGTGACTGTGAGGAAGAGGACTCTGGGGGTGAAATTGATGTGGTTGATGTTAATAGTAGTAACAGTGATGGTGAAGCAGCAGGTGGGTCTAGCGTTAGGGGAGTGGTAGGGGAAGCAATGCAGAGAGTCCAGAATAGTGTAAAAGGTAGCCCACAACAGCAGCAATATTACCACAGATCAGCTGCCTGAGCCTGCTGCTAGTGCTGCCAGTCTGCCTTACTCAGGTCAACAAGAAATGGAAAGTGTGACATTAAGGGATCCTCTGTCACATTTCTCGTCAGCTCCTCCAACCAGCAGTGAGATGTCTGTAATAGAGCAGCAGCAGCATGGACAGACTTGTGGTGGTGATGATGATGTTGGAGCTGAGGTGGAAGAGACCTTGATAGCCTTTTTAGCCCAAACTGAGAAGGAATGGGAGACAGGAATGAGGATGGGCATCACCACCACCAACAGCAGTGAGCTTTGCTGAGTTTGCAACTACTCTAATTCCTGCTGCTGCTGCTGAGTTGCAAGGGCAGCAGGATGCTGAGGATCAGGCTAGTGTGCCACATACCATCATGGACACAGTGGGAATGGGGTCAACAAGTGATGTGGGACTAGGACAGGTTCCACTTGCCAGCAGCAGCAATACTCATGGTCCTATTTGCAGTTCTGAATTTGAGGCTGTAGCACCAACAGCACCAACATTATCCTCAGACAGTGAAAGGGAATATGGAGGAGAAGAAGAAAAAAGCTATTCTTCTCCACCTTTCCCCTCTTCCCTGAAGTCCTGGGTGAGGGACTAATTTTCTCTTGGGACAGGCACTGTGCAGTTATCAGCAACTACCCTGTGCACAATTTGTGACAAGGGGAAAGGAGGTAACGCACCTTGGCACAACCACCCTGATAACACACATGAAACACAGACACTGGCGATCCACCGCCTTCATTTTTTTTTTTTAATAAATGTTTTGATTGATAGGCTAAGCTGAATCCGGTCACTCATATAAGATTACAGTCAAAATAATAAATTGTACAATCAATATATGAGTAAGAACAAGCAAGGAAGTTGAGAATCACATAGAATACAGAGATAAGGCAATCTCAACCCAGCCTAATTTTTTTCCCTCGTATAACACCCAAACATCACCCTCCAACCCAACAACCCTCACATTTACCCATCCCTCCCCCCAGCTCTCCCTCTCCCCCCCCCCACACACTCGGCATCCACACGTTGTCTACAAAGCAAAGGACCTGTTCACTTCCAATGAACATATGTGGTCAGGACCCACCGGCATTGGACTCTAAGATCGCCCCCTGCTTGTCCATACTCAACCCTGGTGCTTTGCTATGGTCCTGTAGGAGCTGAGGCCATTTAGTTTGCCAATGTCCACAAATCCTATCAAATTTATGGAGGGTGCCCCTGTGGAGATGGACCAGTTTGTAGTGTGGTAAGTTCTGAGCCACAAGATCTACCCACATTTTGCATGTTGGTGCCCCTTTCTCCATCCACTGCATGGTAACCACCTTTAGTGCCATCACAAGAAGTTCTCGAATAAGAGTCGCAACCGGGCCTCCACCCACATCATCAGGGCGAATTGACAATAAACAAAATTTAGGTATAAGAGGTATCAGCCTCTCAAGCACCCCCTCCAGAGAGCTCACAACCCCCACCCAAAACTCATGCACCCACGGGCCTGCCCATAACATGTGTAAAAACGTACCCTCCACTCCCTCACATCTAAGACAAAACTTACTTGTGGTCTCAAACGTATAATGCAGACAGATAGGTCTATAATATGTTCGGTGAAGAACTTTTAGCTGGATCAACTGGTGTTTAGTATTATTCTGTACAATTGAAGGAGCCCTACATGCCTCATTCCATTCCTAATCCTCCAGCGAACCTACATCACTCTCCCATTTCTGTCTCGTTGTCCCTCCACCCTTAACCAACTTGCTCATCACCCACTGATAAATAAAGGAAAGTGGCTTCAGCTGGCATTTAAATTCCATTAGAGACAATAGCGAGAAAATGGCCACCTTCACTCTCGATCAACCCATATGTCTCTGAGTCTCAAATTCGAATACAACATAGTGTTTGGAATTCCATGTTCCAAATGTAAATGTTGGAAAGAGTGAAGAACATTGTCTCAATATAAGTGTCCCAGAGTAGTAATGCCCTAATCCCCCCATTTCAAGCCAAACTCTAAGCCCCTAAGTTGTACCAACCCGGTGTACCCCACAGGGGTGACTCGGGGTGTAGGGCTTTAAAGTCCACTAGCTGTTGAATCTCTCTCCAGGTGTCAAATAGGGCACCCATCAGCAAAGATGGCTCCCTACTCGCTCCCGGCCCCACCACCAGGGGGTGTCTTAGTTCCAACCCCAGTTGTAAAAGTTCCCTATCTAAGCGAACATAGGAGTGCATTGTTTGCTGATGTACGTAAGCTAGCCCATATTGGCAAGAAAATAAAGGTCACAACTGTCAAGATAGTCAACAACTTGGTCATCAGACCAACTAGTTCTAGATTGGTACAGATGCCTATAAAAAGCAGCGTATCGGTCAAGGATGCTGGTAGGGTTCAGCGCCAGAGCGCCCTGCTCATCAAACACAGCAGATATATGCGAAGGGCTTCTATTACTCCTGACCAGCAAGGCCATTAATTTGCCCACTTTATCTGCGTTTTCAAAAATATTATGCTTCTTAAAGAAAATGTGATCAGCATTAAGCTCAATTGCTCTGATCGAAAGGCTAGACGAAGCAGACACAAATTTGGCGTCACCCTGCATTACATACTGTCATTCAGCCTGTTCTGTCTCGGTTTTCAACCTCTGCAAGTCCCGACTCCCCAGCTTCCTATACATGGAAATGTCAGCTATAAAGGACCCCCTAGCCACAGCTTTGGCCACATCCGAAATTACATCCTGAGGCGCCAAGTCCACATTTATTTCAAAATAGGATTCTACAGCGGTTTATTGTGAGTCAGAAATGCAATCTATAGTCAGCCAGAAAGTGTTAAGTTTCCACTCCCTCTGACCCACGCGCTCACCCACCAAACAGTTCAATATCAGGGGGGAATGATCCAATGCTACCCTATGACGGAACTTACAGTCTTGTGTAATGGACCATACTGATCTGGAAACAAACACATAATCTAGTATAGAGAGCGTTCTGTGTGTAAAAGAATGACAGGAGAACCCTCTCTCGTCTGGGTGCAACAACTGCCAGGCATCAAGTAATGACATATCTCCAATCAGTGCCCTGAATTGGCGAATATGTGTAGGACAATCCCTAGTTTCAGCCCATTGTCTATCAAGCTCCTTATCCATTACCATATTAAAGTCACCCATACAAATGATGTGATGGGTAGTCTTGTCTGAGATATAGGCCAAGGCCTCACGCAACACCATGGCATCAAAAGGAAGTAGAATGTAAATACAGATCAGGACAAACAAAGTTCCATGTAGTTTACAACACATACCAGCCCTTCGGTCAGTTTTAACATCTATAAATTTGAATTTGGTCCGTTTAGCCACCAACATGGACACCCTCTAACATATGTCGAGTATGTGGAATGGTAGTGAGACTGTAGCCACAGCCTCCAAATGATGTTTTTCCCTCTGAGAAATGAGTTTCCTGCAACATGATTACATCCGGGGCCTGTTTCCTAACGTGATTCATAATTAAGGATCTCTTAATACAATCATTCTGCCCCCTTACATTCCAGGTAAGACATTTTCACAGTTTCTCAGCCATAACCACATTAAAATATATATAACGTCTTTAGGACCTTACTTTCCCTGTCCCCCATGGACCCAAGCAGTGGAGAGAGTGATAGAGAGAGAGAGAACCCCAAACACAGAACCCCCCCACCCTACCTCTATCACCCCCAACCTGACAGAGATCTTTGCCCAAACATACCCTTATCCAAGGTCTGTCAACCAGAAACCCCAAATAGACCCCCAACCACAGTCCAGGGACCGTTCCCTCCCCTCCTTCCCTCCATCCCAGAAAAAAGCGTAATTATCAAACAGTCTGGTGTGTATCCCATCTTATACTTATCGCACACCATATCCCACGGAACATTATATGTAACTGGGCATAACAAAAAAGGTTACAGTAAATTGAACAGGCATGTGCATTGTGGATCCCCAGCCCCCCCCAGCCCAGGTCACCCCCATCATCCTGAAACAAATGCTCAATAGAGAGCAGACCATTAAAGCCACGTATACTGGGGATGTAACGGGCGCGCCCAGGCCCCCACCCGGAAGAGGTAGCTCAAGGAGGTCCCCACCCCAGGCAGGACCCAGGACCCCCCGGCACCACCCCCCCCCCCCCAGCTTCCTGCAAGGCACACAGACATGCATCTCACACAAACCCAGCCTCTGGTCGCGTCGGCTCCCACCCTCCAAATAAGTCATGATGCAATAAGCACCTAAGTGGAAACATAGTAATTTACAAGCAATGGGAAATATTGAGTGTATGGAGAGAAAAAAAGGGTGTGGAAGGAGATGAAAGAAAACAGCTCTCCTGTACTTCAGAGACATGGCCATTGCCCCTCTCAACTGCTCAACAGAAGCTAGACTGTCCATAAGCCACCACATCCGAAGGGAGGGGAAGGCTGCAGGTGGTAAGTCCACAGGTTGTGAGCAAAGTAATTCACTCGCCATTCATGGAGTGGTCCAGCAGACTTATCAGAGAAGAGCATAACAGTCACATAGTAAACCGAGAGAGGACCAGAGCTGTAGCCAGAAGGAAGCAATTCACATTCAATCAAGTCTCAGTCTATCCGTCCAAAGGGATTAGAGTTGTAGCTACAGCAGGTAGAAAGTGGAGATGACGGTGGCACCAGGAAGTCATTGTATATCAAGCCACTCCCGACTTCTGACTGACTATATTTCCATTATGAGCTACTCAAAGCCTGGCAGGAAATAACATAGAATATGTGATATTCTGTTCTTGAAGCTTGCACTTGACCTCCACAAATATACGTCGTTGGCACTGAACCTCAGCCGAGAAATCAGGATACAAGGAAATTCTGTGATTCTCAAAGAGCACCTCACCCTTCAACCTGGCCATACAGAGAATTGCATCTTGATCCCTTTAGTTGAGAAACTTAAGCATTGATTGACACCAAGGGGTTCCTAGTGGTCGCAGACCAGTTGGAATACGATGAACTCTTTCAATAGTGGATGACAAGGAAAGACCTGTAGTGCCAATATGTTCCTTTATTCATGTTTCCATATATTGTTCAGGATCATTTCCCTCCCTGCCTTCAGGTAGTGTAACGGTTTGTTATCACGGTCCCCGTGATTCCCTGTCAATCTCTGTGATGATACCTGTGCATTGGAGGAGGCTGATTGGCCCGCCCAGGATGTTCCTTTATATACTGGGCTTATGGCACCTGTCAGATGCCCTTTCGTGGTGTTCCTGATCCTGCGCCTTGTTGCTGTGTTCCTGCGTTTCCAGTGTTCCGACCCGGCTCGTCTGACCATCCTCTGTTCCTGTTCCGTGATTGACCCGGCTTTGGCTGACGTACCTGCTCCGTGATTCGACCCGGTTCTGGCTGACGTTCCTGCTCCGTGATTGACCCGGCTTTGGCTGACGTTCCTGCTCTGTGATTGGACCCGGTTCTGGCTGACGTTCCTGCTCCGTGATTGACCCGGCTTTGGCTGACGTTCCTGCTCCGTGATTGGACCCGGTTCCGGCTGACGTTCCTGCTCCGTGATTGACCCGGCTTTGGCTGACGTTCCTGATTCGTGATTGTCCCGGTTCCAGCTGTCGCTTCCTGCTCCGTGATCGCATCCTGTGTTCCTGTGTTCCTGGTCGCCTACCGGCGACATTCTGAACTTTACATAGTATCGCTCTGACTAATCAATTCTCTGCTAGCTGAGCTGTGGCTTCCGTTACCGAGCTGCCTTATAGCCTTGCTGAGCTGTTGTCTCCGTAATCGAACCTGCCCTAAACCCTTGCTGTGCTGGTTGCCTCAGTAATCGAGCCTGCATCCATACACTTGCCAAGCCTGTTCGTTTACATCCGAGCCTATTACACTACCGAGCTGTGCCTTAGCGACCTAGCCTATCTGTTCACACGAGCAGAGCAGTTTCCGTTTCGGTGCTCGGTCGGCACCGTGGTTGCACCTCCTGGTGCTAGTGGCCTCCCGTTGCTCTTGCAGTGTGTTGCTCCGTGACGGCACCGGAAGGGTGTCTTGGCTCTGGTCTCCTAGTGCTCACTGTGTTATGCTATCTATCGCACTACCTGTGCGTTGGCTCAATATCGCTTGTGCAGTGTTGGTTCTTACTGGCATCCAAGGAGTGTTCTGGCTCTGTTTCCATTGGCACGCAGGGTTTCTTCCAGTTGCGAGTACTAAGGGCTATTCCGGTTCTAATTCCATTTGCTCAAGCAGTGGCTTTCATCCTGTACATTCCTCTAAGGAGGTATTAGCTGAGCTCTGGTTGTCTTTGCTGTATACTTGGGCATCCTATATTACAACTATCTGAGAGTGATTCAGTCCAGTTGCCTACTACACCCTTCCTTTGCACCATCAAGAGACTGATATTAACTGCTGGGCGTTGGTTAAATTACCATCACAGAGACTGAACAGTTGCTCTCACATTAACCCTTGTCCAGTCATTTATTTTGATCATTATCTTTTGCTCATACGTATTTGAGTCTGCCTACTGTCATTACTGTTCATGCCTGTCCTGCCCACCAGGGGCACTGTCCTTTGATTTTATTTCATTAAAACTGTGTTTTTACTTTTAACCTTTGTCTGAGTGTCAGAAAACCGTAACATTCGTACAAATGAATACAGGACAGATACTTATAGGTAACAATCACTTTATTAAGCACAAATAATAAATCAGTACAGCACGTATCAGCAATAAACGGAAAACAGTGGAATACGTATTCAACGTAACTAGTGCCACCTCTAGGGAGTAGGAGGTTGCCTCTGTAAGAGACTCTGTCAGTATGGCCCAGTAGTTGAAATAAATGCGTAGTCTGCAGAGCCACAGGTCCGCACCTGGAGGATACCAGACTATACGGAAGGACAATCAGGAAGGATAACTGTCTGAAACCCAGGTCCGCACCTGTAGGGAAACTAGATTTAGTCGATAAGTAGCAATAGTAAGGAATGTCTGAGCCTAGGTCCACACCTAGAGGATCACCAGACAAACCCCCAGTTAACAAGAAATGGATAGTCGACCAGAGCCACAGGTCTGCACCAGATTGGTTGTCGGACACACCTAGGGTCATACACGGAGCAGGTAATCGGACAGAGCCACAGGTCAGCACCAGATAAGATATCCACTGAAACGTTGGTATGTTGAATACACAGTGGACAGAGCCCCAGGTCAACACCAGAGTGGGTAGTCAGACAAGCCAGGTCATACATGGAACAGGTAGTCAGCCAGAGCTGCAGGTCTGCACCAAGGGTCATACACAGAGCGGATAGTCAGACAGACCCACAGGTCAGCACCAGATCGGGTAGTCAGACAAACCAAGTAATACACAGAGCTCAGGAAACACAACTGCACTGGAACACCACGAAAGGGCAACTGATGTGGTGTCCAGGCAGTTTAAGTACCAATTGCTCCACCTCCAGAAGGTGGAGCAATTGGGGTACTATGTCTTTAAGAGCCGGGTTACAACGTCACAGAGGATTTCCTTGAAGCGCGCCCGCACTCTGCTGACCGAATGCTAATTTGAAAAAATTAAGTACTACAACAGACTGTAGGTGCTACAGTAAAACAAACAGTATTAGTGGTCGTGAATCAAGAGTTTGAGGGATCACTGATATGTTTCATACCTTCTGTTGGCAATTCATCAGAGTGTGTGAACAAGCACAGCAACACTGTAATAAGTAATAAAATACCAATCAGAATCAATTACCAATTGGCAGATTTATGAGCAATTAAAAAGTTAGTGCATGCATAAAATTAACTGTGCTAATTCAAAGTGACAGTGCAATTGAAACACAATTAGCATATTTGTGCTTCAAGGTGCTTCACTCAATTTAATTTACAAAAGTGAAAGTTGATTTAATGCAACTCGATTTAGCACAATTACTGTATAACAATACACCTAGCAAAATCTTTCATGAGATTTTAAATGCAGAAGACCTGGAACAGAACTATAGGGAACTCCTTAGGTTTTACTGCAATTAATCATATGAAAAAGAAATGTTCATTGAAGCAATCTTATTATTTAAAGATCTTCATTAACTACTTCTAAGAAAACTGGTAAGACAGATAGATTAAATACAAGTAAATACAAGTGGTGCATTAGATTATATTGTATATTTGGTATGAAAAGACTCTTAAAGGGATAGTAAGGTTTCAAAATAAAAGCAGGTCCAATTAATCTTCATAGTATTTGGGCCATAGAGAGTGTTATTTCAATACTGTCAGAGTTGTAGTTCAAGAGTAATTGAATGATAGCTCCTTCCTGCCCCTTTTCCCTAGTGTAGGCCGCCTCCCCTCGGATGTGGAATCTGGTCCTGGGACCGGACAGGTCGCAGCAAGGGGCAGTCTTCTTACTGTGAGAATAAGGAAAACCCTGCCCCCCTTGACAGGTTTTCAGGTTTTTCCCTTATGCTTATTGAAGATTGTCCCTCCCTGCAAGCCATCTGGACACCACCTTTCTGTTCTGAGGTGAGCAGTGTTACATCAGTAAAAGGGGCGGGAGGGACATACTTTATCATTCAATTACTCTTGAACTACAACTCTGACAGTATTGAAATAACACTCTACATGGCCCAAATACTATGAATATTAATTGGAGCACCTTTTATTTTGAAATATTACTATACCTTTATCAACAAACATCCTAAATAATAATTCGCTCGGATGTTTGTCACGATGCAGTAATGCGCAGTAGAGACTGCCCGCGTTCGGGCAATCTCTACTGATTGCATCGTGTGGAGCAGTGAGGTAGCGGCCTCTCTGGCACTTAAAGGGTTAACATTACCCAGACCTTGCCCCGTGTACACGGGCTTTTATACTACTAGCTCATAATTCAATTCATCATCCATAGCAATTTAATTTTATGACACCTATTAATTGTTGTAAATATTAGTGATTTTCACACCCAGTTCTCAATGTTAATGTACATTACAGGATATAAAAACTCAGGAACAAATCAGTTACTGAGGACCGGGCAGTACTGAGGACTGAATTTGGATAACACATATTTATATTACTGTGTTAAAGGGAAGTAGTTATTATAAGAATAGGTGAATCTTATTAGAAGGACTTGCCTGTGCAGGTGTTCTTCATACAGCAGCCAGGTATATTTATATGCTTATTTTTTTGCATTGTCTACTGCTGGACAGTGACATTTCATTATATGAAATTGTTTATGGTGATCTAAAGGGCCAGGAATTGGGCTTTTCTTCATAACATTTTGCATTCAGCTAGTGGAAGCCTATAGTGTGATTAAGTGTTAACTAAAGGCATTCTAAAATGGAGCTCAGAGGCAACAGTAGATACAATGCAAATAAATAAATAAATAAATAAAGAGAATTTGACATACCTGGCTGCTGTAGACTCCCAAGTCCATCTTCTAAGCACGTTATGAATCACTTTGTCCTATAGATGTAGCTCTTCTTTAAATGCAACATTCTGTGAACATATTAATATGACTACATTCAGACTTGACAATGAATAGGCTTAATTAAAAACTAATTCACAATAGGTTTTGCTGTTAGCTATCTGATACTCTTATTGTGCAACATTTGTTATTATCAGCAGATTTATTTAACTTATAATGGTAAGGGTGTGATCTCTGGTGGCATTAAGTTAGATCATAAACTTTAATCTCCATTTTCCTGGGTTTTGAATAAAAAGGAAGCTATTACACCACCTAAGTGAAATGATGGGGATTGTTTTTAGTAATGGATTCATAATTTAAGAGTTCTTGCAGAAAATATTTGGTTTTATTAGGTGAGCTACTTATTACTCCATACACTCTCGGGAATTTCCTCCTCATGGTAACATGAAAACCTATAAAAAAGTATGTTTATCGAAAGACTATATTTTTGCTTTATTTTCTTATGTCACTTCAAGATGCAATACATGTATACTGAATATTTATCAAACAGGTTTTAATACACTTAAAAGGACATTGGACACTCAGTGATAAAAATAGGGTTGGTCACCTTTTCAAGCTCTCCCCTTGATGCGAACCTCATCTTGAAAGGATTTGCATGAATATTCCTCCTCATTACGTTATTCCACCCCTCTGTTGGAAATGTATAGGTTCTACCAGGGTAAGACGATTGAGACAGATGATTTTCCTGACACGTTAGTAATTAATTATGAAGGTTTTATAAAAAAAAAAAAAACCTTCTAAAACTGATTGTAATTGAAAAAACTCAAAGTACAGGAAGTTTAAAGAGATACATTTAATAAAACTAAAAGCTGGTAGTGGAAAGGTCCACTTTAAATTGACGTGTTTCATACACTTTTGTTTATGTATGAGAAAGCTAGAAGGTCATCAGCATTTCTCTATAGAGCATTAAGAGGCAGTTGTGGACTGAGGTATCTGTCAGCTGGAATGAAAAATGGAATTGTGGTCTCTGTCCAATGGAATGCCATGTGGTCTCTATCCAATGGAATGCCAAATGATGTCTGTTTATGGTACAGTTTGGTTTCTTGACAACCAAATGTAAATAATGAAAAGTTATAACACCTCCAACTTTTTTTTATCAGACTGTTAGCAACAGCGCCAGCTGGTGTCAAAAATGAGCTTCAGTCAAAGACTCTCCATAATAAGTAATAAGACAGATCCTACTGGTTAAATAATCAGCTGTAATAACTTTTGACTGTAACAAGTGTCCAGAGTGGGCGTATCCTTGTTTCACAAACACATACACACACAGAAATTAAAAAAAAAAAAAAAAAAAAATATATATATATATATATATATATATATATATAAAATTGTATGTATTTATTTTATTAAAAAACTTACTCTTCCTTCAAGAGCAAAAAAATCATATAAATACAGTACAGCATATGTGGCCATGTGAGACCCTCTAACTGTTTGGCAGGAATTCTAGAGTCTGATCAGAAAAAAATAAATCTGGGCTAATATACAAGCTTTAATTAGAAAATGGATTAACATCAGACCATAACAAAGTTAATTAGGATATCCCTCATTAAAAATCACTTATATAGGTAATTTTAGAAAAATAAATAGAATGTGGAATGTAATTTAAGACAAGCTCATTGGAATCAAGCTTTTCTTTCAAAAGCTGGCAGAGGACACACTTAGATTATACTGACATTAGTAACACTGATCCTTCTTATCATTCCTTATGACTGTCATAATTTAATTCACTCAGAGATCGGCTAATTTTTCTCATTGTGTTTTATTGTAACATTTATTGTATTTTCTAAAATTACATACTAAAAGCCTTCAAAATATACTGAGGCAAATAATTACAGAAGGGGAACTGCAGTCTTGCCTTTTTACTACACTGAAATAAAGAATGTACTATTAAGACGGCCAGGCATCACTACCCACCTTTTTTCCCCCAAAACCAACAAACCATAGCCCCCCATTCCCGAACCCTATAAAATAACAAACTTCAAAGAAACACACAGACACAGTAATTGATGGAAATAAAGAGATCACAGCTTTATTAAAATGGGTTTGACTATTTACCCTTGGAGGCTCCTTCTCCATCTAATGCTGGTCCACCAGGCCAACTTCTGGCATGGACACCATGTTCAGCCCTAGCAGCTAACATCCGGCATGGATGCCATGTCCAGCCCTGGCAGCCTGAGCCCTTGCGCCCAGCTGTCCACCAACCTGGAGGTATGTAGGGAACTCTCTGGCACTCACGGTCTACCCTGGACCTTAGTGGTGGCCACTCCTTTTGAAATCATGAGGGCCTGTGGATGTTGGTCCACACCGACACCTCCCCAAGCCCTCCCCTTACCTCAGTGCCACACAGCATTAGCCCATCCTGTTAACGAGGGGCCACCATGCAGCCAGCCCCAAAGCCAACCGGAACCTTCATAGGGCAGTACATGTTCCCTGTCAGCCAGGCCCTCTGGAAACTGTACCTTCTGAGGCTAAGCCACACTGAGCTGTATGCTGCCACCCAAAGAGGGGCTTCTAAGGTGTCCCTCTGCACCCCACCCTATTGCTGTTACCCCATACTAACCCCTAGGGCTGCGCCTAATGCACTGGTAAACAACTCCAAACCCTCAATATTTAGGCGCACACCATCTACCCTGTACAAGAAGAGTGTTGCAATATTACAAGGACATGCTTAAACCTCTTGGTATTCTGCATTTAATCATATGTATTCATGAACTACAAGGTTGGTTTCACATCTTATGTGACTAAATTAAATTTGAAATTCAATTTTGGCCACAATTTTTTATTAATAAATTACAATATTGAACAGACACATTTACTGAGACCTGCAATATAACTGAAAGAAGATATTTGTTTATAAAAGGTAACTAGCCAAACTAGCTTGGATTACAACAGAGGCATCCAAGAAGGGACATGATTACTGCAAATATATTTAATAAAAAGAACTCTGTGCAAATCTTTCCTTGAAGTGCTTGACCAAAAATAAGGATGCATCCATTAAGATTAGCGGAAATTTGCTGTCACCTACAACAAAGTCTGGGATATTATACAATTATAAGGATGTGGAATTATTTGCCTTGGGAGGCTGCCCTGACTCTTGTCAGACACATCACGTGTTGAGTACATGCATTGGATAGGATACCTTTTTAACAGGGCCAATTTAAGCCATGTGAAGGCACTGGGTAATGTATAATATAGCAGCCCCCTTATCAGCTTAAAGGGATAGTAATACTTTGTTTTATCTTTATTTTATTTTGTAGGCATTAAAAAAACATGAAGAACGATATAAATCTTATCTCTCAAACCTTTATGGTTTAAGAGATATTCACAAGCAAAGTCTCCCCCCCTGTTCAGCCAGATCAGAAAGGAGGTGCCCAGGTAGACTGCAGACAGGGACAATCTTCAGTTAAGATAAGGGAAAAACCTGAAAAACTTGTCAAGGGGGGAAGGGCTTTCATTGTTCTCATAGGAAGAAGATTGTCCCCTTCTGTTATCTGTCTGGTCTTACAACCAGATTCACATCTGAGAAGAGATGGCTTACACTAGGAAAAAGGGGCGGGAGGGGGAAACTTTGCTTGTGAATATCTCTTAAACCATAAAGGTTTGAGAGATAAGACTTATATCGTTCTTCATGTTTTTATAATGCCTACAAAATAAAATAAAGTTAAAACAAAGTATTACTATCCCTTTAACTGCTAGAGAAATGACACAAATCCATTGGAGACCTCTTTAGCATCCAAGGGAAGTAATAACTATATCTGTTTTCTCCTTCTGCTAAAATTCAGACTTTACACTTTGCCCCTCAGTACACGCAGTTCTAAATGCTTACACCTACCAGAGCACACATTGAGAAGACCGTATTGTATGCTACAGATCACGGGGAGAAGTAGGTACAGAAGATTCCAAACACTGATGTATGAGAATAGGTTATCTGACTGTGGGTTGGGCTCCCTTCAATGGGCCCTTGCATCTTTTTAGCTAAACATAATATAAAGTAATATAGCAATTCATTTCAAAGCAAAGAGGATGGTGTTTAAGTGAGAAATCAAATTGCCTTTTGGAGTCAATAAGGAATTTATTTTAGCCACCAGGGCATAATTCAAAATGGATTAAATGGAATCAACAAAAGGAGATCTGGCAGTTTGAATCTGATGTCTTTTTTTCAGCCTCATCAGCAATGAAACTCTATAAAATAAGAATGTCATTTTCTCCTGTTCATGTATGTCTAAATATAAAATAATCATGGACAAACATACACATAGAAAAAGTAATACAAATCACTGGATTTCATGGTACATTACATGTGTTAAATTACATGCCATAAACACAGCTCTACCATCGGAAAGACCTGGATTAACAGCAGGTGAAGATTAATATAAATATTAATAACTTAAAGCTAACCAGATAGTTTGAGAAAAGGTAGAGTTATATTTGTAAAACACAAAAGTACACTAACCATCTCTGGCTAAAGACTAGAATTTATTGGAGCATCAAAAAGTTAATAAATCTTGCTTATATTTTTTATTCTCCAACAATGAGAATCTACTGGAGCCTAGGGCATGAATTATAAACAATATTGATAAGAATATCCAATGCCAGTGGAATTTAGTAACATAGTAACATAGTAAATTAGGTTGAAAAAAGACACAAGTCCATCAAGTTCAACCTTCGCTTCATACCTCAGTAACTGAGAATTTTATAGCTTTCCTGCTACCAATTAAATTAGTCTTTATCAGACCTTCCTGATCAGCCTACTGATAAACAGTATAACTCTGTATGTTCCCTTTTGAAAGAAATGTATCTAATCTTCTCTTAAATGTATCCATTGTATCTGCCATAACTACCTCCCTGGGCAATGAATTCCACAATTTGACAGACCTTACCGTAAAAAAACCCTTCCGCTGCTGAAGTTTAAACCTCCTTTCCTCTAATCTCAAGGGGTGTCCCCTGGTCACCTGATCAGGCCTTGGAATAAATAGCTCACCGCAGAGATCCTTGTATTGACCTCTCATATACTTGTACAATGTGATAAGGTCTCCTCTTAGTCGTCTTTTCTCTAGAGTAAATAAACCAAGTTTGTTTAGTCGTTCCTCATATGTCAAGTCCTCCATTCCCTTAATTAATTTTGTTGCTCTCCGCTGTACCCTCTCTAGTTCTAGTATATCCTTTTTCAGAACCGGTGCCCAAAATTGCACTGCATACTCAAGGTGAGGTCTTACCAATGATTTGTATAATGGCAAAATAATGTTATCCACTCTTGCTTCAATACCTCTTTTTATGCAAGACAGGACTTTGTTTGCCTTTGCTACTGCTGTTTGACACTGGTCACTGTTTCCAAGTTTGTAGTTGACAAGGATACCCAGGTCTTTTTCTAGCAACGAGTCACCTAAAATTATTCCATTAAGTTTATAAGTAGCCTTGGGATTGTTTCCTCCCAAATGCATGACTTTACACTTCCCCACATTAAACTTCATATTCCACATGTTTGCCCAATCTGACATTGTATGTAAGTCCCTCTGTAGAGAGAAAATATCCTGTTCTGAATTAATGACTTAGCATAATTTAGTATAATCTGCAAATACTGATATTTTGCTTTCTATATCTATTTCCAGGTCATTTATAAACATGTTAAAAAGCAGAGGACCCAATACTGAACCCTGAGGTACTCCACTCTCCACTTTAACTATACTGGAGAATTTTCCATTTACAACCACACTCTGTTCCCTATCCTTCAACCAGTTTTGTATCCAATTGCAAAGGTTATCTCCTAGCCCCAGTTTCCTTATTTTATACACCAGCCTTCTGTGTGGTACTGTATCAAATGCCTTTGCAAAGTCTAGATATATCTACTGCCTTGCCATTGTCAAGGTTGCTGCTTACCTCCTCATAGAAGCTAAAAAGATTAGTTTGGCATGATCTATTCTTTATAAAACCATGTTGATTCGTGCTAATGATCTTATTTTTTGTGTTGTAATCCTGAATATAGTCCCTTATTATGCCTTCTAATAGTTTTCCCACTACAGAGGTCAATCTCACTGGTCTATAATTCCCAGGTTCTGTTTTAGTTCCCTTCTTAAATAGAGGCACTATGTTAGCTCTTCGCCAATCCTGTGGCACTGAGCCTGTGGTAATAGAATCTTTAAAGAGTAAATATAGGGGTTTTGCTAACACTGCACTGAGTTCCTGAAGAACCCTTGGATGTATACCATCAGGACCCGGTGCTTTGTCGGTCTTAATTTTGTTCAGTCTTCCCATGACATCTCCTTGAGTTAACCCAATATCTATTAATTGTATTGTTTTATTTGTTACTTGCGGAGGCTCTTCTACCAATCCTTGCTCCCTTGTATATACTGATGCAAAGAAAGTGTTTAAAACATCTGCCTTTTCCTTATCCTCACTAACCAACTCACCCATCTCATTTTTGAATGGTCCAATGCACTCCCTCTTAAGTTTTTTGCTATTTATATATTTAAAAAACTTTTTTGGATTAGTCTTGCTTTCCCTTGCAATTCGAGTTTCATTATCTATTTTTGCTACCCTTTTTGCAATCTTTGTTGCACTCCCTGTATTTTAAGAAAGATTGTTCAGTTCCTTCTGACTTAAATAATTTGAATGCTTTTTTTTCCTTGCCATTTCCTTCTTTACATGTGCAGTTAACCACATTGGCTGTGACTTACTTCTTTTGCACTTGTTCCCCATTGGTATATACAGTTGGGTACATTTCTGCAACCTAAAGTTGAATTCTGACCATTTTTCCTCAGTATTTTTGCCTTTAAATAAAATATCCCAGTCTATGTGTTGCATTGAAGCCCTTAACAATTTGAAGTTCGCTTTTTTAAAATTAAGTGTTTTGGTTGAACCTATACATTTTTGCTTTGCCAGACAGATCTCAAATGTAACCATATTGTGATCACTGTTTCCCAAATGTTCTCTTACCTTAATATTGGATACCATTTCTGTGTTATTAGTGATCACTAGGTCCAATACATTGTTATTTCTTGTCGGCGCTCCCACCATTTGTGACATGTAGCTTTCACGAAGTGTGTTCAAAAACCTGCTACCCTTAGCACTCTAACAGGTCTCATTTTTCCAGTTGATATCTGGATAATTAAAATCTCCCATAATTATAGTATGCCCAAGCTGGGCACCTTTCCTCATTTGCAATAGCAGTTGGGCCTCATCATTGTCATTGATATTTGGTGGTTTGTAGCATATACCCACCAGCACCTTTTTTTTTACCTTTTACACCACATTTAGTCTCTATTTCTACCCACATGGACTCCACAGTTTGGCCAGTTACCTCACTAATATCACCTCGCAAAACTGGATTTAGCTCTGGATTCAAATATAAGCACACACCTCCCCTTTTTCTATTAATTCTGTCTCTCCTAAATAGGGAATAGCCCTCTATATTTACAGCCCAGTCATGTGCATCGTTCCACCATGTTTCTGTTATACCAATTATGTCCAATTGCTCATTAACCGCCAGCAATTCTAGTTCTCCTATTGTATCTACCATACTTCTTGCATTTGCTAGCATACAATTGATTTTGAAGTCTTTACATATATTAATCCCTACATGCCTTTTTTCTTCACGTTCATTTACTAGGAGTTCCTCCCTACTGACTAAATTTCTCCCCACCTTTTCTCCACCCCCCTGGTCATTTACTTGGACCCGGTTCCTATCTGCTCTATCTACCCCATTTTTGCTATCTATTCCCACCCACCCCTTTCCTAGTTTAAAAGCTCCTCCAAGCTTCCTAGCATTCTCTCCCCTAAATGTTAAAATAATTTTACTGCCATGTATTGTGTATTCAGCTTTCATTCTTATTATGTATGAATTAGAAACCTAAGTTGTCTTTAAAACTTACATCCTAGAGCCACTCATTTAGCCAATAAACTTATCATTTGTACTCTACCAGTCTCCCACTTGGATGTTAGCATCATTCCATTGCATTCCAAATAAATAGCTGGTGAAGTCTGTACCACAAAATGAGTTACAAGAGAACTAACACCTTCTAATGATAACTCTCACTTACCTTACTATGGACTATGGACATCTTCAATCAGTCCTAGGTGCCATGTCCATGGAGGCAGACATGACAGATGCCAACAGGATCACAGGTCCTCAAGCTCTGTTCACTAAATATGGTAATTGTAAGGTTCAGGGGTATGTGCATTGTGAGCTTTTCAATACAATGAGCACCCAATGAGCACCCATGTGGTCCTCAAAAGGCTAATAGGTTCATACTCTGCCTTCTTCAGCTTGAAAAACTGGCAGCATTTATCATGTCTGCTTCAAATGACATGACATCCAGGAAATAGTTATACAGTTACATAGTTATTTAGTAAATTAGGTCACAAGTCCATCAAAGACACAAGTCCATCAAGTTCAACCTATGCCACAGAAATGAAAATTATACATAAAATTATATAAGCCTTCTCGACACCAAAATGAATATTAGTCTGTTTACCAGAACCTGTTTTACCTACTATGTTCCCTTCCTCTAGAAATACATCTAATCTGTTTTCAGGAGGGGGACAAATTAAAATTCAGGGCGGACTGCTCTGGCCTCTATTTAATTCTTGGATGCCTTTACATTTTGTTGATTTTATGTCTGCAAATATTAAACATGTCTTTGTAATAATGTATATCCATTCTGTATCAAAATGTTATATCTGTAACTGTTTCATGTGAGGCTGGTTTTGGCCGAGCCTGTTCATAAAAATATTTTGAAAAAAAGATACAGTCATTTATAAACATGTTAAATAACAGTAGACCAAGTACTGAACCCTAATGTACTCCACTGTCAGCTTTAATTTTATTGGAGACTTTTCCATTTACAATGATACTCTGTTCCCTATCCTTCAACAACTTTTATATCCATTTGCAAAAGTTAAAGCTGAACTATCATCAAAATAACATTGCCCAGGCAAAGGCATATTTTCATTAAGCTGAATAAGTCCCGCAATACTGAAGAAAAACATCTTCTTCGGCAGGCATTAGCTGCACAGAGCCTACAAGAGAAGCTCTGTGCGCCTGTTCTGTCAGTAACTTCCTGTACCTTAAGGTACCAAGGAAGTGAACGGTACAGACACCAACGGGCAACCAACGGGACTTATTCAGCCTAATGAAAGTATGCCTTTGCCTATTGCTGTGATAGCAATTGTTTGGGGTGCACTGTTATTTTGATGATAGTTCTGCATTTTAATGCTAGAAAGTTTTCCAACACATTGCAAAGCAATGCATTTGAGTTCTCTCTAACATTCAAGGGATGAAAATGCCAATTTAAATCAATACAAATATTTATTCATCCCCTGTGATGCCTTTGGTTTGCAGCAGACTTGTGCCACTTTTGTCTTTGTACATATGTACCCCTGTATTTTAATCTAAATCCTTTGGGTGGTCTAGGTTACAATCCCGCTCAATTGTTACAGACTGAATTTTTCTAACATCACCAAATATATCAAATTATTGTAACCTGTTGGGTGTGTTAAAAACCAATACATCTTTATGCATCTATTCCTAATGGAAAGGATATGGTTTCAGAACTAACATGGTCTATTGAATGTAAGATTAATTGAGTTGTTAGCAGTTATTCATTTAGAATTCTTTGAGAAGAAAATGATCCAATGTGGAGTCATTTGTGATTTTTATCTACTCAAGAAAGATCTCTCAGGTTAGAACTTGTAAACATCTGGTGCATGTATTCGGCCACCCATACAAAAACATGCAGCAAATCATAGTGGAACAAATACAGTGTACTGCAGAACTCTCCCAGGATTTGGAAGCATTCCAGTCTGTTATACCAATTATAGAATGATCTAGACTCATTCTGTGATGGTTCACTTTAGATACAAGTTTGCTCCAGTATTAGTTGCTTGGATATTTCTCAATAATGTTGTGTGTAACCTCCACATACTGAGGATGATGGACAAAGAAACTGACATAATTCTGGAGCAAGCCACCTGCAATATAGGCACCAGACAAATGGAAATGGCAATGCATGGAAATTTTTCTAGCATTCCACAGGTTTATGCAATGACTTGCATACCCCTCTGGCACTGTATGGGTTAAAACCCCATTAAAATAAATAGGAATTTGGAGAATTGCTTTGCACCCCATGGAACCTTAGCATGAATTGATTATCTAAATAACACAAAGCGCTAGCCTGCAAAGCTCCCTGTGTGCATAACCGCACATGCTCAGCAGAGACTGGCGGAACAATGCAGTCATGTGCAGTAGAGGCTGGTGGAACAATACAATCATGTGCAGTAGAGACTGGCCAAACAATGAAGTCATGTGCAGCAGAGACTGGCGAAACAATGCAGTCATGTGCAGTAGAGACTGGCGGAACAATGCAGTCATGTGCAGTAGAGACTGGCGGAACAATGCAGTCATGTGCAGTAGAGACTGGTGAAACAATGCAGTAGAGACTGGCGAAACAATGCAATCATCTGCAGTAGAGACTGGCGGAACACGCTGATTCAGAGAGGGGCACTCCGAATGGCTCACCGCATGTCTCTGCTCCCAGCTTCGCGGCAGCAGCCTGGGCCACTGGGTGGCACTTTAGCCCGTGTTTCATACTAGTATAACAATATGTTGGCATGAGGATAATATCAGAAAAATAACAACATTTATTCTAAGGTTTATTTCAGGGGTAGACAACCCTTCTTATTCCAGATGTGGAAGTTGTATTACTCCACAGATGGAGTGTCAATGATTGTCTACCACTGACTTATTCAAACCCTTATATGTTTATGTGATTGCGTATCATTATGTATTTGGTGTTTCTTTTAGTATCAAGTTGAGGTATTAGCTAAATGTCTTCAATGAACTGAAAAGCAATATGTTGGATTTATATCAATGGGACATTGTATTTGTTCCCTATGGTGTAATTAGTTTTCCCAATAATTGTTCCACTTTTGTTTTCCTCCATTTCTCCATTGTAACCCCCAATGCGTTGCTTCCCCTCTGGCACTCAAAACTTCTCTATATTTTTATCAGTTTTGGTATCTTGAACATATTTTTAACCCATTGCATTGTATACCCTTCTGGTCCTTAGCACTTTGAGTACCAGAGGGGTAAGCAACGCGTTGCGTTGCAATGCATTGCATACCCCTCTGGCACTCAAAGGGTTAAATGCAGAAACTGCTTCACATTTTTGCCATGAGAAATGTAAAACACTGCACTTTTCACTTTGCTTAGTAATTCCTGTGAACATTTTTTCTGCTTTTTTTCATTGAGTTGAAATCACTGATAATAATATATTCTCCCAAAGTGATCAAACTTTGTACAGTGGACTAATAATAAATGGGGTGTCATTTTACTGCATGTTGTCAGACTGTACTTGGGGAGAGAAAGAAGCTGCATTTTAATACTAGATAGTGTAGACAGACAGGCAAAGAAGGGCTCTGGAGTTGATTAAAATGAGTATTGTTGGTAGTTAGCTGTTCTGTGGGAATTGGTGTGAAGGGAGAATAAATAAATATAATTTTATGAATCGCAAGTGACAGAAAGGTGGGTAATCTGAGTTTCTGCCTCAGCTGACTGAGCCTCTACTGAGAGTGCGCCACTGTGATGTATGTGCCATACTTCACAAACAGACATCCATACATCAGACAATGAAGACAAACATACAGGCACAACCCGATATATTGTGTGTACTTACACACACCCACACACCAAGTACTACATTCCCAGGAAGAAGACACACATAAACTGAGGTATTGTGGTGCTGCACACCTGCATATCTGATGTGTGACTTGCTTATCCTTTATTACTAACCGCTGATCCTGAAGATAACATGTCTTTCCTCATCCTGAAATTTACTGTAAAAAGTAATACTACAGTCAAGTTTAGAGAGAAAGAGAAAGCTGCTGCTGAAATTTTGACACTAGATATGTGTAGAGACAGACACGCTGTCACGTCCTTACTGGCGTCTTGTCACCGTTTCTCTCCTTTGAGGACCCGTTTCGGCACTGCCTCCATCCCCACTTCTATAGTCCTTCGCGGTGACTATCCTTGCCCCTTCTCCGGATTCTGCCTATCCCATCTTCACCCCTGATTTGCTTCCACTATGCTCCAGCCCTCCTGCATCTTCACTGCCCATCTTCTGTCACCGCTACTGCCACCGGCCGGTCTGTCTGGGCCTTTTTCTCTGGGTATGCGCAGGAGTGGCTTCCAGTGCTCAGACTTAAAGGGGCAGTGTCTGCACACTACTGACGCATTAATATAGCATCCCTAGTAGTGTTTCTGCCTGTTTGATCTTAGTCTCTCTGTATGACCCTCAATGAACCTGACCTATCCTCTGCTCTCCAATTCCTGTGCTGTGTTTCCGTGTTGACCGTGGCTGCTCTTGACCTGGTCTTTTACCTGTTGATACTTGTTCTGGACCTCCTGTGTATGACCCAGTCTGACCTGAACTTGTCCCTGCCTGCTGATTTCGTACCATCCTCATTGATCCACCGTGTATGACCATGCTCGCTGCTTGACCATTCTCTAGTCTCCTGAGTGTATTTGTTCCTGTTGGAGACAGTTTCTCCCTGGGGATAAGAGGTAGTATAAATTGTTCTGAGGGGACTATCGGGGGAACCGTTCGGTTCAACCGGAGGGGTCTAATCTAGCTTTGCGGCTAGCACCTTTATCCTGCTAGGCCGCAGCAAAATCTCCTTAGGACAACCTCCGTACCCAAGCATCGTTCCCTAGCGCCGCTCCCCACCTATTCGCTCCTCTATCTCTTGTTGGATGAGTCACTTCTTCTCTGACCTCTTGGGAGATTTACTCAGTGTTACACATGCAAAGAAGGGGATCTAGGGTTTCTTATTATTATAGGGACTGTGAGTGTGATTTCTTTCTAGACTTGTACAGTTTAACAAAAATAATTTGACTTATAGGTGGCAGAGACGAACAGGAGATTCTTTGCCTGAGCTGCAAAAGACAGAAAGTGACAGAAACAAAAAACAGAGACTTACATCATAGATTATTTCATATGGACAAAACAGCAGTGCACTTCACATTCTAATAGCTTTGCTGTTTACTTTACAGTGAACATCAACAAAACCTTCATTATGGCCACCAAATGTATATTAGGGCAGGGGCAAGAGTAAAAGACTAGGAGGAGTGGATGGATGTGTATGTGGTGGTAATAAAGTTGTACTACAAAATCTATAAAGTGGAAGTCAGAGTCGCTCAACTAGGAACAAGCCTGAAATACAAATTTGCAGGCTCTCTAGGAATGGTGTCCTACCCAGGGTGCAGTCTCTTTTAGCCCACTAGTGCCTTTCACAGAGGAAATATCCTAAAGCATATCATATTGGTCCTGCCATATCAGCAGTCCATCTTCAGTTCTCTTCTGGCTACCACCCCCAGATGAACAGCCAGACAGAGTGTCTGAACCAGTCTTTGGAGTCGTATCTACGCATCCACTGCAATAATCACCAGGACAACTAGGTATCTATTCTCTCTCTGGCCAAATTCTCATAAAATTAACTGCTGCAATCTTCTCTGGGTTGTTCCCTGTCCTTTGCCGCCCTAGGGTACAACCCCTTGGTGGCCCATTGGTGTACCCTCCGTACTGCTCTTATCTCTGTCCAGACTCCTCAGAAGGTTACTGCTGACTGTCACTGCTCCCTGGCTTCGCTTTTCTCTCCACACAGAATGTCCATCTCCATCAAGCATCCATGAAACTGGGTCCTCGCTTTATAGGCCTGTTTAGGGTCTCCCAACCCCTGTCGTCTGGGGTCTACAGGCTGGTCCTTCCCCGAACCCTTCGGATTCACCTGGTTTTCCATGTCTCCTGTCTGAGGCTATGGATACCCTCTCATTTTCCACACCCCCAGGTGTCTTCTCCTACCCCGGTTACCATGCAGGGCCAAGAGGAATATGTATCGACAACATCCTAGACTCTCGGCTTCAATACTTGGTCAATTGGCAGGGCTATGGCCCCGAGGAGGGATCTTGGGTTCCTGCTTGTGATGTTCATGCTCCGGCCCTGCTCTGTCGTTTTCATCTCCGTTCTCCGTCTAAGCCAGCTTGAGGTCCTCCGGATGTAGCCCTTGGTGGGTCTGAGCCCCAGAGGCAAGTATACCCCCTAATGACAAGGAATGCAGGATAAGACTGCTAAGGGTGCTGGACCAGAGAACTGGAGAGCTAAGACAACCAAAAATCCTAACTCTCTCTAATGAAGTTTCCCCAAGCAGTTTCCCATTTAGTGTATATGAATGTTTCTTTCTACAGCCCAAATGCATAACCTTACATTTTTCTATATAAAATGTAATCTGCCAGTATCTAAATCCTTCTAGAGAGAAAAAAACTTCCTGCTCTGTATGTTTTATTGCACACAGTATAGTGTCATTAGCAAAGATTGAGACACTAATTTCAGTTAATAAAAGATTAAAAAGCACTGGACCCAGAACTAGAGGTGGCCGAAAAGTGAGAAAATTTCCAGCATGACACTATCACAGTCCCCGTGTTTGCTGTCAATCTCTGTGATGATACTTGTGCATTGGTAGAGACTGATTGGCCCGCCCAGGATGCGCCTTTTTATACTGGGCCTTTGGTACTTGTCAGCTGCCCTTTCGTGGTGTTCCCGATCCTGCGCATTTGTTGCTGTGTTCCTGACTTCTGTGTACCGACTCGGCTCGTCTGACCCTTCTATGTTCCTGCTCCATGATTGACCCGGCTCTGGCTGACGTTCCTGCTCCGTGATTGACCCGGCTCTGGCTGACGTTCCTGCTCCGTGATTGACCCGGCTCTGGCTGACGTTCCTGCTCCGTGACTCGACCCGGTTCCAGCTGTTGTTTCTGTTTCCTGATTGTTCCTGTGCTCCAGTGGCATCTCGTCGCCTACCGGCGACATTCTGGACAGTGTTGATTGTTCACTCTGACTATCACTTCTCTCTAGCTGAGCTGTTGCCTCCGTTACCGAGCCAGTCTATAGTGTCTTGCTGAGATTACACTTATTGAGCCTGTGCCTTTTGACCGAGCCTATCCGTTACACTAGCAGAGCAGTTTCCAGTGTGTGTGCGTTCAGTCCTTGGTTGCACCTCCGGGTGCTTATGGGCGTTCCATTGCTCTTGCATTGTGTTGCTCCATGATGGCACCGGAAGGGTGTCTTAGCTCTGGCCCCAAGTGCTCATTGTGTTACGTATCTATTGCACTACCAGTGCATTGGCTTTCAAACAGCTTGGGCAGTGTTCCTCTGTTATAGCACCTTGTTGGTGCTTGTGGCTCAGGTCCCGTTGGTACACGCAGGGTTCGTTTATTGTGATAATAAAGGCGCTCCAGGTTCTGGGTTTTGCTCCAGCAGTGGCCTCTCTCTGATACTTCACCCTCCGGGGTATTGGCTCAGCTCGGATCATCTGGCTGTGGATTTTGGGCATCCTATTATACAGCTATTTGAGAGTGATCCAGTTCAGACGCTTTCTGCACTTTTCCTTGCACTTTCCAGAGACTCATATCACTTATTGCGCGTTGGTCAATTATCATCACAGAGACTGATCTGTTGCTCTAAGCATTAACCCTTGGTACTACATTCTCTCTGACCATGCTGGTAGCTTCCTTCTATTGTGCCAGAATTACTGTCATTACTTGTATTACCTGTCTTGGCCCCCAGGGGCGCTGTTCTTTAATTTTATTTTCAATAAAACTGTGTTTTTTGCTTTTAACCATTGTCTGAGTGTCTGAAAACCGTAACAGACTTTTCTCGAAAAATGGACAATTTTTCGCTTTTCTCGTGAGAGTTTTCTCCTTTTCTCCAATGTAAAATGTTCCTCCCTTTAGCCTATTCTAGCAAATGTTTTGCCTATTCCAATACATTTTTCTTCTATTCTAACATATTTTTTCACCTATTCCATCATATTTTTCTCCAATTCTAACACATTTTTTCACCTGTTCCAACACATTTTACTCTTATTCAAACACATTTTTCTCCTATGGTGCAACATTTCCCAGCACAATATTGCTTCGTCCCCACTCAAGATTAAGCCCCACCTTTTTTAATGCAAATAGCCTCATTGATCTCTCCCCAGCAGCACCACAGGAGTCCCCTCAAGGGACTCCACAAGACAAATTTCCCAGGTATGAATATACTTCCCACTGCTATTTAACTCTGACAGGGTTGCCAGAGCCCACACCACTACACTCAGAACCTCCACATTCTGGGGATGAACAAGAGCCGCATCCTACAGAGACGGGGGGCCTATTATTGTGTCTGTTCCACCCCGTGTGTGTATGCATGTCTGTGACATGTGTGTGTGTGTGCATGCATATCTGTTGCATGTATGTGTCTGCATATCTGTTGTGTGCGTGTGTTTGCGCATATCTGTTGCATGCGTGTGTTCATGTCTGTTGCATGTGTATGTGTGTGCAAATATGTTGCATGTGTGTGTGTGTGTGTGTCTGTTGCATGGGAGTGTCTGTGTGCATGCCTGTTCCATGTGTGTTTGAGTGTCTCTCACTGTGTGTATGTGTCTGCCTGTGTTGCATATGTCTAGGTGTATCAGGGCGTGTGCATTTCAGACACGGATGCCCAACGTTCATAATTTGACGGCAAATGCCATCCCACAGGGGTGGCAGTAATGAGGAGATATTTTAATCTCCTCCATACTCCCAGTCCTGGAGATACAAGGGGGCAGGATTTTGACAGATGTGGTAAAAAATATCTGCAAAGATTTTACTCTCCCTCAACATCCGCCTCAACAACCAAAAAAATATGGGCGACACACTATCACGGTGCCCATGATTCTAGCGTCTGGGCGTCATTGCTACTTCCAAGTTTACTATCGCACTATTCTTACTGGCTATCGAGCTCTGGCTCCTCCCAGGGCTTGCCTTTATAAACTCTTTCCTGTCATCCTTATAGTGCCCTTTCGTGGTGTACCCGTACCTAGCGTTTGTATCACTGCTTGTTCCTGTTCCGTGTATGACCCGGCTCACCTGACTACGCTCCTGTGTTCTTGACGCTCCTGTGATCCGGTTTCGTTGCTGACTAAGGACTGGCTGACTAGCTCCGTGTGTACCGACCTGGCATGGCTGAGTATCCAATTCCGTTGCTGACTATGGTCTGGCTGACTATCTCCGTGTGTACTGATCCGGCTTGGCTGAGTATCCCATTCTGTTGCTGACTAAGGACTGGCTGACTATCTCCGTGTGTAATGACCTGGCATGGCTCAGTATCCTATTCCATTGCTGACTAAAGTCTGGCTGACTATCTCTATGTGTACCAACCTGGCTTGGCTAGGTATCCAATTCCACTACTGACTAGGACTGGCTGACTATTTACAGATTGGGGCAGCGCTGGCTTCCGATCTGTCAGGGTGCACACCCTGTGTTCTATTCCACCTACTTTCACTGTCTAATACAAATACTGTGCCTGCCTGGCCTGTCTATCCCCATATTCACCAGGGGTCTGTAGGAGGCTGGTCCTGCCAGTGTCCTGTCTGTGCTGCATCCGCTAACACTAGAGTTCTAGGGATTGGTCACTGCCAGCATTCTGTCTGTGTTGCTTCCACTAACCCTAGAGTACTAAGGATTGGTCACTACCAGAGTCCTGTCTGTGCTGCCTCCGCTAACCCTAGCGTTCTAGGGATTGGTCACTGCCAGAGTCCTGTCTGTGTTGCCTCCACTAACCCTAGCGTACTAGGGATTGGTCACTGCCAGAGTCCTGTCTGTGCTGCCTCCGCTAACCCTAGCGTTCTAGGGATTGGACACTGCCAGAGTCCTGTCTGTGTTGCCTCCGCTTACCGTAGCGTTCTAGGGATTGGTCACTGCCAGAGTCCTGTTTGTGCTGTCTCTGCTAACCCTAGCGTTCTAGGGATTGGTCTCTGCCAGAGTCCTGTCTGTGTTGCCTCTGCTAACCCTAGCATTCTAGGGATTGGTCACTGCCAGAAGGGCTTAAAATGTGAAGTCCTTTGCTACTAGCCAGACCTGAAAAGTTACTCTCCACTGCAAGCTATAACATACCCACCAGGGTTGAATTTCTACTCGCCAGGGCTGAATTTTCACTCGCCATTGGCTAGTGGCGAGTGTAAATTTTGACCCCTGACTACCAGTGTCCTGTCTGTGCTGCCTCCGCTAACCCTAGCGTTCTAGGGATTGGTCTCTGCCAGAGTCCTGTCTGTGTTGCCTCCGCTAACCCTAGCGTTCTAGGGATTGGTCACTGCCAGTGTCCTGTCTGTGCTGCCTCCACTAACCTTAGAAGCCAATGGGAACCACATATTCCTCAATTCTGACACCATGGCCTATGTGTCACTGGTTAGCATGGATGACCTGATCTACCACTGGCTGATGACCCTGCTCCTTTTGTGTCAGTTGATGAGGTTCAGTTCTTGACACCATCATACCCTTGGCATCTTGTGAAGCATCCTAAAGCCAAAAAAAATAAAAGACTTGATAGCTAACAGCTGGTCTGGATATCCTATGACATTTATACCCATGTAATCCATTAACCAAATGCCCATTGCTGTGGGAACAGAAACTATTTTCATATTATGGATAGCCTACAGCTCTTTATCTTTCCTGGTGTAGCATTTCCTGTGTAGGGATGAGTATTTAACATGTCCTATTCAGTGGAATATGTCTAGGAGACTACTACATGTGTGCATTTAGGTATAAGCTGTAGTCTTCCCAAACATCCATAAATATATATTCTACTCTTTGGTATAACCCTCCCATGCCCCACCCTACCCCCAAAAAAAGTATAATGACTAATTTTGAAAAAACTGAAAAGTTTGCATCTTAGAAAAGAATAAAGAAAAGAAACATGCAAGGATATATGAATATTGAGATATTAAATTATAAATGATATATTTTACAGTGAATTTGTTTTTTTGGCATAATACTAGCAATTACAGATAATGAGAATGCTGATTTACAGTGTAAGCTAACTATGATAAGATATCAAAATTGGCATGGAAAAGAAGGAGATTAAGTGGAAAACATATCACTACAGATTAGTATTAGTCACGAAGGTCATCATGCCAGCAAATTACCTCATCACCTTGTGATTACATGACTGAAAACTAAATTATCATTTTTAAGTTTGACCCTACTGGAAATATTGATAAGTTGCTGTAACTCATCTTTATGTACTTGGCTATTAAAGAAAACATGCTGACGTGATCTGGTACAATGTATTTTACTCTGCATGCTATGATCTTTTGTAAGGTGCTAACAGTAATTTTGTTCTGCATGTTATGATCTTTTATAAGGAGCAAGGTATAAAGTACCTTGTAAAACTGGTATCTGTCATAGTTATTGTGGTTGAAATACAGGTAAGTCCATCAGGATCTTGTCTCAAAAGGTGAAACTTCTTTGCTGATCCAAAATAGCAGATACCCATCATGCACCAAAATACCTGTGACATAATAAATTATTTTTACACTTTTTCCTCCGGTTTCAAAACTGATCCAACCCTTTCTGGCAGTACTGGATAAAGTGCTAATAAGAAATGAGGAAATAAGGGAGAAATAAAAACTCAAATTGATTTAATGAGGCTTTTGACATCTTGAATTTTAGAGAGGGCTCTAATATATTCTGAAGCAGTGCATTGGAGACGCCTCTATTATTCATGTGGTTAAAAACCTAATTCACATAAATTTGAAAATGAAAGGGCCAGCATGCTGATGTGTGTGTGTGTGTGTGTGTGTAGCACTATGACATACTCTGTGATATGTAGATCCGATGTCCTGGGCACATATCTATATGGCTGGTAGACATCCCCTTGTTTCTATCCTAATGGGTAACAGACGAGTAAACAACACATTGCAAAAAATGCTTTGTGTACTTCCCTGTAAGGCTAAAGATCAATGGGATATTGATAATGTAGCTGTTGCATGACAAGCAGTTAGAGGGTGCTTCTAAAACTCCTGTCATCCTTTCGCGCAGGCATCCATAGCATGACCCACCATGGAACAGAGGATTGTCCATCTGACTCTACTGAAGCTTTAACTCTACTTCCATGAAGCTCAACCCCTGATGTTCTCTAGTACTTGTGTTTGTGATTGATGCAATGTTTAACTTGATGCTTGCAAAATCAGCAAATAATGGCACACCCTGCTTGGCACATAATTTCCCATGAAAAGCTCGGATTTTCCACATTTTTCACCTAGTTCATTGCATTGAAATCAATGGGAAGAAAAAAATGTCCTCACCACACAAAAGTTTTCTCTACTTTGTAAAAGGATGTCAGGCTCTCGTAGCATGCCATTCTGTGTTTGTGAGAAGAGAACAGATGAGAGTTGGTACTGTGTTAGCCGTAGAAATAAAGGAGGCAAATATAGTTCTTGATGCCTTTATTGGCTAACTAAGCAGATTTAGAATGCAAGCTTTCCAGACCTTATGTCTCTTCTTTAGGCATGTTATACAGGTAAATATGAAAACATGTCTGTTAAATACAAGCACACATTGCTTTGTTTAGAATGGAAATCAGATAAGAGAACTCAGCCCAGATCCAGATACTTTGATCAGTCAATGGTAAATTGCAGTCTTCCTCTGAGGCTTTAGAAGTATTAAGATGCCAGTGGGTCTGTTGGAATGGTTAATACATTAAGTGATAATGTAACAAGAATTCTCTGTCTATGATTTATCTGTATAACATGCCTGAGGAAGAGACCTAAGGTCTTGAAAGCTTGCATTCTATATCTGCTTAGTTAGCCAATAAAGGTATCAACAACTATATTTGCCTCCTGTGAGAGGAGAAAGCAACATGCTTTTTGATCTAGAGAAGATAGGCAAATAAAGTAGAATTGAAGTTTAAGGAGTTTTTTAGGTAGGACATTTGTTCTTGGCATTAAGAGAGTCTGGGGGCACTCTGGGGAGAAGAAGGTTGACCCCAAATACCACCAAATTCCATGTGACTGACACAGGCTGCTGGGGAACAATTTGCTTGCTATCTTCCAGTTATTGACTCTGTGCTGGGGAAGTCTGGGCAAATAAGTGGTTGATTTTGTCTTTCAGTATAATTTTATTTGGATATCCTGTGATAAAATAGGGTGAACAACTTAAAAAAAAAATATATATATATATATGTGTGTATATATATATATATATATATATATATATATATATATAGATACATATATATTAATAAAAAAATAATAAATATAATAAAAAAGTAAACAAAAAAATAAAAAAGAATAAAGAAATAAACAACTAAATATATTAGGGGATAGCTGATGGGGCTAAGGGAAGACATCACACTCCATCAGTTGTGTTGTGTACTGTAGAGTAAAAACACACACACAGTAGTTGTAATGTCCAGCATTGCAGGGACAAGAGAATAAAGTAGCAGTTAAAAAAACTGACTGCAGCAATTGTTGCTGCAGTGTGTGTAATAAATGATGATGATGCCTCTCCTCCAATGGAGGATGCAGTTTTTCAAGGTCCCAGCAAAACTTCCAGCACCCCCAGTGCCAGTACAAAATAAGAACCATATAAGAAGACATATATAAGAAGAACACTGAAGACGACAACAAGTCACATTCTAGTGTTGATTATGGCAATAGCATAATAGAGGAAGGTGTAGCAGCTGAACCTTCTGCTGCATCAGATAGTGGGACAAACAAGCACCAAAACACCTATGCTGAAAGTAATAGCTAACTTTTTGAAAGCAAAAGTAAAAACAAATTGTTTGAGAACTCTAAAAGCTTAGAGAAATACAAGGGAAGTGGGCAAGAAGTGTCAGGTGATGCTGATGCTGCTGAGGATGACCTAATGATGACTGATGATGATGATGATGATGCAGATCTAGAATATATCCCTCCAGCATACTACTCTTGTTCAGATACAGATGAAGTTGAAAGTGAGAGAGATGATGATGACATGGCCATAAAGTTAGCAGAAAGGCAAAGGCTGAATCTTCCACCACTGAAAAGGAGCAATGTGCTTGTTTATAAACTGTTTGAGAAAACCATTGGAATGTCTGACCCTGGACAAGCAAAGATGGCTAAAAGTACACAGTTACCCTATCAGTCATCATCAGGATCTTTGCCTCTTCCAAGTCCAAGTCCCACTCAGCCACATACAGTTGAGTACCCAGCATCAACAACAACAGCAACACAGGTTATAAATATCCACAATGTTAGATATGATGAGTGCCTCTGCTGCTGCTGAAAGTGTTGAACCTTTGACACGTAGTAGTAGTAGCAATAAAATTTCATCAACATCTAGCCCCAGTAGTAGTAGCAGCACCTCAGAAACCCCTCATGTGTCAGAGAGTGTGCTACTGCCAACATTTAGTTCATTCTAAATAACACCTATGGCTCCTGATGCAGAGGAGAATGATTACTCTGGCTTTGGTGTAGGAGATAGCAAGAGTCATAGACTGCCCACACATGCTGCCTCTACCTCCACCACCTCCTCTAGTTATGTTGTTAAAGCAAAAAACCTCCAGGGTTCTTCTGCCATGTCCTGCCAAACCCACTCTGACTGAGTTCTTGGGAAGGACAGCCCTTCCAAGTATCAAACCTTTTTCTCTCATTTCTCCGTATCTATGGAATGCTCTACCATCCAACCTGTGCCACTGCACCTCTCTGATGACCTTCAAATATCACTTGAAAATGCACCTCATGGATAAAACCTCAACATACTAGAAAGGCACTGATGCTGAACAAAGAACGCTCTTATAAATTATTTACTTTACTGATGTCCTCTACCATCATCAGAACTAGCACTGTATTCAGCACTTGACCCTTATGTACTCTGCATGTCTCCCATTACCACTTTAGATTGTAAGCTTTTGGGCAGGGAACCTCGCACCCAATGTTTCACTCTAAAAAGCACTTGTAACCCTGTATTGTGTAAAACCTTAAATTGTAAAGCACTGCATACACTTGTGGCGCTATATAAATAAACATATTAATTCAGGAGTAAAAAAACTTCACAAAACAATCCCAAAGTACACCTGTGGAATGGCAAGATGTTGGCAGTGGACATGCTGCCATATTCTTTTGTCTAAAACCGAGGTTTCAGAGAACTGATGTCATGTCTAGCTCCACTCTGGAATATCAGAAGCTGCAGTTATTTTTCCAGGATGGATGTGACTGAATTGTACAAGCAGGTAGTTAGTGTGGTGCGCAAAGGGCTGAAAAGTGCTTATGGCAAGAAAATACACCTGACAACAGATATGTGGGCAAGTTGGCAGAGCACAGATTATATGACTGTGACTGCTCACTGGGTTCCCTCCCACCACCAACAGTGGGCAACAATAACTTACAGCATCAGATGACAGCCAGTAATTGCTTCTGGTTCTGGTAGTGAGATTAAAAGGCAGCAGCAGAAGGATAGCCCATACCATCGGCACGCCATACAGAGTTTTGAGAAACAATCCCACGAAGCTGTACATGTTCTTAGGAAGTTTGAGCAGGTGATAGAGGAATGGCTTGTACCCCACTCCTTAAAAGCTGGTTTTGTGTCTGCTGATAACAGCTCCAACATAATCTCTGCTTTGAGAATAGGTCATATGGTGCATGTGTCCTGCTTTGCCCATGTGCTAAATTTAATTGTCACCAGATTCCTAGAAGAATCCAAAACCCTCAGATAGATGCTTACTATTGCCTCCAAAATCTGTGCTCATTTTAGTTGCTCTTACAGTGCACACAACACTCTATATTCCATAAAAGAGAGTAACAACCTGCCCCATCGCCAGCTGAAAATGGAGGTCCCTACCAGGTGGACTTCCACATTGTACATGCTAGAGCATTTATACGAGCAGAATAAGGCCATTAGTGAGTGCACCATACAAACTGGAAGGCTTTGAAGGGAGTCTCTTTGTCAAGTTGTCAATGGCAACTAATATGAGATGTATGTGAGTTGCTGAAGCCTACAGCAACAAATGCCTTGAAAATTGTGTTAGCATGCAGAGTGCCTTTGTCCTCTGCCCACAACACCTGCTTATGTGACACTGAAACATATCCATGATGATGTTAAGTAATAAAAAAATAAAGTACAACCTACAATGTGGCAGATATGTATGGTAGTGCTGGTGGGGGATGCTACAGCAGTTTTTACCATTGTCATGTTCGAGTCAAATCGTTATCCTCCTTCTCAGGTTATTGACACACATTACTTGGTCATAGCAGTGATCCCAAGTATGGTAGATGGTGGAAACCCTTCTTCACATCCCTCCTCTGCCTCCTCATCTGTGCTGCTGTTAATATATTTGTTGTGTGGTTTCTGCTACCTCATACTCAGATGGTATGAGATGTCGGTTCATTTTTAAGAATGTTAGTCTCCCAACATTGCTGCTTGATAGTCGTGTCCTGCGTTCATTGACAATATAACCAGCCACACTGAAAACCCTCTCAGATGCAACACCTGCTGGAGGACAACTAAGGGTTTCCACTGCAGTACATGTCAATGCTGGTCAAACACACTGCTTTGTTTGCCAGTATTCCATGGGGTCATTGTTTCTCCCTAAAATGTAGCTGTCCTGCAAGTACGCAGAAACCATCTCACATGCAGTGGGACAACTGCTAAGAGTGACACGTTATTCCTGTGTGTCAGTTACCAACCCATACGCAGGGAGCAAGTCCCAAAGAGTTGTGCCACCACCACCACCACTACCAATGTTGGGTTTTTGCCACCCCTGCTGAGACTCATGATGAATTGCTCTGTGTTCAGAATGGGATATTCTGGTTGATGATGTAGCTGCTTCTGCTGGTTGAAATGCTTTGCTGCCTTCCTTTTCACTATACTGCCTAGATGTTTGTTGTGCCCTCACTTTCTCCCTCTCATCCTCCACAATGCAATCCTTCACTCGATCAATAAGCATATCTCAATATTCCTTGACTTAATCCGATTCCTCAGAGAGTTGCTGTTGATCGCCATGACTCATCGTTGTGACAAACTGCTGATGGCCCTTTGGCAGAAATTCTGAAATTTTGTGTTTAAAGTGGGGATCCAGCAAAGTGGCAAGAATTTATTCCTCATTGCTTTTAATGGACACTATGCAAGGATCTTGTTCAAAGCACGCTAACATGTCCTTTACCAGCTGGTGCATGTCTGTATTGTCATTCTGGCAAGAATCCTCAGCCATCCTCAAAACTTTTTTCTGCAATAAAAACATCAGTGGTAGAATTTCACTGGTTCCTGCCCCAATGCGACTCACCAGCATGGTTGCCTCGTCAAAGGGTTTCAGCAGCTCACATACATCACACATTAATTGCCATTGGCTAGGTGACAAAGAGGCTTCCTCCAAAGCCTTCAAGTTTCGCATGGTGTACTAGCAAATGGCCTTATTCTGCTCGTATAAATGCTCTAGCATGTACATGGTGTAATTCCACTTGGTAGCGACCTCCATTTTCAGCTGGTGATGGGGCAGGTTGTTATGCTCTTGCATGGAATATAGAGCATTGCCTGCACTGTAGGAGCGACTAAAATGGGCACAGATTTTGTGGGAAATAGCAAGCATCTCTTGGAGTGTTTCAGATTCTGCCAGAAATCTGGTTACAACAAAATTTAGCACATGGGCAAACCAGGGCACATGCACCATACCACCTATTCTCAAAGCAGCGATTATGTTGGAGCCGTTATCAGCAGACACAAAACCAGCTTTTAAGGAGTGAGGTACAAGCCATTCCTCTATCACCTGTGTGATGGCCCCCGTAGTAGGCAACCGCCCCTGTAGCGTTAGGGGGAGCCTACCAGGTCATTTACACCGGACCGGCCTCAGAAGACCACTGGACAGACCTGGGCCTTTTGCCACTGGATCTAGCTGCACCACCCAGAGGAGGAGCGGTCAACCGGATTGGAAGACCTCCAGGTGCAGCCAGCCCAATGGAGAGCAGTGATCTGGGTAGGGACTCATACTTCTACCCACTGGAACAGGTCACTGCAGAGCAGGTATCATCCACTCTGCTGCAAAGTCTCTGCTGGGCAGGCACTAACCCCTCTGCCTTGCTCTGGGAAACAGGTTCAGTCCCCTCTGTGACGACGATGCCTCCTCCTGGCAGGAACTCGCCCCTCTGCCCTGGTAAAACAACACCACCTATAACAAAGAACGTTTGGCTGCACGGGCCTGGTGTCATCAATCCCCACCCCCAATAACAGAGCCTAAACATCTGCGTCAGGTGGTAGAAAAACACACCCCTAAGTTTATTGAAATGAAATACCAGGCCTTTCACAGCCTTCATTTAACTTGTGGTGACAAGAATATAACAAAATGTAATAATACACAGAAGACACGACATACAACAAACATAACAGGGAATAAAAATGTTGTGGTGTAGGATGAGGGAGTATAATGAAAACATTGGAGAGAAACTGAAGGTCCCAGAATGCAACAGTGACATATCTGCATACTCGCATGGGACACAGCAATGCTGCAATGTAGGTCACCAACCAATAGATGGCAGTGCACCCACAATGCTGCTATGCTTGTTACCAACCAATAGATGGCAGTGCATAGCACAATGCTGCAATGCAAGGTTCAACCAATAGATGGAGAGGTTGAGTTCAAAGGACTCGAGATAAGAAAAGTCCATAGCAGATGTATTGCTGGAATGTCCATGTAATCCCACAGTCCTCATATATCACAGGGACATGAAAGTTTAACCTCTGGTTACTTTACAACCTGCTCAAGTTTACTCAGAACATCTACAGCTTTTTGGGATTGTTTCTCAAAACTCTGTATGCACAAGGTGGCATGACGATGGTATGGGCTATCATGCTGCTGCTGCTGCCACGTTTTAGTTACACTGCCACAACCAGAAGCACAATTACTGGCTTTCACCTGATGCTGTAAGCTAGTGTTGTGACTGTTGATGCTGGAAGGGAAACCCAGTGAGCAGTCACAGTCATATAGTCTGTGCTCTGCCAACTTGTCCACATATCTGTTGTCAGGTGGATTTCCTTGCCATATGCACTTCAGCCCTTTTCCCACCACACTAACCACCTGCTTGTACAATTCTGGCACAGCCGTCCTGAAACAATAACTGCGGCTCGGGATATTCCAGTGTGAAGCTACACATGACATCAGTTCTCTGAAACCTCGGTTTTCTACAAAAGTATACAACAGCATATCCATTGCTAACATCTTGGCAACCTTACTATTCCACAGGTGTACTTTGGGATTGTTTTTGTGAAGTTTTTGACTCCTTCCTAGGAACTCAGTCAGTGTGGGTTGGCAGGACATGACAGAAGAAGCCTGGAACTTTTTGCTTTAGCAACTTGACTAGAGGAAGTGGTGGTGGTAGATGCAGCATGTGAGGGCAGTCTATGACTCTTGCCATTTCCTACAGCAAAGCCAGAGTCATCATACTCCTCTGCAGCAGAAGGTGTTATTTGTGCTGAACTAACTATTGCCACTGGCAGTATCACACTCTTTGACACATAAATAATTTTACTACTTCTTTTTTCTGCCCTAGAGCACTGAGAACTTTGTAAAGTGCTTTTGCAGTTGCTAGTTGTGGCCCCTTTGGCCTGCTGATAGTATGTCTCCCAGTCAGACCTGTGGTTGTGCTTCAGGTGGGATCTCAAAGAGGAGGGGCCTAGGTGTGAGCCTGCTTTCCTCCTGCTCATGTGCTTTTTGCACAGACAACAGATAGCAACATGCTTAGCTTGAGGATCCTGATTTAAGATTCTCCATACTGTAGACTTCATGGAATGAGGGGTTCCTGAGGTGGTGGTGGTGCTGCTACTACTACTACTGGGGCTAGTTGTTGATGTAATTCTACTGCCACTACTACTAGGTGTCAAAGGTGCAGCACTTACAGCAGCAGAGGCACCTGTCATATCTAACACTGTGGATGTTAACTTGTGTTGCTGTTGCTGGGTACTCAAAACAGGTGTGTGTGGCTAAGTGGGACTTGGACTTTGAAGAGGCGATGATGGTGATGATGACTGATAGGGTGACTGTGTGCTTTTTGACATCTGTGCTTGTCCAGGGTCAGACTTTCCAATGGCTTTCTCAAACAGTTTATAGACAGGCACAGTGCTCCTTAAAATTGGTAGAAGATTCAGTCTTTGACTTTCTGTTAACCTTATAGCCCTGTCATCATCCCCAATCTCAACTTCATCCGTATCTGAACAAAAGAAGGATGTTGGATATATTCTCGATCTGCATCATCATCAGTCATCATTAGGTCATCCTCAGCAGCATCAGCATTGCCTGACAGTTCTTGTCCACTACTACCCCTATTTTCCTCTAAGCTTTAGAGGTCTCAAACAATTTCTTTTTACTTTTACTGTAACAAAGTTCCCTACTACTTGGGTGTTTTGGTGCTTGTTTGTCTCACTATCTGATACAGCAGGCAGTTCAGCTGCTACACCTTCCTCTATTATGCTGTTGCCAGCATCATCAACACTTGAATGTGACTGGTTGTCTTCTTCAGTGTTCTTCTTATATGGTTCTTTATTTCTACTGGCACTGGTGGTGCTGGAACTAGTTTTGCTGGGACCTTGACAAACTGAATCCTCCCTTGGAGTAGAAGTATTGACTGCACACACTGCAGCTGTATGATGCCTTGTCTAAGCCCAGTCAGCTGTCTGTCACTGTCACCTAATATATTTAGTTTTTATTCTTTTTTTATTTATTTATTTATTTATTTTAAGTTGTCCACCCTGTTGTCTTATCACAGTCTGTCCCAAAAAAATTAAAACTGAAAAACAATATCAACAACTTCTTTCCCCAGACTTCCCCACCCAGAGACAATAACAGCAAGATCACCAAGCAAATCTGCCCCTAGATGCCTGTGTCTTGCCAGTCAGTCACATGGAATTTTGAAGTATTTGGGGTCAACCTCCTTCCTTTCTTCTTCTCCCCAGAGTGCCCCACTGACTCTCCTAACAGAACAAATGTCCTACCTAAAAGATTCCCTAAACTAAACTTAATTTCTCCTATCTTCTCTAGCTCAAAAAACAAAAGAAAATACACTCTGTTTCTTTGAAAAAAATATATACATATATTAATGAAAACAAATGTAATTGCATTTGATTTTTGATTTTCACTGTATGGTAATATCCACAAAGAATCGAGTTCATCTTCACTTTCAAGATGACAGTAATGGTGTAAATGCATATAATACACAGTATTTAAAAGTTACTAAATGAATACAAATGTCAGACTAAGAGCCATCTTGGCTTGCAAGACCACAAACAGCATGGGTTTACAGCAGGGAGATCTCGTCAAACTATATCTACAACAGGGTTGACATTCCTGGGGCAATAAACCATGGCAAATGATTTAGGTAAATTAGAAGAATGGACAAGAGTGTGACAGCTGCAGTTTAATAAATAAATAAATAAATAAATGTAAAATAAAGCACTTGAGACATAAAAATCCAAGGAAAAATATAGTATTAAGCATATTGTGCTGTCAGAGACAACGGAGGAAATGGATTTGGGAGTAAATATTTCAAATGACTTATAGGTAGGCAGGCAATGTAACAAAGCAGTGGGGAATGAGAGCAGGGTGCTGGGTTGTATAGCTAGGAACATTAGTAGCAGAAGGACATAGATACTGTAGAGAAAATTCAGAGAAGGGCTACTAAAATGGTGACTGGAATACAGGAAAATAAATATCAGGATAGAGTAAGGACTGCAGCTATTACCTTCCCTCAACAAATAAAGAAAATATTATTTAAAATAAATATTTATTATTATTATTATTATTCTTTATTTTTATAGCCCCAATTTATTCCACAATGCATACAGAGATAATAAATAGTACAAATCAAATACGGAAAACAAAAGGATCAGACGGCCCTGTTTGTGAAAGCTTACAGTCTAGAGAAATTCTATGGAGAAAAATATCTACTAAAACAGTGGTGTTGTTAATTGAGAGGCCCTCCTGCTGCTGCCACACTGACACAGAAACATAGAATTTAACGGCAGCTAAGAACCATTCGGTCACTCTTGTCTGCCCATTTTCCTACTGTAATTACCTCAAATATTATTTGGTCCTTGGTCTTGTCTTGTTTAGGACAGGGTTATGCCTATCCCATGCATGCTTAAATTATGTCACTGTATTAACTTCTACCACTTCTGTTGGTAGGCTATTCCACTTATCTAGTACCCTCTCAGTGAAGTAAATCTTCCTTACATTACTTCTAAACCTGTGTCCCTCTAGTTTTAGACTATGGCCTCTTGTCCTAACATTTTTACTCCTTTGAGATATACTTCCCTCCTGCACTTTGTTGAATCCCTTCATGTACTTGAATGTTTCTATCATTTCCCCCCTCTCTTCTCTCCTCCACGATATACATGTTCAGATCCTTTAGTTTATCCTGATATGACTTTTCCTATAAACCAGTCACCATTTTACCATACCTTCTCTGAATTTCCTTTAGAATATCTATATCCTTGTGGAGAATGGCTGGCAGGTAATGATGGGAGTTGTAGTGTGGCAGTAGCTCAATGGCCTCACTTGCCCATCCCTATACTAAAAGGAAAATGCACACTGAAAAAACTGAGTTCCAAAGTAATATTTTATATAATACACTTTAGACGATAGGATAAAATTATTTGCTGCTAGTTGAATTTAAATGAATGGAATTTTGTGGATTCAGTTGATTCAGTGTGTCAGTGCCGTAGAGGATGACTTAATAATAAGAATTGGCGTAAATTCACGCAAATTCCCATTGATTTAAATGGAGCTTTTAGCCCCTTGAATGCTGAAGCGGTCATCATCTCATTGATTCACTATGCTTTGGAGACCTCTATGGCATTCACAGGGTTAAAGTCCCCATTTAAATCAATGGTAATTTTATATGCTCCCATAGTGTAGCTGGTATGCTCCAGAATTGCTCTCGTTCCCATTAATAAATCAGCCTCTTACTGTTTGGCAGTCTATACTTCAATCCCTTGATTGTCAGAGATGTCTTCAATGCTTTGTGATGCACTGCAGATTAGTGATGAGCGAGCACCCCAATGCTCGGATGTTCGGGTGCTCTGACCGAGCACCCCCTGAGGCTCGAGTGCTCGGCCGAGCACCCGAGCCCCATTGAAGTCAATGGGAGGACTCGAGCATTACACCAGGCACCCCCTGCTCTGATGAGGGGAGGGTGCCTGGTCCATAGGAAAAGGGCAGAAAAAGATGGAAACACTACAGAAATGGTTCAGGGACAGCATAGGGAGGATGTCTGGATGCACCTTGGACTCCAACATCGCTGCTGGGAACGATCTTTCGCCCGTAGTACGCCATTTTTACAGACTGACCGTAAAACACACAAAAAGGAAAATAAAAACGACTTTAGGCGAAAAATTGTTACCAAACAGTATTTGCTGTATATTTACTTGTATATCATCTGCAAATTCTCCCAAAAATTTCATCGATTTTCTGAAGTGAGGCCATGATTAAGAGGGAAACGTGCGCAGAGGCAAATTATCCCAAAAATTTCCTTGATTTTCAGAACTGAGGCCATGATTAAGAGGGAAACGTGCGCAGAGGCAAATTCTCCCAAAAATTTCCTTGATTTTCAGAACTGAGGCCATGATTAAGAGGGAAACGTGCGCAGAGGCAAATTCTCCCAAAAATTTCCTTGATTTTCAGAACTGAGGCCATGATTAAGAGGGAAACGTGCGCAGAGGCAAATTCTCCCAAAAATTTCCTTGATTTTCAGAACTGAGGCCATGATTAAGAGGGAAACGTGCGCAGAGGCAAATTCTCCCAAAAATTTCCTTGATTTTCAGAACTGAGGCCATGATTAAGAGGGAAACGTGCGCAGAGGCAAATTCTCCCAAAAATTTCCTTGATTTTCAGAACTGAGGCCATGATTAAGAGGGAAACGTGCGCTGAGCTGACCATCTAAAACATTATGGGTGAGGGTCTGCTGCAGAGCTGACCATCCTAAACATTATATGCGAAGGCCCGCTAGTGAGCTGACGCTATAAAACATTATATGAGAGGGCCCGCTAGAGAGCTGACCCAATAAAACATTATATGAGAAGGCCCGCTGGTGAGCTGACCTATATAAAAATTGTCAAACAGGGCCCGCTGGTGAGCTGACCCTATATAAAAATTATATCACAGGGCCCGCTGGTGAGCTGGCCCTATATAAAAATTATAGCACAGGGCATATGGAAGAGGAGGAGGAGGATGAGAAGATTAAGAGTCAACCATATACCCGTTTTTTGGGTGGAAGGGGTGAATGGGAATACAGAGTATTCCCATCATTGTAAATAACATATATAAAGTGAGTTTATGTTCCCCCGGGGCTTTCCTCCAGTGGAGTGGAGAAGTCAGGGGAAATCCAGGCCTTGTTCATTTTTATAAGTGTCAACCTATCAGCATTGTCGGTGGAAAGGCGGATACGCTTATCTGTTATGATGCCACCAGCAGCACTAAATACCCGCTCAGACAGAACGCTGGCGGCAGGGCAGGCCAGCACCTCCAAGGCGTAGAGTGCCAGTTCATACCACGTGTCCAGCTTGGACACCCAGTAGTTGTAAGGCACAGAGGGATCATTGAGGACGCTGACACGGTCTGCTACGTACTCCTTCACCATCTTCCAAAACTTTTCCCTCCTTGTGACACTAGGCTGCGCATCAGGGTGAGGGTGCTGGCGGGGTGTCATGAAGGTGTCCCACGCCTTGGAGAGTGTTGCCCTGCCTTTCTCGGAACTGCTGTGTGCTCCCCTTTTCTCCCCTTCTCTGTTGGCCAAGGTAGCACGTACTCTGCCGCCAGCGTTGTCAGATGGAAAATTTTGGAGCAATTTTTCGACAAGAACCTTCTGGTATTGCACCATTTTGCTTGTCCTCTCCACCGGAGGAATGAGAGATGAGAAATTCTCTTTGTAGCGGGGGTCCAGAAGGGTGAACACCCAGTAATCCGTGTTGTTTAAAATGCATATAACGCGTGGGTCACGGGAAAGGCAGCCTAACATAAAGTCAGCCATGTGTGCCAGAGTACCAACAGTCAAGATTTCGCTGTCCTCACCAGGAGGATGACTCTCAATATCCTCATCCTCTTCCTCCTCTTCTGCCCACCCACGCTGAAGAGATGGAACTAAAGTTCCATGGCTACCCTCTGTAGCGGAGGCAACCGTGTCTTCCTCCTCCTCCTCCTCCTCCTCCTCCGCCTCCTCCAATTGTCGCTGAGAAGACGAAGTGAGGGTGCTCTGGCTATCACCTTGTGTAAGCTCTTCCTCCCCCATTTCCACCTCTTCCACATGCAAAGCGTCGGTTTTAATTGTGAGCAGCGAGCGTTTCAGTAGACACAGAAGTGGGATGGTTACACTGATAATAGCGTTATCGCCGCTCACCATCTGTGTCGATTCCTCAAAATTGCGTAAAACCTCGCAGAGGTCTGACATCCATTCCCACTCCTCACTTCTGATTACAGGAAGTTGAACGGAGAGGCGACGACCGTGTAACAGCTGGTACTCCACTACTGCCCTCTGCTGCTCACAAAGCCGGGCCAACATGTGGAAGGTGGAGTTCCAGCGCGTGCTCACGTCACACAGCAGCCGGTGAGCTGGCAATTGTAAGCGCTGCTGCAGCTTCAACAGGCCGGCCGAAGCTGTAGATGACTTACGGAAATGTGCACACACGCGGCGCACCTTGGTCAAGAGATCATGCACATTGGGGTAGGTTTTTAGAAATCGCTGCACCACTAAATTAAATACATGCGCTAGGCATGGTACGTGTGTGAGCTTGCCGAGCTCCAAAGCCGCCACCAAGTTACGCCCATTATCACACACAACCATGCCTGGTTGCAGGTTGAGTGGCGAGAGCCACTGCTCGGTCTGGTGACTAATCCCCTGCAACAGCTCTGAGGCCGTGTGCTGTTTGTCCCCAAGGCAGATCAGCTTCAGCACGGCCTGTTGACGCTTCCCCACTGCAGTGCTACACTGCTTCCAGCTACTGGCTGATGGGGGAGTGGCGGTGTGTGTAGAGAATTCGGAGGTGGAAACGGAGGAGGAGGAGCCAATAACGTAGGTGCTGGTGGAAACCCTGATGGAGGTAGGGCCCGCAATCCTCGGCGTGGGTAGCACCCGTGCCATCCCAGGGTCCGAGTCGCTCCCAGCCTCCACGACATTCACCCAGTGTGCCGTCAGGGAAATGTAGCGTCCCTGGCCACAAGCACTTGTCCATGTGTCAGTCGTTAAGTGGACCTTCCCAGTAACTGCGTTGGTCAGGGCACGGGTGATGTTACGGGACACATGGTGGTGTAATGCGGGGATGGCACACCGGGAAAAGTAGTGGCGGCTGGGGACCGCGTACCGAGGGACAGCTGCTGCCATCAGGCTGCGGAAGGACTCAGTGTCCACAAGCCTAAATGGCAGCATTTCGATGGCCAGTAATTTTGAAAGGTGTGAGGTTAGTGCTATGGCCTGTGGGTGGGTGGCTGGGTACTTTCTCTTGCGCTCAAATGCCTGGGGTAACGACATTTGGACGCTGTGCTGGGACAGGGAAGTGGATGTGGTCGCTGATGGTGCTTCAGATGGTACAGGTGCAGGGCGGGAGGTATGCGGGCCTGCGCCTTCGACAGGCGATTGGCCGGCACCGAAAACAGGGGAAGAGGAGGCAGTGGTGTGGCCTGCAGACACAGATGGGCGATCCAGGCGTTCCTCCCACTTACTACGGTGCTTGGATGCCATGTGTCGGATCATGCTGGTGGTGGTGAGGTTTCTAGTGTTCATGCCTCGGCTCATTCTGGTGTGGCACAGGTTGCAAACTACAATTCTTTTGTCGTCCGCACTTTCCTTAAAAAAACGCCATACCGCGGAACACCTACCCCTTGGCAAGGTAGATTTACGCAAGGGGGTGCTCCGTGGAACATTTGCGGGCCGGTTTGGTGCGGTCCGCCTTCTTTCTGTAGCCACACCACTGCCTCTTCCAGCCTGTTGCGGTGCTGCAGATGGCTCACCCTCAGGACTGCTGTCATCGCTCGGCTCTACACCTTCCCAGGTGGGGTCAGTCACCTCATCGTCCACCAAGTCCTCCTCCACTTCCTCACTCTGATCATCCTCCTCAAGTCTTGATCCCACCACATACTCAGTCATTGACAACTGTATAACATTCTCCTCAACAAGGTCTTGAGACGGAAATAGTGGTTGATTTAATGGCAACTGTGTCTCATCATCATCATCATCATCATCCACTACTTCCTTTGACCTTAAATGCCGTTCACATCTGTCATCTTCTTGTGATTGGGTAGCCTCTAGAGGTTGTGAATCAGGGCACAAGATGTCATGTTCCTCTGCAAGCGTGCTTGGAGAGAGGGTCAAATGAAGGATTGGTGATGAGACGAGCTCATCACTATATCCCAGTGTGGGATCACTTCTTTGACCAGACCGTGTATGGTGGGAGGAAGGATGATCAGAGTGAGGATTATGTTGACCAGACTCTTGGCTACTGAGAGTGGACTTGGTGGAAGACAGGGTGGTGCTTAACCGACTGGAAGCAGTATCAGCTGTCATCCAACCGACCACCTGTTCGCACTGGTCGGACCTCGAGAGTGATGTCCTGCGACGCCCTGTGAAATCAGACATGAAGCTAGGTATGGTGGATGTCTTTCTTTCTTGTGCTCTGGCACCAGGCACAGTTTCTCCGCGTCCTGACCCGCGCCCTGAACTTTCAGGATCACGTCCACTTCCCCGTCCCTTTTTACCCGCCTTCTTCATCTTACACGATATATATGACTTTAATATATATGAGTTTGAAAACTTAACAGTATTTCTTACTATTCTGCAACTCTGCAGAGTACACAGAATAGGCTGCTAAACTGCGGTGACACACACTGAATGGAATAAGTGACTTTAATATTTGAGTTTGAAAAATTAACAGTATTTCTTACTATTCTGCAACTCTGCAGAGTACACAGAATAGGCTGCTAAACTGCGGTGACACACACTGAATGGAATATGTGACTTTAATATTTGAGTTTGAAAACTTAACAGTATTTCTTACTATTCTGCAACTCTGCAGAGTACACAGAATAGGCTGTTAAACGGCGTTGAAACACACTGAATGGAATATGTGACTTTAATATTTGAGTTTGAAAACTTAACAGTATTTCTTATAATTCTGGAACTGTACAGAGTACACAGAATAGGCTGTTAAACGGCGTTGAAACACACTGAATGGAATATGTGACTTTAATATTTGAGTTTGAAAACTTAACAGTATTTCTTATAATTCTGGAACTGTACAGAGTACACAGAATAGGCTGTTAAACGGCGGTGAAAGACACTGAATGGAATATGTGACTTTAATATTTGAGTTTGAAAAATTAACAGTATTTCTTACTATTCTGCAACTCTGCAGAGTACACAGAATAGGCTGCTAAACTGCGGTGACACACACTGAATGGAATATGTGACTTTAATATTTGAGTTTGAAAACTTAACAGTATTTCTTACTATTCTGCAACTCTGCAGAGTACACAGAATAGGCTGTTAAACGGCGTTGAAACACACTGAATGGAATATGTGACTTTAATATTTGAGTTTGAAAACTTAACAGTATTTCTTATAATTCTGGAACTGTACAGAGTACACAGAATAGGCTGTTAAACGGCGTTGAAACACACTGAATGGAATATGTGACTTTAATATTTGAGTTTGAAAACTTAACAGTATTTCTTATAATTCTGGAACTGTACAGAGTACACAGAATAGGCTGTTAAACGGCGGTGAAAGACACTGAATGGAATATGTGACTTTAATATTTGAGTTTGAAAAATTAACAGTATTTCTTACTATTCTGCAACTCTGCAGAGTACACAGAATAGGCTGCTAAACTGCGGTGACACACACTGAATGGAATATGTGACTTTAATATTTGAGTTTGAAAACTTAACAGTATTTCTTACTATTCTGCAACTCTGCAGAGTACACAGAATAGGCTGTTAAACGGCGTTGAAACACACTGAATGGAATATGTGACTTTAATATTTGAGTTTGAAAACTTAACAGTATTTCTTATAATTCTGGAACTGTACAGAGTACACAGAATAGGCTGTTAAACGGCGGTGAAAGACACTGAATGGAATATGTGACTTTAATATTTGAGTTTGAAAACTTAACAGTATTTCTTATAATTCTGGAACTGTACAGAGTACACAGAATAGGCTGTTAAACGGCGGTGAAAGACACTGAATGGAATATGTGACTTTAATATTTGAGTTTGAAAACTTAACAGTATTTCTTATAATTCTGGAACTGTACAGAGTACACAGAATAGGCTGTTAAACGGCGGTGAAAGACACTGAATGGAATATGTGACTTTAATATTTGAGTTTGAAAACTTAACAGTATTTCTTATAATTCTGCAACTGTACAGAGTACACAGAATAGGCTGTTAAACGGCGGTGAAAGACACTGAATGGAATATGTGACTTTAATATTTGAGTTTGAAAAATTAACAGTATTTCTTATAATTCTGGAACTGTACAGAGTACACAGAATAGGCTGTTAAACGGCGTTGAAACACACTGAATGGAATATGTGACTTTAATATTTGAGTTTGAAAACTTAACAGTATTTCTTATAATTCTGGAACTGTACAGAGTACACAGAATAGGCTGTTAAACGGCGGTGAAAGACACTGAATGGAATATGTGACTTTAATATTTGAGTTTGAAAACTTAACAGTATTTCTTATAATTCTGGAACTGTACAGAGTACACAGAATAGGCTGTTAAACGGCGGTGAAAGACACTGAATGGAATATGTGACTTTAATATTTGAGTTTGAAAACTTAACAGTATTTCTTATAATTCTGCAACTGTACAGAGTACACAGAATAGGCTGTTAAACGGCGGTGAAAGACACTGAATGGAATATGTGACTTTAATATTTGAGTTTGAAAAATTAACAGTATTTCTTATAATTCTGGAACTGTACAGAGTACACAGAATAGGCTGTTAAACGGCGGTGAAAGACACTGAATGGAATATGTGACTTTAATATTTGAGTTTGAAAACTTAACAGTATTTCTTATAATTCTGGAACTGTACAGAGTACACAGAATAGGCTGTTAAACGGCGGTGAAAGACACTGAATGGAATATGTGACTTTAATATTTGAGTTTGAAAACTTAACAGTATTTCTTATAATTCTGCAACTGTACAGAGTACACAGAATAGGCTGTTAAACGGCGGTGAAAGACACTGAATGGAATATGTGACTTTAATATTTGAGTTTGAAAACTTAACAGTATTTCTTATAATTCTGCAACTCTGCAGAGTACACAGAATAGGCTGTTAAACGGCGGTGAAAGACACTGAATGGAATATGTGACTTTGATATTTTAGTTTGAAGACTTAACAGTATTTCTTCCTATTCTGCAACTCTGCACAGTACACAGAATGTGCTGCTAAACTGCGGCGAAGCACACTGAATGGAATATGTGACTTTGATATTTTAGTTTGAAGACTTAACAGTATTTCTTCCTATTCTGCAACTCTGCACAGTACACAGAATGTGCTGCTACACTGCGGCGAAGCACACTGAATGGAATATGTGACTTTGATATTTTAGTTTGAAGACTTAACAGTATTTCTTCCTATTCTGCAACTCTGCACAGTACACAGAATGTGCTGCTACACTGCGGCGAAGCACACTGAATGGAATATGTGACTTTGATATTTTAGTTTGAAGACTTAACAGTATTTCTTCCTATTCTGCAACTCTGCACAGTACACAGAATGTGCTGCTAAACTGCGGCGAAGCACACTGAATGGAATATGTGACTTTGATATTTTAGTTTGAAGACTTAACAGTATTTCTTCCTATTCTGCAACTCTGCACAGTACACAGAATGTGCTGCTACACTGCGGCGAAGCACACTGAATGGAATATGTGACTTTGATATTTTAGTTTGAAGACTTAACAGTATTTCTTCCTATTCTGCAACTCTGCACAGTACACAGAATGTGCTGCTACACTGCGGCGAAGCACACTGAATGGAATATGTGACTTTGATATTTTAGTTTGAAGACTTAACAGTATTTCTTCCTATTCTGCAACTCTGCACAGTACACAGAATGTGCTGCTAAACTGCGGCGAAGCACACTGAATGGAATATGTGACTTTGATATTTGAGTTTGAAGACTTAACAGTATTTCTTCCTATTCTGCAACTCTGCACAGTACACAGAATGTGCTGCTAAACTGCGGCGAAGCACACTGAATGGAATATGTGACTTTGATATTTTAGTTTGAAGACTTAACAGTATTTCTTCCTATTCTGCAACTCTGCACAGTACTCAGAATGTGCTGCTAAACTGCGGCGACGCACACTGAATGGAATACGTGACTTTGATATTTTAGTTTGAAGACTTAACAGAATGTGCTCTAATCTGCAACTTTGCACACTAAACAGAATGTGCTCTAATCTGCAACTTTGCACACTAAACAGAATGTGCTCTAATCTGCAACTTTGCACACTAAACAGAATGTGCTCTAATCTGCAACTGTGCACACTAAACAGAATGTGCTCTAATCTGCAACTTTGCACACTAAACAGAATATATATATTTTTTTTTTTTTTTTTTTGTTTTTTTCCCCCCACACCAAATAACCTGCTGCCCCCACACACAGTAGTCCTAAAAAGGACTTTTGGTTCTTTTTTTTTCACAATTTTTGTTTTTTTCCTCCCTACACTGCCTTTCCCTTCCTATCCTCAGCTCTCCCTGGCTCAGACTGAGCCGAACTCGATGGTCAGGTGCTATACAGCACCTGACCACGGGTTCTGGCCAGCCAATCAGTGTAATGCCAGCAGCCAACATGGCTGCTGGCATTACACCGATGTCAGAGCCTCCCTGCACGTTTATTGGCTGCGCAGCAGCCGCAAAACGTGCGGGGAGGAGACCCGAACATGGCGGGCGAGCACATGCGGTACTCGTACGAGTACCGCCATGTGCCGAGCAGAGCGATGCTCGAGCCGATCCGAGCATCGGCCGAGCATGCTCGCTCAACACTACTGCAGATGCCTCCAGTATCCAAGAGATTCAAAGGAAAAGGCTGTAGTGAGCCAAATCTTAAATGTAGTGTAAAAGTGAGTCTGCTTGGCTGGAAAAGTGACTCCTTTTTTAATTATATATAATTAGTTGATTTGTATATATATCACAAATTAATGTAAATCAGAAACTGAACATGAAATTAATCACTCAACTGATAAGATAAATATGTTCACATTTATGATGAAACGTGAGCCATTGGCCATTGTATCTGTCAGCTAGGTTGGGTTTTTTTGCCTATGATTAGTGACAGCACTGTTTGGTAAAAAAATTAAATCTCTCCCTTCTGTGATGTTCAAATTGTCATCTAGTTTAGTTCAGAGAGCAGTTCAGCTTCATTCTCTCCTGCTTTTACTGATTTGCTGTTGTTAAATTCTGATGCACAAGGCCAGATTTCCCATTAGGTAGACTAGGCAAATGCCTAGAGAACTATATCCACATTCTGAGTTATGGGTGTGGCCACTGATCCTTCAACATACAAGAGCTCCTGTGTTTTGGTGATTGATAAATGTATACATTTACATAACTTTTTCCTCGCTGTTTTTTATCCCCTTAGACGCTAAAGAGGCTTCCAGTGCATTACAAAACAATGCGTTGGAGACTTCTCTAGCACTGAAGGGGTTAAAATACATATTTAAATCAGTGCATAAAGGGCATTTTCTGTGACAGGTATCAGTGGGTGACAGGGCTGGATTTCCCATTGCCAAGGTTAAAAGCTCTTTTGTGTTTGTATGTTAAAGGCTAAAAGTATTATCTGTGCCAGAGAACAGTGGATTGGACTGTGGGGTGTGTCATGTGAGGAATGAAGGTGTGGCCATGGGATGAGCTAAGGATGCCTTTCCTAGTGGCACCTGGGATGTAAGCCCATTCCTGGTGTGTGGGACAGTGGGAAGGGTCATGTGAGAAGTACAGGTGAGGTCACGGAAGACTCCTTGCATAGGGGTGCCTGAAATGTAAATCCATACCAGTTTTATGACTCACTCAAACCCAATGTTCCCTCTAAGCCAGGGATGAGCAACCTGCAGGATTTTGCAAAAATGTTAATAGTAAAATGTTATATTCTGTAATCTTTAAGTATTATACCAAGAAAACATGTATTCATGGGGAAGTGAGAGTTGCTACATTTGTTTGGCACAGCAACCAAAAAATATATTCCTTGTCCCCAACCAGGATTTGATTCAGTTTATATAACTCAAATTTGTATCCAAGGCCAGATTAAAGGGTTAGTAATGTCGCCAAATCTTCTTTATATTAAAAATAACACATTGTGCAATGTTTAAGACCTTACTGTTGTGTAGTTCAAAAGTTACTGCAAGATAAAGATTCTGCGCCCGCCCCATCTGGCCACCTCCCTCTGAATCTGTAATCAGGTCATGCAACTCGACGGCTGCAGCGAGGGACAAACTTCAGTATAATGGAAATCCTGCCCCCTTGACTAAGGAGGGCAGGATTTCCCTTTGCTTACTGAAGATTGTCCCTCTTTGCAGCTGTTCTGACCAGACTGCAGCTTCTGGTGATGTAGCCAGAATGGGCAGGCGGGGGATCATTATCTCTTAATAACTTTTAAACGACACAACAGTAAGGTCTTAAATATAGTGCAATGTGTTATTTTTAATATAAAGAAGACTCAGTGAATGATTTTTAAATAGACATATCAAGCACATCTAGGTAAAGGCACCAAAGGTTGCCTTAGCCATACCTGTAGCTGCACCCCCACACCTCACATAACCATGTGCGAGCCCCATATGCTTGATGCCTTGCATAAAATGGGCTTTCAGTCTACAACATAAACGTAAACACAAATGGCTTTTTAACCCTTTGACTGATGGAGAGGTCTCCAATGCATAATTAAGCAAAGAAACAGAAAAAAACATTGGTGCTAGATATCTCCATAGATAATTCAAATTAGATGGCCACCTTTTTACAGTGTAAATAAATGCTTGAATAAAATATCATATATAATAATTCTCTCAGGATGTTTGTCAGAATCCGTCATGCACAGTAGAGACGGCTGCGAGTGCTGCAGTCATGCACAATAGAGACTGCCCCCGCCGCGGCTGATACGGAGCAGGGCGCTCCGAATTCAGACCGGAGTCCTCTTTGTGCACCTTCCTGGGACCAAGCAGTCCTAGGAAGGTGCGCAGAGAGGACTCTGGTCTGAATTTGGAGCACTCCGATCCGTATCAGCCACTGTGCAGGCAGTCTCTACTGCGAATGACTGCAACGGTGGCACTGTGGCCCGTGTAAACGGGCTTTTCAACTAGTCAATACATAATTTAATATGGAAAAAGATTGCAAGGAACATTTAACAGATGATCAACAAAGTCATAAGAATCAAAACATATCAGTATCTAAGTGTCCCAGTTCTTGCTCTATTTTCTTCTGGTCAGTGCTGCTGTAGAATGCGGTCTCTGATCCAGCGACCACATGAAAACACGAGGAGAAAAGAGCACACGCAATGTATAACATGTCTACGTGCAGTACATTTTAAAGAGACTTCTTCCACTATCAAATTTTCAAATGAACATTAGCTAGAGGCAAGGCTTGTCTGACCTCATGGAATCAGTTGTGATTAACTAGGGCTAGGTGTAAACCATTCCCTAAAAAGATAAGAGAGAAAGACATGTTTCTGCTTATTTCTACTGAACCTTTTCCCATCAGTAGCATTGACATGTGGGGGGCCCAGGCCCCACACAAATGCCTGGCTGCCCTTCCCCACTTGCTGTTGCCATTAGTGCCCTGCAGTCCACTTGGGATCCCAGCAAGAAGAGCTTCCTTCATTGAGTCAATGAAGGTATGCGCACATTGATGATATCACGGCCCGCAGGGGAGTGTGATGACGAGTCTGGTTGGGTCATCTAATAGGCTTGGTGAGCAATAGAGCAGAGTGCATCAGGCCAGTACACCTGCTGTTATCATCTTATGCTGTACAGCACCACCATGCCACCACAGAGGTTCTTCTGGCTGAGAGGGAGTCCGGCGGCCACCATTAACATGCACAGCATGACCTGAGGAGGAGGCACATAAATGAATGAGCTTGGCCAGATAGGCCAACGGCCCTTCCTGAAGGGCACCTCATGGAGCAGTGAGCACTGGAACTGGAGGAGGAAGATACATGCACAGGCTGCATCTGAAGTGAGCACTGAGTGCCTGTTTGGAGGTGGACAGGGTGGGCAGGGTGGACAAGGTGGGCAGTATGCAAAATGTGGGTAGTATAGAGGTGGGCAGTGCAGAGGTGAGCAGTGTGAAGGTGGACAGTGTGGGTAGTGTGGAGGTGGGCAGTGAGGAGGTGGACAGAGTAGGCAGTGTGTTGGTGGGAAGAGTGGAGGTGGACAATGTGGAAGTGTGGAGGTGGACAGTGTGGGAAGTGTGGAGGTGGGCAATGTGGGCAGTGTGGAGCTTGACAGGGTGGGCAATGAGGAGGTGGACAGGGTGGACAATGTGGACAGTATGTGTTGGCGGGCAGGGTGGATAATGTGGACAATGTGGAAGTGGGAAGTGTGGGGAATGTGGAGGTGGGAAGTGTGGACACTGTGGGTAGTGTGGAGCTGGATAATTTGGGCAGCGTGGAGGTGGGCAGTGTAGAGGTTGACAAGGAGGGTAGTGTGGAGGTTGACAGGGTGGGCAGTATGGAGGTGGACAATGTGGGTAGTGTGGAGGTGGACAGGGTGGACAGCGTGGAGGTGGACAGGGTGGACAGTGTGGGCAATGTGGAGATGGACAGTGTGGAGCTGGGCAGGGTGGAAATGTGGGCAGTTTGGGGGGTTGACAGGGTGGACAGTGTGTGGAGGTGTGCAGGGTAGATAATGTGGACAGTGTGGAGGTGGCAAGTGTGGGTAATGTGGAAGTGGGCAGTGTGGGCAAGGTGGAAGTGGGCAGTGTGGACAATGTGGACATTGTGGATGTGGACAGGGTGAACAATGTGGGCAATGTGGAAATGGACAATGTGGGCAATGTGGAGGTGGACAATGTGGGCAGTGTGAAGGTGGATAATGTGGGCAGTGTGGAGCTGGGCAGTACGGGCAGCATGGAGATGGGCAGTGTGGAGATGACCAGTGTAGAGGTGGACAGTATGGGCAGTCTGGAGGTAGACAGTGTGAGAAGTGTGGAGGTTGGCAGTGTGGAGGTGGACAGTGTGGGCAGTGTGGAGGGGGAGATTGAGGAGGTGGACAATGTGGGCAGTGTGGAGGTGGAGTGGGTAGTGCAGAGGTTGACAGGGTGGGCAGTGTGGAGGTTGACAGGGTGGGCAGTGTGGTCAATGTGGAGGTGTACGGGGTGGTCAATATGGGCAGGTTGGACAGTGTGGCGGTGGACAATGTGGAGGTGGACAGGGTGGACAATATGGGCAGTGTGGGGGTGGGTAGTGTCATGGTTTTACCGAACACTCAGACAATTTGGTAAGGTAAAATCAACTTTATTGAAAGAATAATGAATACAGGCTCCCTTCACAGGTCCAGATCCAGATAGTGCCAAGGCACTTCCAAATCTGACACAGGTCAGGGTACAAATAAGCACACAGGTATAACAAATATTAATACAGGAACAGTAGACAGGAAACTGGAACTGAACCTCAACAGTGCCACCTAGGAAGTGGCCCACAAGTGGAGGTAGATACTGTAGGGCAGAATCCCCAATAGAATATGGGAACTAGTGCAAGGCAACAGGAGCACTGAGACGAAGCACGACCCAGGTATAAAGGTAGCACAGGGACTGACACTAGTCTGCCCTGGTAGGAGACTAGAAAGCCAGGCAAAAGGACTAACCCAGATGACTAAGGTGGCCACAGACAAAGCTGAGCAACTCAACCGACACTCAGTCGATACAGGCAACCATAAGCCACACTGACAGGAACAGGTTTATCAAAGCGGTATAGGTAACCTTAAACCGCACAGACAGGTACAGGCTTATATCAGTGGTATAGGTAACCTTAGGCCACACTGACAGGTACAGGCTTATATCAGCTATATAGGTAACCTAGGCCACACTGACAGGCACTGGCTTTACCTTGATGACAAATGAACCCAAAGGCAATGCTGACAGGCACAGGCTACTGCCGGTGGATAGGCAACCAAAGGCAACGCTGACAGGCACAGGCTCTCTCTCTGAAGTATATACACTGGAGGCAACATGGACAGGCACAGACTCTATCTCTGGGATAATCGCAGCCGAAGGCAACACTGACAGGCACAGGCTCTACCAGAGATAATCGGAACCAGAGGCAACACTGACAGGCACAGGCTCTAACTCAGAGATAACGTAACCGGAGGCAACACTGAAAGGCACAGGCTTACTCTCGGGAGGCCGAGGACCAACGGCAACACTGACAGGCACAGGCACATGCTCGGAATCTATTGAGTCAGTGATACTTGGACAATGCCGCAAGCTCAATGGAGCTACAACTAGATCGGTACACAGAGAGTGAAGTAAGCCACAGCCTGGATCGATACACAGATAGCGGTAGTCAGCCACAGCCTGGATCAGTACACAGAGAGCGGAAGTCAGCCACAGCCTGGATTGGTACACAGAGAGCGGTAGTCAGCCACAGCCTGGATCGGTACACAGAGAGCGGAAGTCAGCCACAGCCTGGATCGGTACACAGAGAACGGTAGTATCACGGTGCCCGTGATTCTGTACTGCGACATTGTTACTTCCGGGTTTACCCTGGCCTTATTCCTATTGGCTCTGTGTTGGTGACTCCTCCCAGGGTTTGCCTTTAAATACGCCCTCCTGTCATTCTTCCAGTGCCCTTTCGTGGTGTACCCGTAACTAGCGATTAGAAGTTCTTGTTTACTGTTTCCGTGTATGACCCGGCTTGCCTGACTACATTTAGTTCCTGACGCTCCTGTGATCAGATTCCGTTGCTCACTTTGGACCGGCTGACTAACTCCTTGTGTACCGAACTGGCTTGGCTGAGTATCTGATTCCGGGACTGGCTGACTATCTCCGTGTACCGATCAGGGCGACACCGGTTACTGACTGGCTACATTACGTACCATGCTCTCTCCCACTTGCTTACCGCATAGCGCCTGTTAGGCCTACCCGCTCCTGTAGTCTCCTGGGGCCTGTGGGAGATCAAATCACTCACCAGTGTCTGTGTTGCCTCCAGTAACCCTATAGTATTAGGGTCCTCAGTTAACCATAGCGTGCTAGGACCAAGTCGCTGCCAGAGTCCTGTCTATGTTGCCTCCTTTAACCCTAGCATTCTAGGGTCAAGCCACTGCTAGAGTCATGTCCGTGTTGCCTCCTTTAACCCTAGCATGCTAGGGCGAATTTGCTGCCAGAGTCCTCTCTATGTTGCCTCTGTTAACCCTAGCGTTCTAGGGTCAAGCCACTGCTAGAGTCGTGTCTGTGTTGCCTCCATTAACCCTAGCGTTCTAGAGTCCAGTCACTGCCAGAGTCCTGTCTGTGTTGCCTCCGTTGACCCTAAACTCCTAGGGTCAGTACTATGCCAGAGTCTTGCCTGTGTTGCCTCCATTAACTCTAGAATTCTAGGGTCAGGTGTCTACCTGTACACTGTCCCCTAAAAACCTCTGTAAGGGTTTGAGGTCTGTGGGGCGTGGCCACTGTAACAAACACTGCTGCGAGCTTGTCTTTATCCATAGCAAAGCCCTCCTTAGAAATTACATAACCAAGAAAAGACACACTAGACCTATGAAAATCTCACTTCTCGAGTTTGTAATATAGCTTGTTCTCCCTTAGCCTCTTCAAAACCGCTGTGACATGTCTGTGGTGTGTCTCCAGGTCAGGAGAATAAATTAAAATGTCGTCCATGTATACGACCACACAAGACTAACAAGTCCCTGAGTACATAATTTATGAGTTCCTGGAATACTGCCAGGGCATTGCATAGACCAAATGGCATTACTAAATACTCGTAGTGCCCTGTTCAAGTATTGAAAGCAGATTTCCACTCATCATCTTCTTTGATCTGTACCAGATTATATGCCGCCTTTAGGTCCAGTTTAGTAAAAATGGATGCGCCCTTTAAACAATCAAACAGCTCTGTGATGAGTGGAATGGGATATGCGTTTTTTACCATTATTTTGTTGAGACCCCTATAATCAATACAGGGTCGGAGTTCCCTGTCTTTCTTTTTAACAAAAAAGAATCCAGCCCCCACGGGCGAGGAAGACTTGCGAATTATGCCACGAGCAAAGGCGTCAGTAATATACTCCTCCAAGGCCTGGTTTTCATCACACGATAATGGGTAAGTTCTACCCCTAGGAGGCATGGTGCCTGGCACAATATCAATAGCACAATCATAGGGACGATGAGACCAAGCCAAAATTTCACACAGCCTTCAGTCCAATCTGGGATTATGCGTATGTAACCAGGGAAAGCCCAAAATTACCTCAAAGTGAGGAGACTGAATAGTCTGGATCTGTAAGGTCTCCTTGTGAAGAGCTCCGATACTAATCGATAATGGGCATGTCTCCTGGGTAACCAGTGGTCTCCCATCAATGGCCTCAATATCAAGTGTAGACTTTCTGTCGAGCAATGGAATATAAGAGATTTAGAGGCAGAGGTGGCACGCCCTGGAATTTCAAATACGCTGCGGAAGGCCCTTACAAATTCGGCAAAGTTAGTGGTGATAGGTTTGCCTGTGTCCCAAATCAGATTTGCCCAGGCTAGAGCTCTATCTATCAGCAAGGAGATCATGAATCCCACTTTACTCCTTTCACTTGGAAATGCCTGTGGTACAATTTCCAGTTGATTCAGGAACCCACGGCAAAGAGTAGGCTCCCCGTCATATCTCAGAGGGAGAGGAGCGGTAGTGGACAGCCATTTACTGGACAGGCTTGTATTGGAAGCCTGCACCAGTGGTGCCTGAACTGAGATGGCCACCGAAGGCTGTACAGGTCTCTCAAGGCAGGTGGTGTGCTCCAAGATAGTCTGAATAGCCATGGACAGCTGATCTAGCCATTGCTCCTGAGCATCCATTCTCCACAGGAGATTCTGGGAGCTACCTTCCCCAGCTTTGTCTGAGGTCATGGCCCTTTCATACTGTCACGGTTTTACTGAACACTCAGACAATTTGGTAAGGAAAAATCAACTTTATTGAAAGAATAATGAATACAGGCTCCCTTCACAGGTCCAGATCCTGACAGTGCCAAGGCACTTCCAAATCTGACACAGGTCAGGGTACAAATAAGCAAACAGGTATAACAAATATTAATACAGGAACGGTAGACAGGAAACTGGAACTGAACCTCAACAGTACCACCTAGGAAGTGGCCCACAAGCGGAGGGCAGAATCCCCAATAGAATATCGGAACTAGTGTGAGGCAACAGGAGCACAGAGATGAAGGTATGAAGTATAAGTTATAAAGGTAGTACAGGGACTGACACTAGTCTGCCCTGGTAGGAGACTAGAAAGCCAGGCAAAAGGACTAGCCCAGATGACTAAGGTGGCCACAAGCAAAGTTGACCAACCCAAGCAACACTCAGTTGATACAGGCAACCATAAGCCACACTGACAGGAACAGGCTTAACAAAGCGGTATAGGTAACCTTAGACCACACTGACAGGTACAGGCTTATATCAGCGGTATAGGTAACCTTAGGCCACACTGACAGGAACAGGCTTATCTCAGTGGTATAGGTAACCTTAGACCACACTGACAGGTACAGGCTTATATCAGCGGTATAGGTAACCTTAGGCCACACTGACAGGTACAGGCTTATATCAGCGGTATAGGTAACCTTAGGCCACACTGACAGGTACAGGCTTATATCAGCAATATAGGTAACCTAGACCACACTGACAGGCACTGGCTTTACTTTGATGGCAAATGAACCCAAAAGCAATGCTGACAGGCACAGGCTACTGACGGTGGATAGGCAACCAAAGGCAACGCTGACAGGCACAGGCTCTCTCTCTGAAGGATATACACTGGAGGCAACACGGAAAGGCACAGGCTCTATCTCTGGGATAATCGCAGCGGAAGGCAACACTGACAGGCAAAGGCTCTACCAGAGATAATCGGAACTGGAGGCAACACTGAAAGGCACAGGCTTACTCTTGGGAGGCCGAGGACCAATGGCAACACTGACAGGCACAGGCACACGCTCAGAAACTAGCGAGTCAGTGAGACGTGGACAACACCGCAAGCTCAAGGAGCTACAACTAGATCGGTACACAGAGAGTGAAGTAAGCCACAGCCTGGATTGGTACACAGATAGCGGTAGTCAAACACAGCCTGGATCGGTACACAGAGAGCGGAAATCAGCCACAGCCTGGATTGGTACACAGAGAGCGGTAGTCAGCCACAGCCTGGATCCATACACAGACAGCAGAAGTCAGCCATAGCCTGGATCAGTACGCAGAGAGCGGTTGTCAGCCAAAGCCTGGATTGGTACACAGAGAGCGGTAGTCAGCCAAAGCCTGGATCAGTACACAGAGAGCGGAAGTCAGCTACAATCTGGATTGGTACATAGATAGCGATAGTCAGGCAATCCGGGTCGGCAACGGAGTAGGCAGAACCGGATCATACACGGAGCAGGATACACAGCAACAAACATATGGTCAGTAACACCACGAAAGGGCACCAAAGGTAGTCAGAACTGAGTATAAAAAGGCAACTACTAGGCAGAGCAGAACCAAGAGTCCAATAAGAATCAGCAGGCAATAGACAGGAATTAGTAATGTCGACAGATCAAGGAATCACGGCACTGTGATAGGTAGGGTAAGCAGAGTGTGGAGGTGGACATGGTGGATAATATGGGCAGTGTAGAGGGGGACAGGGTGGATAATATGGGCAGTGTGGAGGTGGCATGGTGGGGATAATACGAACAATGTGGCGGTGGACAGTGTGGGCAGCCTTCAACCATGAGACTGAGGCCTCCAGCATATGCCTGGTATGCCCAGTAATTAAAGGGGAACTTTCAACCCCAAGACACCGTATCTTATATTGTTAATCTGCTAAAATTCTATATAGATTGGGGGGGGTTAAAGTACATACTTTATTAGATTTTCGATCTAAGATTTAGACTTCATGTAGCCACTTCTGCAGTCTGTGGCACAGGATAACTTCGGTACAGCTCTGCAGGGCTTCCCAGTCCTTCAATTATCCTCCCACCTCCCTCCCAGCTCTCTGAGGGAGCGCGCTCACGCTTCTCTTCATAGTGATGTGTATATTGTAACAGCAAGCTCCATATGTCACTATATGGAGCTTGTTGTTACAATACACTTGCTTCACACAGCTATGAAGACAGGCATGAATGTGCTCCAATGCAGAGCTATGAGGAAGGCGGGATGAGAATTGGAGGGCTGGGAAGTCCTGCAGAGTTAGGCCAAAGTTATCCTGTGTCGCGAATGCGGAAGTGGCTACACGAAGTCTAAATCTTAGATCGGAAATCTAATAACGTATATACTAAAAAAAAACAAAAAAAACAAAAAAAAAAAAACCACACAAATCTATATAGCATTTTAGCAGATTAACAATACAAGATACAGTTTGGTGGTGAAAGTTCCTCTTTAAAAATGCTTTGAAGTCTCCAACACATTGTCTGGTAATGTACTGGAGAACTGTCACCTTGTGGTTAATTTTAAAGAGAATCCAAAGCTGCCTAGCTATTCGTAATATAAATATTTTGAGAAATTATTCTTTATTTGTTGGTGGGCCAGTTAGGCATTTTATGCTAATTCGTTTTTTCTGGACCAATAATACCACATACTGTGCTATCGATGGAATAGACAGGGCCTATAGACTGAGTACATTTCTGTCAGTGAGAGTTAAGGTGTAGTAAACTTGGTCTGGAAAACAATTAGCATAAAGAGCATGAAATTAGCATGAAGTGACACCAGAACATAAAGGTTCATTTCTCAAAGCTCTTTGTTTTACACAAAAATGGCTAGTAAACCATAGACAGATTTTACTTCTCTGTAAAACAAACTGAACCTATCTTCAGGGGTGACATGTCCTCTTTAAGTAGGGTTACTTTATATAAAATACACATTTATTATCGTTGAAATGCATTTATTTGTTCATAAAAAATGCAAACCTATCTTGAGGGAAATGTTTTCCTATAATTGACAATCAAGTGCTTTGGCTTTCTTCCCTCTGTTGTTCTTCAATGTTCCTAGATTTGCCAAGGATCAATTTAAGGTCACTTATAATGGAACCATACATAGTTAGCCTTCAGCTATATCGGTCACAAATGTCACAGTTTACCTTAAATAACATGTTCAAAAGACCTTTTGGCCGCAGTTTTTTACAATAATCACTTACTTTGCTGAAAACATGTAGGCGTTAACTTTTAGCAAAGCACCAGACACTGAGAAAAGATTCTTATTCTTCACACATATTCAATAAGCTAAAGCTGTGCAAATCTGGAGTAAACCAATGGCACTATATAAGCAAATCAAAAAGTCCAGTGATTTAAACAGGGCCTTTATCTCTTTCAATTCTATAGTGGTATCCATTGTGTTGTAAAACAAGGGGTTAGAAACCCCATTGAAATCAACGGGTATTTAGGAGATTTTTCTTTGCCGCTCTTGTGTAGTTGGTTTTGCTACAAAATTGCACATCATTAGCATACTGAATTGAACCTATACAGCCAGCCATACTTAAAGGGATAGTAATACTTAAAATGTAAAAAAAAAAAATGTTGTAGGGTTTATCAACAAGGGAACTCCCACTGCTGAAAGGTGTTTTATTCAAAAGTTATTACAGTTCACATGTGAATTTTTTAGGTGCAATATCACAGTGGCCTGAAATTGTACAGTGGCGCTGTTGCTACACGATCCTATGGACAGCTCTGGTCCCGGGACCATAAATCTCCATAGGACGGTGTAGCAACAGCGCCACTGTACAATTTCAGGCCACTGTGATATTGCACCTAAAAAAATCACCTTTGAGCTGTAATAACTTATGAATAAAACACTTCTCAGCAGTGGGAGTAACCTTGTTTTACTCAGGGGGATAAACCCTACAACTTTTTTTTTTACATTTTAAGTATTACTATCCCTTTAAAAGAATAAGTAATGTCATTATATTAAAAAATTTAATATTGCAGCTATTAGAAAAATAAACTAAACAATCCCACTCCCATCTCTCAAACCTTTATGGATGAGAGATATAGGAGGCTAAAGTTCCCCTTCCCTCCCCTTTCACTGACGTTAGCGTCTAGCTGACGGCAGGAGATCCTGGTCCCGGGACTGGCCGGCGGCTCTTCAGCAGAGACAAAATATCGCAATGTAAAAAGAAATACTTCATCGGAACGGTCTACAAAGTGTGCCTGGTTTGTAGCTGACATCAGGGAAAGTGGAGGGAAGGGGGAACTTTAGCCTCCTATAGCTCTCAAACCATGAATGTTTGAGAGATGGGAGTGGGATCATTTAGTTTATTTTTCTAATAGCTGCAATATTACATTTTTTTACTGTAACAACATTGCTAATCCTTTAAAATCAAGAGGAGCAACTCTAAAGCAGACCAACTAGATTACAGGGGCAAACAAAAAAATTCCCATGATTTAAATAAGGCTTTAACCCCTTGAATTCTAATAATGCAATTACTATTACCCTACTTGTATTACAGTATTACACTCCTTTATAAAACAAAAGTTCAGAAATTCCCATCAGAATCGATGTATCAGAAGGATGAGGTTCTGCCCCGCCCTTCCTCTTCAACTCCCATGATGCTGCCATGCTGGGCAGAAATAACCACTACCAGATCCCAGGTAGAAATGCACAAATAAGTAGTGTCTAGAAAGGAACATATACAAAAAAAAACAAACTAACAAACCAAAACAGCTGAAAGTACAAGGTCAGGTAGGGTTGGTCACCCAGTATAATTTGTTGGTGCTGAAAATTAGAAAAATAGTGAAGAGAAATTGGAGAATACTCTCTCAGGATCTATTGTTAAAGGATGGCATTACGTTGAAATTGCTGGTAACATTTAGATGCAATGCAATGCATTGCTTTACCCTCTGGCACTCAAAGTGTTAATTTACAGTTTTACATAAGAGGGGCTAGGGGTGAGCAGACTGGCAAGTGAAGTGGCAGGGCAGCAAACATATGTAGGAATAGGATCTACATGGAGAGAGATGGGCAAAGGTGGAGAGGGATGAGTGGAAGAAGGCAGAGATGGACTGCAGTAAGGAAAGATGGGCTGAGGAGTGGATGGTGTGTGCGGGAGGGAAGAAATGCTTTTGGGAGGAAGAGATGGCCTGCATGTGTGTGAGAGTTAATGTATACGTGTGTAAAAGTGAGCATATGGGTGTATAATTGTGTGTATGTGTTAAGAAAGTGTGCCAGTGAGACTGTAAGATTGAGTGTATGTGAATATGCATGTATTTTTGTATATAATATTTTTACATACACACACTGTGATTTTTTTCTCTTTGGATAGGCTGTACCACTCAGCTTTCTGAATCCATTTAGAACTGCGATGTATCCCTAAGGCAAAAATAATAGCTCATCTATGAACAATCAAGAAAATGCACATAATTACTGTGTTTAAAAAGAAAGACTTAACTAGTTATGTGTCCTTCAAAGAGCTGTTGGTTACATTCATATACCTTTTTAATTTTACATTTTTAAGGTGGTTTGACCAGGCAGCTACTGAAGTAGGATTGTAGGGTATAATCATGGGTATGCAAGGTTTTGGGACATGTGGATGGGAAATGTGGGAAGCATTCTGTGTATTTAAAGAGGAGGCTTGGAATCAGTTACTAGTGCAGGCTGAGTTGGCTTTAACGTGTGTTATGCAAGTGGGGTGACAAGGGGATATTTATAAAGGTGCTGGTATGAAACCTGCCAGTTTGAGGCTGGGATTGGAGGGAGGCCCCAGATTGGCACCCTGCCCTGTGGAGTGTTGATCCAGCTATGAATGGGGGCTAGATGGGGTGTGGAGGGACGGGAACTTTTGGTAGGAAGTGGGATAGTGCACGAGTCAGGTGGAGGTGGTCCTGGAAGACATCACTGGCTGTGGGTACTTGTGGGACCCTTAGATATTTTGTGTTCCATATTTTGTTATTTCCCTCTTTTATGTTGCTATGGAGTCATTCATGGTGATGATAAGTGGTGGACAGCATGCATGTTTCATTTGCTTTCCACTGATACTGAAGTCACAAGTATTTTCTTTTATGGTTTGGAACAACCACCTGGAAGTCATGCATAATGCATGTGCATGAACAGGAGAAACACGTATGAGTTGCACTACAGAGACTACTTTTCTGTGCATGCGCAAAGGTGTCTGTGGTGAGCAGAGTGTATGTTTATATCTGGGTATTAGCCCTGGCAGGGAGGAATTATGGGAGTTCGAGTGGAGGAAGAGAAAAGTTAGGAAAGAACAGTGTCTTTCTGATAGGTAGATTCTGATGAGAGTTTTCGAATTTTGTTTTACAAAGAAGTGTAATTTTATAAAGCAAGTGATGCTCCTGAGATAGCAGTGAGATTCTGAGAAATGTATAAAGTGGGATTAATTTTATAACAGTGCATTTTATTTTGTTTTCTTTACTAACTTTATATTAGTCATAAGACTTTTTTTTTTTGGAATATCTATTTTATATTACAATAACTGCACTTTCACTCCTTCATCTATATTTTGAGTTACTGAATCCGTGAGGAATCTTGAAGGACAATGAAGACCAGCTTGGAGTGGAAGCAGACGGAGACCATACTGGTGAGCCATGTGGATAATGGGATGGGTGATATCTACACCTGGATAATCCAATAATCATGCGTGATTCCACGAAGGCTGGTTCATAACAAGGTGATACCAAGGTGAGAAGAAATTAATAGAGGTTTGCTGAACAGGAAAATTATCATTTTTCACTCAGAGGGATATTGCATGGGTCTCTCTTTTTCTTGTTCCTTCTAATGTGAGAAACATGTTAATGAAAAATGCAGTATACAGGGCTACATATGAAAAACATATGCAGTCCTGAAGATTTTTAATTACTCTTTTAACTCTTTCAGTGCTGGGCCACGCACCTGAGAAAGAATGCTGGTTTTATGATACTGCTCATACTTGTTTTTGCCATCAAGCCATAGCCAATAACCAGGGTCACCGTTGTCCATTATTGATGCTGGATGCTTTTATCCACTGCCTGGATGGTAAAAGTAACATGTAGATGTGACCTTCATGGGAACTGTATAAAGAGATCTAAACTCTTCTTATTTTAAGAAAAGGATTAATTATAAGTTTAGTATAATGTATAGAGAATTCAAATCTACCTATTTGCTATAACAGTGATTTTTCTGTGAAATACATATTTTTTGGGAAAATGACCTTTATATTTTGGTGGAAGTGTGACACTTTTTAAGCCAATTGTACGTACAGTGTACTAATTAGTTTTGTCTGAAGGTCAAACTTATCACTCACTATGCTATTAGAAATGACCCCAGTCTAGATTAATTCATTGTATGGTGTATGGTAATAATAGCCCTGCAAAGAAACTAATTTGCATAGTGCCATCAACAAATGAAGGATAATTGATCAACAATTTTTATATTACAAAACCAATGGCTAGCACAACACATAGGGAGACTATAATTATCTTTAAATTAAGTACATTTATCTTAACATGACAGTACACTTCAGAGATTTCTGAATAGTCAGTAATGAGTTACAGAATATCAGTGCATAATTACTGCAAGTATTTCAACTTTAAAGGGGAAATATCATCCAATACTTGAATACAGGTTGTGTTTCTGAAGAAGAAGACTTTTTAAAGTGTTAGTAATGTCTGAAAAAAACTTTTTTGCATTTAGAAGAGCTTAAAAAGCTGATCTAAATGCAAAAAAACGTATCTCTCAAACCGATATGGTTTAAGAGATACGGGCGTTTAAAGCTTGATCTCTCCTACTGACAGCTGTAAAGCTGTCAGCAGGAGATCCGTGTCAGCCGACACTGTGGCGCTTGAGCAGAGCCGTGATCTCGTTATTTACCATGGATCCCTTCATTGGAATGGCCTAAAACTAGTGCTAGAAAACCAGGCACACGTTTTAGACCATTCCAATTAAGGGATTTGTGGTAAATAACAAGATTGCGGCTCTGCTCAAGCACCTCTGTGTCGGCCAACACGGATGTCCTGCTGACAGCTTTACAGCTGTCAGTAGGAGAGATCAAACTTTAAACGCCTGTATCTCTTAACCACAGCGGTTTGAGAGATACTTTTTTTGCAATTAGCTCAGCTTTTTAAGCTCTTCTAAATGCAAAAAACTTTTTTCTGGACATTACTAACACTTTAAGGAAATCATAGCTGCATGGTGTGAACTGGCAGATCAGTCAGAAAGCTCATCTGAGGATGCATGTACCTCCAAGCCCAGCCGTGGACAGCAAGCATTTCTGGGGGCAAACCATTAGCACTATATGGGAGAACTAAAATTTCCCATTGATTTAAATGGGGATTGTTACCCTTTGAATGCTAGAGGGGTCCTCAACGCATTGTGACCTCTCTAGCATTCAAGAGGTTAATATCCCCATTTAAATAATTAGACATTTATGAGACTGTTTTGTTCTTCCCCATAGTGAAAATGGTTTGCCCCAGAATGCCTCCACTTTTCTTTTGAACATACGGCCCTTCAAGTGTCCGGTTTCAAAACAAGATCTTTGTTGCACATTGCATCAATGGAAGCTCATGGATTTAAACCATCCATGTGTCAGTGAGGTGGCAGATTCTCAGTCCCTGACAAGATCCATTTTGAGGCTGCACAGTACAGCTCCAGGGTTATGCTAAGTCTGCTACCATAGCAACAGATGGAGTGAAAGGTGTTAATTGACATTTAAGAAACTTCTACTTATAGCACCTCTAAGTACTCAGAATAAAATTAATCTCAATTAAATCAAATTTCAGAAAAGTTTACTTGTAGTATTTTGTAAAGGCTAGGGGGCTGTATTAACTTAAATTGTCCTGTATGCCGCGATTGATGGATCTGCAAAATACTGGTGGATCCTCCTGGTGATGGTGTCAAACATTTTTTTTCATAGGCTGGATTAAGAGAAGATTAATGGAGAACTAAAAACTCCCACTAATAACCTACACTAACCTTACTTTTTTTTTTTTTAATATGAAAATCCTAAAGGCACTTATTAAATATCCCTTGTTCCTTGGTTCAAGAGATAATATCTTCAATCAGTCCTGGATATCAGGTCTATAGAGTCATAACTGTAGCTAGTAAGGCCTCAGACTCTGTACGCTGCAAATGGTAATCTTTACCCCTTTTAAAGGGATAGTAATACTTTGTTTTATCTTTATTTTATTTTGTAGGCATTAAAAAACCATGAAGAACGATATAAGTCTTATCTCTCAAACCTTTATGGTTTGAGAGATATTCACAAGCAAAGTTTCCCCTCACTGACCAAAACGGTCAAGTGTGCCATTTAGCTGTCAGATTTGGAATCCGGTCCGCAGACCGGCCATAGCTCTACAGCAGAGCCAGATCGCGAGATATAAGAAGAACTACTTCATTCGAATAGTCTACTAAGTGTGCCTGGTTTGCAAGCGCACTTTTTAGACCCTTCCAATGAAATAGTTATTTTTATATCTTGCAATCTTGTCTCTGCTGAAGAACCACCGGTTGATCTGCGGACCGGATTCCAAATATGGCAGCTAGATGGCACACTTGACCATTTTGGTCAGTGAGGGGAAACTTTGCTTGTGAATATCTCTCAAACCATAAAGGTTTGAGAGATAATACTTATATCGTTCTTCATGGTTTTTTAATGCCTACAAAATAAAATAAAGCTAAAACGAAGTATTACTATCCCTTTAAGAAATGGGGGGTTGTGCAACACATTACTTTGCACACCCTGGTCCTGAAAGAGTTAAGTAAGCTAATGCACTGTTCTTGCTTCCAGCTGAAAGACCTGCCCGCAGCTGTCTTGTCCTTCTAGTTTTAGACTATGACCTCTTCGCCTAACATTTATACTCCTTTGTACTTTCCTCCTGTACTTTGTGGAATTCCTTTATGTGTTTGCATGTTTCTATAATATCCCCTCTCTCTCGCTCTCTTGTCTCCTCCAACTGAACATATTTAGATCCTGTAATATATCCTGATAATTTTTCTACTTATTTAGTAGCCATTCTCTGAAGTCTCCCCAGAATATCTATATCCTTCTGGGTATTGGGTCTCCACTACTGTCCATAATACTCTAGTTGAAGTCTAATCAGAGATCTATAGAGTGGCATGACTACTTCCCTATTTCTAATACTAATGCCCCTATCTATACAACCCAGCACCCTGCTTGCATTTCCTGCCACTTTTTTACTGTCTACCTTTAATTCATCAGAAACAATTACTCACAAGTCCCTTTCCTCTGTTGTCACAAACAACACAGTACCCTTTATACTATTCTGCCTTTGGATTCTTACTTCCCAAGTGCATTATTTTATCAACATTATTTATTATGTTTATTTATCAACATTAAAGTGCAGTTGCCACACTCTCGTCCATTCTTCTATATTACCTAAATCACTTGATATTTGGCTTTTTTCACCAAGTATATCTACTTGTGAAAGAGTCATCTTCAAGAAGACATACCTTACCTTGAAGACCTTTTGCAATATCACAATAAAAATATTAAAAAGAATTGGCCCCAGTACAGATCCCTGAGGTACCCAAGTAGTTACATGACCTTCCTCTTAATATTCTTCATTAACTACAACCCTCTGTCGCCTGTCACTCAGCCATTGCCTTAACGATTCAACTATTTTTACATCCAGACTCAACACTGCAACTTATCGATGAGTCTACCATGAGGAACAGTGTCAAATGCCTTACTGAAATTTAGATCAGCTATATATATATTGCACTTATCTATTTATTTAGTTACCTAGTTAAATAATTTTCATGCTGTAAACGTACGCTTTTTACAATTTTGCAAGGTGTTTAAAATCAGATAATAAACAACTATTTCCACTACTGACATAAGACTTACTATTCTGTAGTCGACAGACCATTGCCTGCTAATTTTTTTGTGAAGTTTGGCTAGATGTCTTCATACATACAATCTTCCATTCTCTTAATTAATTTTGTTTCTTTTCTCTGTATTCTCTGCAGATCTAGAATATCCTTTTTCAGAACTGGTGCCCAAAACAGCACTGCATATTCAAGGTGAGGTCTAAATAATGATTTATACAGTGACATTTTGTTATCCAATCTTGCTTCAATTGTATTGTATATTTTTATTTTTATAGAGCCAACCAGTGTACTTGGCACTTTACATTTAATATAGAAGGTGTACAATAAGTGCGGTGATTACATGCTTATATAGGCAGTCATAAGGGGAATAACAGGTGAGTGTACATTAGGATAAGAGGTCCCTGCCCCGTAGAGCTTACAATCTAAGTATAGGATGGGTGACATACAGATACAAGCTGGTACAGGAGGAAGTGCAGTGTTTGGCTTATGATGATAATAATGATAATGTTTCCATATTACACTGTTGCTAGAGATAAAAGGTGCTCTTTTAGCTTTCATTTAAAGTTGTTGAGGGTTGAGGCTTGGCGAATACTGGGTGGTAGGGAGTTCCAGAGGTAGGGGGCAGCAAGTGAGAAAGCTTTCAGTCGTGAAACAGTGATAGTGGTTAAAGGGGCAGAGAGTCGTCCACCATGTGTGCTACGTAGTGGATGTGCAGGAATATGGCAGGAAATCAAAGACGAAATATAGGGCGGGGACAAGTGATGGAGAGCCTTGAAGGAAACGAGGAGGCTTTTGAATGTGATGTGCTGCTTTATGGGAAGCCATGACAGTGATTTTAGGAGTGGTGGGGTGAGTACTGTTCTGGAGGAGAGGAAGAGTATTCTGGTGGCTGAATTAAGAACTGATTGAAGAGGAGCAAAATGGTTAGTAGGAAGACCAATAAGTAAAGAGTTGCAGTAGTCCAGGCAAGAAAGGATAAGAGCATGCATGAGGGTTTCTGTTGTTGAGTGAGAGAGGAATGGCCGTATTTTTGCTATATTCCGAAGAAAGAAGAGACAAGTTTAGGTAGCGTTGTTAATGTGGGTGGATAAGGAAAGAGAAGAGTCCAAAGTTACCCTGAGGCAGCAGGCTTTGTCTACAGGGTAAATTGTGGAGCCTTCAACAGTTATAAAAAATGGAAGTGTTGTGCAGGATTTAGGAGGGAAGATAAGGAGCTCAGTCTTGGACATGTTAAGTTTTAAGCAACGATGAGCCATCCAGGAAGAGACAGCAGTAAGGCAATCTGAGACCCGCTGCTGTATTTCAGGTGATATCGAGGGTGAGGAGAGATATATTTGCGTATTGTCTGTATAGAGATGGTAGTTAAAGCCAAAGGATTTTATCAGTTGCACCAGGGAGAGTATATACAGAGAAAAGAGAATAGGTCCCAGAACAGAGCCTTGGGGTACACCTACTGAGAGGGGGATCAGAGGTGAGGAGGTGTTAGCATATGTCACAGAGAAAAAGAGATAGGATAGAAGCCAGGCCACAGACGCCAAGTGATTGGTGAACCTGGGATAGAAGGGTATGGTTGACTGTGTCGAATGCTGCTGATAGGTCTTGGAGGATAAGAAGAGAGAAATGGCCTTTGGTTTTTGCAGTGTGGAGATCGTTTCTTACTTTGATAAGGGCAGTTTCTGTAGAGAAAGTGGGCCAAAAGCCAGACTGCAGAGGGTCCAGAGTGTTATGGGAGTTGAGGAAGGTAAGTAGACGAGAGTAGGCTAGGCTCTCAAGGAGCTTAGAGGCAAAGGGCATGAGGGATATGCGGTGGAAGCTTCATGGGAGGTGGGGGTCTAATGAACTTTTCTTGAGGATTGGAGATACTAATTAAATGTTTGAATGAGAAGGGGAAGATGCCAGAGGATTGGTAGGGAGTTGAATACCCGAGTTAGCATGGGAACTAATGTGTGTTGCAGAGGAATGAGGAGGTGGGATGGTATAGGATCAAGGGAGCAGGTGGGGAGTGGTGATGTGGACAGCAGAAGGGAGACCTCTGTTTCTGTGACTGAAGCAAAGGAATCAAATAAGTAGGATGGAGGATCAGGAAGATACAGTTGTGAAGGCTGGGAGGGGAGATTGTTTGATGTATTGTGTTAATTTTTTGTGAAAGATTTTGCAAAGGCTCGAGGGGTTAAGGAGGGGAGGGGGAATGATGGAGAGGAGGGGCAAAGGAGGGAATTGAAGATACAGAAGAGGTGCAGTGGGTTCGATTTGTAAGTATTGATTAGTGAAGAGTAGTAGTGTTGTTTGGCAGAGAATAAAGCAGTGTTGAAGCAGGAAAGGAGGAATTTGTAGTGGATAAAGTCTGTGTGAGAGTAGGACTTCCTCCACAGGCGTTCAGAGGTGCGGGTACAGGAGCAGAGAAAGAGTGTTTGTGAGTTGAGCTAAGGGCGTGGGTTTGAGGGGCATTTGTGATGGGCCTGGAAAGGGGCATACAGATTAAGTGATGAGGAGAGGAGGTTGTTGTAGTATTCCATAAATCTGTCAGGTTCAGAAAGAGTGTTGAAGGTGGAGAGGTTTGAGTGCAATGCAGAAGATAAGGCAGAAATGTCTAGTGAGAGAAGGTTGCGGGTGTAGTGTGGGGATGTACTTGGTGGGGGAATGAGGGAAAGGGTTGTAGAGAAGCTTATGAGATGGTGGTCGGAGAGTGGGAAAGGAGATATGGAGAAATCTAGTAAGAAGCAGTTCTTTGAGAAAAACAAGTTGAGGGGGTGACCGTCTTTGTGTATGCTAGAGTCAGTCCATTGTTGAAGGGCAAAAGATGAGGTTAGTTGAAGATGTGAGGCCCAAGAGAGGGGAGGATCATCACTGTGACAGTTGAAGTCCCCAAGTATGAGAGCAGGAGCATCAGAGGATAGAAAGAATGCAAGCCAGCACTCAAAGTCTGAAAGGAAGGCAGAGGGTGTGGTTGTGGGAAGTCTGTATACTACTGCAACACGCATTGCTACAGGGTGGAATAATTGGATAGCATGTACCTCAAAGGAGTTAGTGGAAAAAGATGGGGGAACAGGTATCAGCTGAAAGTGACACGAGGAGGCAAGCAGTACACCTGTGCCACCACCTCTGCCCACTGTGCGTGCTGTGTGTTAGAAGTACAGGCCTCCATGTGAGACTGCAGCCTCCACGGCTGAATCATGTTGGGAGAGCCAGGTCTCAGTAACAGCAAGAAGTTGGAGTGCTTGTGAGCAGAAAAGGTCATGTATGAGAGTAGATTTGTTAGTGAGGGAACAGACATTCAGTAGGCCACAGGAAAAGGGATGGGCAGGAAATGGGAGGGTTGGCATGGGGATGAGATTAGAAAAATTAGAGCATTTGTGGGATGGGGAGGAGAGTGGGTGTGGGCGGTGGTATATCGGGATTTGATTGCGGCCTGGGTTTGGGGAGATGTCACCAGCCATAAGGAGGAGAATAAGACATAAAGCCAGTAGGTAGGAATGTGATTTGTGTCTGCTGTGGGTTGGAGTGGAAGGATGGGCCGGTCTGAGCAATAGATACAGGGTGTGGTTGCAAAATGGATTTGATGAGAGTATGGAGGGGGAAATATGAATATGGGGAGAAGTAGGCATATAAATAGAGTGCTGGATTTTGCAGTATAGGAGCAGAGTTGAATATAGCAGTAAAAGGGCAGGTTGCATTGTGGGGTGGATTAGCAGAGCAGGGAGAAAGCAAAACAAAACAGGAGTCTTTAGAAGTGTGTGTTTCTGCAGGGAGGGATGTCCATCTTCAGTCCCACTTCTCACCTCTGCTCCAACATTGCTGTAACTCCATTAAGTCCTAGACAGAAGCACTTGAGATGTTTGTTCACCCTAGCACATCATACCCCGGACAGTCCAAGTGCTAAGAGTGATTTATTTTGTATTAAACTCCAGAGGTTGATGGTGAGATTGAAAGCTGGCTCTTTAGGATTTTCAAATGTGAGATGTTCTTCTCCAGTGGATCCTGGTTGTTCTTTTAGCCAACTCCTTCTCAAGTTCTTCTTTAAGTCCTGGTTAAGTCCACCTCCCTTGGAATGTCTCGCTTAGAATGGGGAGCCCTTCAATACATTCACCTTTAAAGGGATGGCACCCTTCTTATTATGCAAGGCAGTACTTTACTTGCTTTTGCTACTTCTGTTTGGCACTGATTACTGTTTCCGGGTTTACAGTTTACAAGATCTCCCAGATATTTTTCTAGCAACAAGTCTCCTAGAATGATTCCACTGAAGTGTTAGTAATGTCCAACAAAAAGTTTTTTTGCATTTAGAAGAGCTTAAAAAGCTGAGCTAAATGCAAAAAACTGTATCTCTCAAACCGCTATGGTTTAAGAGATACAGGCTGTTAAAGTTAGCTGTCTCCTACTGACAGTTATAAAGCTGTCAGCAGGAGATCCATGTCGGTCGACACGGAGGCGCTTGAGAAGTGCCGCGATCTTTGCAAACATACCTGGGAACTCTCCGTCAGTCTCTCAATCTCTCTCAATCTCTGGGTGGGCAGAGTTTCAGTAGAAACTCTGCCCACTTGTTCTCCATCCTGCCCCGGTTCCTCCCCAATCCCCGCCCTCTTACAATCTTCAACATATATTCAGCCCTTTTTTTACATTTTTTTTGTCCCTCCCTCCCCCTCGCAGCTAAGCCCCACCCCTTTTATGACACGATACACGTCATTTCCCTCCCTGATTGGTGCTGACAGGGCTACCCTCTGGGTAGTCTTGCCTGTCAAGTTCCCAGGTATGATTGCAAGTCTCCATCAGATGGTGTTATATATTTGGCTTAAAGGTTTTGTAAAACTGAGCCATAAATCTGTCTGGGGAAGAAGACTTATTCATCTGTAGCTGGTTAATAGCATCCTCAATTTCCACAGCCCAGATAGGCATATCCATCTCCGTACAGGTTTTTGGGGTGTAGAGTAGTTAGTCATGCCACCTCCAAGTATTGCTGGATCAGATGGGAACTGGGGTTGAAAGGGAAGAGTGCAAATTATAAAGTAAACTATAAATGGATTGGAAGGAGGCCACAATCTGAGCATTACACAAAGTTAAAATGCCGAATTATGCAAATTGTGATGTATTTCCTTTAACATACTAGAGATGTTTAATGTGCAATGAGCGTGGGTAAATATTTTTATTGAGTAAGAGTAAAAGATTTTGTCTAACATCTCTCACCTGTGTCAATAAAGACATGCAGGATTAGTTGAGTTTTTGTTTCTACTTTTTAATCTGAGAGCCTAACTTAATAAGATATTCTGGAAGAATTTGCACACTTCAAGTTTTCCCATTGCATTGTCTCAGGTGAGCCTGTGAAGAGATGCACCACTGTGAAATGTGCAATGGATTCTCTGATTTTCTGCACATCTGAGGATTAATGCAAAAGGGTATCATTCAGACTCCAAGTCCAGGCCTTGGGAAAAGAAACAGTGAGGATTACTGGGGCATGATCAAATCATGTGATCTATATCAGCCTATGTATCTATATTGGCCTATATCAGCCTTCTGGAGCTGTTGGAGATGTCATTGGTCAGTAATGATATAGTTTATTCTACTGTACGTCTTATGACTATGGAAGTGAAAAGTAAAATCTTTGTCTATAGGATGCGCTGTACGATCAGTATGGACAAGACAGCGATGAACTAGAATTCGATTCTACAGCCCAAAATGACTCTCGCGGGCACAATGGAGCCACCAAAAAAATGGTCAAAGGGATATTAAAATCACGACCTAACAATAACAACAGTCCCTCTCTAAGCATAACTAGTTCATTCAACACATATGACAAAACATTTTAATGAATATTAGTACAATAAATGTGACCCAGGAGATCTCCTTTCAGAAAAAAACAAATCTACCAGCAATATTAGTTTTAATGAGTATCCTCATGAAGTAGAATTCCCATGCCCCATGTTTTTCTATGAGGCACTGATAAAGGACTGGTGCATAGAATGCATGGATTGGAGGAGCAGCTGCCCATCACATTAGAATGTGTTTCTTGTTAGAAAAGTATATATTCCGTAAGTGAATGCATTCTTGTAATAAATTATGCCTCTTATGGGGGGAGTAAGACCCTTAGACTTAAGTGTGATACATTTAATATCAGTTTTGTACATTAATTAGTGCAAAGGAAGTGTGGGATACCACATCCCATGCCCAGGGAGGAGGAGGAAACCGATGAAAGAATAAAAGGGGGAGATGTGACAGACAGGAGGAGAAAGGGGAAGGAAAAGACTTGGTTAGGGATCAAAGCCCAACCTCATTAGCACTATCATGAAAATCCAACATGGTAAGGTGAAGAAAGAATAAAAAGACCTTTCAGGAGAATCTGCAGTTGGAACCTCTTTTGGGGGAAACAGGGAATCCATTACATCCGACCACACAGCGGTGAAGAATGTGCAAAGTTATAATGCATAAGTATTGGGGGTATGGGAGGACTGTAAAGGAAAGAGAAGGTGAGTGAATATGGACATAAAGAAAGGAATTTACTAGATGAGAAGGGGATAAGCCTTAGGCATTGTAAAACAGGAGTCACATACACATAAGTACATGAGAATTAAATGTAATGAACAACCAATCATACAGTAAAGCAGTATTTCCATCAGCAGCTAGAGTGGACTAAAAAGTCAATATCCATCAAGACCCCCAAGAGGATGAGACAAAGAAAGAAACTCCAGTGGGCCATGGAATAGTGCATGGGCAGAGCATCAAGGGCACAGAGGGGAATCATGACACCAAAGGCACAATTACAAAATGTGAATATTATGAGAAAATATTATGAGAGATGTGAGAGCCATTAAGTATTGCTCTCAGAATAAAAAGACCATACTCTCTCTTTCTGCAAAAGTAGAAAGGAGAGTGAGAAAACCAAAGCATGCCACCACACAGGGGATGAACCTCTACACATTAAGGGAGAAAGACAAATAAAAAGGGGGTGCAATAGAGGTCACCCCAAAACTGTCTAGCCCACTAAGGCTCACAAGCCAGGAACTGTTCACTCAAGCCTCCCCTCCCCCTCTAGCATAACCATTAAGGTAACAAGAAGGTCATGCCCATCAAGTCATCACGTAATTCATCCCCCTCCTGGGACTTTAAACCCCACATGGCCCCGCCTATTTAATAATCAACATAATTATCTCAGCCATTCTTTGTAGAAGGTCCAAGCTAACCAAAAGGAGGAGGGGACAACAATTAATATACATCATTATGATGCAAATGCACAACCAAGGTTTCAAGAGCAAAGTCCAGTCATACAGAGACAAACCATGCAGGATTCCAGTGACAAGGAGAAGCAGTACACAAGAGCCTACCTCTGAGGGAAGGAAGAAAAGAAAACATTGGAAGACCCAAGCAAGTCACCACAAAAAAACAGGCCAAGGAGCCCCAAATTAATAGATGTAAACACACCAAAGCACAACTTAGGCCGGTATGGAAACAAATAAGTTCATCATAGTACTCTGGTACTCAGATGGCAAGTTCATCCTGTCCCCCCAGTAATATACATACAGTCCACCACTTAAACCACTATGCCTATAGACCTGTCTTGCCTTAGATAGGAGTCCAGCTGACCATAAAAGAAAAGGAAAATTATAAGCATATGACAAATTTGCACTGCAACACAGGCATGTTGTCCCAGAACAAAGCTACTCTCACAAGAGCAAGCCACACCACCCTGAAAGTGAATAACCCACCGCTTGGAGGAGGTACTAGAGGGGAGAAGGAGACCCCCAAAGAGCCCCTGCATCCAGACAGGACATATGCACGAGAGAAAAATTTAGAATACAGGTCCCCATAGGGATAGAAATGACCAGTACAAGATGTCAATAGATTATACAAAAAAAGCATCTGGTGGTTTGGTCTCGATTACCAGTATCCCCAGCTAGGAGCAAAAATCATGGATGAGGATCATAGGACTGCTAACTTGCCTTGGAGTACAGAAGAGAGGGGAAAAGGGAAACCCTGTCTGTAGTGGATCATTTGTTGATGTAGATATTCTGTTAAAGGCTTCAGGAGCCTCTATAGTCTTAAAGTGTAAAGGCAATGGTCTTGAAAGATGGTCTGCTCCATCCAGCCACTCCCCAACAATTCCCTTTTAAAACTTTGAATACCCTCTCCCCATTTTGCTTTTATATTGCTGTAGTTTGTCAATTAACTGTACAGTATACATTTCTACATTTAAACAATAATAAATTATATACAGAATATACAGAATGCATTTTTTAACCATTTGAAGACCAGGGGAGTGCATAACTAACTGCAAAGCAATTTATTTCACCCCTCTAGTCCTCTGTTGGCTAAAAAGCACAAACACTTATTTTGCTTTGTGATATAAGGAGTTAAGAAAAATGCCTAGGGAGACATCTGCCTACCTCTTGAATTCACAGACTTCACTTGCTCTAATGATAAGTTATTGAAAACAATATTGGGGCACATTTATCAAAGTAAATGGAACAAAAAGTTCTGCTGTTTCCTCCCTTCAGAGCAGATGGTGCAGATCCATTACCAATTGTGCGTCTTTTTGTATGTTAAGTATGCAGTTCCCCTGATTTATTAAGATGTGAAATTTTTATTTTCCTATTTAAATGCCAGAAATAAACACATTTTAGGCCTAATTCCAGCAGTAGTGTATAAGGTACAAGTCGGTAAAGTACTGTAAAACATAAACATTTACATTTTCCTTTTTGTCTATGCACATTTATTTCCTAGAGGCACAAAGATCATGCACATTAGCATTATTTTAATGATGATTTTAATTTAATTAGAACCGGCGATTAAATTGGACCCATCTCCCTAAGATTAATTACATTTGTTTAAAAGATAATTAAAAACTTCCAATATGTCATTCTAGCCATTTGGTTGTAATAGAAATAGTTTTCGAGAAATTAACCTTTATTTGCTGGTGGAAAAGTGCGGCACTTTATGCTAATGAGTGTATGTACTGGGCCAACATAACCAAATAAATTAACCTAGGCAGATCACACACATTGGAGGTATTTCTAATAGGGCAACAAGTGGTAAGTCTGGGCTCAAGAAGAAGTAATTTGCATACTGTAAAGGAAATTTAGCATAAAATGCCATACTTCCCCACCAACATATAAAGGTTCATTTTTTCAAAAACTCTTTACTTTACAGACAGACTTTAAAATGATATAAAACCAACTAAACTTGCCTTACGGTAACAGGTCCACTTTAACTGTATTTGAATTTTTCCAAGTTGTGGTGCTGCCAGACGGTGGTTGTGCTATTGATATCTATGTAAAGCTTATGACACTCAGCTCTTCAAAGACAGTAATATAACAGCGCCACCTGGCGGCAAAAAAATCAAATTCTCAAAAAAAAATTTTAATTGTCTCCCAACTGTGGAATTTCCCTGTTATACATAGCAGAAAAATTCTACATCATAGATATTTTCGTAATAAGGGGTTTCTGAAGCTTTATCTGGTTACATTATATTGCTTTCTTTATGCATGAACTTTAACTATAGTAAAAAACTGTATGTATGTTGTTATCAAGTACTCTATGTAAATATATATATTTCATATTTAAAAGGCAATTAGCACACTTTAGTAAGTCAGCTGACAAAGTAAATGGACAGTTGTAAAGCCCCAAAATGGCTCTGGTGAGCTATTATGAGGGTCAGAAACCTGATCCCTCAATTGGCAGGGTGGCTGGCCTAGACCACAAAGTCTGTTGCTCAAAATCACAGGCATCACATGTTGTCCCTACAATTTTTATTGACTGCAAGTGTTGTGGCCCCATGTGGCTTAACTGAGAGAATTCAATGTTGGTCTCCTCCAGACATGTACCACTTTCTTAGTACATGAGTTGCACTGAGTATAATTATGTAGCATATCCTCTGCTGTTATTGGAAAGGCATTGCTATGCTTGTACCTCCTTTATACCTCTCCTGCAAAAAAAAAAAAAAAAAAAAAAAGCTCCAAAAAACCCAACATGATCACACCGGAAAAAAGTCAAGAGTATATAATGTATTAAAGGGACAGTAATACTTCTGTTAAAGTTTATAGACGTACAGTTTTATAAGTTGAAATGCTGTTCAAGCCAAAAGGATCCCCCTCCCACCCCTCCTGGCCACCTCCCATTAGATTTGGAATCCGGTAGTGGGAACAGACAAATGCAGTGAGGGACAATCTTCAGTCAGTAAGTATAAGGAAATCCCTGCCCCCCCCCCCCCCTTGATGAAGGAGGACAGGATTTTCCTTTTGCTTACTGGTGATTGTCTCTGGCCATGCTCCAACCAGACCAGACAGAGAGGCTGAGTGATGCAGGGAAAGGGGCAGGAGGAGGATCCTTTTGGCATGAATAGCATTTGAACTACAACACTGTAAGTAATTAAATATATCACTAAATGTTTAAAAAAAAAAAAAAAAAGACTCTGAGCTAAACTTTAATAGAAGTATTACTGTGCCTTTAATCCTTTGAGTGGCAGGGGGTTTCTCACATTCCTCCCTCCCTTGTACATTACTTCCCTGCAAGATAAGAGTCTATAAGGGTTCAACCTTTGAGCGCAATGCATTGCAAACAATGCGTTGCCTACCACTCTGGCACTGAAAGGGTGAACAGGAGAAGTGCAGGAGAGGGCATTTTGTGTGGGGGGGCAGGAGGATATTTGGGTATAGAAGAGGCTCAGGTGAGGCATTTTGTGTGTCTGTGTGTGGAGGAAGAGAATGTTTTAGACATAGGAGAGGCACAGGTGAGGGCATGCGCTAACACACTCACATGCAACAGAAATGCATGCACACACACAGGGGGGCATAGACACAGTGAGAGGACCTCATCTCTGTAGGTTGTGGCTCTTGATGGTCCCCTGGAAGTGGAGGTTAAATCACTTATTAAATAACTTATGTACATGTATAAATGTAGACAGAGCCCCACACACTGGGATATTTCTAATAGAACAGTCAGTGGAAAGTGAAAGTGTGGCCTCAAATAATGAATTAGCATACTTTTTATGTATTTATACAGCATACACAGAGCTTTACACTCATATTGGTCATGTTGGTCCCTGTCCCCATTGGGGCTCACAATCTAAATTCACCTATCAGTATGTTTTTGGAGTGTGGGAGGAAACCGGAGGAAACCCACGCAAACTCATTGCAGATGTTGTCCTTGGTGGGATTTGAACCCAGGACCCCAGCGCTGCAAGGCAACAGTGCTAACCACTGAGCCACCGTGTATTGTGATTTATATACTCTGTTGTCACTTATCATAGACAAAAATGGGGTAAATTGCAGTTCTTTGCTTGTTAGGGATACCTAGGATTCAGTTTTTTTAGGTATAATTTTAGTATACACTTATATATTTTCTTTTTTTCTTGCTTATTGAAGTCAGTTTGTAGTTCTGTGCATAATTATACAACAGTACAGTAACTGGTTGCCACTTCTTTTGAAACCTAAAACAAATATGTTTCTATAGAAAGAGTAATTTAAATTTTGTGTTGGAGACACCTGTAGCATCAAAGTGATTAAAAGAACAATACATTTTTCTTCCGTGTAAAACAAAGGCACTCACACTGTATGAAATTTTTCAGGCAAAGGTATTTACAGCTCAGATCTTGAAATCAAACTGATAGCAACAGTGCCAACTAGTGTCCAAATACATTTTTTTTTTATAAAACCTCTACCTATTTTTTTTATAATGCACATTATTAACATTTGAACACAGCAGGGAAACCCAACAATATATATGTACATATTTTTTAGAATAAAGTTTACTAAGTTTTTGGTCCTTTATTTATGAATAATTAGGCTGCATAACCAGCGAATATGTTGTCCTGCATGGTACTGTGTAATAACCACTTCACTATTACAGATGTTTCTATCACACGAATCACTGGCGTAACAATAGGGGTCACAGGGGCTGCACCTGCGACTGGGCCCATCACTCCAGGGCTTGGTTGCCCCCTGCGACCCCACCGCCTGGTGCCCACAACATTCTGATACTTGATCTCCCTCTGGCACTCTAGTAATGCAGAGTGCTGGGAGATGACATCATCTCACTCTGCATTATGAGAGGACCGCGAGGGAGCTCCATCAGCATAGAGGTCTGTGCGGAAGGAGGCACAGACCACTCCTGACTACTGCCACGCTACTGGACCACCAGGGAAGTAGGAGATGGGCAGTGTGGAGATGGGGGGCAGTGTGGTGGCAATGTGGAGATGGGGCCAATGTGGAGATGGGGGCAGTATGGTGGCAATGTGGAGATGGGGGGCAGTGTAGTGGCAATGTGGATGGAGATGGGGGGGCAATGTGGAGATGGGGGGCAATGTAATGGCAATGTGGAGATTGGGGGCAAAGTGGAGATTGCAATGTGGAGATTGGGGCCAATGTGGAGATGGGGGACAATGTGGAGGTGGACAGTGGAGATGGCCAATGGGGGGGCCAATGTATTTGAGGGGGTCAATGTCGTGAAGGGCGGGCCATGGCAGTTCTTGCACCAGGACCCGGTGGCTTCTAATTATGCTTCTGACACTAATCTTCATTTTATTAACTCATTAAGGACCGGTGGGGTGTATATACCTCTGATCCTTAAAGGGTTAAATAAAACAGGATAAAAAAACAATTCCTTCTATTTGGCTCAGATAGTTTACATAATCAATAGTACATGATCTTCCCACTGTTCTTTCAAAAAATAATTAAAATCACTAATCATTTTCAAGAAAGGCAACAGATTTCCAGCCAGTTTGTTCAGGGGGAGAGAAGGAGAGATCTGGAAATAATTCAGGCCTTGTTCCTTATTAATTTTAGTTTTAGATACAGTTTGTATCCTCTTTGACAAACTTTCTTGGCATTAAAAATATTTCCAAATTAAACTACACAGGATTTAAAAGAATAAAATCAAATAACCCACAGTGAAGTGCATTTCATCCTAAGTAGACCATGGGTACATGGGAGGTCCTTCATTCAAAAGTTACTACAGTTCAAACTTGTTTATTTTTAATTAGAAATCACTTTATTACCTGTCAGAGCTAGATGACAAGGTTGATTTTGATTTCTATGGGGAACTACAGCTGAAAAATGACCAGAAGTTTTACAAAGACCGAAAATGTATTTTTGTTTGGTATGAGCTTTTGAAACATTTTGTAAACAAATACTTAACCATTTGAGTGCTATAACGGTACGGAACGTATTGTAAAGCAATGCGTTCCATAAAGCTCTGGCACTCAAAGGGTTAAAAAAACACTGTCTTAAAATCCAGCAAGGCTTTTAGGGAGAGTGGTATATACAATTCCGTTATTATTTTGTCTTGGTCTCACCCATAGTAAATGTAAAGCAGTTAACCAACAATGAGGTTCTCCAAGCATAACTAGCTTTATAACTGATGGAATAACAAGATGGTATGCTGTTGATGAATACAAGGGTTCCCATCACTTTGAGAGTTAGGATATTTACAACTCAGGCACTGTGAAATGCGTTGGACGATCTGATACTCAAAGGGATGAAGTGCAAATAGAAGACAAACAAAGGAGAACCTCTTCTGCAGTATAACAGGATCAGATGCTGATTGTGGAGTAAACCAACTGCACAATAGGGGACAAATAAAAATTCCTGTTAAATTAAATTGGGCTTTTAACCCCTTGAATACTAGAGAGATTGCCAGTGCATTGCAGAATAAACCCAGGTAAAATACGCACCTGTGAAAAATACACAGATGCAAATTATACCTGAGATTTTACAAAAAAGTAAAGTTCTTATGTATAACACGCACTCCATTCTGTGCACAAAATAAAAATCAAAATGTTTGCTGGTCGTTCAGCGGCCGGCATTCTTGCCTTTGCCACCTGCTTCCTCTACTGCTGCTCTCTCTCTCTCCAAGATCTTCGGCACATTAGAATTTGCTGAGTGCCTTTCAGGACCTTCGCAGAGCACTACCATTGTTTGACTGTGCAAAGTCTGTGTATTGAGACATGAAGGTCCTGACAGCGCACTCAGGCAATTTCTAACGTGCAGAGGATCTTACGGGGAAAGCAGCAGTAGCGGAAGCAGGCGGCAAAGACAAGCATGCCCCCATTGAAGGGCTGCCTCTTCAGGGGCTCAATCTCAGGGGCCAAAGTAGTTGAGGGGGGGCAATGTCGTGTGGCGGGGGGGCCATGGCAGTTCTTGCACCAGGGCCCGGTGGCTTCTAGTTACGCCTCTGACACTAATCTTCATTTTATTAACCCTTTAAGGACCAGTGGGGTGTCCTTAAAGGGTGGTAGAGGGAAGGACAGTGGGGGCTAAAATACGCATTTTTACAGTGGAGAAGAAAGGAAGCAAAGGAGGGATCACATGGAGGCAAAAATGTTTTTTTTTACTTTGGTTTTTTAAACTTGTGTATAGTATTTACCACCCACTTCACATGGGGTAAAAAAGTGTGTATTATATCCAAGATGTAGTGGTAGTCACAAAAGTGGTGGCTTAGGCAGTGCTAATGAGGCTATATGAGCTTCTTACAGTCTATGTTTGCGTTACATTTATAAGGTACTGTTGGTGACGCTCTATACATTTTTTCTAACATATAAAGTAGAATAATAATTTGTAACAAATATGAGATTTTGAAGACCCTTTCAAAACAATCTATATTTATGTTAGCTATTTTTTATTTCAAACAATTGTTTATGAGACATTTAGCTTTATTTATTTGTTGGTTTAAACGGATAGTAATACATAAAATGTAAAAAAAAAAAAAAAATGTTGTAGGGTTTATCTCACTGAGTAAAACAAGGGTACTCCCACTGCTGAAATGTGTTTTTTTCAAAAGTTAGTATAGCTCAAACATAAATTTTTAATACGTAGTATCACAGTGGCCTGAAATTGTACAGTGGCACTGGTGTAGCAACAGCGCTACTGTGCAATTTCAGGCCACTGTGATACTGCACCTAAAAAAATTCAACTTTTTGCTGTCATCATTTTTGAATAAAACACCTTTTGGCATTGGAAGTACCCTTGTTTTATTCAGGGAGATAAACGCTACAACATATATTTTTATACATTTTAAGTATTACTGTCCCTTTAAGCAAATGAACTAGTATCGGCTAACAAGGAATGTCATGCCTGATAGTATTGTCTAATTTATGTAAACTGATAATAAAGCTAAACATCTCAAACTATTGCTTGAAACTAAAAAAAAAACCTAATATTTTTTATTTGAAAGCACTTTTATACTCACCTACTGTAGAACTTACAAAATGTTAATTCCACTTACAAAATGCTGTAGTTGATGTGACATATGACTAGAACTATATGAATTAATTCAGTAAGTTTATTTTATCAGATTAATTTCTCAGGAAAAGAGATCACATGACATCAGACACAGCTAACAGAGCAGATATGAGTAGCACGTTTGTCATTTGCAGCTACTTCCTATGGGCTAGTCAGGTAGAAGTGGAGTGATTACCGAGGGCTTCTGCATTATAGGTGACAATTAAAATTTCCCATTGATTTAAAGTGGTTTTCTAATCCCATGAATGCTAGATGGGTCTCTAATGCATTGTGAAGCAAGGTGTTCCATACCTCTAGAATTCAAGGGGTTAATAGCCCCATGTAAATCAATGCGAGTTTTGGGAATGTTTATTTCTCCTGTATGGTACAGATTGTTTTGCCCCAGAATTCCTCCTCTTTCCATTGAGCATAACACCTTGAGTGTGTGAGGGACTAGAGAGAATGCATAGTGCTCTTTCTTTCTCCCCTATCGCTTCTCTCTCTTCCCCTTCTGTCTCTCTCCCACTCTCTCTCTCTTTCTCTCTCCCACCTGGTGCTTCTTTCTACCTATCTCTTCCCTCTCTTCCGCCCTCTCTCTCTTAGTACTAGGGGTGGGCGAAAGTTGTCGCCATGTTCCCTCAAGAAATTTCGCAAAAACCACGTTGTTATCCATTTTTTGTGGGAAAATCCTCTTTAAAACTAGCGCTTAAAATTTTCGCATCTTTCGTCCGTTGGCCAAAATCTTTTGCCATTTTTTTCAATGGCTAGAAAGTTTCCGCCCATTGATTTACGTTGTTTTCGCATTTACGCTATAAAAACGTGACGTATTTGCGGAAGGCAGACACAATAGAAGCAGCCACAGAGCGAGATAGATGTGCTGTTCTGTTCTCTTGTGATATTTTGTCAAAACTGATGCAGGAGAGGCTCATAGTGACTGCTATCACTATGAGCAAGGTGAAAAATAATCAATGGAGGAGCTGGAAGGACCCTTATGTGTCCACTGAGTCTGAGGAGGAAGGGACTACTACTGAACCAATGCTGTCCAATCCCCCTAAATCACCCCAAGGGATCTTGGGGAATTTAATGGGAAGGGAGGGAGAAAAGGGAATGGGAAGGGAGAGAGAAAAGGGTAATAGTAGTGAGAGCAGGACATGTCAACTGCCTGTGCCTGCTGCTGGACGTGCTGCCTCTGCTGACACTGTTGCTGCCCCTGTTGAAATCAGTGCGGTGCCTGCTGCCAGTGCTGAATCTTCTGCCACCAGTGTTGGCAGTGTGTCTTGTAATACTCAGGGGGGGGAGAAGATGATGTCAACTGTGAAAGCAGGAGATCCTCTGTTACATTGCTCGTCACCTCCTCCAAGCAGCGTTGAGATGTCTGTAATAGAGCAGCAGCAGTGGTGGTGGTGATGATGATGGTGAAGCTGGGATGGAAGAGGCATTGATGGCCTTTTTATCAGAAACTGAGAAGGAATGGGAGACAGAGATGAGGATGTGCATCACCACCACCACTAGCAATCAGCTTTTGGAATTTGCAGAAATTGCAACTGCTCTAATTCCTGCTGCTGCTGCTGAGATGCAAGGTCAGCAGGATGCTGAGGAGCAGGTTAGTGTGCCACAGACCACCATGGACACAGTGGAAATGGGGTCAACAAGTGATGCGGGACTAGGACAGGTTCCTAGTTGCAGTGCTGAATCTAAGGCAGTAGCAGCAACATTATCCGCTGCCACAGACAATGAAGGGGAATGGCGAGGACAAGAAGAAAGAGGCCATTCTTCTCCACCTGTTCCCTATTCCTACCTCCAGAAGTCATGGGTGTGGGACTATTTTTCTCTTCCGGCAGGCACAGTGCAGTCATCATCAACAACGGTACAGTGCAAAATTTGTGACAAGTTAGTGAGAAGGGGAAAGGAGGGAACACACCTTGGCACAACCTCCCTGATAACACACATGAAACACAGACATCATGACATTACATGACAAACACCCATTACAGAAATCCAGTGCCGCTGTTACTGTACCCCCTGACTCTCCAGAAAGGTGGAGCTCAAAGAGGAGGAAGAATAAAGAAACCCAGACAGACACTGGAAGTTCCATGACGAGCGAAACAACTAGCTTGCCATCAACATCACCTTCTTCCTCTAAGGTAACAAGTACATCTCCTGCCAGTCCATCTCGTTCATTGTTACCTCCCCCGCCAAATGATAGCCACTCTGTTAATGTTAGGATATGACAGTTCATCTCTACCCATTGCACACTGTGTGGTGCACTGACCACACATGCCAGTGTGGTGGAGGAGAATCGATACCAGGTCATCAGGTGGCATCTGAGGAGATTTTATCCTGCAGAATATGCTTGGATTCTGGCAGGGAGTGTTCATAATTACTACTAAACTGTCAGCAAGTTGTCATGTGTCTTTAGCGGGATTTGGACAAGGGGTATGCTGACAGCGGCAGTACTTGGGTTCTGGTGTCATGGTGTTTGGATACAGTTGTGCCTCCAGATGTTATTTACCACACACACACATACTGTGCGCCTTGAAGTTGCTGATGAGAGCCACAGTTCCTGCTCTAATGGGAAAATTTTATATTCTAATAACAACACACCCATGATTTTGGAGGAGGGGCTGGTGGAGAAAAATTATTAGCCAACTTCTTCTTTTCTCCACATAGACTGGGGCTACTTATTGTGCTGCTACTGCCTCAGACGCATCACTGGAACCAGTCATGGCAAGTGGAATCTTCATCTTAAATCTTCCATGTTACTGCTATTGTTGATCCCATTCCCTTTCAGCTGCCTAATCATCCTGCTGCTTAAACAACTCAGCAGCAGCAATACAAACAGCAGCTGCAACTCAGGACACAGGAGGATATTTTAAAGTGGCCACTGACCAACATGGCCTGCTGGCATTAGGTCAGTAGGGCATTTTTATTTTTTTCTCTGGGCTTGTGCTATAAAAAAAAAACACAAAAAAACAAAAAAAAAACATAGTTCTGCAAAAAAATAAACAATTTTTGGGGTGTTTGTTTCTAACAAGCCTAAGTCCTACAAATCAGTGTTCCCTTAGGGCTTGTGCCAAACAAGCGTAAGTCCTACAAATCAATGTTTCTTCAGGGCTTGTGCCTCTAATAAGTCTAAGTCCTACAAAGGCCTCTAACAACAAATCTAACAAATTATCCTCTATAAAATACTCCATCAATTCAAGTATCACTCCACCCTAGTGACAGCTTATGTCAGGGGGTTCCTGTCTCTATCACTTTACATACAAATGTCTTATTTTATTGATTTATTTTTTTATCAACTGTCCCCCCAATAGCAGTCAAGAAACCCCCCCAAAACAAATTCCCTGTTCAAATGATTCATTCATTCACCAACATAGACACCCTCCTCAGACTGTTTTATACCATGTCTTATGGTTTTTATTTTATTTAGGATTTATTTTTTATTAACTGCCCCCCAATCCCAGTAAACAACCCCCCAAAAACATTCCCTGTTCAACTGATTATTTCCCCACACCCCACCAACACAGGCACCCTCATGCCCCTTTTATACTATGCCTTTGGGAAATAAAATAATATTTGCTATGTGTTGCGTGTAACTTCTATGTTCCCATTGATTTCAATGGAATAAGCTAGGTGAAAAAAGCAGAAAAAAGCGGCAAATCAGCACTTTTCACGGGAAATTTTTCGCCAAGAGGAAAGTGCCATTTTTCACAGATTTCATTTTGAGGCGAAAATTTTCCCCCATCCCTATTTAGTACCCCCTCTCTCTCCCCTCCCCCTCTTTTCACCCATTTGTCTGTTTCTCCCTCACTCGCCTCATCTTTCTCTTTTTACTCCCTCCCTCCTTCTCCTCCTCTCGCTCCTCTTTTCCCTCTGTCTCTCTCCAGCTCTCTCCCCTTCTCTCTCTCAGCCCCTCCCTCTTCACTATCACTCTCTCTTTTACTCCCTCTCTCTCATTCTCTACTCTCGCCACTCTTCCCCTTCTCTCTCTCTCTCTCCCCCTCTCCTCTTTCTATTCTACTCCCTCTCTCCTTCTCCCCTCTCTCCTCTCCTTCCCCTCTATATTTCTCTCTCTCCCTCTCTCTCTCTCTCTCTGCCCCTCCCTCTCTTCTTTCTATCTCTTTTATTTCCTCTCTTTCCTTCTCTCTCTCTCCCCCTCTCCTCTCTCTCTCTTGTATTATTCCCTCTCTTCTTCTCCCCTCTCTCTCTTCTCTTTCACCTCTGCCTTTCTGTCTGTCTCTTTCCCTCTCTCTCTAGTGAGTGTGAACTGGGTCATTGAATCTTGGACTTCCAGGGCTCTCCAGTTCACAGACCCACAAACTGAACCACAGGAATTTCGCTCATCTCTACATATGATTACTAAAACGTACTGTTCATTTGTTGTAGCTACTGCTTTCAAACGTTATTGCTTGTAAATGCATTTTTCAGATAACTGTATTTCTCAATATTTGTGTGACTTCTGGCCACAACTGTGTTACTGTAATACATAAATAACATATATTTGAAAGAAATATGTTTCATATGGGATCTCATAAGTCAAATGGTGCTGTTTCACAATTGAGGCTGTCTTGGAGCATTGATACATGAGCATTTTAAAACTTAAAAATTTTACAAGAGGTAGAAAGGTCAAACGAAACCGTATGTTTAAAGTATTGTTTTAGAAAAAAGATCCAATTTTTTTTAAACAAAGTTTTAAAGTAACTCAATTGTCGGCTTTCCTCTGTTTGTAACAAAAACAACTCAAGTAAATTGAATGAACATTATTAACCCCTTAACGACCCTTGACGGTCATAGTACGTCATGGGTCGATCTGAGTTAACGACTCATGATGTACTATGACCCACATGGAATTCCGGGCGCAACGTGCAGACAGTCGTTAAGGGGTTAAATTATAATAAATCTGCATAATTGAGAGGGGGGCTATACCCTAGGACACTGGTTCTCAATCTCCCCTAACATGCAAGGTGGAGTTTTGAGGGCACCCTTTAGATAAAATATGGCATTTGTCAAGGGTGTAAAGAAGGTTATAATTATATATTTATTCTGAGCTCTCACCAGCAGAATAAAAACATACTGTGCGTATTAATTTACACACATATACTTTTAAAGTCAAGATTAATATTTTGTCAAAGTCTTTATGGAAAACAGGGGGAACCCTAAGTGAATGTCTATGGTGCACCAAAGAACTGCTGCCCTAGAAGTAAGTGGCTTTTAATTTTTTTACCATATGGCTTACCTACGGAGGAGTCTTTCATGGGTTTTTTGTACTGAATTATTTGAATGTATTACTGATTCTCATCTCAAATTTTCATCTCGTTTACACGTCCTCTGACAAAGGTGGTGAAATACCACTAACAGTATGCTACATTTTGGTCTGCATTGAAAAAGTATATAATTATTACCGTCTGTTAAATGAAGGGCACATAGAGGGAGAGACCCCATTATTCTGGAGTAAACCAACTGCATCATAAGTGACAAATAAAAATTCCTAAATTCCATGCACTTGAATTGAGCTTTTTAACCCTTTGAATGCTAGAGAGGTCTCCAATGCATTGCTTTGCAATTAATTGGAGACCTCTCTAGAATTCAAGGGGTTAAAATTCCAATTTCATTTAAGAGGAAGGTTTATTTGTCCCCATGGTGCAGTTGGTTTGCTCCAGAATAACGCCAGTTTATAAATATGACATAGCTGCTGATTTTATGTGGGACAGACACGATTTTGAGGCACAATCATGCTGTACCGCTGCATTAACAGAGTGTCCTGCTTCCCAGGCTACTGCCCGGCCGCTTCAGCAAACTTTAATCATGAGATGGCAAAAATTGGACTGCACATGCGTGTTGTACTGCGCGCCTCCTGCAGAGTGAGTGAGTATGCGGAATGCCAGAGCGGAGCCTGACTAAAACTTAAGTGACTCTTTCAGACTCAGAACAAAGTAACGGGACATCCCTGACCAGGTGAAGTACTCATCTAATTTTACTTGCTGTGAGTTGCAATGCCAAAACACACTATATATTACCCACGTGGAGAAATTCATTGCTTGAGGTGTCAGACACTCCCAGTCCCAGGCAGTGCTATTCAGTAGTACAGATCTGCACTATGAAGCAGGAAACAGACAGCAGCACTACTCGTAGATCTAGTGAAAGATAAGACTCACCAACGTTGTTGTAACATGAATACAGAGTGCCAGACGGATATGATGAGCCAACATCATAAATTTAACAAGGAGGAAACATAGAAGAAATCCATCTCACTCAAGACTGCTTCATTTACAATTACCTATTTATTCACAAGTTTGCAGAACACTGGACAGAACCATCTCACTCGTTTCGCACAGATTGAGCACATCCGTGTGAAACGCGTGAGGTGGGTTTGTCCAGTGTAAACTTGTGAATAAATAGGTGATTTTAATGAAGCAGTCTTGAGTGCGACGGATTTGTTTTTTATGTACAGATCTTTACAGTCAGCCATTCAGCTGACTTTGTACTTACACCAACAAATAAATAAGCACCTTCTTTCACACTCATTCCATCTGCTGAGTGCCTCTGACTGGCAAATGATCATTACGGTAGTAGCTTCGTTTATGATCAAAACTAACTGGTCTAACTTTACCAGTCACTGCAATAAGAACTCTACACAAGCCGAGTTTAACCCTTTGAGTGCCAGAGTGCTGCATACCTTCTGCCACTCACAGGTATACTGTAAATGATGATTCTGTTGGGAAGAAGGACCTAGGCTGACATCACCAATCATGTGATGACAGTGTCCTGTGAGGGGAGGACTATATATATAGTAAGAAAGGGATGGTGACTGAAGAACGTTGGAGCAGGGAAGGTTTACATAGATGCACTTTGTCTTACATACCGTAGAACTGATGAAAATTGGCTCTAGAGCAGATCAGTCTTGATAATGTAGGTGTTTTGGGTTTCAGCTGTACCTGTTATTAAGTTCTGTAATGCATACCTCCCAACATTTCAAACTGCCAAAGAGGGACACTTGTGTTTTCGGTGGTGTCGCTGGGGGCGTGGCTGGTGGGCGGGGCATTACTGTGAATTTTTAGGCTATTTCATGACCTACTGACACCTCCTTGTGTAACCTAATAAATGACTTATAACAAGACGAAAGTATTTTATTTACACAGACTAATTTATAAACACATCTACTGACGTTTATACAAACATTAATGTGAGTTTTATTGCTGTGGAGCAATATTATACACGTACATACACACCACACAGTCTGATCTCCTACAAAGAGGGACATCAGGATGGGAAAGAGGAACAGAGGGATTTGGAGCTAAAAGAGGGACTGTCCCTCCTAAAGAGGGACACTTGGAAGGTATGGTAATGCAGGCTATGTATTTTATTAGAACTACTTTATTACCACAGACACTCAAAGGGTTGAAATCTTCCTTTGCAGTGTGAGTTTATTATTTAGTTTATTGGTATTAAGTTTATTTTTTGCTGTTAAGTTTTATGCAGTGGGAGGTACTTATTTACCACTCCAGTTGTTGCAGGGTTGTGCAGGTGATTTGGGAATGTTAACCCATCAAGGACTATCATGACTCCAGTGTACCTCATTAGGGGGGACAGTCCTTCATTCAGACCGAGATCCCTCTTTCCCTCCCTGGTATCCCTGTGTTTAGGACATCAGACTGTGTGGTGTGTATATAAGTGTATCACCCTGGCATCCCTGTGTTTAGGAGATCAGAGTGTGTTCTGTGTATATAAGTGTATCACCCTGGCGTACCTGTGTTTAGGAGATCAGACTGTGCGGTGTGTATATAAGTGTATCACCCTGGTGTCCCTGTGTTTAGGAGATCAGACTGTGTGGTGTGGATATAAGTGTATCAAAATCATGCGCAAACCTATTCCCTAGTGGTTTTCACACAGGAAATAGCGACTGCACACATTTCCTGCATCACTCCATATATGTCTACTTTTGTTCTGACTGTACAATTGTACATGCTGCATTGATATTCTATTTATGAAACTTGCAACACTCAATAAAAATTAGTTATACAAGAAAAAAATCATTCTTACTACTTTTTAAAGAATTGTTCTTGGCAACTGGATATAATGTCAGGTTGAATTTATAAATGAGTAAGGGCATTTTTATAAATATTGAGTTATTATTCTGATGTTAATGTCTGGAATGTTTAAGAACAATTATACCTGGCGTTAAGATTCTGCAATAAATTCTGTCACTAAATTGTCATAGTTAGCAACATTTCTTTATAAAGTTGCAGTGCCTGAATTTTTACCATCTGTACCGTTTTTTTCCAAAAAACACAACTATGTGGTGTTATGGCTTCCAAAACTGGCATAAGCTTCTTTATAAATGCTGAACTTCAGATTTAGCACAAATCACAGCCATTTCCCTCTCTACTCCACTTTTATAAATCTCCCCCAATAGTTCCTATATAACATTTGTACAGTTTAGAAAACAAACTCATGCATTAATGTTTCTCTCACTGGGGGAGTTATTTAAAATGGAACTATCACCTAAAACCAAAGTTTTACCATGCATTTTAATGTTTAACCCGACATTAGTGCTGTGTGTGTGTGTGTGTGTGTGTGTGTGTGTGTGTGTGTGTTCTTCAAGTCGCCTGGTAGTGGAGATATTTGCCCTGAAAAATCGGGTACTTCCGCGTTCTATGGTACCCTGCACCATCTCAGTACTTTCCAGCTGCCCCAGGGAGCATGTTCACGCTGCCCTTCAATGCTGGATTTCTGTGATGTAGTATTACAGCAAACTCCATTTACAATGCTACCAAGGTTGCAACCTCAGTAGCATTGTAAACGGAGTTTGCTGTCACACTACATCACAGAAATCCAGCATTGAAGGGCAGCGTGAACACGATTCCTGGGGCAGCTGGGAGGTCCTGAGACGTCACGGAGTCCCGCAGAACGCAGAAGTGCCCGATTTTGCAGGGCAAAACAAAAAACATACATACATTTTGGACATTTTCTTGCTGCATAAAACAAGATCTGGAAGACCAAAGATTTTGATGATATTAGACGTTCCTGAGTTAATTTTGTCCAAGGAACTCCTATGTCATCAAAAGAAAGGGAACCGTTCAACATTCTAATTTTCAGGAGGAATCACTCATTTCTCGAGCTACTAAAACTTAGCTTTTACTCTTGTTTCCTTAAAATAGCTGAATCGCTATATGTATTAATTAAAAAATAATTAAGGAAAGAAGAGTAAATACATTTTATTCGCAGTGATGATGTAAGTTAACCCCTTGAGGATCAGATGAATGTGTGGTGTATTGTGCAGCAATGAATTACACATCCTTTGATCCTCAAGGGTAAACATAACTTCAGTAAATATACTTGAATACTTATGTACAAAAAAACTTTGAATTAACATAAGGGAAAAACCTGAAAAAACTGTCAATGGGTGCAGGGTTTTCATTGTTTTCACAGAAAGAAGATTGTCCCTCGCTGTGATCTGTCTGGTCAAGACACCAGATTTTACATCTGAGAGGAAGCGGCTTACACTAGGTAAAAGGGGCTGGAGGGGGATATTTTATCATTCAATTACTCTTGAACTACAACTCTGACAGTATTGAAATAACACTCTCCATACGAAGATTAATTGGAGCTGCTGTTTTTATGAAACATCACTATCCCTTTAAGTAATCAGCTCTGCCTTTATATTTCTTGCAGAAGCTTTCAATCCAGATAGATTGTAACTTGATTTGTAACTGCAGGTTTCGGTAGCATTGTAATTAGGTATTTTACACAGGTGTTGTTTCAGGTTAAGATATTAGCAGGAGGCAACTCTTTATGTGGAAGGATAACACAGTTTAATTATTTTTCAATTTTCTCAATCTTTTGGGTGTAGCTACTAGAAATAAGGAAGAACTGTGATACTTTTATGATGTACAATATATAGTGTTGCTACAGTGTTTATATGTATAATGGTGTTGAATCTGCTGTTAGAAGAAAGAAAACAGGGACCCACTCCCTTTTCATATCTTTTAGTTTAGTTTACATTTAGGAACATTAAGGGGGAGATAAAGAAGTGATAAAGTAGAGATAACTTCTCCAGTTCCTATGTTATTCTATACAACAAACCACCACTCTGAGCAAGTGCTACGTGCCACAAAACAGTAGCCATTGTGATCCTACCAGTTCCAATCAGAATAAAGAAAACTTGTACATTCAGTTTCAATCTTGGAGGCAAATATAGTTCTTGATTCCTTTTATTGGCTAACTAAGCAGATTTAAAATGCAAGCTTTCAAGACCTTAGGTCTCTTCCTCAGGCATGTTATACAGCTAAATATGAAAACATCTCTCTTAAATACAAGTACACATTGCATTATTTAGCATGGAAATCAGATAAGAGAACTCAGTCCAGATCCAGATATCTTTGATCAGTCAGTGGTAAATTGCACTCTTCCTCTGAGGCTTTACAGGTATTTACGATGCTCTTGGGTCTGTTGGAAATATCAACCAACTAAGTGATAATGTGAGAGAAACTCTTTGTCCCTAATTAAACCACTACAAATTGCATTAAATTTTAACATTAATTTTACCTCCCATACCATTCTGTCCCTCTGAGTGCGGAACAGTCCCATCAATACAGTTAACTTAATTTCCCTGACACCGTGCCCATTTTGACAAAAATGTTCTCCCACTGGTGTCTCAGTCTTTTTGTTATTAACACTGGATCTGTGGGAATTAAATCTCCTATGTAGTGCTTGTCCAGTTTCTCCCACATACAGAGGTGTTGGGCATTTTGCACACATGATAAGGTATATTACATTGGATGATTTTCAGGTGAAGGTACCATTGATCTTATGGTGTAAGTGGGTGTTTGGAATTGGTATGTTGTCTGTGGTGTAAATGTGTGCACAGGTTTCACATCTCTTTTGTAGGCAGGGAGATGTGCCATTTTTGTATTTTTATTCAGGGCACTCCTCACCATCAGTTGGTTCAAATTGGGAGGCTGTCTGAAGGAGAGTAAAGGAGGCTGTGGGAATATGTTCTTAGTTCAATCTTGGCGGCATTGCAAAAAGACATTTGAATTTTAGGTTTAGCTGGATAGACAGAGTTTCATGGCTGTTTGGTTCAAACCAAGAGGAACTTAAATAGTTTGGAGCTGTTTCTAAAAAGTGATTTCCTACCTACAGCCAAATTAGATTATTAGACAATGGAAGACTTAATGATGACTGGTGAAATGACAATACATTGTGGACTTTTTGGTATGGTCACTAACGGAGGTGTAACAATGATTGTTTTTAGACTTTGGAGCCATTTGAATGTATCATATGGCCATACGACAACATTCATAAAAAGAGAAAAAAAAATTTCATTTAATTTTCATCCTGTTTTACAGAAAAATGCACCTTTAACCCTTTGAGTGCCAGATGGGTACACAACGCATGTGTTGCGTATCCCTCTGGCACTCAAAGGGTTAAGAGAGAAGATAACCCTTTTATTGGCAAAGGGGTATACAACGCATTGCAAAGCAATGTTTTGCACACCCCTCTGGAACTCAAAGGGTTACAGCACTTCTCTACAATGCTGAGGTGAACACTGGTGTCTGGAAGCCAGAGCTCAATAGAGGACATATGCCATAACCATTGTTTAAAAGTAGGCTTTTAAACCAATTTAATGCTGAATATGGCTCCAGTGCAAGATTTCCCACTTTGTGTTTATGTTTAAGCTATGTATGTGAAACAGTAACCACCATTGTTCTGCTAAAAACAGGTTTGTCACCTCCAACTTGCTCAATTATCTCAGGGGTGTTAATATAATAATTATTATTTTTATATTAACACCCCTGAGATAATTGAGCAAATTGGAGCTGGATAGGGGAACAACCTCTTTTTAGCAGGACAATGATGATTAAAGGGACAGTAATGTCCCCAACAAAATATTTGCAGTTTTGTAGAGTTTAAAATAATAATCAATATGCTTCAAACCCTATCTCTCAAACCACTATGGTTTGCAAGATATAGGGATTCAAAGTTCCCCCCTCCCTCCCCTTCTCCTGATGTCAGCTGTAAAGCTGACAGCAGGAGATTTGAGTGGTATGACTCGAGGAAGCTCTGCAGCAGAGCCGAAATTGCATTATTGCAAAAGAATTAATTCATTGGAAAGGTCTACAAAGTGTGCCTGGTTTGCAATCACATTTTGTACACCTTTCCATTGAATTATTTTTAAGTAATGCAATTTGGGCTCTGCTGCAGAGCCGCCTGCTGGTCCCCGGACCTGGATCTCCTGCTGTCAGCTAGACACTGACATCAGGAGAAGGGGAGGGAGGGGGGAACTTTGAATCCCTCTATGTCTCAAACCATAGTGGTTTGAGAGATAGGGTTTGGAGCATATTGTTTATTATTTTAAAGTCTACAAAACTGCAAATATTTTTTGGGGACATTAATGTCCCTTTAATGTTCTCTCATACACAGCTTGAACATAAAAACAAAGTGAAAAAGTTACACGGGAACCGTATTCAGCATTAAAGTTCAACCTTCACCTCCTACCCCAGTGACTGAGAATTTTATAGCTTTCCTGCTACCAAATAAGTTAGTCTTTATCAGGCCTTCCTGATCCACCTACTAAAAATAGTATAACTCTGTATGTTCTCTTTTGAAAGAAATGTATCTAATCTTCTCTTAAATGTATCGATTGTATCTGCCATAAAGACCTCCTTGGGCAAGGAATTCCACAATTAAACAGACCTTACTGTAAAAAACCCCTTCCTCTGTCAAAGTCTAAACCTCCTTTCCTCTAATCTCAAGGGGTGCCCCCTGGTCACCTGATCAGGCCTTGGAATAAATAGCTCACAGCAGAGATCCTTGTATTGACCTCTCATATATCTGTACAATGTGATAAGGTCTCCTCTTAGTCAACTTTTATCTAGAGTAAATAAACCTAGTTTGTCTCATCGCTCCTCATACGTCAAGTCCTCCATACCTTTAATTTTGTTGCTCTTTGCTGTACCCTCTCTAGTTCTAGTATATCCTTTTTCAGAACTGGTGCCCAAAACTGCACTGCATACTCAAGGTGAGGTCTTACCAATGATTTGTATAATGGCAAAATAATGTTATCCACTCTTGCTTCGATACCTCTTTTTATGCAAGACATGATTTTGTTTGCCTTTGCTACTGCTGTTTGGCGCTGGTCACTGTTTCCAAGTTTGTAGTTGACAAGGATACCCAGGTCTTTCTCTAGCAACAAGTCCCCTAAAATGATTCCATTTAGTTTATAAGTAGCCTTGGGATTGTTTCCTCCCAAATGCATGACTTTACAATTCACCACATTAAACTTCATATTCCACATGTTTGACCAATCTGACATTGTATGTAAATCCCTCTGTAGAGAGCAATTATCCTGTTCTGAATTAACGACCTTGCATAATTTAGTGTCATCTGTAAATATTGATATTTTGCTTTCTATATCTATTTCCAGATCATTTATAAACATGTTAAAAAGCAATGGACCTAATAATGAACCCTGAGGTACTCCACTCTCCACTTTAACTGTATTGGAGAATTTTCCATTTACAACCACACACTGTTCCCTATCCTTCAAACAGTTTTGTATCCAATTGCAAAGGTCATCTCCTAGCTCCGATTTCCTTATTTTATACCCCAGCCTTCTGTGTGGCACTGTATCAAATGCCTTTGCAAAGTCTAGATATACTACATCTACTGCCTTGCCATTGTCAAGGTTGCTGCTTACCTCCTCATAGAAGCTGAAAAGATTAGTTTGATTTCCTAAAAAGAGGGACACTGGGGTGAGAAAGAAGAGGGACTGCCCCTGCTAAAGGAGGCACAACTAGGAGGTATGTGGGTCATTATTTGGGATAGGAATCACACTGACCCACATATAGGAAAAAAAAAATCAATAGACTGTGGAGGTTTTGTGGACAGTATTTGAGCCATTTCATCTGCATTTTCATGCCCATTATACTTCCCATAATTTCCCACTCACTACATAAGACTGGTGACTACTTTTTACTGTCGGTGAATAGAGACCCATTTTTCACTGTGCCTTTATGAAAAGTGATTAGCACAAGCAATAACAACAATATTTGGGTAATAATAGCTATATAGCTTGGTGCACTATGATAGTAATAAAATACCATAGGCCACAAAAGGGAAAAAGTCCCCAAGGAAAGACACGCTCATGAATGAGGCACACAACCCAAATTAATATATCAAAAATACACAAGTTTTATTACACATATCAATAAGAATATATATAGTTACACAATAAAAACACATCTGAGCGGGGGAATGTTGGGCCAAACAATAAATATGGTCCTTGGTAGTATATATCTATATAACAATAATAATAGTACCTCCCTACTATATCATCTCACTGAGAGCAATCATTTTTATATGGAAAGACAGATCTTCAAAGTAGTCACAGACACAGAAAGGTGCTCATACAAGATCAAACCCATACATTCACCATGTGATAAACTGCAGGTAATAAAGTCTCAAACAAATCCAAAATTGTACCAAAGGGATCCCAAAAGTATACATAAATACTTATCAGCAAAAAATGTGAATTCACAGTGAGATGTGGCTCAAACCACATCACCCCTCAGAACCAGCATCCATACCAATGTGTGTCGCCCAAACCAGCTAGGGTGGGATTTTGGGTTTGTCTTGTAAACTCAATACAGTGGGTCAGGAATCTGCGTGCACAACCCGTAGAGTTTATGGCTGAGAGTCACATACTCCCAGGCTGTATTCCAGCCCACCCCAAATGCACAGAGTTCATTAATGTGGTAGACTGAATGCAGTGTAAAATGGATTGTATGGGTTTTGGCTGATCACTCCAGAGAATGAATACATAGTTTTGTTTTAACCAATTTAAAAAAGCAGAAGGAAAACGACCACATTTGTTTGTATTTTAATGGATCTTGAACGCTCTAAAAACATAAACTGTAACCCTCAAGCAAGCAAAGGCCACCTACCACATACTTTTGCGTGTTTTATTGCATTGCGCACCCCTCTGGCAGTCACAGGGTTAATCAAGCTTGGTCAATCAAATCATAATATGAAACAGTGGAAATTAAAGACAGAACCGAGCAGTAAAACAAATGATAAAGTTTACACTCAAATAAACAAAAGTCTCTCATTCATTATATTCCCACTGTTGTTCTTTGCAAAAAAACATGTAACTCAGTGTTTCTCATCTCCGGTCCTCGGGACCCACTAACAGGCCAGGATTTGATGATTTCCTTGTTAGAGCACAGGTGAGTTAATCAATGTGAATGAGCCTCTGATCACCACACCTGTGCTCTAGCAGAGAAATCCCTAAGTCCTGGCCTGTTAGTGGGTCCTGAGGACAGGAGTTGAGAAACACTGATGTAACTTACAATGATACTAGTGTCAATAATTATATCAGTTTTAATGTAATCTATAATCTTATCAACAGTGCTCTGGCAGGTACTTCATTAATCGCTGCAAAACTGTTACCATTAACCCTTAAAGTGCCAGAGGGGTAATGTGTTGTGTACCCCTCTGGCACTCAAAGGGTTAATGAATGTTTGTTTGGGTTTTTTTTTTTTGTTTTGTTTGTTTGACTGAGAAATGTAATATTAGTTTAACCCCTTAATGACCTGCAGTTAAGGACCACAGGGGATTTTTTTCTCTGCAATGGATTCAGGGGTCCCCGGGCGGCATGCAGTCAAGTGGGGTCGCCTGAATTCCATGACATGCCAGGACCATGACTGGTCCTTAACAATAGTGTTATGCCTCTATGGGAGTATTTATCAAGGCAAACACTGATACATTCTGGGGCAAAACAATTGTAGAATATGTTGATTGAAAGCAACTGATTTTTTTTTCCTTTGATAAATATGTAGCTTACCTCAGAATTGTTCCAAGTTCCCTTTGATAAATATGCCTAGGGTCATAAGTTCAAGATAAAAGTGGAGGAATTCAGGGGCAAACCAACAGCACTATGCAGGAAAACCAAAAATCCCTTTGATTTCATTAGGGATTTTAACCTCTTCAATGCTAGCAAGGTCTCCAGTGCATCAAGAAGGCCTTTCTAGCATTTGATGTATTAAAACACCCATTTAAATCCATGGGGATTTTTAAATATTTATTTTCCCCCTATGATTCAGTTGGTTTCTCCCAAAAATCCTCCAGTTTTCTTCTGAATATTTAGCACAGTGCTACCAGACTGAAAATATTATGTACCTTTTATGGTAATAATTAAAAGCACCAGAAGATGGTGCTATTACCATGAAAAAATCAGCAAGACGTTCAATTTATATAATTCTCTATCTGAAAGATAACAGCATTCTCAGTCTTACTCACAAGCTAACACATTGGTGCAGGGCGTTTGTAGTAGGAAAACAAAAGTATTTGACATTTGATTAAAAATCCTTTGGGTTCCAGCGTGGTATCCAACACTTTGCAATTAAAAGGAACTGAAAAAGTGGGTGAGCCACTGATAAAAATTAAAATATCCATTTTCTAATTGGCAATCATTATACACAGTGGAGTGAATGTATGAATCCTCCAGCATAGCTCTACTGTGGTTAACCTTTAACCCTAGCGGCATCATACTTACAGGCACACTATGCCATCTTTAACCCTGGTTAAAGTTACAACATTTTCTCTGCACCTTGGAATTTCTCAAATTACCTATAGACTGCCCAGTTGTCCTTCCCTTGGTCCAAGCAGTATTAAAAGGAACATTTCCAGCATATGAGGCTTAGTAAATTGGCTTAAGCAGGTTTATGGCTAGGAAACTGATCCCAGTCTCTGTTTTTTGCTTGGAATGGTATTTGTATTTTGCCCCCAGTAGAGATGTCATCTGACTGGTCATAGATAATAAGTTCACCAGCCTTAATGTTGTAGCATGTAAAAATAACCTGAATCTACTACAATACTAATAATATCCTTACCTGGGAACTTTCTAGTCCCAAGCCTCCGCAGATCTACTAAGGTCTAGGGGTGGGAGTGTCCAGATGAAGTGATTTGCATTATAAAGTGGGCGGGACTTGATTGGGTGTGTGGTATTGGGATGTGAAAAGGAGGCAGGGTTTTCCCTTATAATGAGCAGAGAGTGTGAAGAACAGGGAAGAGAGTAATCTGAACTGGCAGAGTTATAAGGGTACAGTGTGGGTGGCATGTGTGTTATATACTTATGGTTAATTATTTTATTAAGTTAACCTGCTATTTTTGTACTTCTGCTGTTAGCATTTTACCATGTGGTATTATTTGTACTGGTATTTTATAATTATGTATACTATATCCTACTATCATGCCTGTCTTGGCTATGTTGATCTCTAATGAGGCATGCCTTTCCATTTGTTTGTCTGTTTCATATATATGCCAGTAGAATATATTTATACTTTCTACTGGGTTTTCTTTCCTTAAGTGGCTCTTTTGGGGTCCCTTTTTCTTGTTTTATTACTACACATTGCTCCTAGAGTACATCTCAACCTTATGAGTGGTTGATTTATATCCACTTGTATCACTTACTTGGTGCATCATCAGTTCACCAACCTGTGGTCTTATTTCGTATGTCTAAGAAGCGTCTCAGTATAGAGGAATTAAAGTTTATGACCAGGTGGGGCCCCATCTTAATTTGCTATTGAATTTGACCACAAGTTGAGATTCTGTTGGTTAGACAAGTGCACATTTTTCTTACTGACTTTATTAAAGCAGCAGGTAACAGTGTCTGAACAGTTACTGAGATGGTCACTCATGAAACCTCTCTTTACAACTCCGAAGAAGGGCCAAGACACCTCCTTTACTAGCACAAACCTAATGAGATGGAGGTCGACATGTGTTGGTAGAACGTAACCCTGGATTTCATGCCATCACCATCAATGCTCTGTCCAGAGGTTGTCTCTCTGTCTTTCCTTCTTTTCTTCTACTCCTCTTTTCTTCCCTCTTGCTCCACAATACTCTCTCTCTATGAAACCCCACCTATCTTTTATCTCTCAGCTTGGTTTCCTTCTCTTGATCTTCCCTCTTAACCTTCCTCCTCACCCCGTTTTCCCCTTTCTTTTTTTTTATTTTAATCCCTCTTTTCCTCTGATTTCTTACACATAAAATCAGTAAAACTTGAGACCAATGGTGAGATGACCCAAACTCCTATGACCTTAGAGATTCCGCTTATGTTTTGAATACTGTGGATTTGTATGATTTGATGTTATGACTACTGTTCATTGTCTACCCTGAGTGAAACCACTGTACTACTGTAACTTCTCTCCGTGTATGATATTGTACACTATTGGCCTCAATACAAATTTATTTGGAAAAAAAAGAAAACTGGGAAGAGCTGGAACAATAATAGTAACCTACATAATCTATAAAATATGGATTTCAAAATCAGCCCTCAAAGGCATAGATTAAAATGTCTACCAACTGAAAAGTTCCACGAGTAACCAAGATCAAACGTTCAAGAACATCATCCACAGATAATCAGCACCAATAGACTATACAAAAAAAATATAAAATTACTATAAAATTATATACTGTTTTTAATAAGGATCTTTAGTATATATGTTGGTATGTCACTAAATCAATGGAGATGATAATGTTGAGTGATCAATGTAAATGTGTCAGGACCCTTACCATTTAATCCTGCCCTGTTTTGCGGACCCATTCATTAGCGCCTGTCCTGATTTCCTGTGAGTCTGTTTTTCCAGTCTCTGTACCTTTAAGACCCTTCCCTGATTGTTCATCCATACACATCCTTGTGCATTACCTGTTGTGCTCTGTGCTCCAGTTTCTGTGTTCTTGATTCTCTGTTTCAAGCCTGACTCTTCTGCTAGCCAACTGTGTACTGTTCCTGGATTCTGCTCTCTTTAGTGCTGTGGCTCACATGTGTCTGCTTGCTGTCAGACCTGAGCATCACTGAATTTGCCACCTTGCTTCTGATTGCTGAAGCCTTCCCTGTGGTTTCTTTTTTGTGTGTGCCCATTAGTCCCATTGATTATTATGCACTGACATCTATTGGTCACTGCTGATACTGCACAGTCTCTACTTTTTTTTTCTAGTTTTCTTGACAGCATACAGTGACATCTATCCTGATCCAGTACTGGCTCAACTAGTACTGGATATTCTGCCTTGCAGCTGACACCTTTACATCAGCTTTAGCTACAGCAAGATTGTCACTGTACCTGTTAGCTCTCTCAGGTTACTCACCCAGGGAAACTCCCCATCCTCCACTGATGAACTAGGACTCGGATATTATTCCTGAACCTCGGGATCAGTGTTCCGGTATTGTAACAAGATGAGGATGAAACACTAGATGGATGAATGGATCCCTTTCTATCTAAATTGTAAAGCTCATTATTCTTGTGGCCTTGTAAACCACTACAGAACAAATCACAGGCAAAAAAGATTAAAAGCACACAAAACAGAACAAATGGAACAAGCCTAGTTGTATCAAATTTAATAAAAGCCATAGAAATAACTAATAACAACTGAGCACTCTTATGACCCTTCTCTTGGACTTACTACATCTCAGGGTTGCTACCCCTTATAGCCACAATACTGTGTCCTTCTCATCCAGTTATAGCATCTGGAGTGGAAATAGAAATCCTCCTCTGCTCAGCTCAGAGCTTGTTCACCTCCAAGACTGGCTCCTTGTGCTATTTGACCAGTTTTGCATGGAAATCAGCTCCAGTATTGGAGCTATACAACCATTAGTGTGACCGGAGGATGAAGCCATATAGGGGGTGGGGCTTTGGACTTCAGACAAAGGGCACCAAATAAAACTATCTCTACATGTATCATGGGGTACTTCACACTTCTTCAGGGGTGAAAAAAGACTGTCTTTCTCATTTCCAGTCCCATAAATACCTTCTGTCCATACTTTCCATGAATCAGGATGGAGCAGTATATGGTTGTCAATCTTAGCCATCGTGGATATTGGGTATTCAGTGTTAACTGGCAAGGAGCAAATCTTACACGATCCATTAAGTACAAAATTCAATAATATATAAAAAGTAAAATGCTAAAAGAACAATACAATAAATATGTATGTATGCATGTACCATTATGAACCATTTGATTAAAAAATATGACAAATTAAACATGTGTTATATATTCATATCATCAAATACAGGTTAAAACACCAGGGGGGAGATTCACTAATCGGTGATAAAGAGGTAATGAAGTGGAGATGAACTCTCCAGTTTATCACTTCTCCAGTTCCTATTCCCTGGAGCCTATTCACGAACATCTTCAAAGTTGAAGAAATCTTAGTTCATAGGCTCCATAGAATAACATAGGAATTGGAGAAGTGATAAACTGGAGAAGTCATCTCAACTTCATCATCTTCTTATCACCGTTTAGCGAATCTCCCCCAAGAGCTCCTTTACTGTTATTGCGATGTCCTTAAAGGAACAGTAAACTTCTTTGTGAAAACCTATGTAATAGGGCTAAAAAAGGGTATTCCCATAACTGTGAGTTGTTTTGTTCAAATGTTATAACAATTAAAAATTTCAGGAAATAAATTACAGACTCAACTCTCCCAGAGAATTAAACAGGATAACTATTTGGAATGTGACAACTAAACGGTAAGAGTTTAAACTGTTATTACTATGGAAATATTCATCGCCCAGTAGTGGGCATACACTTGAAAAAGCCCTACAAAATATATTTTCATGAAAAAAGGTTTACTGTTCCTTTAAGTTGTTGCCAGTTGCATGACTGTGCTCATTTAAAGGTCTCTAATCGATTCCTGTCTATTCTCTGGTATATACGATTTGTGAGATACAATAATACATAACAACTAATCCAAAGGACACAAAGCCCACAATCCATCTGTGATCCTCAGTACATTCAACTCTAAATGAATGAATGATAAATTCCATCTATTGTCAGTAGATGGCAGCCTATCCTAATTAATATCTTTCAACTATTATTAAACCAGCTATTAAGAAATGCTATATACAGTGCATGATCTCTCTCTATATCTCTCTCTATTTACCCCCTATCTCCCCTTCTTCCTCCTTTTCTACCTCCCCTCCGTTGTTTTTACTCACAAATAACTTTCCTTTTTTCACCTCAGCCACTTGGATTACTGGGGTATTTTTGGGATCTTTTGCAGATAGATGTTAGGTACGCTAACATATTGTTTTTGGAGATATATTTGGTCTCCCTGAATTTATGCTGGGGGAACTTTTTAATTTGCTAGTGGGGGATCTTGCATCATGCATATGACATTTCTAATTGGATGATTTTAGAATCAGTGGATAGATCGGAACTGACAATAAGTGGAAATTGGGGTTGGATGTGTTGGGTTCCGCTGCTATGCGTCGCGGTTTTGTATGTTGCAGATTATTTATTATGTATTATATCTCACATATTATATACATTAGAGAATAGATTGGAGTCTAATAGAGACTTTTCTATGAGCAAAGGAATGCAACCAAGGAGGGAACGTAAGGACATCACTATAGCAGCAGAGGTGATGTATTTGATGATATGTATAAATAACACACTGTCAATTGAAGTATATTTTTATCTGATGTAATATGGTGGCAATATGTTGGTCTTTTTAATATTTGATTTTATTTATGTCATTGTATTTTACATGTAATGGATCATGTAAGATTTGTGCCTTCCTAGAAAACACTGAAGATACAGTGTCAGTGTTAGGTAAGATTGACAGCCATACTGATACTTTATTTCTTTCTTAGTGCTATGAATAGATATGCATTTATTTTGTTTGTTTGTTGAAGTTTCTTTGGATCTTTAAGCATCTTGTGTCTGATACACACAGATTACTTCAACTGGTATAACTATACAGTGTGCTATACCATTTATATATATATGACTAATATCCATTAGGCACACTCTATCTAATACCAGTGCCAAGGCCCCACCTCCTGTGAGGTTCCCTCATCGGATCTCACAGATGGTGAGCGTAGAAGGATGTCTGTTTCCACACCAGATACTATTGGACTGATTGAGAGGGACACAGTATTGTACCTATCAGGGGTAGGGATCTCAAGATGCATTAATCCAAAGAGAAGGTCCATGAGAGTGCCCAATTGTTATTGGGTATTTCTATATCAATTATTACATTTGCTACAATTAGATTTGTCCCCTTTGTCCGGTTTTGAGCACTTTTTCTGATTTTAGCCGACACTGAGTTGTTTGCTCGTTCATGAAAATTAAATTGAATTGACAGTCAGAGCCTAATCGACTGGATGCTAGCAAAGTCTTTAGCACATTGCTACAGAGATGTTTCTAGCTTCCAAAAGGTTAAAGATTTCCATTCCTGATAGTGTGAGTTAGTCAGAACCTCATCTGTGGTCAGCTAGTAAAATACTAAAGTCTGAGTCAAAGGGTTGGGGACTAAAATTTCCATCATTCCCTAACAGCTATTGACTGGTTGAGGATGATGAGGTTTGCAGCCCTCAACATCAGGGAGGTTTTGCACCAAGATGTGGTAATGAGGAGATAAAGTGGAGATGACTTTCCCAGCATGAGATTATCACCCTGGAGAAGCCATCTCCACTTTATCACACCTTAGTACATAACTCCACCCCCCCACCCCCCAGTTTCCAACATTTTCCTACCCCTGTGCTAGCTTGTTATTGATACTTGAATTCAGTTTTGAGAACTGATTAGAACTGTATTTTTGTATGTGGCCACTAGGAGGGAGCAGAAGTATAAAAAAATGTAAGTAATCACAGCAAAATGCACACAATCTGCCATACTCTGCTCCTATTCTAGCTACATACACTTCTTTTATGGTCAGCTCACTACATATATACACTTTACACTTTGTCTGCCAGATAATTGTGAAATGTACTGTACCTTTTACACACCTTCCTAACATTTAATACATCTGACCTTATGTGTAAAGAAAAATGGAACAATTCTGGGGAGACCATCTGCACCTTAATGGGACAAATGAAAATAAAATGTATAATTCAAGGGGTTGAATGGTCAGTTTACATCAATTACAATTTTTTTAATGCTTACATGTCCCCTTCATTGAGTTGAGACATCTCCTGCACACATGAGGTTAACAAGGTTACCACATGAAAGGAAATTTGAGGCAAATGCTTAAATTGGGCCTATCACTTTAAACTTGGCACACTTTACATTACATTTTTAATTTTTATATGGTCAGTCCCTTCTCAAATCCTTTACCACACTGCCACTGGCTGACAGTAAGGGTTACACATGGCACAGAACATGCTCCAGTGTAGACTCGCCTCTCAGCCAATCCCCACCCAGATGAAGGGGTCACTCATGAGCTTATCATCATCCCTTCATCTGACATAGAACCACACACATACTGATTGCCAACCTTGTCCCACAGTAGTCACACATACTAACCCCCATCCTTGTCCCACTGCACTGGTATTGATAGAACCACACATACTGACCCCCATCCTTGTCCCACTGCACTGGTAGTCATAGAACCACACATACTACCCCCCCACACACACACACACCATCCTTGTCCCACACAAGCCATAGAACCATAAATATTGAACTCCCAGCTTTTTTCCACGGTAGTCATAAAACTACACATACTATCCCTCCCAGCCTTGTCCCACAGTAGTTATAGAGCCACACGTACTTATCTTGTCCCACTGCTCTGATAGCCTTAGAACAATACATACTAACCCACTACAGCCTTTTCCCACTGTAGCCATATAACAACACATCCAACCCTCCCAGACTTTTAGCCATAGAACCTTATATTCTGACCTCTCAACATTGTCACACTTCACATTTTTTTGTTGGACATGAATAAGCATTAAGAACGTGAAACACATTGACTGTTGGAGTTAAGTCTGATGGACTGGTATTTGTAAGTCTTAATTATGTATGTCTCATGAATATTCCACATTTTTACTGCGGATAAATAAAGAAGATTGCTTTATACTTTCACTCTTGTTATATTATCGGTTGGATGGTGCGGCACTTCTCAGACTTCACTGGTAGCCATAGAACAACACATACTAACCCCACCAGCTTTTTTCCACAGTAGCCAACCACAAATAATGACCTTCCAGCCTTGTCCCACTGCACAAGTAGCCACAGATTAACACATATCAACTTCCAGCCTTATGCCACTGCACTGGTATAGCCAGAATCAAACTTAGTGATTATAACCCATCGGTCCCCTCTGAAATCTTCTTGGCATTAGTGAAAAGCCAGACATTTTAAAGGGTTACTAAGTGTGGTAATTTTCATGGAAAAAAGCAGAAAATTGCCAGTTTTCTACCAAAATTACCACAGGAAATAAATGGGATGTTTCCTCCATCCCTACTAGAGCAGTCTTCAGAGACACTGACTCACAATACATCGAACATCTCTCTACTATTCAAGTGGCTGATATTTTTTACTTATAATGTGTATAAATCAGAAATGTCTATTTATATACTTGTCTACAACCATTAAAGCTAGCTTATGAATAATATGTCATATGGTTCAAGTAGTCTGAGGGAGGAACAGTGATATATTTATTTACAGAAACATAGAATGTGATGGCAGATAAGAACCATTCGGTCCATCTAGTCTGACCATTTTCCTACTGTAAAAACCTCAGACCTTTTTTGGTCCTTGGTCTTTTCTTATGTTAAGGACAGCCTTATGCCTATCCCATGCATGCTTAAATTCTGTCACTGTATTAACTTCTACCACTTCTGCTGGTAGGCTATTGCACTTATCTACTACCCTCTCAGTGAATAAAAAACATTCTTACATTAAACTAAACCTGTGTCCCTCTAGTTTTAGACTATGGCCTCTGGTCCTAACAAATTTATTCCTTTGAAATGTACTTCCCTTGTACACTTTGTTGTATCCCTTCATGTATTTGAATGTTTCTGTCATATACCTTCTCTCTCGTCTCTCCTCCAAGCTATACATGTTCAGATCCTTTAGTCTATCCTGTTATTTCTTTTCCTGTAAACCAGTCACCATTTTAGTAGCCCTTCTCTGAATTTTCTCTAGAGTATCTATATCCTTCTGGAGATGGGGTCTCCAGTACTGTACACAATACTCTAGGTGACGTCTAACCAGAGATCAGTAGAATGGCATGACCACTTCCCTTTTATGCTACTGATGCCCCTAGCTATACAACCATGCACCCTGCTTGAATTGTTAGAAGCATCTGCTAAATGCAACACAGCAAAGGACAAATGGTGCTTTAGGATAAAACAGTGGGTAGGTTAGTTAATGGAAGAAGGAAAAAAAAGTATTTTAATCTAAACCAGATTGTTTGTTAATTCACAACTTTAATTTTCAAGAGTGTGTGTGGGGGGGGTCATTTCCTGTCCAAGTTTCAAATTAAAGCATTTGAGGATGATAAGTGAAAATGACAGCCTTTAATCAGAAGACTAAAACAGTTATTACGGTGGCTGAGGCATATTCATAACTATGATTACAGAGGTCATTATTAACACATTGGATACTAAAGACATCTCCAATATATTGCAAAGATTTTAGAACTTAATCTAAACAAGAAAAAAAGAGATCTATCAGTTTTATGATTGCCTTATCTGGAAATTGGTTTGATTTTGGTTACGGACTTCATGAACTGGATTCTATACTCAACTTTCAGCCCTGGCTCACTCTTTGAGGCTTGTGTGCACAGATAAAATGGAACTTGAGTTTAAAATCTTCACTTAAAAGGATTGTAATACTTAAGTATTACTAATCCCTTTAGTAAAGTCCTTTTAAAAATACAAGTATTGCCCCCAGTTTCATCTCTTAAGCCTTTATGGTTTGAGAGATAATCGCTCCTAAAGTTGCCCTCTCCCTCCCCCTTCCCCGTAGTCAGCATTCTAGCTGACTGCAGGGAAGCCTGTCGGATGACTTTCAGGCGGCTCTCCAGCACAGCGATCGCGTTAATAAAAAAGAAAACTTTCACTGAAATGGTCTTCGACGTGTGCTTGGACCGTTTTAGTGAAATATTTTTTTGTAATTAACCCGATCACGGCTCTGCTGCAGAGCCGCCTGATGATCTATGGCCGGATTTCCCTTCAGTCAGCTACAACGCTGACTTCGGGGAAGGGGGAGGGCAACATTAGGAGTGATCATCTCTCAAACCATAAAGGTCTGAGAGATGAAACTGGGGGCACTACATGGATTTGTAAAAGGACTTTACTATAGGGATTAGTAATACTTAAGTATTACTATCCCTTTAAATCATTGGTTATATGTGGTAATTTTCTTGGGCTGCTCAAGAATCACTCCACTTAATCTTAGTGGACCGTGCCAACCAAGCCAACCTGAACTAGTGATTGGCTGAAATAGACACTTTTGCATATTATTTTTAATTTGTCAGCAGCACCCTTGTTGCAAAAGAAGAAATATGTTTTCCATATTTTTATTAGTATTTTAGTTGGTTATTATTTAGTTCTTGATTTTCAATTGTTTCTTGAATTAAAAACTCACTGGATAAAAATATTACATAGGAAGCATAATTCTAATAATAACACCCTACTCACCTTAAATGGCAATTTAATAGCCATATAACAGCTAATAATAATTCATAGCCCCAATGAAATATGCCTTTGGGCTTTTGATCACGAAATCTTGAATCAGTCCTGCATGTCATGTCAAGGTAGAGAGAACAGTTAATCTTTCAGGATCATAGGACCAAACTCTGTTCACTGCACATGAGAGTAAAGTACCACTTCCTGATATGACAGAGCACTGTTTAGCATCCAAACAAGCAGCTGTAAATAAGTTCAGTGCATTATAATGGTCTCTAAGATTGTAGTCAGTTTGAGAGGCAGGGAATATTTTACTCCTAGAATGAATACATTTAATGCAGATACAGGTAATGAAATAAGGCCATTTCTTAATACTAACGTACAGTGAAACTTATTTAGCATTAATAGTTGTCGATTGCTGGTTTATGCAATGGAAAACTAAACTACCCAGAATCCTCTTTTTCCTGGGCTTTCTGCTGAGGAAAGGGTGGTGCTCTGACAGCCATCTTACGACTCCCATTGTATAGGCTATGAAAAGGTTGGACTCTTATCTCTGCCTCTCCGGTTTTACCCTTTGGTGTTAGATCAGTACCTTTTTTGGTAACTCTCTATTTCATTATATTTTCTTTCTAATTTGGAATTCTTTGTTCTACGTTAGAGGTTTTTTTCCTTGGAAAAAGTCTGAGCCCAAGGGACAAATGGGGAAAGCCAAACCTAACCTTTTTAGTGCCAGAGGGGTACACAACACATTGCTTTGTAATGCGTTGCGTACCCATCGGGGACTCAAAGGGTTAAAGATGCAGGGAGAACTTTAACTCCTCTACCACACAGTTCCTCATGCCAAACTGGGCTTGCAGAGGAATATTCAGACACCCTATATCCCTCTTGCACTGTTGTACTTAATACTTCTCCAAGGCCCACCACTGCAGAACAAGAGCAAGTTTGGGTTAACTGAATATTTATTGATTCACTTTCATTAGGCATAGTGCCCTGTGATTTGAGGAAAGCTGTTGTAGTTCAATTATTCAAAAAGGGGGCAAGATCCAAACCAGGAAACCATAGACCTGTGAGCTTGACATCCATAGTGGGTAAGATATTAGAAGGGTTACTAACTGACAGTACTATGTGAAAACAAACAATATTATTAGTAGGAATCAGCATGGTTTTAAGTAGAATAAATCATGTCAAACTAATTTACTTGCACTTCATGAAAGGATGAGTAGTAGTGATGAGCGAGCACCCCAATGCTCGGGTGTTCGGGTGCTCTGACCGAGCGCCCCCGGAGGCTCGAGTGCTCGGCCGAGCACCCGAGCCCCATTGAAGTCAATGGGAGGACTCGAGCACTACACCAGGCACCCCCTGCTCTGATGAGGGGAGGGTGCCTGGTCCATAGGAAAAGGGCAGAAAAGGATGGAAACACCACAGAAATGGTTCAGGGACAGCATAGGGAGGATGTCTGGATGCATCTTGGACTCCAACATCGCTGCTGGGAACGATCTTTCGCCCGTAGTACGCCATTTTTACAGACTGACAGTAAAACACACAAAAAGGCAGATAAAAACGACTTTAGGCGAAAAATTGTTACCAAACAGTATTTGCTGTATATTTACTTGTATATCATCTGCAAATTCTCCAAAAAATTTCCTCGATTTTTCTGAACTGAGGCCATGATTAAAGGGATAGTAATACTTCATTTTAACTTTATTTTATTTTGTAGGCATTAAAAAAACATGAAGAATGATATAAGTCTTATCTCTGAAACCTTTATGGTTTAAGAGATAGTCACAAACAAAGTATCCCCCCCTGTTCAACCAGATCAGAAGGGAGATGCCCAGGTAGACTGCAGAGAGGGACAATCTTCAATTAAGATAATGGAAAAAGCTGAAAAACTTGTCAAGGGGGGAAGGGCTTTCATTGTTTTCATACAAAGAAAATTGTCCCCTTCTGTTATCTGTCCTGTCATACAACCAGACTCACATCTGAGAAGAGATGGCTTACACTAGGTAAAAGGGGCGGGGAGGGGAACTTTGCTTGTGAATATCTCATAAACCATAAAGGTTTGAGAGATAAGACTTATATCATTCTTCATGTTTTTTTAATGCCTACAAAATAAAATAAAGTTAAAACGAAGTGTTACTATCCCTTTAAGAGGGAAACGTGCGCAGAGGCAAATTCTCCCAAAAATTTCCTTGATTTTTCTGAACTGAGGCCATGATTAAGAGGGAAACGTGCGCAAAGGCAAATTCTCCCAAAAATTTCCTCGATTTTTCTGAACTGGGGCCATGATTAAGAGGGAAACGTGCGCTGAGCCGACCATCTAAAACATTATGGGTGAGGGTCTGCTGCGGAGCTGACCATCCTAAACATTATATGCGAAGGCCCGCTAGTGAGCTGACGCTATAAAACATTATATGAGAGGGCCCGCTAGAGAGCTGACCCAATAAAACATTATATGAGAAGGCCCGCTGGTGAGCTGACCTATACAAAAATTGTCAAACAGGGCCCGCTGGTGAGCTGGCCCTATATAAAAATTATATCACAGGGCCCGCTGGTGAGCTGGCCCTATATAAAAATTATATCACCGGGTATATGGAAGAGAGTCAACCATATACCCGTTTTTTGGGTGGAAGGGGTGAATGGGAATACAGAGTATTCCCATCATTGTAAATAAAATAACATATATAAAGTCACTTTATGTTCCTCCGGGGCTTTCCTCCAGTGGAGTGGAGAAGTCAGGGGAAATCCAGGCCTTGTTCATTTTTATAAGTGTCAACCTATCAGCATTTTCGGTGGAAAGGCGGATACGCTTATCTGTTATGATGCCACCAGCAGCACTAAATACCCGCTCAGACAGAACGCTGGCGGCAGGGCAGGCCAGCACCTCCAAGGCGTAGAGTGCCAGTTAATACCACGTGTCCAGCTTGGACACCCAGTAGTTGTAAGGCACAGAGGGATCATTGAGGACGCTGACACGGTCTGCTACGTACTCCTTCACCATCTTCCAAAACTTTTCCCTCCTTGTGACACTAGGCTGCGCATCAGGGTGAGGGTGCTGGCGGGGTGTCATGAAGGTGTCCCACGCCTTGGAGAGTGTTGCCCTGCCTTTGTCGGAACTGCTGTGTGCTCCCCTTTTCTCCCCTTCTCGGTTGGCCAAGGTAGCACGTACTCTGCCGCCAGTGTTGTCAGATGGAAAATTTTGGAGCAATTTTTCAACAAGAACCTTCTGGTATTGCACCATTTTGCTTGTCCTCTCCACCGGAGGAATGAGAGATGAGAAATTCTCTTTGTAGCGGGGGTCCAGAAGGGTGAACACCCAGTAATCCGTGTTGTCTAAAATGCGTGTAACGCGTGGGTCACGGGAAAGGCAGCCTAACATAAAGTCAGCCATGTGTGCCAGAGTACCAACAGGCAAGATTTCGCTGTCCTCACCAGGAGGATGACTCTCAATCTCCTCATCCTCTTCCTCCTCTTCTGCCCACCCACGCTGAAGAGATGGAACTAAAGTTCCATGGCTACCCTCTGTAGCGGAGGCAACCGTGTCTTCCTCCTCCTCCTCCGCCTCCTCCAATTGTCGCTGAGAAGACGAAGTGAGGGTGCTCTGGCTATCACCTTGTGTAAGCTCTTCCTCCCCCATTTCCACCTCTTCCACATGCAAAGCGTCGGTTTTAATTGTGAGCAGCGAGCGTTTCAGTAGACACAGAAGTGGGATGGTTACACTGATAATAGCGTTATCGCCGCTCACCATCTGTGTCGATTCCTCAAAATTGCGTAAAACCTCACAGAGGTCTGACATCCATTCCCACTCCTCACTTCTGATTAGAGGAAGTTGAACGGAGAGGCGACGACCGTGTAACAGCTGGTACTCCACTACTGCCCTCTGCTGCTCACAAAGCCGGGCCAACATGTGGAAGGTGGAGTTCCAGCGCGTGCTCACGTCACACAGCAGCCGGTGAGCTGGCAATTGTAAGCGCTGCTGCAGCTTCAACAGGCCGGCTGAAGCTGTAGATGACTTACGGAAATGTGCACACACGCGGCGCACCTTGGTCAAGAGATCATGCAAATTGGGGTAGGTTTTTAGAAATCGCTGAACCACTAAATTAAATACATGCGCTAGGCATGGTACGTGTGTGAGCTTGCCGAGCTCCAAAGCCGCCACCAAGTTACGCCCATTATCACACACAACCATGCCTGGTTGCAGGTTGAGTGGCGAGAGCCACTGCTCGGTCTGGTGACTAATCCCCTGCAACAGCTCTGAGGCCGTGTGCTGTTTGTCCCCAAGGCAGATCAGCTTCAGCACGGCCTGTTGACGCTTCCCCACTGCAGTGCTACACTGCTTCCAGCTACCGGCTGATGGGTGAGTGGCGCTGCGCGCAGAGAATTCGGAGGTGGAAACGGAGGAGGAGGAGCCAATAACGTAGGTGCTGGCGGAAACCCTGATGGAGGTAGGGCCCGCAATCCTCGGCGTGGGTAGCACCTGTGCCATCCCAGGGTCCGAGTCGCTCCCAGCCTCCACGACATTCACCCAGTGTGCCGTCAGGGAAATGTAGCGTCCCTGGCCACAAGCACTTGTCCATGTGTCAGTCGTTAAGTGGACCTTCCCAGTAACTGCGTTGGTCAGGGCACGGGTGATGTTACGGGACACATGGTGGTTTAAGGCGGGGACGGCACACCGGGAAAAGTAGTGGCGGCTGGGGACTGCGTACCGAGGGACAGCTGCTGCCATCAGGCTGCGGAAGGACTCAGTCTCCACAAGCCTAAATGGCAGCATTTCGATGGCCAGTAATTTGGAAAGGTGTGAGGTTAGTGCTATGGCCTGTGGGTGGGTGGCTGGGTATTTTCGCTTGCGCTCAAATGCCTGGGGTAACGACATTTGGACGCTGTGCTGGGACAGGGAAGTGGATGTGGTCGCTGATGGTGCTTCAGATGGTACAGGTGCAGGGCGGGAGGTATGCGGGCCTGCGCCTTCGACAGGCGATTGGCCGGCACCGAAAACAGGGGAAGAGGAGGCAGTGGTGTGGCCTGCAGACACAGATGGGCGATCCAGGCGTTCCTCCCACTTATTACGGTGCTTGGATGCCATGTGTCGGATCATGCTGGTGGTGGTGAGGTTTCTAGTGTTCATGCCTCGGCTCATTCTGGTGTGGCACAGGTTGCAAACTACAATTCTTTTGTCGTCCGCACTTTCCTTAAAAAAACGCCATACCGCGGAACACCTAGCCCTTGGCAAGGGAGATTTACGCAAGGGGGTGCTCCGTGGAACATTTGCGGGCCGGTTTGGTGCGGTCTAGCTTCTTTCTGTAGCCACACCACTGCCTCTTCCAGCCTGTTGCGGTTCTGCAGATGGCTCACCCTCAGGACTGCTGTCATCGCTCGGCTCTACACCTTCCCAGGTGGGGTCAGTCACCTCATCGTCCACCAAGTCCTCCTCCACTTCCTCACTCTGATCATCCTCCTCATGTCTTGATCCCACCACATACTCAGTCATTGACAACTGTATATCATCCTCCTCATCAAGGTCTTGAGACAGTAATAGTGGTTGATTTAATGGCAACTGTGTCTCATCATCATCATCATCCACTTCCTTTGACCTTAAATGCCGTTCACCTCTGTCATCTTCTTGTGATTGGGTACCCTCTAGAGGTTGTGAATCAGGGCACAAGATGTCATGTTCCTCTGCAAGCGTGCTTGGAGAGAGGTTCAAATTAAGGATTGGTGATGAGACGAGCTCCTCACTATATCCCAGTGTGGGATCACTTCTTTGACCAGATCCTCTATGGTGGGAGGAAGGATGATCAGAGTGAGGATTATGTTGACCAGACTCTTGGCTACTGAGAGTGGACTTGGTGGAAGACAGGGTGGTGCTTAACCGACTGGAAGCAGTATCAGCTGACATCCAACCGACCACCTGTTCGCAGTGGTCGGACCTCGAGAGTGATGTCCTGCGACGCCCTGTAAAATGAGACATGAAGCTAGGTATGGTGGATGTCTTTCTGTCTTGTGCTCTGGCACCAGACGCAGTTTCTACGCGTCCTGACCCGCACCCTGAACTATCAGGATCACGTCCACTTCCCCGTCCCTTTTTACCCGCCTTCTTCATATTACACGGAATATGTGCTGCAAATCTGCAACTTTGCAAAGTAAACAGAATTTGCTTCTTAACTGCGGCTACGCACAGTGAATGGAATATGTGACTTTGATATTTTACAGTTTGAACACTTAACAGAATGTTTTCCTATTCTGAAACTGTGCACAGTACACAGAATTTGCTTCTTAACTGCGGCTACGCACAGTGAATGGAATATGTGACTTTGATATTTTACAGTTTGAACACTTAACAGAATGTTTTCCTATTCTGAAACTGTGCACAGTACACAGAATTTGCTTCTTAACTGCGGCTACGCACAGTGAATGGAATATGTGACTTTGATATTTTACAGTTTGAACACTTAACAGAATGTTTTCCTATTCTGAAACTGTGCACAGTAAACAGAATTTGCTTCTTAACTGCGGCTACGCACAGTGAATGGAATATGTGACTTTGATATTTTACAGTTTGAACACTTAACAGAATGTTTTCCTATTCTGAAACTGTGCACAGTAAACAGAATTTGCTTCTTAACTGCGGCTACGCACAGTGAATGGAATATGTGACTTTGATATTTTACAGTTTGAACACTTAACAGAATGTTTTCCTATTCTGAAACTTTGCACAGTACACAGAATTTGCTTCTTAACTGCGGCTACGCACAGTGAATGGAATATGTGACTTTGATATTTTACAGTTTGAACACTTAACAGAATGTTTTCCTATTCTGAAACTTTGCACAGTAAACAGAATGTGCTGCTAATCTGCAACTTTGCACACTAAACAGAATGTGCTCTAATCTGCAACTTTGCACACTAAAAAGAATGTGCTGCTAATCTGCAACTTTGCACACTAAACAGAATGTGCTCTAATCTGCAACTTTGCACACTAAAAAGAATGTGCTGCTAATCTGCAACTTTGCACACTGTACAGAATGTGCTCTAATCTGCAACTTTGCACACTAAACAGAATGTGCTGCTAATCTGCGGCTAGGCACAGTGAACAGAATATATGAAGATTTTTTTTTTTTTTCTCTGCCCCCCCACACAAAATAAACTGCTGTCCCCACACACAGTAGTCCTAAAAAGGACTTTTGGTTCTTTTTTTTTTTCACAATTGCTTTTCTTCTCCCTACACTGACTTTCCCTTCCTATCCTCATCTCTCCCTGGCTAAGACTGAGCCGAACTCGCTGGTCAGGTGCTATACAGCACCCGACCACGGGTTCTGGCCAGCCAATCAGTGTAATGCCAGCAGCCAACATGGCTGCTGGCATTACACTGATGTCAGAGCCTCCCTGCACGTTTATTGGCTGCGTAGCAGCCGCGAAACGTGCGGGGAGGAGACCTGAACATGGCGGGCGAGCACATGCGTTACTCGTACGAGTACCGCCATGTGCCGAGCAGAGCGATGCTGGAGCCGAACCGAGCTTCGGCCGAGCATGCTCGCTCAACACTAATGAGTAGTAATTTGGACAAGGGAAATCCTGTTGATTCAGTATACATGAATTTTGCAAAAGCCTTTGATACAGTGCTTCACAACAGGTTATTGCATAAATTAAAAGGCTTTGGTTTGAGAGGTTATAGCTATACATGGATTGACAGCTAGTTAAATGAGAGATGGCAGAGAGTTCTCGTAAATGAAACCTTTTCAACTCGGTCTAAAGTTATAAGTTAGGTGCCACAGGGTTAAGTCCTGGACCCAATGCTTTTTAGTTTGTTTATTAATGATCTAGAAGTGGGAATTGAAAGTAGCGTTTCATTCTTTGCTGATGACACTAAGCTGTGAAATGAAATATATACAGGTCTGGATGTTTTTTCTCTGCAGAAGGACTTAGATAACCTGAGTGAATGGGCAGAAAAGTGGCAGATGACATTTAAATGTAGATAAATGTAAGGTTATGCATTTGGGCTGTAGAAACAAACATGTTACATATACCCTAAATGGGAAACAACTTGGGAAATCCTCATTAGAGACAGATTTAGGTGTACTGATAGACAATAGTCTTCACAGCAGTGTGCAGAGTCACTCAGCTGCTGCAATAGCAAATAGGGTAATAGCCTGCATAAAAAGAGGTGTAGATGCAAGGGATGCCAATATTATTCTATCTCTATATAAATCCTTTGTTCTCATCTGGAATATGGAGTACAGTTTTGGGCACCAGCTCTTTAAAAAGACATTGTTGAACTGGAAGAGTGCAGAGACGTGCAACAAAACTGATAAAGGGATTGGAGAATCTGGGTTATAAAGAGAGAATATCCAAACTGGGTTTGTTTACATTAGAGAAGAGATGTCTAAGGGTTGATATAATTACCATTTACAAATACATTCAAGGTCAATAAAAAAACTATCCAATGAATTATTTATGCAAAGGGCTGAGCTAAGAACGAGAGGTCATCCATTATGACTAGAGGAAAGGCGCTTTCAACTAAAACAAAGGCAGGAATTTTTTACAGTAAGGGCAGTAGAGCTACGGAATTATTTGCCTCGGGATGTTGCACGTGCAGATATTGTAACTGCTTTCAAAAAAGTAATGGATGCTTATCTAGGAATTTTTTTACCACTTGGGGCTAAATTGGAAATGGCTTCAGGGTTGTTGTTTTTTTTCTTTTTTGCCTTCCTTTGGACCATCAGGGGTGTTTTGGCATGGGCTGGACTTGATGGACACAGTCTTTTTTCAGCCTTGTCAATTATGTTACTATGTATGTATGTAACTGATGTTTTCAATTGCTCCTTTCTCTTCATCTGTTCAAAGGGTTCTCCATTCTTGCACCCTATACCCCCATCAGACATGTTGACCCTGTCTTTAGGGGCCAGTCTCATTTGGTTGGAGACTCCTCTGTGGAGGAGCTTGACATTGATGGTGAGAACATGGATTCTTCCTTGTCTTTTGGGGATGCTTATGAGGATGATTCTTGCCTCTCTTTGCTAACAACAAGTGCCCTTAAGGTTCAGGCTAATAAGTTCCTAGATTATTTGTTGAAGGTGAATTTTGAAACCAGTGGGACATTTCTGCTACCCATTTTTTGCTACAACATGGGTTACTAGAGCCATGTTTTTCTGAGGTGAACAGCTGTCAGATGTCCTTAGGTGGGATGTCCTACAGAGGAACTAGTGAGACGGCCTTTGATTCTGCTAGGGTTTTTTAAAGGTTTCAGCTCAAAAGTCTTTGATGTCCCTTCTTTTTGTAGGAAACAATTTTTTGGACATGACATAGGCAAGGTCATTAGTGATGTTGCAGGAGGCGAAAACATACTTTTGCCTCAGATTGCTCCTAAATGTACCTTTTTTCCCCAGGAAGACGCATGACTTTCCTTACCCCCACCAATTTGGGGTGCGTAGGGTTCAAACCCCTCAGGCCTTTCAGTCCAGCCCAACCCCAAAGACCAAACAGACTTGGCAGCACAAGAAGCACAAGCCCACTTCCACATGACTCGAGGAGTTCTACTCCATCCTTACCTATAGGGGCAAGTCTTGTTTCAGAATGCTTAGGAGTCTTCTGTGATTGACCAGTGGGTTTTGAGGGTCATTTTGGAAGGGTACTGCATAGATCTGTAATCCCTTCTACCTCACTGATTATTTTTGTCCAGATCCAGAGTTCTTCGAGATTCAGATCAGGTGCATATTGTTAAAGACACAGTATCTTCCTTGTTGGAGAAACAGGTGGTAGTACCCATTCCAGTTGAGGAACGTTTTAGCGTATTTTACTCCAATATTTTTGTTCCCAAAAAGGATGGCGGATGCCATCCTATTCTGAACCTGAAGTGTCTCAAACAATATGTGCTAGAGATGTGCTTCAAGATGCCATATGTCCAGAAGAACATCATGCCTCTGAATATTCAAGATGCATATCTACACATACCACTTCATCCAGACAAGCATCTCTTTCTACACTTTGACTTTTAAAACATCATTACCATTTCACCTCTCTTCCCTGCAGCCTAGCATCTGCTCCAAGTATCTTTATGAAGGTCATGGAATATCCTTGACCCCTTAATTTGATGACCTCCTGCTCAAGGTTCCTTTGGAAGCTGCACTCAGCTCGCAGATTCAAGACTCATCCTGGAGCAGCACGGTTTGGTGCTCAGCCTCAAGAAATCCTCTTTGGTACCCTCCCAGGTTCTATATTTTTTGGGCATAAGATTTGATACTCTCCAAGGGATACTATTTATACTGGAGGACATGACCCAAGCTCTGTCACTTCATGTTACTCAAGCAATATTCTGGCCGTCAGCGACAATAAGGGTTTATGTAGTCCTAAATTGCCTGGTCTCCTCTTTGGAAGCCATCACTTATGTCCAATTCCAGATCAAGGTGTTACAGCTAGTCATCATCAGGAGCTCATCAACACAACGCTCTCACTTGTCTAATACAATGTCCCTATCTCAACAAGAGGAGTATCTTTGCTGTTGGCTTCATGTTCTCACAATGTTGGGACATCCCTTTATCATACCAGAATGGGTAATAGTTACTATGGACACCAATCTGACAAGATGGGGAACCATCCAGAATCATCTAAAATTTGGGCCATTCTGCTGGTACTTCGCAGTTGGACACGTTTGCTGTTGGGTGCACCGGGGAGGGTCCAGTCAGACAATATGATGGCAGTATATTATATATCTTGCCAAGGAGGAACCAAAAATGAGTCTGCCTGGGCAAAAACCCAGGATCTACTTTAGTGGGCAGAAGTTATAGCCCCAGTCATCTCAGCAGTTCACATTACAGAAGTAGAAAACATGATCACAGACTTCCTAAGTTGCCAGCGTCTAAATCTTGGAATTGGGAACTCAGTCTGAGTGTGTTCAACCAGATTGTGCAGTGATGGTGTCTTGTGACAACCAGTAGGTTCTGCTCTTCTGTACCAATGTTTATTCCATGGAACTTCCATCTACCTTATGTGTCCCTACTTGTAATGGACCACAGTCAGTTACTGGAAGCTCTCTCGGTGCGTACGGATTGTCAGCCCATTGTCACAGACTATGGAGAACTTTGAGACATTATACTGGCGGAGAGCTCTTTCCCTGGATTGCTCTAAAGGGACTGGGTAATACACTGGCCTGTGTTAATTCTGGTCCTGCAATCCTGCCTGGGCAGCTAGGGGTTAATTATTTGTGTTTGTGCCATGCTACTTCAAGGGTGTATGGTATCACTGTCTGGTCCAGAGGTTGATTAGGGTTCTATCAACTAATCTCCTCTCTGTTGTGTATCCACTATTGTCTGTGTGATGGGATTAGTCTTGGATTCTGACTGCATGTAACACCTGTTCCCATTGTACTGTTCCCAATGTAGGGGCTTGCAATACCATGGGACTGCCTAGTGTTACTGTACACACTTGAACAAAGGGACAATCATACTGCCTGTCACAGCCTCTGCATTGTCCCTTTGTTCAGGTGTGTACAGTAACCCCAGGGGGTCCCATAGTATTGCAAGCCCCTACATCAACAGTCCATTGTACCCCATTGTGTGATGTCTCCACTATTTGCTGTGTCCCATTGTATCTACTTGATTGTATTATGTGTTCCTGCACTGCCCCTCAAGTTAATGTAGTTTACTCTGTATAAAAGAGCTGAGATTTCAGTAATAAAATGTTAGTCGTTAGAACTAAGAAGGAGTACATGTCCTTATTCTGAATGGTTTAAAGGGGCCCCTTTGCCCCCCATTCAGGCAGCTGATGTTCCAGTGGTCTAAGTTGATGTATCCAGCTTTCCAGCTTGTGTTCCAGCCTTTTGCCAGTGACTGTTTCCAGCACTTCAGGAGTTCCAATTTTTCATCTTGCTTCACCAGCCAGGCTACCCACTTGTAGCCACATCCAGGAGGGAGAGACCCAGAACGATGATCTAAGTCAGCCCAAGGACTTAGGCTTCTATTACACTACTGTTTACCCTAATTCCCAGAGTACTAAGGAAAATAAAGAATGAGGAGACTCAAGTCCTGATCTCCCCATTTTTGCCCTGTTGGGATTGGTTCATCTATATTCTTAATCTGTCCATCAGAGAACCATTTCACCGTCCATTCAGGCTGGATCTTTTGGCTGAAGGTCTGCTTTATTACTATCAGGTAGAAACGCTGGGTTTGATGGCATGGCTCTTGAAGCCAATATCATGAGAAGAGAGGTTTTTCCAATGTCATATACACCATGGTTCAGACTAGAAAGCCTGTTTCATCCAAAGCTTATCATAGGATTTGGTTCCTGTTTTTTCAATGAGGTGCTGATCAGGCTGTATCACCTACGTCTTTCAGGTTTCTTACTATTCTGGCCATTCTTCAGAATGGTGTCATTAAGGGTCTCAGTCTGAGTTCTATTAAGGTTCAGATCTCAGCCATCTTTGTCCTTTTTCAAGAGCAGATTGCTTTTCTCTCTGATATGAAGAACTTTGTTTGGGGAGTGGTTCATGCCTACCCTACCTTCAGGGATCCCAGTCCTCTGTGGAATTTGAACCTGCTTTTAAAAGTACTCCAGATGCCTCCTTCTGAGTCTCTATCATATGCTTCTTTGCTTCTGTTGACAATTACGGTAATATGGTTCTTTTGGCTATTGTTTCTGTTCACAGAGTGATCAACCTATAATGTAAACCCAGACAATTAGGATGAATAGGTAGCAAACAGAAAGCAGATTTCACATATCTTCTTTGCCATAAGAGACCCTTTTATTTATTGTCCAATTAGCCTTAAGGACTCATCAAATGATCTGTAGGACACACTACATAAGATTTTGTCAATATCAGTAATGAGGATAACAAAGGGGTAGGATAAATCATGAATAAGCTAATTCGGTACTTTTTTTAGGTACTAGACGTAATGGTGGTACTCAAGTCATTTATTTGGAGATAGGTAGAATTAAGGGGCCCTTTTCCTAAGACCAGTTCTTTATAGATTTTTTCATGAGATACACTTTTATGTTGCCTAACTGATCTTAAATTGTAAGATAAATGAAGAAAATTAGTTTGAATTGAAATATAAAAACCTTCCAAAAAAAACAAAAAACCTTGTTAATTAACTCTACCTTCAGCCATTGGGAATATATTTTGAACCAAGTTAAGACACATCTCTAAAGTCCTCACTGGGGACAATGCCTTTATCCAACTGACCTGTGGGAGTAAGCTCTTTGGAGATGGCACTAAAATGCTTACTATAGCAAAATGCTGGGTGAAGGCCTGAACAATAGTCACACTCATGGTGAAAACAGCCATTAGTCTGCCACTTGCAAAAACCCTCATTATATACCTAGCAAGAATTATTTTTAAAATTGGTCTCATCTTGAGATTTTTACCCTTGTGAAAAGATATCTGATGAATATAATAGATACTGAGAGAGAAGCTGCACTCGTTCCCTGGGAAGGGTGGGAGGGAGGAGTTGACAGGGTTAAAGAATACGCTGTGATTTTTTAATGCTTTTGTAATGTCTTATTACTGTCCTCTTTAATAAAAATGATTATTAAAAAAAAAAACATGGGAATGTTTCAGGAGAGTTGGCTTACACATTCAATAGTAGTGTAAATACAAAAGGATTGTAGGCATTAAATCAAAGGGGGTGTTTATTTGTCCCATGCAGTGTGGTTGGTTTGTCATAGCATCACATCACTTTTCCTAGTATACCAATCTCAGTGCACTAATGGTCTTTAGATTGATGTTCCCTTAATCATACATGGGGTACCCAATCAGTTAATGTTTCTATATGTCTTATGTCATTGCGTTTTTATTTGTAATCATCAAATGTGTTACAGTGTGGGAAATATACATGTGCCATTTTAGTTTGAGGCTGTTGGTTAGGGTTTACATAATCCTATATAATAATTCGCTAAATAGTTTGTAACAATGCAGTCATGCGCAGTAGAGACTGTTACGCGTGCTGCAGTCATGCGCAGTAGAGACTGCCCGTGACGAGGCTGATACAGAGCGGGGTGCTCCGAAGTCAGACTGTAGGTCTGACTTCGGAGCGTCCAGCTCTGTGTCAGCCATAGTGCCTTTACATTGTCCCCTGTCAGCTCCATATTGCCCCCATCAGCTCCACATTGCCCCATCATCTCTACATTGCCATCATCTCCATCTTGCCCCCCATCAGATCTGTATTGCCCCATCATTTCCACATTGCCCCCCAGTGTCCGTTTTCTACCTCTTCCCTGGTGGTCCAGTGGCAGGAGAAGTCTGTATGTGGCTCCTTTGGCACAGACCTGTAGCTGCTGGAGCTCCTGTGTGGTCTTCTCTTCATGCAAAGCGCTGTGAGATGATGTAATCTCCCAGCGCTCTGTAATACTAAAGAGCCAACGAGGGTGCGCAGTATCTACAGGTCTGTCCTGAAGGAGGCACAGACCTGACTGGGCCGGGGGGGGGGGGCAGTGCGGGCGGTGAAGCAAATTTTTTTTTTTTTTTGTTAAAAGGGCACGAGGGCACTTTGGACAAAAAGGGCAGGTACTCAAGCCCCCCTTGGTGTCTATGTGTGCACGTGCCTGCCTACCTCATTCCTTCCCTCCTTCTGAGATTGCTTGAACATATCTCCTTCCAACAAAGTGATAGAATAAATTAACAGGGAGACAAAATTACACAAATGCTGGTAAGATGGTACTTCAACTGAATGAGGATTTGGACAGCCGTGAGCTCCACTTTAATTCAATTTAGATAATTAAGCAATAATATATTGGTAGTCTATTTGCCTAATAATTCACATCAGATTCTTGCCTCTGTGGTTTACTTGTGTTTTATCCATTATTTAGATATACTCTTTAATTATTTGGGTATTATCTGTCACATATGCTTAAAATCATGAGATATCTGGTTACATTCTGTAACATCATTAATAAAACAGAATTTACAGAGGTAAATTATTGTGTTTCAACTGATTAATTATTTGGCGGCAGAGGACTTTACAGCATATCACAACATTTTGGCATTTGGTGAAACACTAACATCTAAAAATTAAATGGGATTGTACATTCTTAAAGGGGAACTATCACCCCAAATAAAGTCTCCCCCCAACAATTAGCCATCTAGTGATAAGCTTAACGATAGTACTATTATCCAGCATAATTACCGCGTTACTCACAAATCCTACTTCTGCCGAGACTGACGGTCAGGAAACAACACAGACATCTTTGCTTACAGACATCTATGTTCCTGCACTGTCAGTCCCGGTCTCCTCTAGGAGGCGCTGCATGGTAACTTTAGGTACCAGAAGGGACTGACGGCAGGGACTGCCTCTAAAGCACTGTTGTCTGGCCGTCAGTCTCAGCAGCAGCAGGATTTCTCAGTAATGCAGTAATTATGCTGGCTAATAGTATTATTGTTAAGCTTAATGCTAGATGGCTAATTGTTGGGGGATACTTTATTTGGGGTCAGGGGAGGGCTGGCTACATATGGCCCAGGGAGCAAATACAATTAAGTGGCCGATATCTACTATCATCCAAGCCCACTGTCCCAGCCCACCCCTGTTTCCTTAATTTAAAATTGTCCTTAATGCTGTGAATTAAAGCAAGTGATACCACAGAGCTTACTGTTGAAATGGGACTAAATTAGTGATACTACAGTGCTTACAATTTAACCCTGTGAGAGCCAGAGGGGTACGGTTAAGTAAAGATAGAATAGTGATGCCGTAGAGCTTGCAAGGGAAATGGATTATGCTACTAGTGCAGCTATGTTTGGATTGTAGCTCTGCGGTATCACTTGCATATAGATTAATTTCATAAGTTCTGTGGTATCACTAGTGTGGTTCCATTTACAGCAGCAAGTGGGAGATTGAGTGAGGCACTGGCCCACCAGCCCAGGGGGCAATTGCCCCCCTGCCCCCCAGGCCAGCCCTCCCCTGTTTGGGGTGATAGTTCCCATTTAAATATCATGTAATCCAAGTCATTATCTGGGTACATTCTCTGTCGCTTACTGGCGGCCTAAATTCTAGTCTTAAACTCCATGAAGGAATCTATTGATGTCCCCTGGCCCTCTTATGCAAAGGCAAGCCTTACAGGTGTCTGAAAAGAGCAATTATGCATGCAGCCTGTCAGAAATAAGAGAAAAGCCTCTTTGAATATACAAATAACTGATAATCTCAATATATCAACTCCTTAGATTTTGTTGACCGGTAGAAACTTCAACAAACAGCAGTGATACCTTATTGTACAGAACTGTAATCCAACTCTCCATGAACTAATTAGAAGATCAATTACATTTTATTGATCGTCAAATGAAAGCTAGATGATAGCATAGAGTAAATGCATGCTACTTAAGTCTAATCCAGTTTAGTTTTTTAGATGATAGTACTATTAACTCTTTGAGTGCCAGATTGGTGCACAACCCTGCTTTGCAATGCATTGTGTACCCCTCTGGGACTCAAAGGGTTAACACCTTGGCTACTAGAGAGGTATTCAGAATGCATAATGCAGAGGGGGAGGGGAAAACAAAAGCGTAAAAAGATCTGCAAGCGACTGTATATAACAAATGAATTCACGCACCAAGGTCAAATAGCCATTACAAGAGGGCGATAAGTAAAAACCAAAGTCAGATATGATGTCTGTCTCTATCTGGAATTTTTTCGGAACCAGTGGTGCGATGCAAGAAACGTTTGCATTGGATAAAGACATTTTTGTGCGCAGATGGATTTTGCACATGTTCTAATTCAGGAAGCTAAATACCGAAAGCTTCTTGAATTGCGCATAAAAAATTCCATTTTATGACAACATTACACAGACGTATAAATTCATCCGCAATAGCAGTTCTTGCATTAGGCGCATTCGCTGTTCCACTCACACAGACTCGTTACTCTTAGCCACGCCCACAAAAAAAGAAATATACGCAGCCATTCGCTAATCTTGACTTTTCATGCGCAATTCAACAAAATCATGTGCAAACCTATTCCCTAGTGGTTTTCACACGGGAAATAGCGATTGAGCACGTTTCCCGCATCGCGCTACAGGTCTCAAGTAACCAGACAGGGATCCCGGTGGTCGTACTGGTGGTCTCAATAGGGATCACTGTTCATCTAGATAAAAAGCAGACAATCTCTCTAAGAGTAGACTGTTCCGAAGCAGATATCTCCAATTGACGGCCCCTTTTCGATTGGACTTACCGGATCCGCTATTTATCCACACATATCAATATCATAGACAAGATTCAGGAATCTCCAAATGAGGCTATTTTTATTGTCAAAATAGAATATAATTACAGTTTTCCCGTTGATTGTCTATTTTGCTTGTTGCAGAATGCATAATGTTCTGAAGATCTATCTGGCATGTAAGGTGTTAAATGTAAGTTTAAAAAAGGCACACATTTTGTTCTTAAAGATAGACCTGACAAAGTTGAAGATATTAATGACAACCTTACCTGCTGGAGCTAGAAGGCATTAGTGTGAGATATGATGATATTAAATTGTTCATATATCGTTCTATGCATTAGATATGACCAGCTGGGATCAATTCCAGCGCAGCTTCATCTCTACACCTAACACCTGACAGTGTGCTACACTAGCTCATTTGAGCTTCAGCTCTCTTTAAATGAGATAAATGGAGCAGTAGGGGGTGTCTACCTTCTTCTCTCTTTATTTTTCTTTTCTCCTCATCATTATCTACATTTTTCTTACTCTATGTCGGAGGCTCCAATTATTTTTAGAATGCTTTGTGCTATATTGCTAAATGGAATCGCCATCATTGTGTTTTTTTACTTCTTGAAGCTTTATATATTTTATCCTGCAGTTCCACCCAGGTGCATTTTATGTCTCAATGTAATTCTTAATAATAATATACAAAATCATATTTTTCTTTAATGTTAATGCAACATTTCAAGTCACAATCAAAAAATGTGTTCTTATTTCTGTTCTACATTCTACAGGTGGCTGATCACACTGTGCTGACCTTGATGTTAAGTTTTCTTTTGAGCTGATCTCTGTGTGAATGTACAGTATATGAAATATAATCTTAAAGGAAAAGTAGTCTCAAAAAATAAGTTAACCTTAAGTAACTTAAAATAATGTGAAATCTGTTTGTTGGTCATTATATTTATTCTGCAATCCGAACACCATCTTCTTTTAATGTTAAATGCTTTAAAGGGATAGTAATACTTTGTTTTAGCTTTATTTTATTTTGTAGGCATTAAAAAACATGAAAAACGATATGTCTTATCTCTCAAACCTTTATGGTTTGAGAGATATTCACAAGCAAAGTTTCCCCTCCCGCCCCTTTTACCTAGTGTAAGACATCTCTTCTCAGATGTGGAATCTGGTTGTAAGACCAGACAGATAACAGAAGGGGACAATCTTCTTCCTGTGAGAACAATGAAAGCCCTGCCCCCCTTGAAAAGTTTTTCAGGTTGTTCCCTTATCTTAATTGAAGATTGTCCCTCTCTGTAGTCTACCTGGACACTCCCTTCTGCTGTGGCTGAACAGTGTTACATCAGTAAAAGGGGCGGGACGGGGATACTTTATCATTCAATTACTCTTGAACTACAAGTCTGACAGAATTGAAATAACACTCTCCAAAGTCCAAATACTATGATGATTAATTAGAGCTGCTTTTATTATGAAACATTACTATCACTTTAATGTAAAAATAACTTAGAGTACCCATTTTCTTTTCTAGATAGCCTCATATTTGGAAGGTAGGCAAGATGATCTATTCTAATGTCATTAATTGAACACATATGTTCGTGTAACTTTTTCTCGAGTGACTCTGAATATATAGGGTTGTAGTTTAATGTTGATTGCACTTTGGAAATATGTATAGTAATTTTTTTAAATAATGTATGATAAAAAATGCTTAGATGGGATTTTTTAATATTTCTATTTGTTGTAGCTACTAGGGATGACTGAAATAATTCTGAACGAGAAGTATTTGTCCAAAACTGCGAGCTTTACTAGACTTGAAAAGGTGTTTTGTTTCTCATTTGTTTGCCATTTAAACCAACATACAGGAAAAAAGATCATGAAGTTTTCAAAATAAATAAAGAGAGGAGGCTCAGCTTAATTCAAAACATACCCTACCTGGGGACTAGATTACATTGCAAGTGATACATTTTATCACTTATTTTATCACTTTCACCATCACCTTTCTCATCAAATTTGTAACCATTTCTTTGGAAATCTACCAGACTACCAGTATGCTTACTCCAGCTTTCCCTACTACCTATAACCTCAGCTCCACTGTTAACAACTCACTGACTACTCCATACTACGAAAAAGAAACTGGTCAGTCTGATTTTTCCTTCAGAGCTCCAAAATCCTAGAGTGACCTACCTGAAAAAAACAGATATCCCAATATAAAATCCCTAAAAATATGTGTTTATTTGTATTTAAAGGGATAGTAATGTCAGAAAAAAAGTATTAACTATATGGTAGATACAATTAAAAGAGAGTACTTGCACTTATTCGTATCTCTCAAACCATTATGTTTTGAGAGATATAGGTAAATAAAGTTCTCCACTCCCTCCCCTTTCTGCTTGACAAACTGTAAAGCTGTCAGAAGCAGATTTTGGTTCCTGGATCAGACGGCAGCTCTTCAGCAGCGCCAATATAGCGATGCCTAAAAATAAATACTTAATCAGAACGGTCTACAATGTGTGCCTGGTTTGCAAGCACACGTTGTAGACCATTCCAGTTAAGTATTTATCTTTAGATATCGTTATATTGGCGCTGCTGAAGAGCCGCGTCTGGTCAAGCGACCAGAATCTGCTTCTGACAGCTTTACAGCTCATCAAGCAGAAAGAGGAGGAAACAGAGAACTTTATTTTCCTGTATCTATCTATAAGTGCAAGTACTCTCTTTTAATTGTATCTAGCAAGTAGTTAATACTTTTTTCTGACATTACTATCCCTTTAAAAACAACAAGTAACTATATATATAAAATCTTCAGCCATTGTCAATCCACTAATAGCAGTGTCAACGTCTAAATGTAACAATTACATTTTCGTCAGGACAGTGAATGAACACACATTCCCCTTTCAATCAAAAAGCAGATACTATGTAATGCATGATGTCATCACATAACAGTGTTGCATATTGATGTGCCAGTTATGAGTGGTGTACTACACATTACTTCCTTTTGTTATCTCTCTGAGACACTTCTTACAAGGGACACTCATAACCAGCACATGAATATGCAATACTGTAACATGATGGCATCAAGCATGATGTAGTACCAGCTCTTTTGAGCTTGACATTTGAATTATGGATATATGGGGAAATGGGGGTAGATTCACTGTCCTGAAGAAACTTTAGTTGCTACATCGAAAGGTTGACACTTTTAGTAAACACATTGGTGTGAAGAAATCCAGTGAGTGCTTCTGTCTTTTTATTTTTAAGTCTGGCTCCAATCTACACCAAGGACCAGAAACCCTGCAATTGAGTGTTCTTCCCATTGGACTACAGATTCAGGGAATATTTAACAGATATTGGATAGCACCCACAAACTAATTTAAATATACTCTTTATCTTTACTGATTGGACCAAGTGCTCCTTTCATATCCATACCCCCAAGTGATGGCAGCGAAGGCAAGGTTCTGGACATTGTGTTTTTCTCTGCTGAGAAGATACAAAACAAAAAACAGTTAAGACTAAGATACCCATTAATGTAAATTTTGATTTATCAAAATTTAAAAAGAGCAAAGTAATCTATATCTGTATGGGTTTTACCATTCTGACTACCATATGAATCACCACATTCAGTGAGGTTTTAGGGTAAAGAACATGCCCACTTTTGGTAGAAACAATCCTGAATTTTTCCACAGATGGAGCGGTATCCTAAACAAATGCCCCTTTGACATGATGGTTCTAGTGGTAGAAGCAGGTAAAACTCTGAACTCAGTCAGACAAAAAATTACTTTATTTGAGGGCACATAAGGACATTTCAGTACAAGAAAATAAGGCACCAAAAATATAAACAGGGCCTCAGGAACTTTAAAAATAAGAAACTGTTTAAAGTTAAGGAGGATTATTAAACAAAGAGTGTGTGTATACTAGAGATGGGTGAAAGTCCCATTTTGTTCCCAAGGGAAGTCTTGCTGAAAAACATGGTTTTCTTGTTTTCCCTTGGGAAATTTCACCCATAGAAAAACACACGATATAGCTGAATGTTTTGCCCTCCATAAAATACCATATCTTATCTATTATCAGTCTATCTCAGTCACAACTCTTCTTTTCTGCCTTTCTCTTGCCAGGGTGCTCCCAGACTCCTTAAACACAGAGAACAGATTTCCTGGCTACAAGACTCCCTAAACTACACTTCAATTCCAATGTATTAGCCTGTCTTCTATAGCACAAATAAATGTGCTGCTTTCTCTCTTGCTAGCAAACACAGAATGGCATGCTGTGAGGACCTGACTCCCCTTTTATGCTATGACTGTGAGAAAAGAAGAGAAACATGCCAAGTGGTAGTGGAAAATGTATTCTTACCTTTGATTTCATTGCAATGAGCTAGGCAAAAAAGCAGAAAATCAAAACAAAACTACCAAAAACCCTAAAAATATTGTCTGCTGTGAATGACAGCGCATCATCTGGTTCTGCCTTAGAGGGTGGCACTAGTAAAACAGAAACACAGTGGCTGACTAGTGAACAAAAAAAAGTGAAGCGTATTTTAGGGATACAAACAAGATCTCAAACAAAAAACACCAAAGCCCCCACCCAAGGAGGGGTAGAAGAACAAAAAACAAAATGAACACCAATACAAGGCCTCCACATTTCTCCAGAATATCATCCACAATATAAGTTTGAGTTCTGGGTACCACTGAGATCGCTGTACTGAATAAGGGCTTGTTGTTTGTGGCCACAAGTACACATAACCCTTGTAATCTCCATATTGACATACAAAGACTCCAGCTAATACTAAAATGCAAACCATTTTAAAGGAGCAGTAAACTTTTTTATGAAAACACATATTTTATAGAACATTTCCTGCTGAATAAAACAAGGGCACTCCCATTGCTGTCAGATGTTTTATTCAAAATGTATAGCAGTTCAAATAACCAGGAAGTGAATTTACTGTGTTTACTTCCTGGAAGTTCTAACTGACATTAAGTGACAGGCAGTTTCTATCACATTCTATGGAGAACTGTATGTCTCTGACTTTCCTCTCCATTATAATCTAACAGGAAATCTAATTAGAATTTGACCACTACAGGGCACTGCTAATGTAAAAAAAACATGGGTTTAAACTGTAATAACTCTGGAAATATAAATGGCTCCACAGTGGGAGTACCCTTATTTTACTCAATAGGAAAATCCCTACAATGTAAATTTTTTCATAAAAAATGTTACTGCTCTTCTAAGGCCATCCTGACAGAACCTTCTACACAGGTTTTATGTCCTAAAAGCATATTTGATCCACCTTACACAAATACCTCAATAAAAATATATATTAGAGAGGTGACTGAAAAAAAACTTCAAAGACCCTAGGAATATGTGTAGCAACATCACTCAGGATGATAAGTAGCTATCAAACTCTATTGGAATATAGGAGGATTGTGTTATGACCTGCTGACAAGAGGGGAGCTATAGTCATCATGGTCTATGATTATTATAATCAGGGATCATTTTCACAGCTGAATGATTCTGCTACAACTTAGGTGGGACATCACCAAACAATTTAAAACAGTTAAAGATAGACTCAAGATGGCACTGAATAACAACTGGATTAACAAGATCATATATTAATATCTACATTGCCACATCCAAGAGTCCCTATTAGCTTTATACTGCCAAAGATACAAAAGAACCCTTAATCTCTGCCTAGTAGGGCCATCATTTCTGCTAGAAGGAATACATTGCCACCTATCTGGGCTCCGTCTGTCAGCCTTTGGTATATAGTATGCCATCCTACATCAGGGATACCGCCGATTTCCTTAACACAATACGGAATGACAGTTGTAGAGATTGAGAAGCCATTATGGTGTCTATGGATATAAATTGTCTCTATACTCTTAGTCCACTTGACAAAGGCATTGTCGAAGTAACATGAGTCCTTATGAACAATCCCCCCACAGGTCCACCACCAACTGAGTTTATCTGAGACATGCTCCACATTACCTTCACACACAACTATTTTCTCTACAATGATCAGTATTATCTTCAACTCACAGGTTCAGCAATTGGATTGAATATAGCCCCACATATGCTAACTTTTTATGTTTGACTTTGAAAGAGAACACATATCTCCTAAACATTGCACATTCCATAAAAGTTAAATGGAATACCTGTTCATCGTATGGAAAAGAGGTATGCAATATTGACTGTTATAGTGGCTTGAATATGTAGCAGGTCCTGTGCATTTTAAATGTAATTATAGCCTGAAGCAGATTGAGTTCCTGGATGTGAGACTCTTTATTCAGGGAATACCACTGGATCCACATTGTACATCAAACCCACCAACTGAAACTCAGTTCTAAGGGCAGATAATGATCACCCTCCCTCTCAGATTCAGAGGATTCAGGGGACCAAACCTTGCAACAAACTGCACTGCAACTCATGTCAACACATTTGTGAAATCAATACTGCAGAATACAACAACAAGATATACAACATTCAAAGATTATATTTATGTACATCAGCAAATGTTGTATGTATTATATAATGCACTGAATGTGAATCTGGATGTTACATTGGTGAAACATGACTACCATTAAATCGGTATCCTTTTACGCGAAAGAGCGTGCGACCATAAGATACATTCACCATGTGCCTCAATTTGTCAAATAAAGTAAAGAACTGAAAGCTAATATTACCTGCATAACATATCACAATCTTCATGGATCCTAACTACAGGAACACCACATACACACTGCAGTCCTATGACCTTTGACACAAGCGGAAAGACATGCCTTGTGCATGCGGGTATCTTCTGTCTTCAGACTGTGCACAAAACAGTGCGCAAAGAGGGGATAAAAAATACAAGAACAGACACACAAGTGAGATTAACCCCTTGAGTGCCAACACATTGCAATGCTCAGTGCACCCCTCTGGCACTCAAAGGGTTAACCTCACTTGTGTCTCCGTTCTTGTAGTCTATCTCCCCTCCACGCACATGCAGAATATAAAAGACATAACCAGCAGTATTCACACTGAGGGCGTACCATGTCAAGAGGCTTCAAGGGGGCAACATGCTTTCCAACGGCACAGCAGAAAAAGACAACTCGTCAAATGTGATGTAATCTCTGTCGCTGGCACCCAGTCACAACCATCCTTTTTTTCTCTCTCTTTCTTTATTTGTGTCTGTCTAATCCCTGTCTTTTGGTGGAGGAGAGTGTTCAGTCTGTTCTTGAACTACTCCCATACAAGGGAGGCTCACTTTACAGGGTGTCCTTGTACAAGGAAACCATGTTGCCCTCTTGAAGCCTGTTGACACGGTACTCCTCAAAGTGAATACTGCTGGTTATGGCTTTGATATTCTGCATGTGCGTGATGAGGGGAGAGAGAATACAATAAAATCCAAATGGCCCTATGAATTTTCCCCTTCTGTGCACAGTCTGAAGACAGAAGGGGAAAATTCATAGGGCCATTTGGATTTTATGGCCATCATAATGTAAGTTTGTGTATAAGGGAGTATTATTAGGAGGTGTTAGTTCATTTTTGCCTTACCCAATAAGTGCTGGTAAATTCACATGTAGACCAATCAGTGAAATGAAAAGTGTAATGTACTGATAAATATCAAAGAAAAAAATATAATTTGCAAAGGATCATTAGCCAGAACAAGACTTCAGGTCATGCACACACACACACAAATATATATATATAACACCCATAGAAGGTGGAGATATATTCATACAATTAGCCCAGAAAACCAAAGTGTTCCATGTCAGAGTTCAGTCCAAATGGTTGCTGCTCTTAATTTTACAGATCCATTCTGTTTTTTGAGAACATGTGTGAATATAATCCCCACCTCTCCAATTTCTCCTCACTCTGTACACAACTATGAAGTATAGATCTTTAAAGGGATAGTAATACTTCATTTTAACTTTATTTTATTTTGTAGGCATTAAAAAAACATGAAGAACGATATAAGTCTTATCTCTGAAACCTTTATGGTTTAAGAGATATTCACAAACAAAGTATCCCCCCCCTGTTCAACCAGATCAGAAGGGAGATGCCCAGGTAGACTGCAGAGAGGGACAATCTTCAATTAAGATAACGGAAAAAGCTGAAAAACTTGTCAAGGGGGGAAGGACTTTCATTGTTTTCATACAAAGAAAACTGTCCCCTTCTGTTATCTGTACTGTCATACAACCAGACTCACATCTGAGAAGAGATGGCTTACACTAGGTAAAAGGGGCGGGGAGGGGAACTTTGCTTGTGAATATCTCATAAACCATAAAGGTTTGAGAGATAAGACTTGTATCATTCTTCATGTTTTTTTAATGCCTACAAAATAAAATAAAGTTAAAACGAAGTATTACTATCCCTTTAAACATTGGATCTATGACACTCAAGAAAGTGGTCAGATCTACTGTGCTTTTTACATTTAGTTTTAATATTGTGTACGTGTTCTTTCACTCTGTAAGTTTTCTCTTGGTTCTCCAAATATATTATTTCTTACAAGAGCTCTGTAATAAATAAATTACCACTTTAGTGTTATATGTATACATGATGTAAAATATTTTTATATTTCTCTTGATCTCACAACGTTTACATCCCACAAATCCCCCACACTTGTATAATCCTGCAGCATTATTGAGCCACGTCTTTTCAGATGGTGGTCTTAATATTTTCCCACATGGTGCAATTTTGATTCCCAAGTTAGGGACTCTGTTAAATACTATCTACGGATTATGCTCAAGATATTGTCCCAAGGTTTTATCATTTATCAAAACCTCCCAGTGTTTATAAAATGACCTTAAAGATATTAAAGGGCAGTTGATTGTAATACTATCTTTTCTTTCCTTTTATTTTAAAAAATCTTCTCTTTTGATATTCCTTAATTAGTTGAATTTCTTCAACAACTTTCTTTTCCTTATTTTGCTTTTCTATAAATCTAGTTTTTAAAATAAATGCTTGATGTTCAAATACTTCTACATCTGTGAAGTTTAATTCTAATTCTAGTAAATTCCCTTTTGGGCATGTTATGAAGCCATGGAGAAAATTGGCAGGTGTCCAAAGATATATAGCTGTTAACATCTGTAGCCTTAAAGAATGTTCTAGTTTTAATTTTCCTCTGTATAAATGGTTAAGTCAAGGGTTGAGGAATGCTCTTCAACCCCACTTTTAATGAAAGAACTCCTCAACCAGCTTTTTATGAATGATGGAATTGAGTAGGAGGATCCTAAAGACTTGTGCCTTAAGGATCCTCCTATTCAAGCCGGTCATTGATAAAAAGCAGACGGCTTGAGCAGGAGGTAGAGGAAGGTGGTGATCACCTTCCTGGTTGCTGCATTGATCACCTATCCTACTGGATAGGTGATCAATGCCAGAGACATCAGGAGCCCCTGTGAGGTCTGATTTTATTCTACAACACAATACTGCACTGTGTGTTTTTTTTCATATTTAAGTCTTTATTGAGTCAAAGAAATAAATAACAGATGGTTACAGTACAGATGTAAAAGGATATAGGGACATACAATCACAGTCGTAAGGTTAAGAAAGAGTACAATTATCCACATTAGTTAGAAACAATGTCTGTGTCTGCTCATAGCTATTGTATATAAATATTGTAACCATCTTGCCCATAGTGAGTCGAAAAGATCAAATGACCCATTTATGGGGAGAGAGAGAGTGAAGAGAGAGAGAGTGAAAGGAGTAGAAAGGATATGGGAAAAGTGGGGTGCAAGAAAGGGCAGGGAAAAGTAGAGCACGGGAGCAGGGAGGCCGGGATCTACTTGAGCCATGGCCAGGAGGATGTATTCAGGGGTAATAATGAGGAAATGAGTCATGAAGACCATAAAGTCATCTCACATGTTCAGATGGCAAACCAGTTCTACAGTCTGGATTCACCTGTTTGTTAATCAGTGTGTCATTCTCATTAGGAGAATTTGATCTTCCATCCCTATGTTTTTATTTTTACATTTACTCAGATATTTCACAGATATATTAATTGTGTGGGGGCAGTAAATGCTGAATTTGTGGGCCAGTATTTATCCGATTTTACTGGGGGAGCCAACATATGTAGACTTTATGAACCATCATATGTTGGATTTTACTGGAGAGACAGCATATGTTGAATGTATGGGGCAGCATTTAATGATTTTTACTGTGAGACAGCAAGTTGCATATAAGTATTGTGGGGGAACATCACCGTTGTGTGTTAGACCCACATACACTGACTGACACATCCCAGCCTTGTTCCCTTGCCCAGTCAGTGGCCATAGTGATTTATGTCTACCAGTAGGCAAGGGAACAAAGCTGGTGGGAGTCAGACAGTTTACATGGGGATCTGTGGCTACTGGCGGGCAAGGGAACAAGTCTTGGGACCAGGCAGTGTACATGGGGTTCTATGGCTACCAGTGGGCAAGGTAACAAGGCCTGGGGGACAGCTGGTAACCACAAATACCCAAGGATGCTGCCTGACCCCTAGCCTTGTTCCCATGTGAGTGCACAACATGTACGAAATATGATACAGAGAAGAGGGGATTATTGTGTAGTGCTTAGTATATTTTTCTAACCTTTTGAGTGCCACAGGGGTGAGCAATTCACATCTCTATGGCACTCAAAGGGATAAGGGAGTTATTTTGTTCTTGGTGCTGAAAGAATCCTCTCAACTCACCTACTAGCCAAGTTGGGAAGAAGAGCGAATGCTGTCAGACTTCAGGATTGTTGTATTGCGGGTGATGTGCAAGGGAGGGAATCCCTTCCACATCGACAGCAGTTCGACAATCCCGTGTGCTAATTGGGACCTTCTCCTCCCCTCCCCTTGCATCCCTAATGTTAAGTGCAAATGGCGATGTGTGTCTACATCAAAAAGTGGAAGTGCTTTGAACACATCGACAAAATCATATTGCCACAGCATCGACCTTAAATGCATATTCCCTATTGTATCACTAGCCTTGTTTTCAAAGTCACTGACCAAGACAGCATTCAGGAAACATTTCTCTTTGATGAACTTTAGGATGATCACTATGGGCCATATGCCCAAACAAAAACTGTAGCAATTCAGGAGCAAGCCACCCTTCCTAGCATTCAGGGAATTAAAAGCCTCATTTAAGTCAATTGCTATTATTTTTACCCTATGGTGCAGTTGGCTTAACCCAGACTTGTTACTGTTTTTTGTGTACATGGCCCTATAATTGCTATGTTTTGTTTGCTATTCAGCAATGCGTATATCTACAAATGGACAGATCTCTACACCATCTGCTTTTTTAAATTGCCGGGAAAATTGATATTACTATGCCTTTAAAAACAACCAATTGTTTTGTACTTTAATTGGTGCACATAAAGAGACATAAATCATAGTTAATTTCCAGTTATTTAGACTTGATTAAAGAACTCTTTATAGTTACAAAGGTCAGATTGAATCCAGACCCATATCGGCTCATGTAAGAAATATAATTGCTTCTAACGTATGTCAATAGTGGCTCATTATACAGTTTTATATTGTCTACCATTGATAGCTATAGAAATAAAACTAATATTTTATTGCAATCAATAAAATAGAACCAGTTGCAATTAAACTGCAATGAAAATCATAAAACTTAAATACATTTTTAGACTATGTGTTATATAGTGAACTTCAATGGTTGAGAAAGGCGAAATATACTTTATAGCTAAACAGCATCTTTAAGAAACAAAACAATTATAACTATCAGACACAACAAACAATTATGTCAAATGTTTTCTTTATGTCAGTAAATCCTTCAAATTATTGAAATTTCCTTTGGCCCATTTTTGTTTGAAGATAATTGGACCCTATTCAAATTAATAAACTGCAATGTGAAAAAATAACTAAAACCATGCTTAATAAGTCAGAAATGGAAATGCACTTAAAACGTAATTGCTTAGAAATTAAATACATTTTAGGCCGTAAAATGATTTACAGATACATTGATTTTTGGGGTTGAACTGCAAAATGTCTGATGAGAAGATTTGGTAATGATTTACAAAACTCTATGGGCCTAATTCAGCAATCTAACGAGGTATAATTATGGATCAAACCAGTTTCACAAAAGGGGATAAATGCACAGTCCGTTTAGTTTACATGTGCCTTCTAAACCCTTAAGGGCTAGAAAGATCTGCAACGCATTGCTTCAAAATAACCTTGGAGGCCTCTAAATCATGAAAGGGGTTAAAAGGTTCTATATAACCCTCAGAGTGCTAAGGTATACAGTGTATTGGCTTGGTCAGCTGTTCCCACCTAATTTTGATCTCCACAGAAGCCAGTATTACCAGCATGAGGTGACCACAATTAAAGGAAAACTTCAGACCATGTGGGAGGCATCAGGATTCCTTCTTGATGGCCCTCAGTTATTGTTCAACTAGCCAATTTACCCAGGAGATCAATAGAGCTCATGCAAGGGAGCAGCATGGGCGGGATAGGAGAAAGCCTCCTACATTGTGTCCCTGGTGACAAGGAAGACTTTCCTCAATCCCACCCAATCCTAACCCTTAATTTGGATAGGATGGTAGCAGCTTGCTTTGCCTTTTTTGATCATTAGCTGGGTGGGGGATTTGGGAGGGTACCTGATGCCCCACCATGAGGTCTGAATTTAAGCCTCTGAGACCCAGAGAGGTATCCAATGCATTATATTGCAATACAATGAATACCTCTCTGGCACTCAAAATTAATTCAGTGAGGGTTTGAAGAATTTTAATTTGTCCCTTATGGTATATCTGATTTGCCCCATGAGCCTCACTCATCAAGCTGAAGATAAGCAATTCTGGAAAAAAACAACTGCACCATAGGGTTGAAATAAAACTTCTGCAGATTCCCATTGACTATGGTACAATTAGTTTGCAGGCGGAACTGCACCTCTTAACTTTTGTAGTGGTTCCCAATCCTATCATCATCATGTTAGGTACTATTAACTTGCTAAGACTTAAAAGAACATGAATACTTCCTATTAAAAACCTCCCAATTATCTTAATCTGGGCAATATGTTGGAGACCTTTTTAGTATTGGTCCGATTATTTGATGTCTACTATTGGTGATCTTTATCATGATGAAAGGCTGATAAAAATTGCACAGACATTTTATTTAACTTTAGGTGAAATTCAATAAGCTAAAGATATGCAATTCTGCAGCAAACCAACTTTGCAAAAATGGAGAAATCAACATTTCCAATTATTTGACCCTTTGAATTCCAATGGAGTATGCCATGCACTGCAAAAAACATATTGATAACCTCCCCTAGGCTTCAAATAAGTAACCCTTTGAGTGCCAGAGGTGTAAGCAAAGAATTGCTTTGCAATGCCTTGTGTACCCCTCTGGCATTCAAATGGTTAAATGGAACTCTTATATCCTTGAATGCTAGACAGGTCTCTGAGCAAACTACAAATAATTTTTTCCCATAAAAACTTTTACTGGTCCTTTAAGATAAACTTGTTTTATACTAATCATAAGCAGGTAACAAGTAGTTATATTTAGGTAAATATGGTATATAGTCACCTACGGTACATATCCTTAAAAATATAAATGGAGGGTTGTTAAACACAAAATTCATGCCTGAAAATATTTGTTAAAGTGGAACTACCCCCATTTGAAACTTAGCCCCAAATAATTACCCATCTGGCAACTAGCTAATAAATAGTGCTAGTCACCAGAATTATTACCGTGTCACTGAGAATGCACACTGCTTCTGGGACTGACGGCCAGCAACCAGCGCAGACATCTTTCCATAGTGACGTCTGCACACCTGCGTTGTCAGTCCCAGTCTGCTCTAGGAGGCGTTACTAGGAGTCGTTCAGCTCCAAAAGAGACTGACAGCGCATGCGTGCAGACGTCACTATGGAAAGATGTCTGTGCTGGTTGCTGGCTGTCATTCCCGGGAGCAGTGTGCATTCTCAGTAACGTGGTAATAATTCTTGTGACTAGCACTATTTAGCAGCTAGTCACCAGATGGGTAATTATTTGGGGTGGTAGTTCCACTTTAAATAGTAATTATACATACAATAACAGTATCTCTAAAATCAGTATTAACCCCTTAATGACCCTTGACAGTCATAATACGTCAAGGATCGATCTGACTGAACGACCCATGACGTACTATGACCGTCATGGAATTCTGCTCTCCCCCCGCGGCTGCACGTCATTCGGGGAGTCCGGAAGCGGAAGAAGAAAAAAAAAAGATCCGTGGTCCTTAACTGACAGCACCGCACTGATCGGCCAGTCGTTATGGGGTTAAATATATATATATATATATATATATATATATATATATATATATATATTATTTGCATGGATTCCAGATACATTTACAGTTATTCAAAATCACCACAGCAATACAGATATCACAGGTGATTTAAAAACATATATTAAATAACATTTTATATTAAAACTGTTAATAAATAATAATAATCCTTTATTTATATAGCGCACACAGATTCCGCAGTGCTTTACACTCATATTGGTACAAAATATATATGGAGCCCCATAAATAACATCAGTAAATGCAATATAATATAACAATCCACATATATAACAAAAAGGATAAAATAATATGGGAGAATTGTAAACTTCAGAATCAGTAAGTAATCCATACAAAACCGAATAATACTCTGGAGATTGCAGAATAAAACAGCATGAAATATATTCCAGTCTTGTGAAATTATAACATCCAATATACACATTCTTTGACTAAGTCCAACCAAAAGAAGACCACCAGTTAGCAATCAGAATTACTTTGAATTATGCTACACTGCAAACTATTCACTTACTGGCACATATGATGGCAATGGATATAATTAGTAGGATGAGTCACTGTTTAGTAATACATGTTGACTGTAATAGAGATGACTGTGAAATAGCAATAGATGATAGAACTAGAGATGTTGATTGTAAGTCCACTCTAATGTATACCTCTTTCACTTATGTTAAGTGCATCAGAGCACACAGTAACCATAAAATAACTGACAGCTTGAAGAATATGGCAATGTTTTGTCTGACTTTATACGCAGAAGTCCCTCTCACATTCCTGAATCATATCCTACACCAGACACTGCAAAATAAATCAACTCAAAATAATAATATAATCCAGTCTTGTGACTTACAGTACATATAATACAAGTAATATATTCCTTGATGATATCCACTGAAAGAAGACCACCAGTAAGCAGTCAGAATTACCCTGAACCATGCTACACTGGCAAATCATGTTAGCACATATGACAGAAACTGATATAGTGTGTATGATGAGTCACACTATAGTAATGAGTGAAGATTTTAATGGAAATTACTGTGAAATAGCAATAGGAGATGATGGTGGAACTGTAGATGTTAATTTTAAGTCCACTCCAACATATACCTCCTTCATTTGTGTTAAATATATAAGAGAACACAGTAACCACTGAAGAATGTAACACACTCTTGTCCGACTTCATATGTGGCAAAAGTCCCACTTAGGATCCTGCAGCTCCCACTAACCACTGATGTCCGGCAAAAGTCTCACTTAGGATCCTGCAGCTCCCACTAACCACTGATGTCCGGCAAAAGTCCCACTTAGGATCCTGCAGCTCCCACTAACCATTGTTGTCTGGCAAAAGTCCCACTTAGGATCCTGAAGCTCCCACTAACCATTGTTGTCCGGCAAAAGTCCCATTTAGGATCTTGCAACTCCCACTAACCATTGATGTCCGGCAAAAGTCCGACTTAGGATCCTGCATTTCCCACTAACCATTGGCGTTCCAAGTGATGTTTCATCCAAGAGAACCAATACTGCTACATGAAAACTGTACTCCAATTAGTTTCAAACAGTGTATATAGGGAATCATATATCCCAACTCCTTTCCAAGCTTAATAGCTCTCTAGCACTTAAAGGGATAGTAATGTTTCATAATAAAAGCAGCTCTAATCAATCATCATAGTATTTGGACTTTGGAGAGTGTCATTTCAATTCTGTCAGAGTTGTAGTTCAAGAGTAATTCAATGACAAAGTATCCCCCTCCCGCCCCTTTTACTGATGCAACACTGCTCAGCCAGATCAGAAGGGAGGTGCCCAGGTAGACTGCAGAGAGGGACAATCTTCAATTAAGATAAGGATAAAACCTGAAAAACATGTCAATGGGGGCAGGGTTTTCATTGTTTTCTAGAAAGAAGATTGTCCCCTTCTGTTATCTGTCTGGTCTTACAACCAGATTCACATCTGAGAAGAGATGGCTTACACTAGGAAAAAGGGGTGGGAGGGGAAACTTTGCTTGTGAATATCTCTCAAACCATAAAGCTTTGAGAAATAAGACTTATATCGTTCTTCATGTTTTTTTAATGCCTACAAAATAAAATAAAGATAAAACGAAGTATTACTATCCCTTTAAAGGGTTAAAACATGATGAGAAACAAGGTGCAGCAGAACGGAATGTGCTGATACATGCTCACATTGTCTAACCCTTGATATATACGATGTAATGAGCAGTATTTTACATCTCAGTAACTTAGTAGATTTACATTAGGCAAGCACAGCCTGCTCCTATTTTAGAGTGGACATTTGTACATTCTCCTGAATATGTTTGTCATTTTTTTTTTAATATTCACTGCTGCTAAAGAGAATAAGACATAATTGTATTTAATCTAAACTTTTTTTTTTTCAAAACTCAATTTGAAAAAGAATAGGCAACTTGCAATGGGAGTAAATAAGCAATTTAGTTATTGTTAATTAATCCTTGTAAATCATATTCACGTCACATGAGGTTGATCTTCAAACAATCTCCACAGGGGTATGGTCTGTAATGAAATACTTGGTGAAAGAAAATTAGTTAAAGAGAGACTGACCTCTGGTTCCCATTGACAGCAATCAGAGCAAGGCCCGCGGACAGTAAACATCCTGTAGAGGCAGCAATAGTGTTTGTTCTCTCACAAAAATATACTCATTAATAAAAGTACTTAACTGCTTCATCCTGTCAGGTTTGGAGAGAAAGAATGTTGTGTAGATCATAAATGGAAATGAAACACATACTTAAAATGTTTTAGCCAATAAATTCTGCCATCTATATTTTTTATCTCACGTTGTTACTGAGAACTTTTAATTTTGTCATAAATCCTATGTCCATGTTTCTAGAACTTTCATTAGAGATAGGCCAAATTGATTAACCCATCGGACTCCAGCGGTATCACTTACCAATGACTCTCAAGGGGTTAAATAACATGAAATTCTAAGTTTCGGGCTGAGGGTAACTGAAGTAATGTAAAGTGGAAAGATACTTTGTAATCAAAACTTTTAACAGAAGGTATTGAAAGATCAAGACCTATTAAATGGCAAATGGGAAAGTGCAATTGGGGGGGGGGTCAAAACATGGAGTGATAATTGCACAAAGGACAAAGATAAAGAGGGCTAATTCTCAGGCAAAACACCTGCACCCTACGGGTGGAACATGTTCCCATTAACATATGTGCATATAGCCCTTAGATTTGTTGTAGGTACACAGTGAATGTAGCTGACTAAGACTCGGGGGGGGGGGGATTAAAGGTGAACTATGCCCTAGGGATAAGTGGCTACTAATCTGTTTAATAGAAGAACTTACCTTGATAGGTTACTTTCATACAGGATTAATTTATCTTTATTTACTGTTTTTTTGGGGGGTGGCTATAGCAATATATATAGAGAGAGAGATAGCCCCACCAATTGTTCTAAAGGGCCATGTAAATATTTTCAAGATTATGACATTTTATAGTTATAGACTAGCAGAATTCATATGCAAAACAAACTAGTTGGTAAATACAACAGACTGCGGAATGAGTGACATCCATCTGAAAAGTCTTTAAGTTATACAAATTAAATGACTATTATTCCAATGGTATGGTTCTTTAAAGCTGTCTCTAGATAGATATTAACCAGTGGTCCTGACAATCAGATGTTTCCCTCTATCCAACATTTAGTATAACAAAATAAAGACAAGTTGTAATTTTCTGCCCCTTTTTCATTGCTTTTTGTGATCCATTGTTTTGTTTTCCCATGGTATCCGGATCCTGGTTCCCCACCTTGTCTTGTGGTTGCTCTGAGCCTTTATAGAACCTCTGTGCTTTTTGGGGCGGGGTACGATCAAAGTATTCCAGGTCGTGACCCTTAGTTTCCTGCCTTGTTCCTATGTTCCTATCATTTTACCATCTTTGGCTCCTTTGTTCAACCATTCCTTTGTCTGATGCTTTGTACTGTGTTGCCTGCCCATTCCTGATCTGGCTTGTCTCACTTCCTATTTGTCTTGACCCTGGTAGGCTTCTATCACCTCGACCATCAGATGATCATAGACCACCTCGACCACCCATCACACTTCTACTATCCTGTTCTCTGTTTTCTAAGTCAAGCTCCAGGCCTCTGTGTTCCTGTACAACAACTACAGCTATACTGCAGGTGGGTTATTTTTCAGTACCCTCTTCGACCTCAGTAGGTAGCTGCTGTTATATGGGTTGTCATCAGGAGTGCTGGCTGGCTCCTCTGGTCTGCACTAATCTGGCAGCCAGCATCTCTAACTTAGCCTAGGCCACAGCAAGACAACCCAGAGAACAGCCATCGCCAGCTATCTCTGTACTCTAGTCTTTGCTCCCAAGCATCTGGCTCAATGAAGCCTGGCTTGCAGTATACCTGTATTGTCTTTTGTGCTTTTCTCATATTATTTATATCAAACAGCAGTCTGTCACCTCTTTTTGGGGAATCTAGTTCACAGAGTCTTCCAGGCAGCTTACATTGGGCGCTTAGTCTGTCAGATCATCACACATGTTCAGGAGCTCTTTTCTTATAAATACAAAGAAGCACCTTGTTCTTCAAATACTTCAAATTATTCTATGACATAAAATAGTCATGTAATGTGGCTGGCAGGCTTACGGAGGGATCTGACATGAATGCACCATTTTTTGTAAGCATTTAAAAGTGAAATGAGGTGAGGGTTTTTACATTTGTAGTTTCATTCATTACATTTGGAGTTGGTGTTTTACAGTCAAATTTTCAAGTTCCAGCATGGCTTGGCCTGAGCAATTAGTGGCACAACAATAATATCAGTGAACAGAGGAGATGGATCTAATCCCAGGTAAACCTGCCAAAAACATAACATGAAGAGTACCATAAAGCATGATACTACAAAGTGAGTTGCACCTCTGGAAAGGGTAACATGAATGTATGTACTAATCCAATAGTGCCCAGAAACATCCTTTGTAATCTTATCTCACAAATATAATATCAAAGTATTTTACCGGGAAGGATACTTTGAGATTCTCTTTCATTTTCAAGTATGCCCTGTGGTACATATTTTATGTACATACGTATGCCCTGTGGTACATATTTTATGTACATACATATGTCCTGTGGTACATATTTTATCTACCTAGGAAGGATGAAAGGCTGAGTCAACCCTGCTGGGACTAGAACCTGTGAGCTTGTGGTTGAAACAGATTCTACAGCCGGTGCTTTAACCAACTGAGCCATCTCACCAGCTGATATAAAAAAAATTATATAGTGCCAGTAAGTAACAATCAAGAGCACTGCAGGTAGTAAATAAACAAAAAGAAGACCAAATGTATGGCTGAAGCGCTGACCTTGCCTTTATTACTGCCGACCTAAATTAAAAAGAGTTGAATACAAATCAGGCAGAAGTCTATTCTATCCTGGGCACATACAAATACAAAAATTAAAATCACAAGTACCACCATGTGATATATAAAAAATAAAACATATATTTATTTGATGTATATATAAAATGAAATAAAATAAAATATGGAATCCAGCAATCAAGCAAACGTTACCCAAAAAGGTTCCATTAACATTTGATCTTTGTGATAACGTATCAAGGAGACTATGTATACTAACAGGTCACATTAACCAAACATTGCATGGGTAAAAGAAAATATACATATATGAATAATAAGAACAAATTGGTGAAAAATGTCACTCACATAACAGTAGCTGTTTCAGACACCAAGTATAGTCTCCTGGCCAGGAACAGCCGTCTCCACCAATGCAACGCGTTTCACACAATACAGTGCTTTATCAAGCTTTATGGGGGAAGCTCTATACTTTTTTTTTGTATATGCCCAGGATAGAATAGACTTCTGCCTGATTTGTATTCAAATCTTTTTAATTTATGTCGGCAGTAATAAAGGCAAGGTCAGCACTTCAGCCATACATTTGGTTTGCTTTGTTGGTGTGGAGGAGGAGGAATAGTGGGAGAGTTTGGAGCCGCACAGCTAAGAGCTGCAAAACCTAATTGTGCTTTAGCAGAGGTGCAATCAAAACATTATAATATTGAGATATTCTTAATTTGGGGACTGTAACTTTGTTAAAGATCCGGAGTGCCTTCACATGTACTCTTTTAAACAAAAAGAAGAAAAGCAAGAGGATAGAACAGAAAGTGATGTCTATTTCAGCATGCAGCTTTGCTCAGATTCAATCCCACTACACCCTATAGACATTCATGGATAGTTAATTATCCAGTAACAGTCCTATTTGGGAAATGTAACATCAAGAGGGTAGGATCTGCATGACCAGTGTGCTTTATTCCTATACTTGTTAGAAAGCCCTATACACGGGCTAAAGTGCCACCCAGCAGCCTCCTATGCTGTCCCAGAGCTGGGAGCAGAGACAGGTGGTGAGCCGTCCAGAGCTCCCTGCTCTGGATCAGTGCGTTAGGCCAGACTCTACTGCACATGTGTGTTATGCACACAGGGAGCTTCACAGGTAGCGCTTTATGTTATTTAAGATTTGTATTGATGTGGAAGATCAAGAAATAAATCGGATCAGGTCCATCTGAATGTTTTTTTTAGAGTTTATTTTATTTGTATATCATTGTCTTTGTATAAATACTACTATTTTTTTGTAATGACTAATAAAAAATACTTTTTTAGAATTCATTTATACACAGCTGTATGGCTGCAGGATACGCACTCCTAATTTATGCAATGGCTTTAGGATGTAAAATTACATAGAATGAATAATAATTAATGTGATTATATTTATTTTATTTTATCGAAACCCCTCTCTGGAATTTCTGGGAGACCCATGGAGCAAGTTAAGTAGTCAAATGTATTACAGCTATTCCTTACACTAGCAAATCAAAACATGGAGTTGTTCATGCGAGAAGTGGCAGTGGGACAGGAGAAATGTTGCACTGTCTCCTGATAGTCACCAAGCCATACACACATATCTAACCCACTCATGCCACACATGCATAAATATAAAGAATTAGTGTGTGTCTGACTTACTGTACAGCCACATTTTCTCATTGCTAATTGGGCTAGCGAATCAGTGGGTAAGTGATAATGCTGCCTGTTACAAAATGCAAAAGTTTAACCTTTTAAGTGCAAGAGGGGTACACAACAGATTGCAAAGCAATGCATTGAACCCATCTGGCACTCAAAGGGTTAAGCCACTGGAGGCAAATTTAGACCAAGATTACATTGCAGTTCACAAATGTTTTAGCTCAGTGTTTTTTAACCCATGGTACTAGTAATCCTAGGAGTATTTGGTACTCAGAGAGGGAGTATTTTACAAAGTGTGGGCCTGTCCTCAGTACAGAAGTGCTGAGCTGTCCCTCTGCAGAATTATGGAAGCTACAACATTGTCTGTGCTTCCATAATGTGGCTGAGGGACAATCTGGTCTACTTTGCGAGTATATCCTCTTGATTAATAAAACCTTAAAGGGGAACTCACACCTCTATTAAAGTATTCTCATCTTAAAGGGATAGTAACACTTCGTTTTAACTTTATTTTATTTTGTAGGCATTAAAAAAACATGAAGAATGATATAAGTCTTATCTCTCAAACCTTTATGGTTTATGAGATATTCACAAGCAAAGTTCCCCTCCCCGCCCCTTTTTCCTAGTGTAAGACATCTCTTCTCAGATGTGGATCAGGTTGTATGACAGTACAGATAACAGAAGGGGACAATTTTCTTTGTATGAAAACAATGAAAGCCCTTCCCCCCTTGAAAAGTTTTTCAGCTTTTTCCATTATCTTAATTGAAGATTGTCCCTCTCTGCAGTCTACCTGGGCATCTCCCTTCTTATCTGGTTGAACAGGGGGGGGATACTTTGTTTGTGAATATCTCTTAAACCATAAAGGTTTCAGAGATAAGACTTATATCATTCTTCATGTTTTTTTAATGCCTACAAAATAAAATAAAGTTAAAATGAAGTATTACTATCCCTTTAATGTTCCGTGTGAGTAAAATTTCAATCCGTTTTAATTTTTTTTTTTGTATTTAATGCATTATAGCCCGATATCTAAGCTTTTAAAAATAAGATTGTGATGCCAGTTCAGTACAGGCTGAGGTACAGCTGTGTACCGCAGCCTGTCAATCTTTGCCTCGTCCCCTCCCCAGTTGTTCCCCGTTATCACCTCCCACTCTTAACAGAGGAATCCATCGTGTGAGCTCATTGGAAAGAGCATTCTGACTCACATGCTGGATTCCTCCATCAAAGTAGGTGGTTGCAATGGGGAACAACTGGTGTGGAAGAGATGAAGATTTACAGGCTGCGGTACAGAGCTGTACCGCAGCCTTTCCTGAACTGGCATTACAATCTTATTTTTAAAAGCTTAGATCTCGGGCTATAATGCATTCAATTCAAAAAATGGATTGAAGATATACTCATATTAAGATGTGAAATACTTTAATAGAAGTGTGAGTTCCCCTTTAAGAAACTATTCAGAAGTTTGAGTGTGAATGAGAGTCTGTATGAGTGAGAAATATTTTAACTCATCGTGAAACTAAAGCTAACATTTCCTTTTCTCTCCTGTGCCTGTCTCTTCTAAAAAAAAAGTTCATATTATTGCATTTCATTTAAAATCTTATATTTGAAAAAAAAATGTTAAAATAAAAAATATGGTGGCGTGTGTGTGTTTCTGTGTGAGAGACGGATATTCTCTCATTAGCACAGACGGCCATAATACCAGTGTTCCCTTTTCCGCTGCTATGACAGGTTTTCATTAATTTGTAAGTGGTAAATTAAAATAAAATGAGTGTTGGAGTACTGGCTAAGTGATTTAAATGAGCAGTACACTGCTTTATGAAAACCTAAATGTTATAGGGATTACCCTGCTGAGTAAAACAAGGGTACTCCCACTGGTGTCAGTTGTTTTATTACAAAGTTGTAACAATTCAAATAATCAGGAAGTGAATTTACTGTGCATTTACTTCCTGGAAGTTCTAATTGACAGCATGACTCTGCAGTTTTGATCACAGAAACATAGAATCTGGCGGCAGATAAGAAGCATTCTGCCCATCTAGTCTTTGTCTACTGTTATCATATTCTGTGGAGGACGGTTTGTCATTGACTTTCCTCTGTATTAGCATTTAACAGACTAACCAATTATAATTTCACCAGTAAAGGGCAGCACATTTATTTTACTCAGCAGGGAAAGCAGGGAAAGCCCTGCAATATATTTATATTTCATAAAACGTTCACTGCTCCTTTAACACAATAAGTACCACTGAATAGTTGAGGAAAGCCTTTTTTAGCAAGGAAGGATATGAATACCTTTGCAGCTAAACCATTATAGATATGTAATGCCATCAATGGAATCCAGGCCTTAATTGAAAGAACTGGGACAGCCCTATGACTTTGCTATAAATGGGTCAGTTAACCACTTGCATACTAGAAAGATCCCCAATGCACTAAAAAGCAATGCATATGAGTATTCATGTGGCTAAATGGCCCAATTGTTATTTGTCCCCTGAGATGCAGTTGTTTTTTTTATCCAGAATAGGCCAAGTCTTTCCTATTAACCCTTTGAGTGCCAGAGGGGTGTATAATGCATTGATTATTCCTCTGGCACTCAAAGGGTTAAAACATCTTCTTGTATTTTACAATAACTGTTCACTTTGTTATTAACCCTTTGAGTGCCAGAGGGTTACATTATTGGTAGACTTTTGGGAATTTTGGATGCTTGCCAGTATAAACTGATTTATATACGATGCTAGATTACAAATTACTCTGACTTGACCCTCCAGAGTGAAGAAAAAATCCTGGGTGTCTGTAAACCGTCTCCACGTTGATTTTGCATTAACCCTTTGAATGCCAGAGGGATACGCAACGCATTGCAAAGCAATGCGTTGCGTATCCCTCTGGCATTCAAAGGGTTAATGCAAAATCAACGTGGAGACGGTTTACAGACACCCAGGATTTTTTCTTCACTCTGGAGGGTCAAGTCAGAGTAATTTGTAATCTAGCATCGTATATAAATCAGTTTATACTGGCAAGCATCCAAAATTCCCAAAAGTCTACCAATAATGTAAATCCACAGAGGCATCAAATTATTACTCTCTCCTGCTGGCTATTCCCGAATTAATGAAATTGAGAAGGTTCTGGCAGCAACGTGATCTAGTCATGCTGTTTACAACAGTTCTTTAAAAACTTGAAACAGAACACAGTAACCCTGTCAGTGCCAGATGGCACTCAAAGGATTAAACCTCTAGGAAGCTAGAGAGATCTCTAATAGGGATGGCCAAATATATTTGTGCCTCTAACCAAAATCGTCGAAAATTGGCGCTTCTGCTTGGCAAATAATTTCCCAAGAAAAGTGCCATTCTCCTACTTTTTTCACCTAGCTCACTGCATTGAAATCAATGGGAGAACATGTTTTCCCCACCACATGAAAGTTTTTGTTGCTTTTCTACAGCCATATAAAAGGGTGTCAGGCTCTCACAGCAGCCATTCAGTGGAGAAAGCAGCATGTTTTTGAGCTAGAGAAGATAGGCAAGTAAAGGGAATTGGAGCTTAGTTTTTAGGGAGTCTTTTAGGTAGGACATTTATTCGCTGTATTAGGGGAGTCTGGAGGCAGTCTGGGGGAGAAGAAAGGAGGGAGGAGGTTGACCCCAAACACCCCAAAATTCACTGTGACCGACTGGAAAGACACAAGCAGCTGGGGTCCAAATTGCTTGCCGATTTTGCTCTTATTGTCTGTGTACTGGGAAAGAAGTTGTATATTTATATACCGTAAAATCTCAGGTATAATACACACCTGTGTATAATACGCAGGTGCATATTATACCCAAGATTTTAGGGGAAAACAAGAGTGCCTATGTATAATACGCACCCTTGTTTTCCCCACTTACTAAAAAAAATGTAATGCTGGCAAAAACCTTCCCTCCCTCCCCACAGAACAATCCGCTCTCAGGATAAGCTTTATTTCTACCCACTGAAGTCCCCCCATCTTCCCTCCTGCTCCCCAGCACAACAACATGCAATAAAAAGCCTTACTTTTTCCACAGAAGACCCCATCGTCCCTGCGGGTGGCACGCTTGCATTTGCCGCCCACTTCCTTCAATGGGCTGTCAGGACCTTCTGCCTCCAGCCAATGGTAATTCCTGACCTCAGAGGGCATTACCATTGCTGGAGGCAAAAGGTCCTGAAAGCCCGCTGAAGGAAGCGGGCCTCAACTGAAGAGCCACCGTGTGTTATATTGCTATGTTACCTCAACTTTTAGTCTATTAATTTTTTCAAGGTATATATTGCTGTAGGTTTCACATCTTTGACTTTTAGCTACTTATTTCTCCACTACAGCCCCCAGAAGAAGTAATATTGGGCTGGGAAATGTTGCACCATAGGAAACAGGTGAAAATGTGTTATAATGGGAGGAAAATGTGTTGGAATAGGCAAAAAATTTGATAGAATAGGTGAATAGGAGGAAAATTTTGCATTGGAGAAAAGGAGAAAAATTGTCACACAGAATTTTTTCTTTTTGCCCGCCCCTAGCTGTATCTTTAGCATCTTCTGTCTGACCATAGTCTAGAGACCTTCTGACTTTCTACCCTCTGCACTCTTGTATACTCATCCATTCTTCTTCTAGAGATTGGGAAACCCCTAGCAACCCCTATCAGTCTCTGAGGAGGTTCATCCTGATCTGATACCCAGCTCCTGTGGGACTAGACATCTGACCAGCAACTTTACCTAGGTCTTGGCCACAGTAAGAACTTTCCAGAGACTGCTATCACTCTCTAGCACCACACACAAGTCCTCACTAGCTCCATGGCTGCCTATCTCTTCATTCATCTGGATCAGTACCAGAGGGATATCCAACTCATTGCTTTGGATACCCCTCTGGCACTCAAAGGGTTAACAACAAATGTGTTTTGCAGGGATTTTCCCAATATGTGTAACAAGGGCTTACAGTTATTAGGGGTGCTGTCCTATCACTTACTGTGGATAGGGTAGTCTAATCATCACTCAAAACTAATAGAGAAGCAGGTCAACTGCACCATAGTGGGTGAATAAAAACAAAATCCAGATGGGATCTCCAATGCATTGATTCTTAATGTTTTGGAAATCTCTATAGCATTCAGGGGACTAAAATGCACATTTAACCCTTTGAGGGCCAGAACAGTTCAGTTCACAACGCATTTCATAAAAAAATGTCAACTTATTCTTAAAAAAAAAAAAAAGTATATAATGTGTGTATGAAAGGAATTAGAGGGAAAATATGGTTGAACAAAGACATACTAAAAAAGGCCAAAATTGATGTCATTCTCTAGTGTCAAAAAGCCCTAGTCACTAAAGTGTTAACTCTATGAGAATAATTAATTGACCGTTATGGGGAATTCTCCCCAGATTTGCTCCACTTTGCACTTAATGTACCTTATAACCGAAAAGAGGAGAAGTTTTATTTAGACAAGTGAACAGCCAAGTCTTTCTGCTACAAATGTTGAGTAAAGGCCATATTCCTCAAATAAATAGGTGCAAATCTGGAGCACACTGACTGCAATATAGCATGGAAATGCAAATCTCCATTGATTTAAAGACAATATGGTAGCATGTTAAAGGGAGAAAATAAATCAGATGGGTTACCATTTTTGTCCTCACATTGCTTATTCACATAAAGCTTCTTGTGTTTATGTGACAGTGGAGAAAATTTCAATTTCCAGTACTCTGTGATGTTAGCTGCTCAAATCCCAGGCAGTTACACTTTTAACCCTTTGAGTGTCAGAGGGGTACGCAACGCATTGCATACCCCTCTGGCACTCAAAGGGTTACATTTCATTCAGTGTGGTTGGTGAGAGGTTTAAAGGAAGAAAGGGGCAGAAGAAAGAGGGTACCAGTTGAATTTAGATGCCCCAGGAAATTCATATAATGTTGAAAATATCAAAATCCAAGCTCATCTGTGCTGTATTTATTAATAAAGTTTTTTTTTTCCCCTTGATCTAGGTGAAACGGTTCTTGTGTTTCTGTGGCAGTGGAAAAACTGTTTGCTTTCAATTTCTGGTACTCAGTGATGTTAGCTGCTCAAATCTAAGACAGTCACAATTTTCTTCAATGCGTTGCATACCCCTCTATCACTCAAAGGGTTACATTTCCTTCAGTGTGGTTGGTGAGCGGTTTAAAGGAAAAAAGGAGCAGAAGAAAGAGGGAACCAGTTGAATTTAGATGCCCCGGGAAATTCATATGAAGTGAAAATATCAAAAACCAACTATACGTTTTTAAGTTTTGTTGGGGCTACTTATGAGTGTCACAGACAAACTCATTGGTGCCGTATTTATTAAGAGCAGTGATTTTTTTCTTGATGTAACTGCCCCTTTAAATGGGGCTTTTAACCCTCTGAATGCCAGAGAGGCATCCAACACATTACAATGCAATGTGTTGGATACCGCACTGGCTCTCAAAGGAGTTTTAACTGAATGTACAATAGAATTCCACATTATTTAAAAAAAACGCTATTTATTATCAAGAAGAATTTTCTGAATTGGAATAGTGAATTGGTTTGCTCCGTAATTGCATCACTTTTGTTTTATGAATATGGACATAAATGTTACATAGTTACATAGTAAATTAGGTTGAAAAAAGACACAAGTCCATCAAGTTCAACCTTCACCTCATACCTCAGTAACTGAGAATTTTATAGCTTTCCTGCTACCAATTAAATTAGTCTTTATCAGACCTTCCTGATCAGCCTACTGATAAACAGTATAACTCTGTATGTTCCCTTTTGAAAGAAATGTATCTAATCTTCTCTTAAATGTATCCATTGTATCTGCCATAACTACCTCACTGGGCAATGAATTCCACAATTTGACAGACCTTACTGTAAAAAAACCCTTCCTCTGCTGAAGTTTAAACCTCCTTTCCTCTAATCTCAAGGGGTGTCCCCTGATCACCTGATCAGGCCTTGGAATAAATAGCTCACCGCAGAGATCCTTGTATTGACCTCTCATATACTTGTACAATGTGATAAGGTCTCCTCTTAGTCGTCTTTTCTCTAGAGTAAATAAACCAAGTTTGTTAAGTCGTTCCTCATATGTCAAGTCCTCCATTCCCTTAATTAATTTTGTTGCTCTCCGCTGTACCCTCTCTAGTTCTAGTATATCCTTTTTCAGAACCGGTGCCCAAAACTGCACTGCATACTCAAGGTGAGGTCTTACCAATGATTTGTATAATGGCAAAATAATGTTATCCACTCTTGCTTCAATACCTCTTTTTATGCAAGACAGGACTTTGTTTGCCTTTGCTACTGCTGTATGACACTGGTCACTGTTTCCAAGTTTGTAGTTGACAAGGATACCAAGGTCTTTTTCTAGCAACGAGTCACCTAAAATTATTCCATTAAGTTTATAAGTAGCCTTGGGATTGTTTCCTCCCAAATGCATGACTTTACACTTCCCCATATTAAACTTCATATTCCACATGTTTGCCCAATCTGACATTGTATGTAAGTCCCTCTGTAGAGAGAAAATATCCTGTTCTGAATTAATGACTTTGCATAATTTAGTATCATCTGCAAATATTGATATTTTGCTTTCTATATCTATTTCCAGGTCATTTATAAACATGTTAAAAAGCAGCGGACCCAATACTGAACCCTGAGGTACTCCACTCTCCACTTTAACTGTACTGGAGAATTTTCCATTTACAACCACACACTGTTCCCTATCCTTCAGCCAGTTTTGTATCCAATTGCAAAGGTTATCTCCTAGCCCCAATTTCCTTATTTTATACACCAGCCTTCTGTGTGTCACTGTATCAAATGCCTTTGCAAAGTCTAGATATACTACATCTACTGCCTTGCCATTGTCAAGGTTGGCATTATTATTATTATTATTATTATTACTGAAATCTGTGAACTATGAGTGTTCTGGAGACATAAAAGCAGGCAGGACGTGTTCTAAACAGTATCAGCAGACAGATGCTTGGTGAAACTGAGAAAGGTTACTGGCATGAATGAAAACATATTTGCTTGTTAACTGTAAAATTAAACTCTCACAGAAACATAGAAGGGTATTTAATACTTGTATCGTTGTGTCCTCTATATTTTGAGATGAAAACAGGTTCTGATCTATTTATTTTATACATTTCAAACTCCTAGTGTGTAATTTTTACACTATAGGATGTCAGACATCTCATCTTAGTTCAGACTCCTGAGACGCCTAAATGTTTAAAAACTGAGATCTATAGACTTAGACCAACATAAAAAAAAAACAACTAAAAAAAACATCCGACGCCAGTTTTTTAAGCAAGGTATGCCATTCAAGCTGTCTTATGAGCAGCTAACGACAGTTTTAAAATCACAACGGACTAATAATATTTCTCCCATTGAGAACAATGAAAGAGCTATCACCAGAGCTTTTCAATTCTGTCTGGTAGTGCCAACGAATGATACATTTTTTAATGGATGGAATTCTGCACCCAGTTTTTTGTCTGTACATCACACAACGAGGATAATTAAACCACCATCGGACAAAACAAAGCAGGGATACATCAGCTCACACAACACACAGCACAAGCACACCAAAGTCAAGCAAAACCATGAACAATGCCCATGCCCTGAAAACAAGACCCAGGCAACCAACAATAACCTAGCAACCCCCCAGGGACAAGGGCTTGACAAAGCAACACAACACAATCTGTCACAACATTCCCCGGGACAACAGAGATCAACACACAACAACACATATGTACAAGCACAACAATCACACCTGTCAATCCCAAAGCAAGCCAAGCTCACCTAGGCATATCATCAGCCAATAGAGAGACACCGTGCACCTGTCTAGCTGGATATTTGTGTCTGATGAGATTTAATTCCCATGTTGGCAATTTCTTTAATCTTGATAACTGGAAAACATGGTGGAATCTGGAATATGTTTAAAACTCATCTTTTAAATCCCAGGAAATAATTGTTTATTGGGTGAAGAACATGGAAAGGGATTTAAAACCATAAAAATATACACATTTAGTGCAAAATGTTGACATTTTGTGTGGGAACATGGGGTACATAAAGGAATAGTTGAACTTTCCTCAAACTGCAAACAATGACCTCAATAAAAGAACAGACTTGAATTACTTTATAGTGCTTTCTTACAGGTGAACAAGTGTACAGATACTTCTACATATAATAATCACATGGTAATTCACTTTCATTCTTCCAGTTGTGGTTTTGGTTGCATTGATAAATAAATATTTATATTGGATAGATGGGTACCCTCATCAAAATCACTGCAGGGAGTTACCAGGGGGCAGTGATTTTGACAGAAGTGTCCAAGGGGATGAAAACCCCCTGGCAAAGCCTTTCAAACTCACTGCAGGGATTTGCCAGGGAGCACTGATTTTGCCCCCATGACCTCTCCTATCAACATCAATGCTCACCCCTCCCTTTGCACACTTTGCCTTCCCATTTTCCCCTCCCACTCGCCACTTTGCCTCCCCATTCCCACCACCTAACCCTCCCCTTCTCTACTTTAACATCTCCTACCTTCTGTTTCTCCATTTCCCCTTCTTCCCACCCCCCCTTTTCCACTTCACTCTCGAACCATTTATCGCCTTCCACTCAAACCCACAGGTCTATAGTTTCCCAGGATAGATCTTGCCCCCTCTTTTTGAACAATGGTATGTGCTTTCCTCCAATCACAGGGCAATATGCCTGATGAGAGGTCATCAATAAATATCAAGTGTAATGGTCTTGCTATTAATGGACTGAGCTCCTTAAGTACCTTTGTATGTTATCTGGTCCAGGTGGTTTATTCATCATAACTTTTTCCATCCTATTTTGGACTTTTTCCTCAGTAAGCCATGTACAAGACTGATGGAATTCTGTGATTCGCCCAAAGCATGCCATATATATATATATATATATATATATATATATATATATATATACTGTTCTAGAATGTCTCTATCTTTTTTACATTGTAAATTTCTTACATTGTTGCACACAAAAAAGCTAGCTTTCTAGCATCCAAGGGGTTAAAAGTCCCATTTAAAACAATGGAAATTTGGAGAATTTTTATTTATTCCTTATTGTACACTTAGCTTGCACCCTAGGATGAAGTAAATATGGTTGGAGAAGATTCTGGGCTACAGGACCTTTAAAATGTTTCTTCCCAAGAAGGGCTACATGCTTGACATGCCTGCTATATAGAAATAATTTGGTTAATGTGCAGCACTGATGCCATTACTTTATTGAGATTAGTAGCCATTGTTCTTCTATGTAGCAAGGTGGGTATCTTATCTCAGGCTCATTAACAGGCAATTAAACAATATCACTTTTCAGACTCCTATCAACATTCCTATTGTAATTGAAGCCCTGGAAAAAGCAGAAATGGGAGCCCCCAGAGAACACAGGTCTCAATAAGCAAACAGAAAGTTTTTACAAAGGCTAGCAAGATATTAAAGTCTGTTTACTACAGGCCTGCCTCTTCTTAGTCATTTCCCTGCAAACATCTTTGTTAACCCCTTAAGGACAGGGAAAATCTGAGGTGGATTGCACTTATGGGCCGGAGCCATACTGACCTTTTTGACCATGTCTTTGTTCAACAGTGTTTTCCCTCTAAGGCTTTTATTTCAGCCACACAAATTATATACCTTTTTCTTTTGATACCACACTTATATTGATAACCCACCATTCAGGGACAGATTTACATCTCAGGAGCCCATAGGCACAGAAATCTGAAGCGCCCCCCCCATTGGCCATCTCCACTGGACACCTATGCAACACTCCAAATCTCCACATTACCCCCCACATAACCATATTGCCCTCACATTACCCCCATCAGCTCCAACTTGCCCCATCAGCTCCAACTTGGCTCCACATTGCCCCCTCATCTCCACATTGCCCTCATCATCTCCACTGCCCCAATCATCTCCACTGCCCCATCATCTCCAACCTACCCGCATTAGCTCCAACTTGCCCCATCAGCTCCAGCTTGCTCTCACATTGCCCCCATCAGCTCCAACTTGCTCCCATCAGCTCCAACTTGCCCTCACATTGCCCCCACCATCTCCACACTGCCCCCATCATCTTCACATTGCCCCCCCTTATCCGTTTCCTACCTCCCTGGTGGTCCAGCGGCAGGAAAAGTCTGTGCCTCCTTCTGCACAGACTGTATGGTTTTGTTCCTGCGGTGTCTTCTCTTCAATAATTCAGAGTGCTGGGAGATGATGTAATCTCCCAGCGCTCTGCATTACTAAAGAGCTGATGAGGGAGCAACAGCATACGGGTCTGTGCCGAAGTAGGTACAGATCTTACTATGCGGCTGGTTACTGCTGCCACTGTGCGCAGCGCGAGCGCTGTGAATAAAAATATAAAACAAAAAAAATTATTTCAGTGACAGGAGCCCCTCTGTGGGGTGTGTCTGTAGGCAGATGTCTACTCTGCCTTATGGCAAATCTGGCCCTGCCACCATTTCTTTTATTAAAATTAAAGAAAACGGTAAAAGTAAATGTAAAAGAAACACCATTTTTATTTTTTCTCTTGGGATCATTTGGGCACAACGGGTTCAATTAACTCATTTGGTCTCAAATATCACCTCTATGCAGATGACACCAAGATTTACTTATCTGCACCTCGACTGACTTCTGATATCCAGGCTAAAGCCACAGATTGCCTCTTGGCTATCTCAGACTGGATGGCTTATAGGCACCTCAAACTCAATATGTCTAAAACTGAGCTACTCCTCATCCCACCTAGACCTGGCCCTGTAGCGCCTTCCAGGTGACTGTAAATGGCATGTCACGTCCTGACGAGAAGTCCAGTAAGATGCTGGGGTGCGACGCTAGGGTGCGATGCTCGGGAACGGTGACAGCGACACTTACCCCCTTGCTGCAGCCGAAGCCGTAAGTAAAGGTGCTGGCCGCGAAGCCAGATGTCCGATCCCGGTTGAGCCGGGACCCTGACCTGGATAGGGGCAAGTGCCCACTGTACTCCTGGACTTCCGCCAAAAGCTGGATCCAGAGGCAGAGACAATGAACCCCCGAGCCACAGGAGAGAGTAGCCCACAGGAGACAGGAACAACCCTGATAGCGGAGATATCAGGATATTCCAGACTGGGAATAAACAAGGAGCGGAGAGGGAGTCTTCAAGATCCTCACAGGTAGAGGGAGGGAGGAGTTCCCAGGAAAGGCACTGAAGCGGAGAGGGACCAAACCCCGAGGCTACCCTGAAGGAAACCCAGAGGAGTCTGAAACATAGAACTCAGGACCCACAGACCTGGTGTAAGACTAGTCCAGCAACATAACCTAGACCTCCTCCCACAGGCTAAGGAGCGAGTAGCACGGCGGAACCCACAGGCTAAGACCCCACAACAGGACTAAGGACGCCAGCACTACTCAAGAGGCAAGAGGACACAGCCAACAGTACCCTGGACCTCTGCCCCCAGAAGAGACGTGATCCCCGCCTCGCCTGATGATGAACCGAGAAGCGGAGGGAGGACGCAGAAACCACTGCCCAAAGTTAACCACCACAGCAGCACAAGAGAGGCTCCACCACGGCTAGGGTCTGAAGCCTCAGAGGATCTGCCGATGGAATGTAGCTAAGGCAGGATCACCCCGACGACCCGACTCAGAGGCCAGCCCCGCTGCAATCCTAACTGTACCGGTACAGAACAGACAGGATGTGATGAGGTCCAGCACCCCGTACAGCCACAGGAGAGGAGCTCAGCCAGTGGTAGGGCCAATGAGCCGAATCCTCCTCCGCCACCCGTCACCACACAGCAAGTGGGAACGGCCAGAAGGAAGGCGAGACGGGACCACAACCAGGGGAGAGCCCGGAGCCTAAGCAAGGAAACGCAACCTGGCAGAGTGAAGTGAGGCGCCCGAATCCCCGGGAAATCAAGACAAGCCGGGGTGCCGAGAGCAAACAGGTCAGAAGCGGACAATGCAAAGTCAAAAACAAGCCAAGGTCTTACCGGGAGCATCTGGGACATCCAAGGGCAAACCAGAGAGAGGGATCCGAGAACAGGCTGGAAATCAGGAACAGCAGGAACCAAACGGCAGGGAAAATCACTGTCAGGCCAAGACCAGGAGACAATCAACCGGAACCACAAGGAAACAGCTCACAGGCATGAATAATCGAGCGACGAGCCCCAGGACTGACTAGTAGATAACTAGCTGAGCACCAATCAGAGGCACCAGAAGGAGGGAACATATAGAACTGACATCCTCAGAAAGGTACACTGCACCCAGAAACCCTTACATGGCACAAACATAAATCCAGTATCAGAAGCGCGGTGTCTAGGGATGATAATTGACAACTCTCTCTCATTTTCCTCTCATATTAATGCCATTACTAAATCCTGCTGCTTTCTTTTGCGTAACATTGCTAAAATCCATCCCTTCATCTGTTCCTCCACAGCTAAAATTCTTACACACGCAATCATCCTCTCCTGCATGGACTATTGCAACATTCTTCTGTCTGGCATTCCTGCTTCCCATCTCCATCCACTTCAATCTATACAGAATGCTGCAGCATGAATTACTCTTCTGTCACCTAGGTTTGTCCCTGCCCCACTCCTCCTCAAAACTCTCCAATGGCTGCCTATTAAACTCCGGATATCTTACAAAATCTTACTTCTCTCTTTCAAGACACTTCTCTCCTCTTCCTACATTTCCACTCTGATCTCCCATTATACCCCATCCCGCCACTTACGTTCAGCCATTGACTGTCTTCTCTCAGCTCCTTTTGTCTCTACAGCTCTGTCATGTATCAAACCTTTCTCTCATTGCTCCATATCTATGGAATGCTCTACCATCCAACCTGCGCCACTGCACCTCTCTGATAACCTTCAAATCTCACTTGAAAATGCACTGAAAGGCACTGATGTTGTACAAATGAATGCTCTTATAAATTATTTACTTTACTGATGTCCTCTATCATCATCAGAATTAGCACTGTATTCAGCATTTGACCCTAATGTACTCTGTATGTTTCCCATTACCACTTTAGATTGTAAGCTTTCGGGCAGGGACCTCGCACCCAATGTTTCACTCTACAAAGCACCCGTAACTCTGTATTGTTTAAACCCTGAAATTGTAAAGCAATGCGTACACTTGTGGCGCTATATAAATAAACATCTTAATTCATTCATTCATTAATTCTGGAGACTGCATGAAAGGTATGTAGTCAGTCATACCTACAAAATGGGCAGTTTTAAGTGGGCACTGTTCCTCCTGGGTGAAAATCCCCATGTCTTTCCCTCCCTAATTTCTCCTCCCTAGGATTTGGCAGTGTGTATAAGTGTATTACACGACTCTACAACAATGTTTAAATAAAATATTTTCTTTTTAATTTTATAAAAAAAAAAACAAAATAAACGTTGCTTTTAGCAGGTGAGAAATGGACCTACATCCAGCCAGCCTCCTTAATAGTAAGGAAGAGAGAGGCACAGAGCAGACACAAAAGCATTGTATTTAACACATTGCCTTTGTGTCCGAATGAAAATGCTGGTACATGCAACCACTCCTGGAGTGATCACGTGTACCGGCAGATGAGACAAGGACTGAAACAGAGAGCTCCGGTCCCGGAGCACTCAGTTTCAGCTTGAACACAATGATAGCAGCATGCACTGAGGCGCACTGCTATCATATAACCCATGACGTGCCAGGACCGTAATGAGTCCTTATGGGAAGTGTACCCATGACAGTCCTGGCACGTCATGGGTCGTTAAGGGGTTAATCTGCACTGAACTTAATTTGTCTTGAATTTATACCCCAATGGTAAATATTGACGTGTATATCTATCCAAGAGCATTTTGAACAAATTTCATCTTATTTTTGTCTTTGAAGATTACATGCCATCAAATATACTCTATAGCCTTTAGCACTGTAAAACTAGCTTTTTTAAAGTTATATTTTATAGCTGAAAACCTGTTACCAATTTTCTTAATACAGATTTCAAAAGATACAATATTATGGTTACTGCTACCCAAATGTTCCCTTACCAGTAAGTCCAGCAGGCATATGTGCTTTCTTTTTAGGTATGATTCCCATTGGTAACTTTCTAGTTATATATAAATAATGATTTGGTTATGAAAAAAGAACATTTCAGATTTTACATTGTGCCTCACATGAAGTAAATTTTGTATTGTGAAATGAGATATGCCAAGTTAAAATGTATGATGTTATATAAAAAACATGCAAAATATTATTTTGCCAATATCATGAACTTTATATCAAACATATTTATGTTGCTTGTGAAAGTTTCCATTAGTTTTAAAAGCCCCAAATTCCCCAAGTACGTAGATACCAAATATGCATAGTTCTACCAGCATGCGTGACATGCACAGACCCCAGATTAAAAGGAGTGCAAAAGGTTATTTTCATCTTTATGATCTAAAATGCACATTCCATTTGTTACATGTTAAAACTACCCAAAAGCATCCCAGTAACTATATCAAAACACATATTTCATGAAAGTAGATATCCCACTGCAGAAATGTTTCCAGAAGGTGGCACTACAGGAAAAAGTATATAATATATAGATATAATTTTCTTATTAACTTTTAATTCTCCATTTATTTAAAGTTAATGAAGAAAATACAACAGTTTAGTCATAAGATCAAGTTGGTTTAGGATCAAATAAGCATACACATAATGTTGAGTCCACATACAAAAGGCAAATTAGTTACAGAAAAACAAACATTATAAGTTGTCTACTCAAGTCAAAACATAACTAGGCAATACAGCAATATATCATTCTCAAGTGAGCCCATATAAAAGAAATATAGAAGAAAAGCTGAAACAGCTAAGTGGAGAAAGGCAGAAACAAAGGAAAAAATAGGAAGGGGATGGCAAAACAAGACCATGTCCAGCGGTGGCCTGGATTCAAGCAAAGGTGAAATAGGTCCTAATGCCCCCCATTGAGGTCTGGCAACTAAGGCAGGGGGGAGGCAGAATCCGGATTTGTTTCCAGTGATGGATATCCATTGCTGGCACATAATTGCAGGGCCGGATTTGCCATAAGGCAGAGTAGGAATCTGCCTACAGGAGCAAATCACAGAGGGGTGCCTGTCATTGGAATCTATTTTTTTTTTTATACTTGCATTCACATTGCTGCGCACGGACCTGTAGCTGCTGTTGCTCCCTCGTTGGCTTTTTAGTAATGCAGAGCGCTGGGAGATGACATCATCTCCCAGCACTCTGCATTCCTAAACAGAAGACCGCATGGGAGCAACAGCAGCTACAGGTCTGTGCTACAGGTCTGCCGCTGGACCACCAGGGAAGTAGGAAACAGATACAGGGGGCAATATGAAGATGATGGGGGCATTGTGAGGGCAAGCTGGAGCTGATGGGGCAATGTGGAGATGATGGGGGCAATGTGAGGGCAAGTTGGAGCTAATGGGGGCAAGTTGGAGCTGATGGGGGCAATGTGAGGGCAAGTTGGAGCTGATGGGGGCAAGTTGGAGCTGATGGGGGCAATATGGAGCTGATGGGAGAGATTTGGAGCATTGTGGAGGTGTCCATTGGAGATGGCCAATGGGGGCCCTTCAGATTTCTGTGCCTACAGGCTCCTGAGATGTAAATCCCTGCATAATTGAGAAATGGGTTCCTATGGGTGACTTAGATGAACTATGAACAATCCAGTAACTTACGTGTTTTATGATTTTTCTGCTCTATGTATCTCTTTTGAGCAGAAAGGGGTAATTTTATTGTAAGTTTGCCATGCTGCATAGTGGAAGTACCGGCTTATGAGGAGGCCACATTCAGGTATTACGTTGTACAAGCTTGGCAAATTAAGTTCATCTGGCCAAGCCCATACAATGTAATTCCTTGGCATTTTAATGGCTATGCATATTTATAAAACTCATTTCCTTTGCTTTGCTGTAAGTCTAATTTTACCAGTCAATTGCAGTGTAGTGAAAATCTTTTTTTATGATGACATTTGCTAACTGAGAAGCCTTTTTCCATTTGTAGTAACAGCTGGACTTCTTCAAACTGCCCAATATTATGTGGCTTGTAGCAAATGATCATCCCTGTGAGTTTCTCATTCTAGCTGCTCTTTCACTATATTTAATTTCATTCTTATAATTGCTAAGGATATATAATGTAATGTAAAGTAAAGTTTCAAAATGTGCTAAACATGCTTTTATTAAAGATGTATATTCGTCTATGCATGATCATTTCTTCCTTGTTTATACAAGCACTTAATAAAAGATAAGTTCAATGAATGTCATAATTGAGGTATGAATACAAATAGTAGATAAAAGCGCCTGAACAGAAAAGGAAAGGGTTCTAAGCTTAAAGCAGTTCTCTCTCTAAGGTTGTATCATTTTTGTAAACTTGGTAACAAATGAAGACAAACTGCAACCTCGATCCCTTAAATGTTTGTCATATTTTAGAACTTTCATACCACATGAAGATCATGCTGGCTAGGACTAGGAGTATTTAACATATACATGGATTTAAAACCTTTTAATTTTTGGTAATCATGTCCTCTGAAAATGCACCAAAATCTCCTTGGATGAATCAAAACTGAAAATCCCAAGAAAGCTACCTAATCCTATATAATAATTCGCTAAACCGTGTGTAACCCCGCAACATGCGCAGTAGACACTGTTGCGCGTGCTGCATTCATGCGCAGTAGAGACTGCCTGCGCCGTGGCTGATACAGAGCTGGGTGCTCCAAAGGAGCGTCCAGCTCTGTATCACCCGTGGTGCGTCACTGGGTGGCAGTGGCCCGTGTTACGGGCTGTTCAACTAGTACATCATAATAAATTTGGAAGGGATAGTAATGTCTCTTAAATAAAATGTACTATTGTAGATATTACAGAATTAAAGGGATAGTAATACTTCGTTTTAACTTTATTTTACTTTGTAGGCATTAAAAAAACATGAAGAATGATATAAGTCTTATCTCTCAAACCTTTATGGTTTAAGAGATATTCACAACCAAAGTATCCCCCCCCCTGTTCAACCAGATCAGAAGGGAGGTGCCTAGGTAGACTGTAGAGAGGGACAATCTTCAATTAAGATAATGGAAAAAGCTGAAAAACTTGTCAAGGGGGGCAGGGCTTTCATTGTTCTCATAGGAAGAAGATTGTCCCCTTCTGTTATCTGTCTGGTCATACAACCAGACTCACATCTGGGAAGAGATGGCTTACACTAGGTAAAAGGGGCAGGAGGGAAAACTTTGCTTGTGAATATCTCATAAACCATAAAGGTTTGAGAGATAAGACTTATATCATTCTTCATGTTTTTTTAATGCCTACAAAATAAAATAAAGTTGAAACGAAGTATAACTATCCCTTTCAGTAACTGATCCAAGTCCTGTCTCTTAAACCTTTATGGTTTGAGAGATATACGATGCTAAAGTCCCCCCCCCCTTTCACTGACATCAGCTGTAAAGCTGACAGGAGATTCGAGTTGTCTGACTCAACGGCGGTTCTTCAGCAGAGCCAAAATATCTAAAAACAAATACTTCATTGGAACGGTCTACAAAGTGTGCCTGGTTTGCAAGTACACTTTGTAGACCATTCTAATGAAGTATTTCTTTTTAGATATCGGTATTTCGGCTCTGCTGAAGAGCCGCTGGATGGTCCCAGGACCAGGATGTCATGATATCAGCTAGACGCTGACATTTGTGAAAGGGGAGGGGGAAGTTTAGCATCGTATATCTCTCAATCTATAAAGGTTTGAGAGATGGGATTTGGATGAGTTAGTTTATTTTTGTAGTATCTACAATATTACATTTTATTTAAAAGCAACATTATTAACCCTTTAGTATGCAAGGTGTAGTACAGAGGATTTAATGCAAAGAGCCAAACAAGAAATATTGGAAAAAAACAAGAGGTGCAGTATGCAGTGAGCAGGGTTGGGCAACGGTTGGACTACAACTCAGATCATTCTCAGCTGGCCAAGGCTAGCGGAGGAAGATCATTGGAGTCCAACAACAGGAGGAGAGCCACATATTGCACACCTCTGATGTAAAGACTGTGATAACAACAGCTGACAGCAATCTTGCGCAGTCACTGTCTATCAAAGAAAAATCAGAAGGATGCACGCAAAATCTGGAGACAAATATCGATAACAGATGCACAACTGCATATCTGCCACTATCATATATGCACAGCAAATTCTTCCCTTTGTCTTCTGCTTGCTCTACTTAATCATTCCCATATTCCTTGTACTTACAAAGAGTGGTTATGTCAGTGCTAATTAACTCTCATAAGTTGATATCTGGAAGAGAGAATGCTCCTTGAGCACAATACCTTTTATTTGGAATCTGACTTTACTGAGAAACCTTTAAATGTTTTTTTTAAAGGGGATCTCTCACCCCTACAAGTTAGGCTTATTAGGTAGAGTATATATAGCGATAATGTTTAAAACGTTAGTTATTTTATTTTTTTTAAAGGGATAGTAATACTTTGTTTTATCTTTATTTTATTTTGTAGACATTAAAAAAACATGAAGAACGATATGTCTTATCTCTCAGACCTTTATGGTTTGAGAGATATTCACAAGCAAAGTTCCCCCTCCTGCCCCTTTTACCTAGTGTAAGCCATCTCTTCTCAGATGTGGAATCCAGCCCATAGACCAGACAGATAACAGCAGGGGACAATCTTCTTCCTATGAGAACAATGAAAGCCCTGCCCCTCTTGACAAGTTTTTCAGGTTTTTTCTTATCTTAATTGAAGATTGTCCCTCTTTGCAATCTACCTGGGCACCTCTCTTCTGCTCTGGCTGAGCAGTGTTACATCAGTAAAAGGGGCGGGAGAGGGATACTTTGTCATTGAATTACTCTTGAACTACAACTCTGACAGAATTGAAATAACACTCTCCAAAGTCCAAATACTATGATGATTAATTAGAGCTGCTTTTATTATGAAACATTACTATCCCTTTAAACGCTATTTGGACTAAAATTATTGCTTACAGAGTGCCTTGCACCCTACTTCCCATACACTGCTCTTGCCGCACTTTGCTGCTCTGCCTCAGCTCCCTTCCCACTGACGGAGGCTTCTGTCTGTCAGCTGGAGTGGTCTCATTGGCAGAGATTGATATCTAGCCAATGAGACCACTCCAGTTTACAGACAGAAGCCTCCATCATCGGAGGAGGCTGGGTAGTGAGAAGGGAGCAGAGGCAGAGCAGCAAACTGCGGCAAGGGCAGAGTATGCGGAAGTAGGGTGCAGCGCACTCTGTATGCAATAATTTTAGCCCAAATAGCATTAAAAAATAAAATAATATTTTTAACATTATCGCTATATACTCTACCTAATAAGCCTAACTTGTATAGCGTTGAGAGATCCCCTTTAAGTGAAACAGGAACTTCTTTTTTTAAGCAGATATAGAAAACGGTCAAACATTAAGGGAAAATCATCATGTTTCATAGTCTTGTCCCCTTGAATAAAATTTGTGTATTTTAAAAGTTCATTCAAAACTGCATCATGCTAGCTAGAATCCTGTACATTAAGAGATATAGATATAGGAGCTTTATTGTATCGGTTCTCCAAATTATCCACACTTTGAATATATGTAGTTTGCAAATACAAAAGCTTTTTTCTGGGGGACAGGTTCATTTTAAAGAGATAGTAATTATGAAAGGGATAGTAATACTTAATTTTCACGTTAGTTAATATTGTTAGGCTTAAAAAAATATCATCCATGTCTCACTGCCCTTTTATAGTTATTTAGTAATTGCCATTTATATTTTCACCCTCTTTCCCCTTTTTACAAAGTCACCTCTCAAGCTCCAAGAACAGAATTCTGGTCCAGGGACTATAGGGAGTATCTAGAGGGAGGAGATACTGCAATACAGCCGAAGTATCATCACCATGTAGCCTTTGTAATGCACTCCCCTTTTCTCAGAGCTTCATGAGGTCATGTGTCACCTTTCCCTACCCACAGTGCATTGCATCAGCATGCTTGTCTGAGGAACATTGAGTTTCTGAGCAGAACCATTCCAATCTATTGCTGTGTTGCAAGTTATACAAATAACCTACAACACAGAAATAGATTGGAATGGTTCTGACCCGTGGTCCTGAACTGCCGGCCGCGCGCTGTCACAACTGGTTGTTAAGGGTTTAAGGAGCTTAAAGGGATAGTAATACTTAATTATTACTAATCCCTATATTAAAGTCATATTAAAAATAAATGTATTGCCTCCAGTGTCTTCTCTCAAACCTTTATGGTTTGAGAGATAATTGCACCTAAAGTTGCCCTCTCCCTCCCCCTTCCCGTAGTCAGCGTTCTAGCTGACTGCAGGGAAGCCTATCGTACGACCATCAGGCGGCTCTGCAGCACAGCCAAGATCTCGTTAATAAAAAAGAAATCTGTCACTGAAATGGTCTTCTACTTGTGCTTGGTTTGCAAGCACACGTAGAAGACCGTTTTAGTGAAAGATTTTTTTTTTTTATTAATGCGATCGCGGCTCTGCTGCAGAGCTGCCTGATGATCGTAAGACCGAATTTCCCTTCAGTCAGCTACAACGCTGACTTTGGGGAAAGGGGAGGGACAGGGCAACTTTAGGAGCGATTATCTCTCAAACCATAAAGGTTTGAGAGATGACACTGAGGGCAATACATTTATTTTTAATATGACTTTAATATAGGTTAAGTATTATTATCCCTTTAAGCCTGACTCACCCACGTGGTTTTAAAAATCTTAAAATTTCAGTTAGATTTTGAATAGGTTTACCATTAAAGGGATAGTAATACTTCGTTTTAACTTTATTTTATTTTGTAGGCATTAAAAAAACAAGAAGAATGATATAAGTCTTGTCTCTCAAACCTTTATGGTTTATGAGATATTCACAAGCAAAGTTTCCCCTCCCGCCCCTTTTACCTAGTGTAAGCAATCTCTTCTCAGATGTGGAATGCAGTCCATAGACCAGACAGATAACAGAAGGGGACTCTCTTATTCCTATGAAAACAATGAAAGCCCTACCCCCCTTGACAAGCTTTTCAGGTTTTTCCCTTATCTTATTTGAAGATTGTCCCTCTCTGCAGTCTACCTGGGCACCTCCCTTCTGCACTGGCTGAACAGTGTGACATCAGTAAAAGGGGCGGGAGGGGGACACTTTGTCATTGAATTACTCTGGAACTACAACTCTGACAGAATTGAAATAACACTCTCCAAAGTCCAAATACTATGATGATTAATTAGAGCTGCTTTTATTATGAAACATTACTATCCCTTTAACTAGAGTTCTCCAGGCCTCTAAATTCAGCTGGTTTTCTCTTCCCTTTCCATTAACCCTTTGCATGCCAGAGGGATATTTAATTCATTGCATTTCAAAGCATTGGGTAACCCTTTGGTACACAAATGATTCACCCAGCTCTCCAAACACAAATGCACAAGTTTTATAGGCAAGCCCATTGAGAGAAATTTGAAAGAGCCACATGAATTCAGTGAGCTGGACGGGATTTAAACTGCTGAAATCACCAGGAAGAGAAGACATGGGGCACTAAGAATCTCCCCAGTACCATCCTATATAATAATTTGCTAATGTATGTTTGTCAGAAGCTGTCATGCACAGTACAGACGGCTGTGTGCTCTGCAGTCATGCGCAGTACAGACTGCCTGCACCGTGGCCATTGCTGCCTGGCACTGTGGCCCGTGTACACAGGCTCTTCAACTAGTAGCAACAAAAATATTACAAATCTTGAATAACCTTATGTAGATACGTGTGAACAAAAAAACAAAAAAAAACACAGATCTGATTTTACCCCCCTTAACATCCTACCATACATCTCAGTTTTGACTTAAAAAGCACTGACAATTTATTCCATTGAGTACCACTGGGAAGTCCAAAGTAATGCATGGATACCCCCTTGTGCTCACTGGGTTAAGACAAAAAAAATAGTGTAGATCAGGGCTGTCCAAGTGGTGGCCTGCGGGCCATATGTGGCCTGCCATACCTTCATTTTCAGCCAGCGACTCATATGGGCAGACTAACCCATCAAGCACTTGTCAAGGACCGAGGACCCGCCACTAAGCAGAGTCCTGCAAGGGCTGGTTTTGTGCAAATGCCAAGGGTACTATGCACCTGGCTCAACTGATTTCCCAGCCGCGTTCTGTGAGCCTCCATGATTCAATGTTGTAACTAGTCTAGTTTAAGGGATGGTGCTGCGACTGGGCCCGCACAGCCTCTGTCACGCAATCACTCTGACTCTGCCCATTAATGTATTGGAAGGTGGGGTGTGCGACCTGTACCACCCTCTCCCCACACAATGTATGTCCTGACTGTCATATGACACAGATAGAGCGCTGATGAGAAATCTAGGCAAGTGCCAACACAGGGAGCTCACCTCTAGCCAGGAAAAAAGGGAGTCACAGATTTTTTACTATATTCACTTACTTATCAGCATCCTTGCACTCAAATAATCAGATGTTTCCAAAGTAGTTTTGTTATATAAAAGTCACACAAGAGGTGAAATCCTTGTAGTTGAAAACATGGAGTCAGCTAGGGCTACCATCGGTTGGGGGGGTGGCACAGGGACTGTTTTCCTAGCTCAAGGATGAATGTGTGCAAACCCTGCTGCCTTCTACTAGTGTGTTCTGTCTACTGTTGCTAATCGCGAAGAACAGCATAGAGATGAAACCGTGTCAGAGCAGGAACACCGTGCATGCTGGGCACTATGTGGAGTCTGGTGCTGGCACACTAGATGCATCTTGCACAATGACACTGTTTAAACAAACAGAATGTTTAAATCTATCCCCCAGCATTTATTATGTTCCCCTTCTGATGTCTGGCCAGAACAGGAACCAGAACACACCAGTGAATAGTTACAGATACATTCTCAGCTTGTGCATTACAGGGATTTCCTGTATTTTAGAACCCTTTCTTCCCATTGGACCCACAAAGATATTATTTGCCCAATGCAATGTAGTCATGTGGCAGAAGGGCATAGCTTCCACTAGCAAACAAAGGAACGTAGACTATGAAGGCAGCTCAGCCAAGCTGAAACTGCAGGGGACTTGCGCCAAACTGTATAGAATGCACTGAGCATCTGCTTGATCCTAGGCAGTCATAAATTCAATTATACTGGCTGCATAATGCACAAAGATAGCTATAGACACACATTTAGAAAGTCTCCCTCCACCACTGCAAAGCATTTTTTTTTAAATAAAGCATTAAGCACCTAGTTACCAGAGTACTCATATATTTGTATCAGAGAAATCCACAACATAATGCCTTGCAAATTATTAGGGGCTTCTGGCAAGACAATGGTTCCCACACACAACAGCACTGCAAATCCCATCATGCCCCAGTATTTTGGTAGGCAAAGCAATAAAATAACCCAGATACAAACCAACTTATTTTTCATCTTCAGTCTACCTCTATGTTATCATAATAATCTATTCTTTAGCCTTGCACAAAGGCTTGTTTGCATGGAATAGTGAGTGTGATTTTACAAGTATATATGCAACCTTAACTCTTTAACCCTTTGAGTGCCAGAGGGGTACGCAAAGCATTGCGAAGGACCAAGCAGATTCACAATGCATTGCAAATCAATACATTACACACCTCATGGTCCTTAAAGAGTTAAGTCTGTAAATTTGTCATCTGTTACCAACGCATTTTGCTAAGGGTCAATTGCCCAGGCACTGTGAAATTGATACTTGGTAGTGGCAATAATCTGTTTATAGGTCAGTCTCATTAGTACAAAGAGTGTTCTAATAGTAGTGAAATGTGTGTGGTTCAGTCCTTCCTAATATTAAAATGTGCTGATGCCAGTGGCAAGTTCTTCCTAGGACCAAAGTGAACGAATTGCAGCGACATGTTTGTGGGCCAGTCCTTCCTAGGACTAATGAAATGAAGCAACATAAGAGATACAATAGAACTTAAAATTGAAATAGCATTACACAAGTGATACCACTAGTATTGTGTAGCTCCATTTCAGTTGTAAGCTCTGTGATATCACTAGTGTAGTTCCATTTCAATTGCAAGCTCTTGTGTATCACTTGTGTTGCTCCTTTTCAATTGTACGCTCTGTGGTAACACTTGTTTTACTTCACATCATTAATGGCAATTATAAAATTATCAAAAGGAGGTGGGATGGAGCAATAACAAAGGGGGTGGAACATAAATATGGATGGGGCATAACCATACCTGGGAACTCTCGGTATTGCCCCAGAGACTCTGGAGTTCAAACTGAATTACCGGGTCTCCGGGGCAATGTGTGAATCACTGGGGGGCAGAGTTTAAGTAGAAACTCTGCCCACTTGTGCTCCATCCAGCCCGGTTCCTCCCAGTCCCCGCCCTCTTACCTCCATTTTGCAGGGGGTTTTTTTGGCCCGCCCCCGCAACTAAGCCCTGCCCCTTTTATGACATAAATCACGTCATTCTCCTCCCCTCCGGGTAGCCCTGCTTCAAAAGTTCCCAGGTATGGGCATAACTGGGTGAGAGAAAAGGGGTCCATTACCTCCTTTTTCCGTGGGACCCTGAGTACTGTCAGTCTGCCCCTTGTTCATAAGCTGTTATATTTTAAGCTGCATGTTGTGACACTATATCCCTGACATCAGGGATACTGGCAGTGGAAAGTATCTGTAGTGTCAGCATATGAAGGTTAAGTCTGTATAGGAGGTGTTTGTGTGTGAGGGAAGATATTATGTGCATCTGTGAGGAGAGTGTGAGAGTATATTTGAGGTGCCTATGTCTATGTGGGGTGTTTGTGTACATAAGGAGAGCAAATACGTAGTGTCTGTGGAAAAATGCATCTGTGTTGTTTTTGTGAGGGAAATAAATCTCTGGTGTCTGTGTGGAGTCCATCTGTAGTGTATGTGAGGAAACAGATTATGACTGGTGTGTGTGAAAGGAGATATTTGGTGACTGTATGGAGAATGCATCTGTGTCTGGGGAGAGAGAAAGCTGTGGTGTCTGTACAGAGTCTACCTGTAATACTAAGGAGAACCAATATGAGGTGTTGTCAGTATGTGAAGAGTGAATCTGTTGGGTCTATGTAGAGAGTACATCTGTGGCTTGTTTGATATAACAGTAATAATGTGGTAGGTGTCTTTTATAGGGATTGATTATTCTGTGTGGAGTCCATTATAATATATATATTTTAAAACCATGTGATATTCCAATCATGCTACACAGTTATGCATATTTGTAGATTAAATGTTCTGTCTGAGTCCGGCCTCTCAGCATGTTGCTCCAACAAAATCCGTCCCTCCACACCGTGTAGATGAATGAATACAGAAGAAACATAATACACAGTAAATAAGTTTATTATATGTAGCTTCTCAGCTCTATGTACAAAGAATAACCGCTGTGCTACTTAGAACAATATGCGTCACTGCTCTAGAACAGTATATTAGCATCAACAGTTTTATTATACAACTGTCTTAATAAAATAGGCGCTGAGAACAAACATTACCTAAACAAGTATTTCATGTACAGTGGGGAAATATACAGTATGTAAAAAAAACAAAAAACTGAAAATAAAGAAATTAATGTAATTCTACCTCCTCTTTACAGAAATATACACAAGTCCATGTTTTTTTGTATGGTGATCCAAATTGTTGCTGCGGTTCCATGTTCATATACTGGCAAGTTCCATCACAGGCACCACATTTTAACCCCTTCAATGCTGGAGGAAGCCAACACAATAAAACTGAGAACCAGAGCAATTCTTTGGCAAACCAGTTGCACCATAAGGGACAAATGAAAAAATCCCAGGTATTTCCATGGATTTTAAAGGGATAGTAATGTCAGAAAAAAAGTATTAACTTTATGGTAGATACAATTAAAAGTGAGTACTTGCACTTATTTGTATCTCTCAGACCGTTATGGTTTGAGAGATATAGGAAAATAAAGTTCTCTGGTCCCTCCCCTTTCTGCTTGATGAGCTGTAATGCTGTCAGAAGCAGATTCTGGTCACTTGACCAGATGTGGCTCTTCAGCAGCGCCAATATAACAATACCTAAAGATAAATACTTCAGTAGAACGGTCTACAAAGTGTGACTGGTTTGCAAGCACACTTTGTAGACCGTTCCAATGAAGTATTTATTTGTAAATAGCTTGATTTCAGCTCTGCTGAAGAGCCTCTGTCTGGTCAAATGACTGGAATCTGCAGCTGTCAGCTAGATGGCAGACTTGAGTAAAACAGCCAAGAAAAGGTAACTTTAGCAAGTTATATCTCTCAAACCATAAAGGTTTGAGAGATAAGACTTACATCGATATTAATCTTTTTTAATTAACCATTACTATCCCTTTAACTGCTAAAGAAATCTTCACACATGGTTTGAAATGCACTGGCAACTTCTAGCTTTCAAGGGGTTAACCCTTTGAATGCCAGTGGGTTAGAAAAAACATTATAAAGCAATGTGTTTTGAGTTGCCCTCTGGGGCTCAAAGGGTTATATGTTCCACTTAAATCAATGGGTTTTGGATCATTTTTATTTATTCCTCTGGTGTAGTCTGGTTTGGTTTTTCATTGCGCTCTCTTTCTGAAATAGAAATAAAGGTTTTTGATATTAAAAGAGCAACTAATAAATTATTTACATTTTATATATGTGTATGGCCCTTAAATAGTTCATCGCAGTTACTCCCACATCTGGAAGTAGCAGATTTATAAACTTACAGCCCTTCTGCCCAAAGTTCTCGCCCCCACTCGCTGTGCATTGCGTTTGCAGCCTCTCTAGAATTCAGTAAGGGATTGGGTGATACGTATTTGTTCACTGTGGTGCAGTTGATGTGCTGCACAATTGCTCCAGTCCTTCTCATCAGCCTTGGAGTGTCTGAGACCTCTTCAGCATCCAATGGTAAGAAAAAAATGACCTATTTCACTGATTCAACTCAGTGTTTCTGCCTTTTACATTTTCCAGATATTAAAAAAACAACAACACTTTAGTATAAATAACACAAACAAGCTTGTGGATATGTTCACAAGTTATTTGCAACCAATACTGTTAAAGCAGCCATTCTGCAGTTCGTTTGTGTGCAAGAGCATGTAGCAGCTTTTGTGCACTTTGCAAAAAAAAAAGATCTAATAAATCGTCTGTTTACTGGCTGGCCCGGTCTGTAGCAAGGACGACACTGTGCTGTTCCTGGGCTCTTTCCAGTAACTTCTTTTTCTTCTTCTTGTTCCGCTTGTCCTTTTTCTTCATTGTTCGCTTTCCTGAAACATATAAATTATAGTGATTAGAGGTCTGAGACTTAAATTAACAAAAAAAAAACCTATATATATATATATATATATATATATATATATATATATATATATACACACACACCGCCAGGGTGCCATTAAGAGACGAAGATTTAATGGACTTTTCCATAGGCAAAGTGTATCAAAAAGCTTGTGTTTACTGAAAGAAGATTGTGGATTCAGTTGTTGATTCAGTGGACCCTTCCACTTTATCAAGACAAACACTTAACATCAACACATATATACCCCCCCTAGTGTAATCAGTGCATACCCACCAAACAAATAAGGATACATTCATTGGTGGTTATCATAAGCTCAACCACCAATGAATTTAAACTTGTTTCCACTGCAGGTATATATGTGTTTATTTTGTTTGATGTAAGTGTTAGTCTTGGCAAAGGTGGAAGTGTCCACCAAAATGTTGATCTTCTTTCTTTTTTATATACTTTGCCTATGGAAAATTATATTGTGAGAATCTGTATGGAGAATGTTAGCAAAATCAAAAAACTTCCTCCTTACTTCCTCACCAGGGGGGTGTGTAGCATGGACAGTTACACTCTTTTCTCATTATATAGCAACTATATATAGATTATATATACAGACACATATAAATATATATGTCTCTGTGTGTATTATATCTGTCTCTCATATATATCTTTTTATATTATACTAGTGTAAAAGCCCGTGTACACAGGCCAAGGCCCGGATGATGTCAACCCTTTGAGTGCCAGAGGGGTACGCAACGCATTACTTTGCAATGTGTTGCGTACACCTCTGGCACTCAAAGGGTTAAGAGGCCGGTCCTGCTCTGCATGCACTGTAGAGACTGCCCGAAAGCACAGAATGCTCCCAGCACAGAACTCCTAGCATTCTGTACGTTCGAGCAGTCTCTACTGCGCATGACGGCTTCTGACAAACATCCTAGTGAATTATTATATAGGATATACACACACATACAAAGAAACAGATCGAATGTTGTGTGTGTTAAGCTTCTTGTAAAACCTCCTTCAATATCTATCGCTTTCAAGGGGTAGCTGCATTGCAATTGGCTGTGCAGGTGGTTGTGAGATCATAGAAGCCAGCATGAATCTTAAGCTGCTTCTCTGAAGCTTACAGCACAGGCTCATGGGAGGATGATCTCAAGAGAGAGACCTGTACATTTATAATGCTGCTACTCCACAGGTAGGAGTAGTAGTGACTGACTAGTAAAAGACTGAGTTTTAAAGAAGCAGTAACTTTTTTTTTCTTTTAATAATGAAAAACTGTTATAGAGCTTTTCCCACAGAATTAAAAAAAAAAAAAAAAAAAAAAGTGATACATTCCATCACTTTGTATGGAGCACCGCAGTCTTACTCAAACTCTCCCATAGATTGCAATTTAAAAGAAATGTGCTTTTTTAACATCAGTTGGTGCCATTGCCAACTACCGGGTTTCAGAAAGTTTGAGCTAAAGTGCTCTTTGAATGGAGAAAATCTTCCAACATTAGGAGTACCCATTTTTCTCTACAAGAAAAAGCCGCAAAACATATTGTTTCATAGGAAAAAAAATGGCTCTTTTAACCTATGTTTTTTTTATGCTTTCATATTGCCAATCAGGGTAAACTATGCCTCTTATTAATCACAGAGACATAGTGTACCTTCATTGGCAATATGAAAGCAATGTTAAAGGCTCTTTAAAAGGAATATCAGTGCTTTATCTGAACTCCCTCGAGACCTCTCCAGTGAATTACAAAGCAAAACAAGTGTTGTATATATTTCTGATATCTAAAGGATTATATTTGTCTAGTGTATTTATAATTCATTTGCTTTCTTTAATACAAATTATTATTAATGCAGCTATTTTTACTATATGTTTCAAACATCTAGATTGAACAGTATTACCAATAAAATCTCAGCCTAAAATGTAAATAAGGACCAAAAATATAGGATACTGAATTTTTCAATTTTCAATTAGTTTCAATTTGACAGTTTGTCAGTTTTGTCAGCACTGAGGACCTAATGAACAGAGTGTTTATCACAATGGCCAATCAGAGTTCTAGAAATGAGATGGAAGGACTGCTCACTGACTGCTGTGACTGTCAAGAGACACATCATGCCATTATATATGTACAGACAGATGTAGAGATACTCATTCTGTATCTATAAGTAAAATCCCAATACAATGACAGTTAAAGGGATAGTAATGTTTCAAAATAAAAGCAGATCCAATTAATCTTCAAAGTATTTGGGCCATGGAGAGTGTTATTTCAATACTGTCTAAGTTGTAGTTCAAGAGTAATTGAATGATAAAGTATCCCCCTCCCACCCCTTTTACCTAGTGTAAGTCACCTCCCCTCAGATGTGGAATCTGGTCTTAAGACCAGACAGCTCACAGCAAGGGACAATATTCTCACTGAGAGAACAATGAAAACCCTGCCCCCCCCCCCCTTGACAGGTTTTTCTCTTATTCTGATTGAAGATTGTCCCTCTCTGCAAGCCATCTGGACACCACCTTTCTGTTCTGAGGTGAGCAATGAAAGGGGACTGGAGGGGGATACTTTATCATTCAATTACTCTTGAACTACAACTCTGACAGTAATGAAATAACACTCTCCATGGCCCAAATACTACGAAGGTTAATTAGAGCTGCTTTTATTTTGAAACATTACTATCCCTTTAATGATCATGTAGAAGTCTTTTACTATAAGGAATGATGCTGAATCTCCTGTTTTGGTGTCAGTAAGTAGGGTTCAGTTCTCCCTTTAGTGTTTAGAACTCTGAGTGGCCAATGAATAGCCAAACCAAGTGGGTGTCAGCCAGTCACATATGACTGACATTAATGTAGATAGGCCAGCAGGTACACCCTTCCTGCAATGGGATAACTAGAGGAACACAGGTCTGCTGAGGACTAATTCCCATCATTCTCATCCAGTCAGTGGTTGGAGGGGGGTGATGGGGGTTCTAGTTGACAACAGCCAGAGGGCCTCAGACTGCCCACCTCTGCCACTGAGAAATTATTTTGCGGTTAGTGATTTTGGTATATGACAAAAAACAGTAGTTTGGTGCATTCAAATCCTTTAATAATACCAGTCTGGAACATGAAGTTAAGATACTTATCATTCTTTTGATTAAAACCTGTTTCTGAATTTATCCCAAGTGGTTTTTCGTTTGAGGCCAAAAATCTGGACTTACTTAATATTTTAATGAAGCTATACTTTATTGCATAACCTACTAAAGCAAAAACAATAATTTCTGGTCAGAATGAAAACCATACGAAAGTCATTTGTTGTCAATCAGACTTAGATTGCTTTTCTAATCTTATCACCATCTATCTATCATAACTGACAACCGCTCAGGGTATTTTTTTGTGCCACCAACCCTTCAGTAAATACTCAACTGTAAAAACCTCTATATTTTCAGAACCACAAATCTCATAATCATGTCAGTGTATTTCTCTGATGGTGGAGACATTTATAAGATGGCCTTGTTTGTTTCAGATTTATATGTACCAAGCTTGTGAGAACCTAAGGAAGCAGCAAAGAAGATTTTACACATTGAAATCAAGGGATCCAACCTTCTGAAAGTACATTTCACCTGGTTTTGCAAAATCTTTCAACCAGTCTGCACAAAAGTTGTATACTTTCAGTTTTTTCCCATTTGTATCAAGACTTCCAAGGTAGGAAGCTGGATCAAAAATAAATAATAAAGTTTTACTACACAGGTAACCAAATAGGTTATTCTGCTTACCACAAAGTAGCAGCATTGCACAAGAGGGCAATGCTGTTGTTGCATTACATTTAGTTCACTCCTTTGCAAATGATTCATGGGATTGTTTAATGGTCCATTTAAATCAGTGGGGGGTTTTATTTGTCCCCTCTTGATGCAGTTAGTTGCCCTAGAGCTTCTCCATTTCTTTGTAGTATATCAGGTTCAAGAGTCATGGAATTATTGTTAAATGTGGCAGATTGTAGAACATGGAAAAATGTATACTGCAAGCAGTTGTGTAACTAGTCATTGTGGAAACAGTCATTGTGGAAACAATTTTTTGGAATCCTTAACACAAATATATTTTACCAGGTGCTTATCTAGAACCTTACGGGCCCCACTGAATGCTGGGCTCCATCCAAACTGCACAATCTGCACCCCATTAAGTTACAACCCTTGTTGCAAGATTAGGTCGACTACTTAAAGCATGAATGTAAAACATGTTGTCTCCAATCTTCTGAACTGCTGCCCCCTGCTTATGAAGGACTTGTTCTCAGTTTGCAAGTAAACACAGAGCATGGTTGTACTAAGCACAGCACCAGGAAATGCTCTGGTTGAGTTTGATGGTAACCCTGCCATTTTGTTCCCAACTCTTTACCTTGTTTTGCCCATTTTCAGGGCAAAATCCACCTTTCCTCTTCCCATCCCCAATACAGATTAAGCCCTGCTCACATTATGATACTAATCTACTGTTAATGTAAGTACCAGTGAACAGTGAAACAAGGCTGGTGTGGTAGATACTGTATATGTGATTCAGTGACAGTGGGACAAAGCTTGGGAAGCAGACAATGTGTGTATGTGTATATATGTATGTGTGTGTGTGAGTGTGTCTGCACACACATAGACCCTAGCGGCCAAAGTTGTGGCCCTCCTTGAAGGGAAACATTCAATACTAGTTTAAAGGAGCAGTAAACTTTTTTTATGAAAAAATATATATTGTAGGGATTTTCCTATTGAGTAAAATAAGGGTACTCCCACTGCCGAGAGATTTATATTTCCAGAGTTATTACAGTTTAAACCCATGTTTTTTTTACACTAGCAGTGCCCTCTAGTGGTCAAATTCTAATTAGATTTCCTGTTAAATTCTAATGGAGAGGAAAGTCAGAAAAGTCAGAGACATAACAGTTATCAATAGAATGTGACAGAAACTGCCTGTCACTTCCTGTCAGTTAGAACTATCAGGAAGTAAACACAGTAAATTCACTTCCTGATTATTTAAACTGCTATAATTTTTTAATAAAACACCTGACAGCGATGGGAGTGACCTTGTTTTATTCAGCAGGAAAAGCTCTATAAAATATGTGTTTTCATAAAAAAAAGTTTACTGCTCCTTTAAGAGCCTGTGTGCACGGGCAACAGCCGCATTGCAGTCATGCACAGTAGACACTGCCCGAGCCGCGGTTGAAACGGAGCGGGGAACTCCGAATTCAGACCATAATTCGGAGCCCTGCTCCGTTATCAGCCGCCGCGCGGGCAGTCTGTAGTGCGCATGACTGCAGCGCATGCAGCTGTCTCTACTGCACATGACGGCTTCTGACAAACAAACATTTAACAAATTATTATATAGGATGTGACCCTTGGCTGTATTTGATTTTGACTGACTTTAAGGGACCTCATCAGCTAAAAACAGTACTTACAAAAATCGCCTATATATTGTATTAGTTATTTTTTATTTAGAAAAGTTTATGCAATTATATTGACTGTGCTAATTAAAAAATGCTATGTTGGCACTTCTCCCCCCACCAACATACACACTTATTATCCACCTCTCCTAGCAGTGAAATAGTTAAATGTCTGTGAGTGGGGAGAGTAATGTAGGACTGAGACATGAAGTACATGCATAACATGCCTTAATTATCATAACCTATAACTCAGAAGCTTGCTAAAACATATGGGTGATTTTGAAAACTCTTTCAAAGTTTCCAGAACAATTTATGGGTGACAGGTGCTTTTAAACTGCAGTCTCTCACAAGCAAGAACCTTTCACCATTTCTATTGATCTATTCCATAAAGTTCATGATGAATATGTTGGTTCTTCATAAATAAACAACTTTATTTCTTGTCAGTAAGATTTTTTAAACATCACTTTCATCAAAGAGAATGGCAAAATGTTATTTCAAATTATACTAGTGTATTAAAATACATTTATAGTCTTTCTTTATTCAGTTTCAATAGTGTACTTCCCTTGAATCAGCCATTTTAATTATCCTCTTCTACTTTCAGTGGTGTGTGCACCCTCTACCTGCAGTTTATAAAGCGTGTCTGAATCAAATGCCTCTGCTAGGGATCAGAAGAACTGTATGTGTCTCACTCTATTCACATACACCAACAAAATTGCTAATCATGAAATAGACAATGAGAGAAATAAGTATCTTATAAGCACTTATAGTTATTATAGATTTGCAGACTTTTCACTGATGTCAGGTAGAAGGTACTCACTAACAAAAATAAAACATTGAAAATTGCTCATTCAAGGGTAGTAATAGATATATATATATATATATATATTTAAGAATAAATAATGAAAATCAGGTGTTTAAGTGAATCATCACCTGTCTACATTCTCAACACAATGGAAGCATCCATCTTGATAGAATTTAAATAAATGTCAGATGGTCATTTTATGCATGTTAGTGCTGTTTGAAGTGTTAGTATTTGGCTGGCATACCAGGTAATTTACATAACCTGATAAGATATATTGTAAATTATGGCTTTAAATTAAAAAGAAAAAAAAGTATATATACAATTTGATTTTGAGAGCTATTTTAATTAGACATGTCTACTTTTAATATATACATCAATAAAATAATATTAAAATAAAGAATTGCCATTCTTTGAAAGTTCAGTAACAATATGATGAATACAGACATACGCAATGTCACTGCATTGACAGTTCATATACATTCTAGTTTTTCATTGTGCTCACAGAAGCCGATATTTCCCTGGGAGAAGGAGTAATCACAATGACAGCTCAGACATACATGTAGGAAGAGTATTTTGGTGTCAGAGCCAGGTAATGCTATACTAAGCTAGTGGAACAATGGCTAGCACTGTCAAAGATTTGCCATGCTAGAAAGCAGTCTATGGGTATTGCATGGCAGTGATTAGTCTGATGTCAGCAAGGACATACAACTAACAACCAAATTGTGAAAAAGAATATGGGTATGAATATAAAGCCAGAATCAGACCAACCACAGACACAGCCAACAAAGGATACCCTAAGTCATTGGTTTATCAACCTGTGCCCTCAGGGACCATGCACAGGCTAGCATTTGAAGATTTCCTTGTCAGAGCCCAGGTAATCAAATTGACAGCCTCTGATTCACTCATCTGTGAACACCAGGGATTTTCTCAACTCTTGGCTTGTTAGTTGGCACCGAGGGCACTGGTTGGGAACCACAACCATAAATTATGATAAGGCAGATGTGCACCATGGGGACAAATAAATAATACCACATTTCTAGATTTAAATGGGTCTTTTAACCTCTTGACATCATGGGGTTAAATGCCGAATTTAAAATTAATAGGAAGTTTTAGTTTTCCACTATGGTGAAGGTGTGTGTGTGTGGTGGGGGGTTACTAATTAAAGTGTGATAAAGAGGAGATAACTCCATTCACACAGTTAGTGGAGTCTGTGCACTACGATGTTTAATGTTGAAGTGATATTGGTGCAGCATTGATTCATAGGCCCAGTCCTTGGGCACACCAAAGATAATATTTTCAACATATCCCTAATTAAAGCGAAACGATCACCTAAAACCAAAGTTTTACCATGCATTTTAATGTTTAACCTGACATTAGTGCTGTGTGTGCGTGTTCTTCAAGTCGCCTGGTAGTGGAGATATTTGCCCAGAAAAATCAAGCACTTCCATGTTCTGCGGGACTCCATGAACACGGAAGTGCCCGATTTTGCAGGGCAAATATCTCCACTACCAGGCGACTTGAAGAACACACACACACACAGCACTAATGTCGAGTTAAACATTAAAACGCATGGTAAAACTTTGGTTTTAGGTGATAGTTCCATAGTTCCACTTTAAGAGCAGGTGGATCAATCACAATGACTGAGCCACTAATTTACTGACCTGTGACTAAGTAGGTATAACCTGCACAAAGGCGTGCTAAAGAGGTGATAAAGTGGAGATCAGTTCTCCAGTGATATCACTTCTCCAGTTCCTATGTTATTCTGTGGAGCCAATGCATTAAGATTTCTCCAGCATTGGGGATCTTGGTGCATAGACTCTATAGAATAACATAGGAACTGGAGAACTGATATCGCTGGAGAAGTCATCTCCACTTTCTCGCCTCTTTATCACACCTTAGTGCATCTGATCAACCAGAAATCCAGTCATTCCCAAATGAAGAAGCACATCTCTACTGTAAATGCATTTCCATACATTTGTCTCCGGGGACAGAGATTCTCTCAATAGCTTGGTGAGGGTGACATTTCAGTAGGATAGCCTTCCCTACCCTATTCTACCCACTACTTGCTAATTCTGCTTACTGTACAGGAAAACCCTGCAAATGTCCTAACTCTGCTTCTATTAAGACATAACCACATTGCAATCAGTACTTCTAAACACTCTCACTCAAACCCTTCCTGGTATTCAAGGCGAGGGGACAAGGATGTTATCTGGTATGTACATTTCTCTGCTTCCTGTATCAGAAAGCTACATTACAATTAATTCCCATTGAGTTAAATGGGGCTTTTAAGGTTTTATATGCTAGAGAGAACTACAACATATTATTTACAGTGTACTTTAAATGATTCAATGGGAATTATTATTTTTTTAGTTATCTTTAGAATTGCTCCTCTAAATTCCTAAATACAATTCCTAACTTAAAGGAATAGTAACTGTGTATGTGTGAGACAGGATTTTTCCTGATGGCAAAACAAGGGAATTTGTTTATTCTCTCATCAAACCGCATTTTCTATTTTGGTCACGAGATGGTACTGTTCCTGTCACTTAATGTGAAGATCCACTGACCATATCAATGACTCTTAGCTCCAGTCCTCGGGATACCATAACAGGTCAGGTTTTAAGGATAATAAAGCACAGATAGATCAAGCATAATGACTGAGCCAGTGATTACCTTCATGTGAACAAGCAACGATTGACTGAAAATGTGACCTGACGACTAATATTGGGAATCATTGGTCCATATGATTTATGCTCTCCCACAGAGTCCATTATATAAAAAAAAACTCCATTGTTAAAAACATGGACTATAATAACTTCTAAAAGAACAATCTCCCAGTAGTAAACATTCCCTTTAGCAGAAAAATCCCACTAACAAAAAAATAAAATTTAAAGTGTACTGTTCCATGATCTCATTGAATGCCAGGAGAGTTTCCAGCACATTGTGTGGCAATAATTTGGATAACTCTTTGGCAAGCAAAGGGTTAAGCATGCATACTTGGCAAATCCAACCATCCTGCAAAAAAAAAAAAAAAAAAAAGAAATGTGACATAGAATAATTAGATCTTAAAATTCTTTATTTACAGTTCACTCCTATTCTATGGTCTCTTTTTCTTTTTAACCCCTTAAGGACCAGTGCATAAACGAGTGGCCAGCACTTAAGGACCACTGAGCTTTTTTTTTTTCGGATTCGATTTAGGGCTTCCCGAGCGCCGTGCAACTGTGCGGGGAGCCCTGAATTCCATGACGTGCCAGGACCGTCACTGGTCCTTAAGTGCCGGACAGTGGTGACGGTCCTGGCATGACATTGAACATTAAGGGGTTAAAGAAAAAAAAAATAAAATAAAAAACTAATTTAAATTTCTTGACCTATTAGAAAATAAAGTAAATATGGAGATAAGAAGCTCTGGCGCCAACTAGATTTGATTTCAGTGTAAGAAATTAGATTATAATCCATTAGGAACTTGCGCACATTTAAGAGGTTGCAACTAAGCTTATTTTGTTATATTCTTGCATAACGTAGTTCAGAGACAATCAGAGTTAAAAAAAAAAGAAAAAGAAATATTGTGACCCGCGCAATGTGACAAATATATTACACGTTCCACTTATAGGATTAACCCCTTGGTTTCTAATGTATGGGGATGACTCTCTTGCTTTAGAAAAGTATGTTGAACGTTATGGATTAAATCCTTTGGAGTGGAGTTCAATACATTACAGAGCAAAGAGCTGCGCACCTCTGTGGCACTCAAAGGGTTAAAGTGATAGTAATGTTTCGCATAAACAGCAGCTCCAATTAATCTTCATAGTATTTGGGTATTGGAGAGTGTTATTTCAATACTGTCAGAGTTGTAGTTCAAGAGTAATTGAATGATAAAGTATCCCCCACCTGCCCCTTTTACCTAGTGTAAGCCACCTCTGCTCAGATGTGGAATCTGGTTCTGAAACCAGACAGCGCACAGCAAGGGACAATCTTCTTACCGTGAGAACAATGAAAACCCTGCCCCCCCTAGACAGGTTGTTCAGGTTTTTCCCTATGCTCACTGAAGATTGTCCCTCTCTGCGATCCATCCGGACAGTCTTGCTGCTCTGAGGTGAGCAGTGTTGCTGATAATAGCAACATATACTTCCCACGTTTCCCTCTAAGCCTCTTTTACATTGGTGACAGAACTGTCACAACCCCTTGCGACTGTGTCACCCCTATGTCTCTCCACCCTCCCCTCTCCTGAGTTTCAACACAGACTGGAGTTCAGGGAAGTTGTATCTGATTACTGGCCCACATGACCGCCAGAAAATATTATTGACTGGCACCTATGCGTGTTGGCCATTCATTTGAGGAAACAGTGTGGGCTGCACACTACTTTGTTCATTCATTCAATAGTCATCCATATAAAAGGAACCATAGTCCAGCATGTTAGCGCTGTGTTGAGGCTGCCCATCTGAAAGGGGTCTCAGACACAGTCCCTTTTAGACTCAAATCCCTCTGTTCCTCCTTTTAGAAAACCAGAATGTGTATATGTATACTACTTTGCTCCACAGCAATTAAACTCACATAACATTTTGTTTAAACTTCAATATGTGTTACAAAATTAGTATTTGCAAAAAAAATACTTTAGACTACTTCTTAATCAGAAGTGCCCAGGCTCCTACCATTGAAACCTTTTTATTGAACTTTTCCCAGCATGCTCTACTACCTTACCAGCAAGCGTCTACTGTCCTTTGCATCACATTCAAGTATGTCGCACAACACACACTTATATTCCCTGTCTATAGAGAACAAAACTGGACCAACACAATATGCAAAGCATTAATCTTCTCACTTTTTAAAGGGATAGTAATACTTACATTTTACTATCCCCCATCTTGTAGCCCTTAGAAACGGAATTAAATGAGCCCAGTGGCATCTCTCAAAATTTTATGGTCTAAGGGATATCCACTTTCAAAGTTTTGCTTTTTCCCCTCTCCCCTGACGTCAGCGGTCATTTGTAATGTTGGGAGGTATGACAAGACAGAGGTAAACACATTACATAACTATTCTTGTTTATGGTATTATCATATTTTTTTTAAGGGAAACTATATTTTAATAGTTGTAAGTAGCTCTTAACAGAAGCATTAACTAGGTAGGAGTCTTTTATACAGCAATCAGGTATATTGCTATATATAGATTTATTTTTTCTTTCCTAGTATCTCAGATTGCCTGTATTTCATTTTCAGTGCCAAACAATATACTTTATCAGTCTGAATGATATTAGGCTTGGGGGGAAGGGGGTAGAAATAATCCATACTTGATTCCAATGGGTCATGTTAAGCATCTCTAGTAACATGTCCCTGTTCAGTTACAAATTGCAAACAAGAGTATAAATAGAACTAACTGACTGATTCTGAAGGACTGATTCAGAAGCAATTTATTCTGTTACATTTTTGAAGTCAAATTTAACAATCTTGATAACAAATGTATTACCTGTAGCCACTTTTTAAAGGGATAGCAATACTTGCAAATTACTAATCCCCATATTGTAGCTTTGTTAAAAAGTAACTTATTGCCCCCACTGTCATCTCTCAGACCCTTATGGTTTGAGAGATGATAGCGCTCAAAGTTCCCCCCTCCCTCCCCCTTCCCTGACTGAACGCTGACTTCAGGGGAAGTTGTCGTACGACAGTCTTATGTGCATCAGGCAGCTCTGCAGCTGAGCCGAGATTGTGTTTATAAAAAATAAATCTTTCACTAAAACGGTCTTCTACGTGTGCTTGCAAACCAGTAGAAAAATTATAATTCTTTTGGACCCATGCATCAGAGAGCTAACATCCAAGGGGTTAAAATAGTTTTCACTTTTTACACATGGGCAGTTATTTTGCAACAGTTGGAATTCCACAACTATAAAATCTTCACCTTCTTAAAAATACCATTAATAAACGCAGAACTTTCATCCGCTATAAAGTCTCCATGCATTAAGCAGGTAGCGACTAGCTTTAGACAATAAATTTTACCTTTGAAAAGTAGCCCGTTCTAAAGAAATCAATCACTGTAGTAGACCGGAACCCAGACTACAGCGCAGACATCTTGTGTGCATGCCTGCGCTGTCAGTCCCGGTCTGCAGGCGTGCAGACTGCGCTAACCCGCCCATCAGTCTCCTACAATGACCGATTTCTTTAGAATGGGCTACTTTTCAAAGGTAAAATATATATTCTAAAGCTAGTCGCTACCTGCTTAATTATAGCAGGGCGACTTTATAGCGGATGAAAGTTCCGCTTTAAAAATAACTATCAGGAAATCACCATGGGTTCCACAAGTAATGAATGATCAGGCTAAAGGAGCTGAAGATGTTTTAGGAATGTGCCCACCCCATGATGATGCTCCTGTTATCAAACAGAACACACTGCACGTACAAACCCAGAGCATTATATGCCCGTACCCCTGGAACTCTCCATCAGCCACAAGTGCTCCCCAGTCCACCCTCTGGAGGTTGGATCTACATGCCAGGAGATCTTATTCAGCCAATTCAGGGATCGTCTACAAAACTCTGCTATTAAAATGGAGTAATGGGAGTACTGCAGACAATCTCAAATCCTATCTCTCCCTTCCCTGTGTTTTCCACATAATCCCCTCGGTGCAGAGGAGGATCCACTGGATTGATTGTCACTTCCCTGGAAGCTAGTGCACATGGTCAGAGACAACGTTACTTCTGAGTATATGCATATCGCCTTGTGCCACTCAAGCTATACTGCAGGGCTAGCCTCAGATCCGGCTATCTCCAATCCACACACAGTCCATGTTGTTGAGCTTGGATCCTATGCACCTGGGAAACAGAGGAAGTGTATATGTGGGCATTTGGTGTATAGGGACACATAAGAAACTTAAGACGGGACAAGTGACTGAGGACCTAGAAGCAGAGATAAAAAAAAAACTGGACTTAACAAGATGCTCTGGTTCACCTCTGCCATTACATTACATATAAGTACTACCCATGGCAAACATCCCCATCCCAATTCCAATGCCCATAGGAACAACTGTGAAAAAGCTTATGTCCATTACAAAACTTTTACAAACTAACGGTCAGAGATGTTTAATTATTCACTAGCCTGCCAGGGCATGTAGGCTCTAAAGGACCATGTCATATGCAAGGTAAAATTTATTGGTGCACAAATGCTATACACAGAAAAGAGATATCCTGAAGCCCATGACACTGATCAAGCTGGATATGATAGTCCAACCATAAAATGCCAACCCCAGACATATATTTCAGCCTTCTTGGGGCTTATTAGTGGGATGCAGCTGTTTCTCTAGGCACCTATTAGGAAGGGGTCCCTGTCTGGATTCCCCTCATAATTCTTAGGGAGACCAAATCAAAGGGCTATTTGCATATGCATAATAATGGTCTGAATATGTTCAACTAGGAATGAGTCTAAAAGGATCATACCCTGCTCGGGGTGCACTCCCTTTAGTTCACAAATACCATACACAGAAGTTCCTGGCACATTGTGGTAGGACCGTCATCTGGGCAGGATTCGTAGGATGTGCTTCAGGATATTTCTTCTCTTTTTATGGCACTTGTGAGCTAAAAGATGATACCCTGGTTAGAGCGTGGTCCTATAGAGCCTGCTACACTTGGAGGAGCCAGTCCTACCCCTGGAAGCATATCTTTGGAATTCATTGTTCCTTAAATGTTCTAAAGATTAACAGGCGTCTTTCATGAAACAGTCAGGCATCTCGTTCTATTTTTCATTATATCTGCAGTTTCTTGTATATAGTGATCTCTACTGAAGTCTGCCTCTAGATCACACAGAACAATAAGCATCAATAGACCTAAATGACTTATTATGGGATAGAATATATCAGATATAAAACTAATATTTTGCAGTGGACAACAAGACAGATCAAAAGTAAAAAAAAATAACATAAAATAAAATAGATGTTTGAGAGATGCTTACCTAGGTAAATCCTTGTTAAATTAAAAGCTACTTGTTCATAGCAAACAGTTCCCCTTTAAAACTTGAATAGTTTCTATTATTGCAGATCATATCAAATGTTCCTTTTAAATGCAGAACGATAAGACTCAGATGCGAGAGACATCTCCAGTGCATTGCTTTGCAATAGGTTGGCGATATCTTTAGCATTCAAGGGGTTAGTGAATGTAACAAACACCTGAACATATAAATCTTTCTACACAGACACATGGTACTTTCAGTACTAATAAAGAAAGGAGCCCCACCCCTGGGTATTAAAGGAATCTCTAGAAAGATTTTAAATCTGCCATCATGAAGTATTTTATCATATTTCAGCCAAATTCCACACTTTCCCCACTGTGTAATATTTGAAACGTTTAATCTTTGAGCCAAGATTCTAAATCATAATCACTGAATGATTTAATAGCAATAGATAAAAAAACACTTAATGTTCATGTTAAAAAAAAAAAAAAAAAAAAGTAGTGTAAAAACAAACGTATGGTATGTTATGAACCACATGTGCATCCAAGGGATGCACAAAACTTGGAAAGCAAAGAGCTACATACTCTTCTAGTAAACAAGGGGTTAATATAAAGTTGTTCTGTTTGAAGGGAGGTGGGGATTTATCAAACAGAGAAATTAGCCATATAAAACAGTAAAGTACGACTGTCTTGGTTACAAAAAAAAAAGAAAATGTAAAAGCATAAATCAGTTTATGAAAAAAGTAAAATAAATAAGTAATGGGACATCTAAGAGGAATAATATGTATGAAAAGGGGGAGATTTGAAGGTCAACTCCTAAACAAGGCAATTTAATGTGATCATGTGTCTTGGATTTCCTGAGACAGTACCATTTTCTAAATGCATGTGCTTTGTCCTGGGCAGCGCCCAACTAGGATTATACATGTTTCTGGAATGAAAATGCTGGAGCACAGAGATCTAAACACTAGGGGTGAAGTGCCCAGTGACTGCTGTGAGAGATGATGAACCCTGTGCTGAGCTGCAATAAAATGGCTGCCAAGCTATTTCACTACAAGTAAACAGTTTTTCAGCTTCAGCCTTTCTAGTCTAATTTCTGTAGGGGCAGTATAAGGAACTTGGGGGGGGGGGAGTATTATTTCATCACCAAGCTCCCATGCTGCTATGTAACAACCATATCTGTACCCTCAAAAATGTGTTATGGTCTCAAATGTTCAAAAGGTTGGTTGGTAGGAAACTTGTAAATAAACAGTACAGTTGTATGATGAATTTGTTCAAGATATATTACAAAATACATAAAGTGAATGTGAAAAATAATATAAATGTGTGCACAGTGTCATGTGTATGGCAATTAAGGTGGAGTGAAGGCATCTGAGTTTGATGAAAACCAAAGTGGGGTATCATGTTATAAAGTCTGGGAACCACGGGTCTGGGCTATTGCTTAGAAATATGTTGAAATAAAGTGCATTCTGCACACTGATATCCATTGTCTCCAGAGTGCGGGTATGTGATCCTGCTGCAGCAACACTACAACAGGAAAGAATTTTGTCTGTCAACTTAGCATTGTCTCCAAATGGTAAAAAGGAAATGTGAACACCCTACTGAAGCCTCATGCATAGCCAAACACCCGCTCCTAATATTAAACCTATTTAGATTACTCTGGTCAGAAAATCCAGCTGGCTATTATGAATACATTCTGTCCAGACTGGTTCTACAGAGATAATCTTTAATCTGTATTGGATATCATCATCATCATCATGGAGGCAGACATGAGCCTTTGGTTCATGACTCCTGGTCTCAGCTCATCCCACTGAAATCTTCTTTGGAACCCTTCAGTGGGAAAGTTGGTCTTCTAGGAGCCCTGCCACAAACACTCATGTCTACCTCTGTGGGCAGGATTCCCACTACCAACTAGAGAAGAATCAACCCACAAAGAATTAATCCTTAGACACCATTAGGATTTGCTTCCCAGATTAAACCCTTAAGGACCAGTGGTCCTGGGGTTGGTTTCCCTTTAAAGGACAAGATAGGGAAGTTTGATCTGCCGGCACACGTAACTGATCACATGTACCGGTGCACTGAAAAGGGGTCTGATAGTGACAGCTCCGGTCTTGGAGCAGTCAATTTCAGACCCTGCTGCTACTCACAGTGTTCCCGCAGCTTATTATTAAGATGTAGTACAGTTCTTCTAATTAACCATTTGAATGCCATAGGGGTATGTGATGCGTTGCATACCCCTATGGTACTCAAAGTGTTAAACCAGTCAGTATATTGATAGATAAAGTAATAAATAAGCTGGTCTGGGTAGAAGACCTGATTAAAATGCAGTACTGTGAAGCACACTGATGATGGCATCTATATAGAAACACACCTTGAAGGCCAACTCACCCACCCCACAGTTGTGTGATCCCATCATGTCAGTGCCTATAGCACCAGTGATAGAAGCCAATTCTCAAGTTAATAGCACCAGTTTATCTCCCACCGTACCCACCGGAAAACTAGATTTGTTAACCATTTGAGAACTGGAAGAGTGAGCAATGCACCCCTCTGGTCCTCAAAGGGTTAATATAGAAATGTAGTTTATGATTTAGTAAAAAGAAGGGTGGAAATATATCCAGGTAATAAACTCTAATAATACAATATATTTGAACTGTATAAAACTGTAGAGTCAATAATCAATTCCTTAAGGCTTTCTATAAAAGTAACCCTATAATATAAAAGGCCAGATGTGTGTTTGTCCAATGTAGTCATGCGCAGTAGCGACTGCCCATACAGGAATCCTTTTAAATGGTCACGCACAAAACAGTGAATGGCTTGACGGTGTTGCACACCTTGGTAAAAGAAAGTGCCATTCAGTCAGTTCCACACACTTAAATTGTACTGGCACTGACAACACCAACTTGATAAAAGGGGATCCTGAGTGCCACCGGAGCTTTCCTGATACTGTATGCTGCAGTAAGAACTGAGGTGAATGTAACAAAGTGAGCTTCAGAGACATCAGGGCCATACCTAGGCGTCTGAAATGAAGCCAGCACAGAAATTTAACATTACTTTCTGAGCTGGCTTCACTTCAGACACCTAGGTATGGCCCTGATGTCTCTGCACGTCTCCCCTCTATGATTAAGCTCAGTTCTTACTGCAGAATACACTATTAGGAAAGCTTTGGTGGCACTCAGTATCGTCCTGGATATAATAGCTCCACTACCCTTCAAGCTAGTGTTCTCAGTGCCAATGAAATTTAAACCTTTGAGTGACAGAGGGGTGCGCAATACATTGCAATGCTTTGCGTACCCCTTTAGCACTCAGGGGTTAATATAATAGCTCTGCTTTACACACTTTGGCCCGTGTACACTGGCTTTTACACTAGTCACTTTTGATCCAATCTATTCATCCAGTTTCCATTAGACTCCCTCTCGAAAATAAGGCTACAGTATAGGAATGTGGTCATTCTTTCTGCATGTAGCTCAATCACACTCATACACTGGCTTGTGTTTAAAGGCTGCTGAAACATTCTGGACAGGTAACAAATCTTAAGTGCTTTACTTAGGAGGTATTTGCAAGAACCGGAAAAGACACAGCAAGCAGTTAAAATGAAAAAAGGGAGACACAATAATGCAGGAAAGTGTAAGCTATTTCTCTCAAGAGATTGTTGGACTACAGCTCCCGTCATTATTAGGTGGCCACTGACCAACTGAAGATAATGGGAGCTGAAATCCAACAACTGCTGCAGAACCACCATTTTCCTATATCTTCAATATATTTTTATTGAATACATGTATTCCACTATTCACGACAATATACATAGACAATATACATACACACGCATTGCCTTTAAGTGTGTGTGTGTGTGTGTGGGGGGGGGTTACTGTCCCTCAGGCAAAAATTCCTATGACCCTTTTTCCCACCCTGGTGTCCCTCTTTTAAGAAATCAGCCTATGTGTTGGGTATAAAAGTGTTACACATTACTCCACAGTAATAAAACTAACAATATTAGTTTAACTTCAGTATATGTGTTTAAAAATTGGGCTATGAAAATAAAATACTTTGGGTCACTGAATAAATGATTTAGAGCAAGTCAAAGTGTTATATAACATTTTTGTTTCTTCTTTTAAAGGGATAGTAATACTTAAAAATTACTATCCTCCATCTTGTAGGCAATAAAAAACTGAGTAAAAGGACACCAGCGGCATCTCTCAAACCTTTATGGTTTGAGAGATATCTGCTTTTAAAGTTCAGCAGTTTGCCTTTCCCCTGACGTCAGCCTTCTGTCTGAGAGCAGGGGAATCCTCTCCTGGGATCAGCCGGCGGCTCTGTAGCAGTACAGAGATCACGTTAATAAAAAAAAAAATCCTTTACTAAAATAGTCTTCTATGTGTGCTTGGTTTAGGATAAAGATTTCTTTATTACTGTGATCTCGGCTGTCACTACTGCAGAGCCGCTGCCGGTCCCAGGACCGGATTCCCTTGCTGTCAGTTAGAATGCTGATGTCAGGGGAGAGGGAACTTTGAAAGCGGAAATCTCTCAGACCCTAAAGGTGTCATTTTACTCAGTTTTTTATTGTCTACATGATGAGGGATAGTAATTTTTAAGTATTACTATCCCTTTAACTCCCCCAACCCCCAGTCCTGCATCAAATACCTCAAAACTGCATGACTGCATCGCGTGTAACGCCAGTGAGGTGGTGGTAGTACACAGAGCGGGACCGGCCTCTTTACCTCACCGAACCTCGGCCAATGTACACAGGCCTTTACACTAGTTTTTAATAACTGAATAATGCATTTAATACCCAGGTAGCGGGAATGCAGATATTGTATTCCATACAAAAATAAATTAATCTCAAATTGAAATTTATGAAATTGAATACATAATGGGGCAGATTTACATAGATGAGCTGAAATAATTTAGGAATAAACCAAATGAAACAAAAGGGACAAATAAAATTATTCGATTTCATTGTTTTTAACCTATTCCTCTGGCATTAATAGGGTTAAACCATTGAATTCTAGTGAGATAAATTATGTGGAAACCAAGTGCACCATAGGAGACATAATAATTCCCACATTTCCCATTGATTTAAACCCTTTGAGCTCCAGACGGGGAGCTAACACATTGCTTTACAATGTGTTGCGTACCCCTCTGGCACTCAAAGGGTTAAAAATCAATACTTATATGGACCATCCACTGGAACTTTATATATTTTTGTTCCAGTGAATGGTCCATATATATAAGGTTTTCCACTATATATAGTGGTACTTGTAACTCCCCATATTAGTAACCCAGTTCCCCAGAAGCTTAGGGAATAGGTCACCCATTTGATACAGAGCGCAATATTGGAGCCTTTTTGGAGGTAAAGGTCCATTGTTAGGAGATCAATTCAACTTGCTCTGGGTGAGGTGACAAGAAAGAACCCTGGCTGGAGGGGCAGTCGACGCTAAAAGAGGGAACATAACAGATACCCGCACTGGGGGCAATCCAGTGGAGGCTTTCATACTGTGAGGCTAGTCTCTGCCTCACTTACATGTGAGTAACCAATTCAGCCATTTATTGGTGACTATTTGGTGGTGGCCCATATTTGGAATTTACAATCTACACTTAGAGTGTGTGCACTTCTCTTTCTTTTGTTTAGTTTTTACATGTATTGGAAGTCAAGTACCAGGGACTGACGTTGGGAGGCAGCACCGTGAAGAAGAGAAGAAAAGATCAAGAAGAGTTATTCAGAGACTCATTTATTCATTTATCCTTTGAAGGGTTTTTATTGAATAGGTGGTATTATACATACTTGCAGTTTTTTGTGGAACTTAGCGCTTATACATAGTGGTATTTAGTTAAAAATCAATAGAATTGTTTAAAAATTGACCCCTACAGTACTGACGGTTATCTTAGAAATGTGCCCTTTTTTCTTTATGCATATACGGTGTTCAGAATAAATATTACAAAATGCATATTTGTAGGTTTCTCTGAAAACGTGAACAGATTGCAACATGAAAAATGCTATCCTATATATAATTCGCTAAGATGTTTGTCAGAAGCCGTCATGCGCAGCAGAGACTGCCCGAATGCACAGGATGCTGGGAGGTGTAGGAGTGCTGGGAGTTCTGTGCTGGGAGCATTCTGTGCTTTCGGGCAGTCTCTACAGTGCATGACTGCGTCGGTGGCAGGAAGCAGAGCAGGACCGGCCTCTTAATACTTTGAGTGCCAGAGGAGTACGCAATGCATTGCAAATCAATTCGTTGCGTACCCCCTCCGGCACTCATGGGGTTAACATCACCCAGACCTTGGCCCGTGTGCACGGGCTTTTACACTATCAAATATAATCCATTAAAGGTTGGTTTCTAAAAGGTAGCTTAGTCCCTTGATTTTATCAAAAGTTTGAGTCTGTATTTAGTTACTGGGGTAAATATCACAATTAGTGAAATTGGTTCCTTGCCAACCAGGTAGTTAGGAAGGTTAAATACTTAAAATACTATCAGTTATCCTTCAGTTTTGATTCAGTGTTATAAGACTGAACACTGATATTTTTGCCACATGTCTTGTGTTTGAAACCGAAAAGGTCTAACAAGGTTATGACCTTTTCTTGAACTTCTCAAACCAAGTTCTCAACAGGTTTGACATACTATAGACTATCAGGCATGTTAGATTGCAACATTTTCAAATTTGCAACAGGATATGTTCTTTTCCAAATGACATCCAGCAGAGACTGGCCCCTTGGGATTCTTGAAAATGACCAGCCTTATGTTTCCAAAAGCACAGAAGCCTGTCAAAGTATCAAGTAAGAAAAACATCTGCAAAGTTACACTGAAAAGTACATAATATTGACAAATTAACCTTTTTGAACTGACCGGTCAGAATATGTTAGCAACAAACATCTACAATGACAAAGCCAACAATTAAGGTATTTATAGTCTTCTGCGATCAGTATGTATGAAAAAGTTCAGTAGTCTCAATGAAACATTTTGCCACACACTGATCTACTATATTGTAATTTCTGAATATTTCTGAAAAGGGGATAAGATCCGAACCAGGACATTTTTCAGCTTACAGCGAAACCGGTCGAATGAGCCAGAAGTGCTCACACCATGCTTCTTTCAATAGTCTTTAATAATATGTTCTAAAGATCTCTGAGGTAGTGGGGTTAAGAGAGAATTGGAGACAATGTTCTATAGTGGGACAAATCTACCAGTTAGTTTAGGTTAGGTACAAACTAGCCTAGAACAAAAGATTGCCTAGCTCAGTAGTGCCGCAATCTGCTCTCTACTGCTCACTCTCAATGGTTACAGTTAATGAGCAAAAGCATTAAACAAACTTAAACCGAAGAAGAGCTCATAGGGATTAGTAATCACATAGAGGAGATTACCGAGTGAACACAATGCATTAATTTAGCTCAAGCTATACAAATCAAATTAGCTCTGATTAGATATAACAGACAAGCATTTATGTTGATAAATTGATAAGTGACTTATGGGGATAAAACATAACCATGTAAGTAAATCCGTTCTGGTACTGATACTTAATTGTACCCGATATGAATTCATACTGTGAGAGATACAGAATCTTAAATACCAAGCTGAGATTCAGAGGATGCCTGGTCATGATAAGGGTAATCTGCTAATCTCAATTTAATACCTAGCTGCACTAATCTACCTCAAATGTGAGCATCTGTGCTTCTGTTCGTACTTAATAAGTCCATAACCAGGCACTTGAGCTGGCAATAGGCTAATACATAAATTGGGATAAACCAAAAAGAAATATTCACATTCCATGATCCAAAGTAAATCCCAGTTGCACAAGCAATCCTCACTAGAAACAGAGAATTTGCTAAAGCAGATAAGGTACTTCAATTGCAGCACCGAAAATTATCACATACTTCACGCAATGTATAAATTAAAAGAATCAGCGATAATTGAGTTGAGATGCGGAAGTAACCTTATGACAATGGGTTAACTGTCTGATCTCAACGCATTATCCAATATCACAAATACATTTTCTTGGATACTGCTACAACGAACACCGTCATATAAAATAAAATAGCATTCTGTTACTAGTCTAGTTGATGGTTACACATTTAACTAACTATGCCCTACTAAACCACATACCTTGTAGATAAAAACACCGAAAATACAAGTCACTTCTAGTCACTTCTGTGATTCAATAATTCTTTTAAATTAACTAATAAAATATATTTGTTTTATTATCAGAAGAATGCCATACAAACGGGTTTCTTTCCTGGGGAACTCTTTCCATTCCCCCTCTTGCTTCATAAGTAGTGATTTGGACAAGGGAATTGCTGTTGATGCAGTATACATGAATTTTGCAAAAGCCTTTGATACAGTGCCTTACAACAGGTTACTGCATAAATTAAGCCCTTAACGACCAGCCGATCGGCGCGGCGACTTGAGTTAAGGACCGCAGAACATTTTTTTTCCGGTTCCGGTCTCCCCGAACGGCGTGGAGCCGCGGGGGAGCCTGGTACTCCATGACGTTCATAGTACATCATGGGTCGTTCAGCCAGATCGAGCCATGACGTACTATGACCGTCAAGGGTCATTAAGGGGTTAAAGGGCTTTGATTTTTGAGGTTATAGCTATACATGCATTGAGACTTAAAATATTTAAACTTGGTCTAAAGTTGTAAGTGAGGTGCCACAGGTTTCAGTCCTGGGCCCAATGCTTTTTAATTTGTTTATTAATGATCTAGGAGTGGGAATTGAAAGTTGCTTCTTTATGGATGACACTAAGCTATGTAAGGAAATACATACAGAGCTGGATGCTTTTTCTCTGCAGAAGGATTGAGAAACTGAGTGAATGGGAAGAAAAGTGTCAGATGTCATTTAATGTAGATAAATGTAAGGTTATGAATTTGGGCTGTAGAAACAAACATGCTACATATAGATTAAATGGGAAACTACTTGGGGAATCCTCATTAGAGAAAGATTTAGGACTACTGATAGACAATGGACTTCACAGCAGTGTGCAGAGTCACTCACCTGTTGCTAAAGCAAATAGAGTACTAGCCTGCATAAAAAGAGGAATAGATGCAGTGGATGTTAATATAATTCTGCCTCTATATAACTCCTTGGTAAGGTGCCATCTAGAATACGGAGTACAGTTTTGGGCATCAGTTGTTTAAAAAGACAATACTGAGCTGTAAATAGCGCAGAGATGTGCAACACAGCTTACAAAGGGATTAGAGGATCTGAGTTATAAAGAAAGACTAGCTAAACTGGGTTTGTTTGCATTAGAGAGCAGATATCGGGGTGATATGATTACCATTTGCAAATATATTTGCAAATATATTTATGGTCAAAACAAAAAACTATCCAATTAATTATTTACGCAAAGAGATGAGCTAAGAATGAAAGGTCATCCATTAAGGTGCTTATGACTAAGACAAAGGCAGGGATTTTTTACAGTAAGAGTGGCAAAACTATGGAATTATTTGCCTTGGGATGTTGTGCTTGCAGATACTGTAACCACTATCAAAAAAGCAATGGATGCCTACCTAGCACAACATCAATGAAAGTTATAACATATAATTTCAAAGTAGATAGGTTGTTGATCCAGGGAACTATTTGACTTCCATTTGGAGTCAGAAAGGAATTGGTTTACCTTAATTGGAAATGGCTTCAATGGGGGTTGCCTTCCTCTGGATCAACAGGGGTGATTAGGCATGGCCTGGACTTGATGGATGCATGTCTTTTTTCAGCCTCATCAACTATGTTACTATGTAGAGAACCCGACAGACATGGATGCTTATTAACCCCTTGAGGACCAGAGATTGTGTAATGCATCTCACACCCTTCTAATAATCATGAGGTTAATGTTCTTTTTACTGTTGGTATTCTTCATTATACCACACAGATTGCAAGCACATTGTGGCAGTCTTACTTTTTCCTATATTGGCAAAAACAAACTGATTTTATTTCCACTGCAGTGCCTTATTTCCCAGGTAATCTACATTTTAGTAAGCTTGAAGAACGGATTTGCACTGTTACTTTTATATAATATAATTATACATTGTTAAGGGCTGGATTTACATCCCGGGCAGCCGTAGGCAAGGCACTGCAGATGACCAAGTGGCAGCCTTGCACAACTGATCAGCTGAGGCCTGATTCTTGTAAGCCCAAGAAGCCCCAATAGATCTTGTAGAATGAGCCATGACCAGAAAGGGGACAGGCTTCTTCCTCAGCTTGTAAGCCTTATGAATAGTGGACTTGATCCAAGAAACAATAGTCACTTTGGATGCAGGTCTTCTTGCCCTGGGACCCTCAGGAATGAGGAACGGCACGTCAGATTGCCTGATAGACTCAGTGCGATGTACATAAAACTTGAGACAACGCACCACATCTAACAAGTGGAGATCCCTCTCCTTGTCAGAGGTGGGGTCAGGGCAGAAAGAATGCACCACTATCTCCTGATTGATGTGGAACTTGGAAACCACCTTCGGGAAAAACTCCTGAGAAGTGTGAAGCACCGCCTTGTCCTTGCGAAACACCAAATAGGGTGGCTTACAGGACAGAGCATGTAACTCTGCGACACGGCGAACGGACACGCCAGGAGAAAGGCCACTTTCCACATCAACAGGCGTAGAGGACTAGTAGCCAAAGACTCAAATGGAGGGCGCTGAAGAACACCCAAAACCAAGTTAAGATCCCATGGAGGAGAAGAATTCTTGAAGGCTGGATGAGTATGAGCAATGCCCTGGAAGAAAACCTTGACATCAGGAAGGATGGCAAGGCGCCTCTGAAAGAAAACAGAAAGAGCAGAAGTCTGAACCTTAAGGGAACTCAAACTGAGGCCCTTATCCACACCATCCTGCAAAAAGGCCAGGACCGTAGGCAGATCAAATTCCTGAGACAGGTCCTTGTCAGCAGACCAAGATAGAAAGGTCAACCAGACACAATGGTAGATCTTGGAAGGAACAGGTTTGTGGGCACTGATCATAGTATCCACCACCCCTGAAGAAAAACCTTTCTTCTTCAGTAATGAGGATTCAACTTCAATGTTAGCCGATGAACATCCTCCTTCCACAGGTAACCCTGTAGAAGAAGATCCTGACGGCAAAGAAGCCGGAATGGATCCACCACTGACATATCTGGAAGCTCCGGAAACCAAGCTTGGCGAGGCCAGTATGGAGCAATCAGAATGACTGGACAGTGTTCCAGTCGTAATTTCCGTAACATCCTGTGCAACATTTGGAGGGGAGGAAAGATGTAGGGCAAAGGAAATAACCAAGGAATGGACATTGCATCCACCGCCAGGGCTAGAGTGTCCCTCCACTGAGAGTAGAAGCTCGGAACCTTCCTGGTGTGTTTTGTCACCAAGTAAGGAAGTAAGGAAGACCTGTAAAGGTTTGTTTGACACTCAGAGACAGTTAAGTTTAGGTAAAAACACAGTTTTATTGAACAATGTAAAATAGCAATAACCCTCATGAGTCCAGTAACATATATACAATGTGGTACTGATACAGGACAGGTTACAGAAATAAATACCCACACAGGTCCAGTAATTGTACAGAAAAATAAAAACAATGTACTGACACAGGTCAGGTATTACGTGTAAATCTCAGACAAGGCTGCAATGAACGGGTTACCCAGGAAGACTGACAGGCCCTATCAGAGCGAGGCCCTTAAGACTCTCCCTATGGAGGGAGAGTATAAACAGCAAGTAATGCCACAGGAATAAGCGAAGGCCCTTAGCAGACCTATATGCTGCCGTAGCAGTAGCGGAGGACAGACTGTATGCCCAGAGGTTGCCCAATGGAGACTACAATGCCAACAACCGGTGGAGAACGGCCCTTTTACCCGAGGGGATAGATAAACACTTAGACCAATGTCGACTGCCGAGGTGGAAGTAGCCTGAGGCGCTCAGTGAAACCCAACCTCAGCTGATGGCAGGAGTATAGGTCTAGCGTACAGAGGCACAGAATGGAATGCACACACCGGAATGTCGCCCGGGCGACACGGACAGTAACCGAAACCAGGCTGCAGTATAAGGCTCAAAACCGGAGTGTCGCCCACGCGACGTGGAGAGTAACCGAAACCAGACTGCAGTAAATGGGTATATAGGAAGCAACACTGCCCGGATGCCAAGCCCAACGGCGACACAAGGAGCAGCTGGCAGTCCTGGACAGGCAGCAATGGAGGCCCAACGGGTCGGTACACAGAGCAGGAACAACAGCCAACCGGAAACAGTATCCAAATCAGGAACGTCAGCCAAGCTGGGTCGGTACACAGAGAAGGAACATCAGCCAGTCTGGGTCGGTACACAGAGCAGAAATGCCAGCCAATCCGAGTTGGTACTCAGAGCAGGAATGTCAGTCAGGCTGGGTCGGTACACAGAGCAGGAACGTCAGCCAATCCGAGTCGGTAACAGAGCAGGAACTTCAGCCAGGCCGGGTCGGTACACAGCGCAGGAACAGAAGCAGTAGAGTGGTCAGACAATCCGGGTCATACACTGAGATCGCACGAGAACTGCAACAAGCGCTGGTACAGAAACACCACGAAAGGGCAACAGCGAAGTGACAGGACCCAGTATTTAAGGACAAATACTGGGCGGGCCAATACCACTGCAACCAATAGGAGTAAACTGAGAACCAGATTGACAGAATGACGCCCGCATAGCATGGGCACCGTGATAAGACCCCACTTCTGAACAATGAGGGTGCACACCTCTGGGTGCAGCTCCTACTCTCCGCTGTCCACTGTGTGTCGATTGAGAAAGTCCGCCATGACATTGTCTACACCAGGAATGTGCACTGCGGATATGGCAGGAACGTGTTCTTCTGCCCAGGAGAAAATAGCCTTCATCTCTAACCAAGCGGCAAGACTTCTTGTTTCGCCCTGATTGTTGATGTAAGCTACGGTCATGGTGTTGTCGGACTGTACCCAGACTGGACAGTCTTCTAGCTGAGATGTCCAATGATGAAGGGCATGAAATATTGCTCCAACATGTTGATGGGAAGGAGATATTCCTCCAGAGACCACAGACCCTGAGCACTCAGGTGACCCAGGACCGCTCCCAAGCCAGAGAGGCTGGCATCCGTTGTCACCGTGGTCCAGAGGGATACCAGGAAGGCCTTGCCTTTCAGCAGATTGGAGAGGTCGAGCCACCATGACAAACTCAGTTTCACATGAAGAGGGAGGGACACTGACATCTTCAGAAGGTCCGGCTGACCCCTGCATAGCTGGATCACAAATCTCTGGAGTTCCCTGGCGTGCATCATGGCAAATGGAACCGCTTCTATGGTGGAGATGAATTTCCCCACTAGAGAGGACAGCTTCTTGGCTGGAACTGGATCTTCAGCCAGAACCACAGAAACCCTGTGGTCGATCTGGTGAGCTACCTCGTCCGTGAGAAACACCATGCTCTTCTGAGTGTCAAAGAGAAGGCCCAGGAAGACCAAACGCTGGGATAGCACAAGATCTGACTTGTCCATGCTGATGATCCACCTGTGATGAATGAATTGCTGAACCTGCTGATGAAGAAGTTCCACAGAGGGGGCTTGCAGAAGCAAGTCGTCCATGTATGGAGTAACTCTGATGCCGTCCTGGGGAAGGACGGACACTAAGGCTCCCAGGACACGGTTGAAAACTTGAGGAGCTCTAGTCAGACCAAAGGGAAGAGCTGAAAACTGAAAATGTCCTCTGTTGCAGGCAAATCTGAGATACTGCCAGCTTTCTGGATGAATGGCGATGTGTAAATACACGTCCTGAAGATCCAGAGATGCAAGGAATTCCCCCGGGGATATAGCGGCAATCTGTAACGGTTTTATGGATACTCAGACACAGTAGGTTTAGCTAAAACACAGCTTTATTGATAAAACACAGAAAAAGAATAACCCTCGCTGGTCCAGTAATATATATACACAATATAGTACTGAAACAGGACAGGTTACAGTAATCAATACCCACACGGGTACAGTATATATATATAACAGCAATAATATAATACTGACACAGGTCAGGTATAGTTCGTGTGATTCCAAAACGAGACAGCAGTGAAAAGGTTACTAGTAGGCCAGGAGGACAGACAGGCCCTAATAGTGCGGGACCCACAGAACACTCACTACGCAGTGAGTGACACAATAGCGATTAAAGCCACAAGAGTAAACGGAGGCCCAGGACAAGTGGTAGACTGCCGGAGCAGTAATGGTGGACTGCAACCGGAGGCTCAGAGCAACACCCAACAGAGACTGCACTGACTGTGACCCAGTGTATAATGGCACCAACCCCCAAGGGGTTAACGAACGCTCAGAGTCGACTGCCATATAGAGTACAGCTTGAAGCGCCCAGGACTAGACCAACCTCAGCTTGTAGCAGTAATAGGTCAGGCATACCGTGGTGCAACCAGATGGATCTACGACATCGGAGTGTCGGATCAAGAGACACAATAGGTGACCAGGTCACAGTAACAAGGCTGCCTGAGCAGCAACAAGGTAACAGAGGATCTGTCCGTAGACAGAGAGGACACTGGATGACAGCCCTTAGCCGGATACCGGATGGAGCAGTGAGCCGGACCTGAACGATACACGGGGCGGTAGAGTCCGCCAAAACCGGTTCGGTACACAGAGCTGGAGCGTCTGTCAGGTCGGTACACAGAGCAGGAACGTCAGCCAGGCCGGGTCGGTACACAGAGCAGGAACGTCAACCAATCCGGGTCGGTACACAGAGCAGGAACGTCAGCAAGGCCGGGTCAGTACACAGGGCAGGAATGTCAGCTAATCCTGGTCGGTACACAGAGCAGGAACGAATACAGGCAGAGTAGTCAGGCAGTCTGGGTCATACACAGGAATCACACAATTAAAGGAGCAAGTGCTTAGCAACGGGAACACCACGAAAGGGCCCCGGAGAAGTGACAGGGCACAGTATTTAAAGGGAAAGTAATGTTTCATAATAAAAGCAGCTCAAATTAATCATCATAGTATTTGGACTTTGGAGAGTGTTATTTCAATTCTGTCAGAGTTGTAGTTCCAGAGTAATTCAATGACAAAGTGTCCCCCTCCCGCCCCTTTTACTGATGTCACACTGTTCAGCCACAGCAGAAGGGAGGTGCCCAGGTAGACTGCAGAGAGGGACAATCTTCAATTAAGATAAGGGAAAAACCTGAAAAGCCTGTCAAGGGGGGCAGGGATTTCATTCTTTTCATAGGAATAAGAGTGTCCCCTTCTGTTATCTGTCTGGTCTATAGACTGCATTCTACATATGAGAAGAGATTGCTTACACTAGGTAAAAGGGGCGGGAGGGGGAAACTTTGCTTGTGAATATCTCATAAACCATAAAGGTTTGAGAGATAAGACTTATATCATTCTTCATGTTTTTTTAATGCCTACAAAATAAAATAAAGTTAAAACGAAGTATTACTATCCCTTTAAGGACAAGTACTGGGCAGACCAAAGTCACACCAGCCAATAAAAAGGCATCAGGAAGTATCACTGTCAGAATGTTGCCAGCAATAGCATGGGTACCATGATATAATCACCGTCCATAGAGACTTCTGGTGATAATGGGTCTGGATCACAAAGGAATTGAGATCCTTCAAATCTAAAATGGGACGACAACCTCCGTGCTTTTTGTAGACCACAAAGAGGTTTGAGTAAAAACCCATACCTCTGTCCTGAACTGGAACTGGCTCTAGAACATCCTTGTCCAGAAGAGCCCGAATAGCGCTGTTGAACAGCCAGCGTTTCTCCGCGCCCTGAGTCGTATGAGAAGGAAAGAAGGAAAAAGGAAGAAGAGAGACAAAAGGGATCCTGTACCCTTCCGTCACCACCTGTAAAACCCATGGGTCCGCCACTGAATCCTCCCAGATGCTGTGGTAGTGATGCAGACAACCACCCACAGCAGAGTGGGGACTGTGTTCGGTGAATCATGCCGAAGAAGGCTTGGAAGCCTTGGGCTTGGAGGAGACCTTGGGCTTCCATTGCTGTTTGGGTTTGGAGGAGGCACGCGGAGGGAACCGTCTGGTTCGCCGGACATGTCTCAGTCTGAAAGGAATGAAACTACTGATTACACTTAAGCGGCGTTTTCTTCCTGGGGACCAAGGGTAGAAGTGTACTTTTACCCCCTGTGGCCTCACTGACCAGACCTTTACGATCTGGCCCAAACAAGGAAGAACCTTGAAAAGGTAAGGAGAGCAATGCTTTCTTGGAAGCAATGTCAGCAGACCAGATCCTGAGCCAAAGAGCCCATCTGGCAACCACAGACATGGTGGAAACCCTAGCCACTAAACGGATGGCATCAAATAAGGCAGCAGAATCATGGTGGTGTGCCTCAGAAATGTTGGCAAGAAGGTGCCACATATCCGAAGTAGGAGCACCCTGAAAGACAGCCAGGGTGAGCTGTTCAGTCCAGACTGCAATGGCCCGGTTCACCCATGCTGCAGCTAATACTGGACGCATGGCAGTAACAGCAGTGGCAAAATGGACTTGAAGGAGACCTCAAGTTTCTTGTCAGTCTAGTCCTTCAGAGCAGACTCATCAGAGACTGGTAAGGCAATAGACTTAGATAGCCTGGAAATAGGAGCATCCACTTTGGGAGGATGAACCCACTGAGCAAGCACTGCCTCAGAGAAGGGATAAAGCTTGACAAATTTCTTGGACACAGAAGGATTCTTGTCCGGAGATTTACACTCTTCAGACACAAGGCGGTCAAGAGTGGGGTTAGGTGGAAAGCAAGTAAAGGGCTTTTTAGGCTCCTGAAACATATCAGAGGGATCAGAAGGAACCTCCTGAACTAAGGAAATGTTAAGGGTATGCAAAGCAGCCCTGATCAGGCCCTCAGCCGAGGGCTCAGGATCAGCCTCAAAGGGGTCCCCAAAAAACTGAGAGGTGCCCACAGCAGAACATCCCTCAATGTCCATATCTACCAACAGTTCCTCCTCAGAGGAATCTGATACGTCAGGTACTCCCTGAGGTTTTGGCAGGGAACACTTGATGGAGGAGGGGGTCTGCCAAGAATGGAAGATAACCTGTAACTGGGATGGAAAGAGTTGCAATGTAGACCTAAGGTCCCCGGTAGCAGCCTTGAACTCTTGCACCCAAACTGGTTCTAATGCATGGCTGGAGGTCCCTGGGAGACTCACAGAGACATCAGAACATGCTGGACATAAATGACCTGAGAATTCTCTAGGTAAACCTGAAAGACAGGAAGAGCAATGCGCAATAGGGGATACAGAGATCCCAGCATCCTTACTCTTAGTCAAATAACCTTACAGTATAAAAAAATCACCCAAGTACAAAGTGTAGGATTAAGGTTTCACTCCAGAAATCGCTAAAATAGACTTTATCTGGCAGGCGAAGGGTTAATCAGCAGAGGAGAGAAGGAGAGTGCAAGCCCTGCGTAGGATATTCATTCTGGAAATGGCACAAAATGGCTGCTGCGGCAGGAGACAATCAGAAACGAGCGCACAAAGCAAGCGCTCATGGGAAATGTAGTTTTCCCAGAAAAAGTACCCAAACAGTGCCAGAAGCTCCCTGAGCCCCCCAACACACTGGAACATGAACAGGATGATAGAGACAGGGCACACAAGAAAAATGAGCCATCTCTGAAGTCGCTAGGTTAAGCGGTTGCAGAGATATGTTCCAAACTGTACAGTCCCATAGGAGTGAACGGAGCAAAGGCACCTATGTGGTAAAGCGCGCCTTGAACTCAAATTTAACAAAATTGAAACAGAAAAATAAAAATGCATGAAACATCACTAGAATATGTTAGGATACCCATAAAACATTGAACCAGAAGGAAATTGTCAGAAACCTCCCACCCCCAAAAGATGCAAAACCAGCGGCTAAAGGGTTAAAGTGCCACATAAACCTGCTCCAAAACACCCAATAGACAAACAGATAGACCCAATGAGTGCAGGAATGTGCAACAGGAACTACAAAGGTAAACCCCTGTGCGGAGGGGCACCGTGGGACATGTGGACCTGCAGCACTCAAAGGGTTGCTCACCATTCCTGCAGATCTTCTGTCTTCAGACTACCATGTATTAAGAAGCAGCCTCAGTGGGCAACTCCTGTGGAAAGAATTTGTAGCCAAGATTTTCCCCCCAGGGCTTAAAGTCTACAAAAAACACCTGGTTACTGAGCTAGCCACATCAAAGGGCATTGTCCATTATGGTAATCCACCTAATGGTGGTATTCCATTTCTAACAGAAAAATAAAAACTTTCTAAAACTATAGCAGAACTGATCTCTTGCCTGTGTCTTCACCAGGGAAGAAATTTTTCCGGAACTATACCACATTCTGTTCCGTTAGTACATCAATCTTATTATATGCATCTGCATGCATGAGTGGAAATGTTACAGCTATACAGTTCACTTTATGATTTTAGCATAAAATGCGAAAGTTTCATTTCGATAAATTATTATTCCCAGTAATTCTCATTAAAAAGGAAGTATCATCTTAAAGTGGAAGTACACCCAAGAAATAAGTGGCTTATGTTTTTTAATAAATTCCAAAGAAAGGAGAAATGTTTATCAACTGGGGAGAAGTCTTTATCAGAGGAACAGGCAGTCACAGACAACATTGGACCTCTGACATCTAGGTAAGTGATTCAAATGGAAAACACAAGGGGGTATCTGATTTTACAACAGAATGATGGGGGAAAGAAGGGTCTTGTATTTTACAACCAACTGGAAGGTGGGTGGACAGGGAAGCCAACGTTTTTGCTTTACAATTGGGGAAGGGAAATGTAGAGGCATGCATGGGTGTGTTCTTACCTATGTTCTCTTGTATGTTGGTGGATTTTAACATGCAATGTGGATTTACACTAGATAGATAGATAGATAGATAGATAGATAGATAGATAGATAGATAGACAGACAAAAATGTAGGGTCTTCTCTTCCAAGTACAACAAGAATACCAGCAGCATAATTACCCTAGTTTTGCTTTGGAAATAAAAGCTGCACAAAAGGTGTTACCATATTGAAAAGGTTACAACTGTGCAATCCCTTGGACACTAGCAAGGTCTTCAATGTGTTGCAAGAAATGCACTGGAGACCTCTAGGACACAAGGGTTTATAAAATGCACGGAGCATAACAGGAACATAAGAGGGAGTAGTTAACTCTGGAAGGAGCAGACAAGGTTCAAAATGAACATTAGTGACTTTAAGCTAGACAAGCACTAACATCTCTATTGTGCAATCATTTTCTGAAATGGGTTCTCTATTTGTAACCTTGCAGTGACCTTGCATTTTCTTCTAGATATTGCTAAGAATAGCTTATCTGCTCTTTCTTACTGGAGTAACATAAGATTTTATAACCAGTATACATGTGTAGGACCCTGCAGATCCATTATTTTTCCCCAACCTGCACTAAAATCATGACCTGGCCCAAGTGATCTGTTGAAAGAATCACACACGCTAGTCTGATGTACTAAAGTAAATTGGTGCAAATCAGAGAGAAAAAATAAATATCCAAGTTGGCTAAAATGGGGTGAGCATAATCCTGGAATGCTACAGGTGGTTTCTAAAGTATATTGCATCATATTTAAATATATTTGGGGGAGTTTTTGGTGCAACTGATGAAAACTGTTTAATCATATAGGTTGAATGTCTCACCATATTTTTGGAATTTTTTTAAGGTAAGGAAAGAAAATACCCTCCCTTTAATGAAAGCATACTATAGATTCCCTGGTCCCCATATTACTTATAACACATTTCTCAGCCTGCACTTATCAGGTGGAGAGACGGTGGCAATAATATTATACTCTCACATTTTATTTACGTCCATTTGACGTTAAATAGAATCAAACCTTTTATTATGTTAAACTATTAACCCTTCAGTTGCAAGTTCAGTGGCAGTGGAAGTTAATAGTGTGGTGTTTTTACCATTACATATGCCTTCAGTCTCTGGAACAATTGCCATGCAAACAAATCCCAGCTGAATTATCACTGCACATGTTTCTCTGTCTTGTCCCTAACTACCACTAACTGAACAGCAAGAACTGGCCAATCAGAAGCCAGCATTCCACTAGCAACTCAAATATCTCCAACTATGATGTCATAATGGAGTTGCATAGCCAATCAAAAGCCAGCATTACAGACTCAAATGTCTACTATTATGATGTCATAATGGACCATATCTATATAAAGGCAAGCAATGGAGTTCTGCAGCATATACCAAGTGATTCTAGAGATAAGCAGTTCAACTCTACAATATATCTCAAGTCTTTTTATTGTCAGCTGAGAGCAGACAACCTACATTCATTTACTTGAAAATGCCTAACTGGTTTATCCAGTTAATTGGCTTATTTTGCTGCTGCATACCATCTAGCAGTGAGCAAATCCACCAGACCGGTGGTCACAGATTTCAGTCACAGCGCATAAAGACCAATGTATTCTGTGAGCAGTGTGGGCATAGATGTTCCAGAAAAGGCTACGTCTGCCAAAACTGTGACATTGTGGTGCACAAACGGTGCAGAGCATTGGCCATTCACTGCAGAGGAGGTGAAAACAGTGTCCCAATGCCAGATGAAGACCAGCATGCATCAGTGCCACCATCTTCACTGAACTCCAGCAAGCGAGTTCATGTTCATGAAATGAAGAGCAGCGAGTATGTCAAGGATCCTCCTGCAGCTTCCTCAACGTCAATTAATGAGGAAGAATCAAACGGCTTCTTTTCTGCTGTGGAGGATCTGGGTCGTGACTCAAAAGTTGATGAAAAAGTGAGTGAGGATGTCAAGAATGTTTCTGAAGCCTCCTCATTGCCCATCGGTGAGGATGAATTGGACGTTTGCTTCTTTTCCGCTGTGGAGGATCTGGGTTGCGACTCAAAAGTCGATGAAAAAGTTAGTGAGGATTTCAAGGATCTTCCTGAAGCCCCCTCAATGTCCATCAAAGAGGAAGAATTAGATGTCAGCTTTGTTTCTGCTATGGAAGATCAGAAAGAAAAGGATACCTCTGTAGGCCTCAAAAACATTCAACACTTTTCCATCATTAAGGAGCTGGGAATAGGAGCATTTGGAAAGGTTTTCCTTGTTTCATCAAAGGATGACAACCACCAATATGCCATGAAGGTGATAAAGAAGATGAAGGCCCTTAGCAACGTTCCCGCAATCACCATGGAGAAGAGAATTCTTCATCTAGCCCGTGATTGCCCATTTCTGATTGGCTTGGAGTGCTGCTTTCAGACACCAAGTACATTATGTTACATCATGGAATACGCAAGCGGGGGTGGCATATTGCAGCGCGTGAACAGGTACAGAAAGCTGCCTGAGGACCATGTCAGGTTCTATGGAGCGGAACTGGCCATTGCTATCCATTTTCTTCATGAAAACTCAGTAATACATCGTGATCTGAAGCTTCGCAACATCTTATTAGATGGTGACGGTCATATTAAGCTTATAGATTATGGATTGTGTAAGGAAGGCATTGGACCATATGGAAGGACAAGATCAATGTGTGGGACACCATTGTATACTGCACCTGAAGTAATTCTGGGAAAAGCATATGGTTCCAGCATTGACTGGTGGTCATTTGGCATCATTCTTTTCCGACTGGCAGCAGGAACTTTTCCATTCCCTAGAAAAAAAGCACCCGCTAGAGATGTTAAGAGTATCCTCACCGCCATTGTGAAGGAACCATTAGTCATACCACCCTTCTTCTCACCGGAACTTTCACTTCTTTTGAAAGGACTTTTAAAGAAGCGTCCTAAGAAAAGGCTTGGAGGGAATCCCCAGTCAGGATTTAGTGACATCATGCAGCATTCATTTTTCAGCAGCATTGACTGGGACCGGTTAAAAAAAAGAGAGATCCCTCCTCCATTCAGACCTCTTTCCAGAGAAGAGTTTGAGCGGCAAACTACATCACAAGCTGACTCTATACAATGGAAAGAAGATGAAGATTCCAGCCTGCAGCGTCACCAAGACCTCTTTTTGGACTTTGACTATGTTGCATAAAGAGATCACTCAGCAACACCAATCAAGACCCAGAATTTCAACATTGACTGTGATAAATAAAGAGCTTACACAGTAACCCTAAGCTAGGCTTTTCAATTTTTTGCACAGGACTGGCATCAGAAAAGTTGGTGCCCAGTACAAACCTAAAGTCAGTGTCCCCCTGTCTCCCACCCCTGCTCCTCCTCCCACTCCACCCATTATTTGCCCCACCAGACCCCCTGCCCTTCCTCCCACCCCTTGCTCCATCCCACGATGTTTATCATTTGTGAGGTGCAAAGTCTCTCTTCTCACACTGCACAGTCTCTCTTCCCACTCTCTGCTCAGCCTCGTTCCATGCTGCTGAGTTTTTCTATTCACTCTCTGTGTGCATTGCACGGGCAGTGACAGGAAGGATCTGTGGGATTAAATATGCCTTTGTGTGTCTGTTCAATATGTGCACATTGCTGGCCCAACATTTGCATATATTGCACCAGTTACGTTCATTCGCATTGAATGGTCACAAAGTGTGAGAAGGAGCATTCTCGTGTGTATGCAAAGTGTGAGAAGGAGCATTCTCATGTGGATGCAGTGAGACGTGTCACTTCCAGCAGTGAGTTTGATGCAAATGATGAAACTGCCTGAGAGCTGCTACATCCTCATAAGCCTGACACAAGTGAACTATTAAATAATCAACTGTTGAGTACAAATATCAGAGGACAAAACTGAATTACTTAAAAACAAAGAAATAAGAAACAGAGATGTCTAGGTTAAAAACAATTTTAAACATACAGGAGGACATAACCCTTTGAATGCCAGTGGGCACCCATTTGGCATTCAAATTGTTAAAATACAGAAATCATGTGTACATTTAATACAACATCCATGTTCATGACAAGATAATAAGGGCTCGATTTAAAGGCAGCCGTTAGCCAAAAAAAAGACTAACGGGTGTCTTTACATGCAGTAGGCCATTCAAAGGGCCATGTAATGAACTGCTAACGGCAGTTCATCCAGTGTAGCGGCCACAACACTAACGTGTGTTTTGGCCCACAGAAACAAAAAAAAAAAAGCTCCACTTTGCCATTCAATAGACTGTGTTAGCTGAAAAAGATCAGATGAGGGACTCATTACCGCCTAAAATTTAAGACCCATTTTGTTTGGCCGTAGAGTCCCTCATCTGATCTTTTGCCAGCTAACGTAGGTATTAACTGGCAAAAAAAACCCAAAGTCCTCAATGGATGTATTGATATGGGGCTCCAAGCCCTACATCAATACATCCAAAGTGCCTAAATTGTGTCAAAAGTTAGATGAATTAACCCTATGAGTGCCAGCAAGGTATAATTACCGCACCGGCATTCATAGGGTTAATCCGACTAAGTGAAAAACAACGTCACATTACAAGTTACACTTACCATTAATCCTGATGTCCAGCGGAGTCCTCAGCTTGCTGGTCCTTCTCTTCTGTCTTCTCATCCTTCTGTCTTCGTTCTTCAGTCTTCCGCCTTCTCCCTGTGAAATAAAAGAAATATATTAGCATTCAGCATGAACAAATACATTCCAGAAACCTTTGAGTGGCAGAGGGGTACACAACGCATTGCAAAGCAGTGCGATGCGTACCTCACTGTCACTCAAAGGGTGTAATTTTAGTGTTCATAGATATAGCCACATATGCCTCCATGTAATGCCTCAAAAATACAAGCTCATGAATAAAAAGGTCTATATATACATAAATCAATGGGATTCATACATGCCCAATTTGTCACTTAGCTTTTATTTGGTGTCTCCGCCGCTTGGAGCGGCCACGATGGTGGCGGCGGCGGAGACACAAATGTCCCACGACACTCCTTATCAGCTGTGTACGGGCCGATGTCTGTAACACACTGAGGGCATTTGAAGTGAGCCTGCCTTTATATATGGGCAGGCTCACTTCTATTGTCCTCACTGCCATTGGCTGGGATGTTCTTCACATCCCAGCCAACCAGATTCAAGAACAGCTGCTCAAATCTGGTTGGCTGGGATGTGAAGAACATCCCAGGTATTGGCAGTGAGGGCAATAGAAGTGAGCCTGCCCATATATAAAGGCAGGGTCACTTCAAACGCCCTCAGTGTGTTACAGGCATCGGCCAGTACACAGCTGATAAGGAGCGTCGCGGGACATTTGTATCTCCGCCGCCGCCGCCCTCGCAGCCGCTCCAGGCGGCGGAGACACCAAATAAAAGCTAAGTGACAAATTGGGCATGTATGAATGACATTGATTAATGTATATATGGACATTTTTATCCATGGGCATGTATTTTATGGGGCATTAAATGGAGGCATATGTGGATATATCTATGGAAAGCTAAAATTACACCCTTTGAGTGACAGTGAGGTACGCAACACATTGCTTTGCAATGCGTTGTGTACCCCTCTGCCACTCAAAGGTTTCTGGAATGTATTTGTTCATGCTTAATGTTAATATATTTCTTTTATTTCACAGGGAGAAGGCGGAAGACTGAAGAGAAGGCGGAAGATAGAAGAAAGAAGAGAAGACAGAAGGACAGTGGATGACAGGTAAGTGTAACATGGATTGGTTAACGATAGGTGCTTGGCAGTATGTCAAGCACCGATAGTTAATTGTTTTTCACTGTTCAGTTCCCAATATCACTGCTTTTAGCGGCGTTTTGGGAGCTAAACGCACCAAATGGACGTTCAGCCACAAGACTGTTTTTGTGGTTTAACGTCCTTTGGAGTTCTAGCTGGTAGAGCCTTTGAATACCACGTTAAACATGTTAGTTTAACAGCCAGTATTCACTTTGGCCCTACCAGCTATGTTAACGACTGGCTTTAAATCTAGCCCTAAGTCTGTACTTCACTAAAATCATGACCTGGCCCAAGTGATCTGTTGAAGGAATCACACACACTAGTCTGATGTACTAAAGTAAATTGGTGCAAATCAGAGAGAAAAAATAAATATCCAAGTTGATTTAAATGGGGTGAGTTTAATCCTGGAATGCTACAGGTGGTTTGTAAAGTATATTACTTCACATTTAAAATATTTTTGGGGGAGTTTTGGTGTTCTCTCTAGCAATCCTTTAATTTAAAAGGAATTGTATTTCTCGTCTATGGTGCAGCTGATGAAAACTGATTAAATCATATAGGTTGAATGTCTCACCATATTTTTGGAATTTTTTTAAGGTAAGGAAAGAAAATACCCTCCCTTTAATGAAAGCATACTATAGATTCCCTGGTCCCCATATTACTTTTAACACATTTCTCAGCCTGCACTTATCAGGTGGAGAGACGGTGGCAATAATATTATACTCTCACATTTTATTTACATCCATTTGACTTTAAATAGAATCAAACCTTTTATTATGTTAAACTATTAACCCTTCAGTTGCAGGTTCAGTGGCAGTGGAAGTTAATAGTGTGGTGTTTTTACCATTACATATGCCTTCAGTCTCTGGAACAATTGTCATGCAAACAAATCCCAGCTGAATTAGCACTGCACATGTTTCTCTGTCTTGTCCCTAACTGCCACTAACTGAACTGCAAGAACTGGCCAATCAGAAGCAAGCATTCCACCAGCAACTCAAATATCTCCAACTATGATGTCATAATGGAGTTGCATAGTCAATCAAAAGTCAGCATTACAGACTCAAATGTCTACTATTATGATGTCATAATGGACCATATCTGTATAAAGGCAAGCAATGCCGTTCTGCAGCATATACCAAGTGATTCTAGAGATAAGCAGTTCAACTCTACAACATATCTCAAGTCTTTTTCTTGTCAGCTGAGAGCAGACAACCTACATTAATTTACTTGAAAATGCCTAACTGGTTTACCCGGTTTATTGGCTTATGCTGCTCCTGCATACCATCTGGCAGTGAGCAAATCCACCATATCGGTGGTCACATATTTCAGTCACAGCGCATGAAAACCAATGCATTCTGTGAGCAGTGTGGGCATAGATGTTCCAGAAAAGGCTATGTCTGCCAAAACTGTGACATTGTGGTGCACAAACGGTGCAAAGCATTGGCCACTCACTGCAGAGGAGATGAAAACAGTGTCCCAATGCCAGATGAAGACCAGCATGCATCAGTGCCACCATCTTCAGTGAACTCCACCAAAAGAGTTCATGTTCAGGAAATGAAGAGCAGTGAGTATGTCAAGGATCCTCCTGCAGCTTCCTCAACATCAGTTAATGAGGAAGAATTAAACATTGGATTTTTTTCTTCAAAACTCAATGAAAAAGTAAGTGATGTTGTCAAAGATCTTCCTGAAGCCTCCTCATTGCCAATCAGCGATGAACAACTGGACGTCAGATTCTCTTCTGCTGTGGAGGATCTGGGCTGCGACTCAAAAGTCGATGAAAAAGTAAGTGAAGATGTCAAAGACCTTCCTGAAGCCTCCTCAGTGCCCATCAGCGATGAAGAACTGCACCTCATTTTTGTTTCTGCTGTGGAGGATCTGGGTTGCGACTCAAAAGTCGATGAAAAAGTAAGTGAAGATGTCAAAGACCGTCCTGAAGCCTCCTCATTGGCCATCAGCAATGAAGAACTGGACGTCAGCTTCTCTTCTGCTGTGGAGGATCAGAAAGGAAAGGATTCTGTGGGCCTCAAGAACATTCAACATTTCTCCATCATTAAAGAGCTGGGAGAAGGAGGTTTTGGGAAAGTTTTCCTTGTTTCATCAAAGGATGACAACCGCCAATATGCCATGAAGGTGGTAAAGAAGAAGAAGGCCCTTAGAAATGTTGCTTCAGTCACCACGGAGAAGAAAATTCTACATCTCGCCCGTGATTGCCCATTTCTGATTGGCTTGCACTGTTGCTTTCAAACACCAAGTGCATTATGTTATATCATGGAATACGCAAGCGGGGGTGACATGATACAGCTCATAAAGAGGTACAGAAAGCTGCCTGAGGACCATGTCAGGTTCTATGGAGCGGAACTGGTCATTGCCATCCATTTTCTTCATGAAAAATCAATAATACATCGGGATCTGAAGCTTGGCAACATCTTATTAGCTGGTGATGGTCATATTAAGGTTACAGATTATGGAATGTGTAAGGAAGGCATTGGACCACAAGGAAGGACAAGAACAATATGTGGGACACCAGCATATACTGCACCTGAAGTAATTGAGGGAAGAGCATATGGACCCAGCATTGACTGGTGGTCGCTTGGCATCATACTTTTCCAACTGGCAGCTGGGAAATTGCCATTCCCTAGCCGCAAAACAACCACTAGAGACGTTAGGAGTCTTATCATAGCAATTGTGAAGGAACCATTAATATTACCACCCTTCTTCTCACCGGAACTTTCTTTTCTCTTGGAAGGACTTTTACAGAAGTGTCCTAGGAAAAGGCTTGGAGGGAACCCCCAGTCAGGAATTTGTGACATCGTCCTGCATCCGTTTTTCAGCAGCATTGACTGGGACAAGTTAGAAATAAAAGCAATCCCTCCTCCACTCAGACCTTCTAGTGCAGACTTTGAGCAGCAAATTACATCACAAGCTGACTCTATACAATGGAAAGAAGATGAAGATTCCAGCTTGCAACATCACCAAGACCTCTTTCTGGACTTTGACTATGTTGCATAAAGAGATCAATCAGGAACAACAGTCAAGACCCAGCATTCCAGCATTGACAGTGTTAAATAAAGAGCTTGTACAGTAACCCTAAGCTTGACTTTTTTTTGCTCAGGGATGGCATCAGAAAAGTTGATGCCCAGTACAAACCTAAAGCCAGGGTCCAGAGCAGGAGTAACACTCCACAGGGCCCTAGGCAAGGTACCAATTTGGGCCCCCTCCCCCATATAGTAGCACCCCCCATACCTACCTAACCCAGGCTACCTACACAGTTTTTAGTTTACACAACAGTTTTGTGGGCACAGGAACTCAAAGGGGTTATCCAATAACCCTTTGAGTGCCTGTGCCCACAAAACTGTAGTGTAAACTAAACACTGTATAGATAGCCAGGGTTAAGGAAGGAGTCTGGGTTATATTAATTTATGTTAGTCCTCTCTCAGCCCCCTGGGCCACTGTAAAATAAAAAACCACATATCTTTGACATCAGAAGTCCTAAAGGGACCACTTCTCCAAAAAAGAAAAGTCCCATAAATGAGGCTCTCATAGCAAGAGGTCAAATATATCGCAAATAGATTTTATTGGTACAAAAAAATTCACATATAAAGATGACTTATTTGAAAAACAATTAAGAACAACACAGAGGAGGTCAGAACAGTTTGAAACCTCCAAAAAAGTGTGATACCAGGTTTAAGATACTAGACTTCCAAATACCAATAACAGTGGACTCAGTCCACTAAGAGTCAATATTATAATGACTCAAATGACATAAATAAGTCAGCAGATGTATAGTAAAGTGACCAGATTTTTAGAATGAAATCCAGGGACATTTTTTTCCTCCAAAACCTGTCCACACTCTATCCACCTCCACACCCTGTCCACTACTGTCCACACTGTGTCCACCCTCACACCCTGTCCATGCACTTCCCACACTGTGTCCACCCTTACACCCTGTCCACACACTGCCTGCAGCCCCTGTTCACCCCTCACACACTGTCAGCCATGGCCCCCTCCACACTGCCCACCCTGCCCACCTCGACACTGCCCACATTGTCCACACTACTTGCCTCCACACACTGTCCACACTGCCCACCTCCACTCACTGCCCACCTCCACATTGGCCACACTGTCCACCTCCACACTAGCCACCTCAACACTGTCCAACCCACATTGCCCAAACTGTCCAACTCCACACTGTCCACCTCCTCCACCTCAACATTGTCCGCCTCAATATTGTTCACCTCCACACTGTCCAACTTCACACTGCCCACCTCTACACTGCCCACACTGTCATCCTCCACACTGGCCACCGCAACACACTGCCCACCCCCACACACTGCCCACCTCCACATTGGCCACACTGTCCACCTCCACACTAGCCACCTCAACACTGTCCAACCCACATTGCCCAAACTGTCCAACTCCACACTGCCCACCTCCTCCACCTCAACATTGTCCGCCTCAACATTGTTCACCTCCACACTGTCCAACTTCACACTGCCCACCTCTACACTGCCCACACTGTCATCCTCCACACTGGCCACCGCAACACTGTCAACCCCCCATTTTCCGGCATCTAGTTAGTACTACCACTTAACACTTTCAGTGCCAGAGGGGTACACAACGCATTGCTTCACAAATAACAATATGTTATGAAAGAGTAGTGCAATAAAATAAGGGTTAAGTCTGGTAGTAGGTGCAATCCCCATGGTAAGAGAACCCCCCCCCCCGCTAAGTCAATATCTCGATTAAGTCAAAGCAATGTAGCAACATCAGTAACCCTCGCTCTGACTCAGTTGTTTGTACACTGACAGTACACACAGCCGCAGCGTGCTGACTCGCTGCTGCTGCGCATCTTATGATGTGGCCACTGATCAACCAATGACCAATGTGGCTGAGCTGAAGGCTTATTCCGGGGACAGTGTCCTCAATCCGGGGACTGTCCCCGGAAACATCTGGTCATCTTAATGTATAGATCTACAGTCCTGGAACCCGTTCCAAGTGAGAGCATAATATAAAAGACACACATACAATAATGCACATCAAACTAAATAATAACCTCAAAGTGAACACCCTCTAAACACAAAAGTAACCACAAAAATTATAAGCGTGACAAGTATACTCATCACAAGGCTGGGAGAAATAGCACAGGGATAAACTGTGCCTACACTGAAAATTAACCCTTTGAATGCCAGGGAGAGCCTCAGAGGTACACTCCACATTGCTTTGCAAGGCAATACATTGTAAAGCAATTGCGTACCTCTCTCTGGCATTCATAGGGTTAATTTTCAGTTTAGACACATTTTACAGGCGTCTCCAGAGCAGGGGCCTACTGGCCCAGGGGGGGCAGTGAGAGGACAAACATAAATTAATGTATCCTGGGCAGCTCCCTCCCTAACCCAGGCTACCTACACAGTGTATAGTAATCCCATAATATCCAGTGTTCAGAGTGCTGCTGGGCCATGTTGGCCCCTTACCTTGTCTGCCACTGCCTCTGACAACTGGGACACATCCAAATCCAAAAGGGAGGAGAGGACTGGAGTTAGTTTAACTGATCCGCTGCCGTGTGACCCACTCATCCAATCCCTCCCACCCATATGTGTGCGTGTGTCAGGATCCGATAACAGGAAGAGTCCCTGACATATGCGCACTTAGTAGTAAGTGGTGCGGTCTGTGGGCATATACACTTGCACCTGAGTGGTTGGGACCTGGACCTGTGGCGATATCCAACCATTTTTAAAAAAAAAACTGCCTGTAATGAAAGGAAACTGTCCAGTGTTTGTGATGCGGAGGAGGAGGGGAGCGGTCTCCGCGGGGCCCCCTCAAGTTGACCGGGCCCTAGACAGACGCCTAGTGTGCCTTGCCTGTAAACTGGCTCTGCCAGGGTCCCCCTATCTCCCACAGCTGCTACTCCTCCCACTCCACCTATGCTTCACCCCACCTGACCTCCTTCCCTGCCCTGCCTCCCACCCCTTGTTCCATCCCACACTTTTTAAAAGCTGTGAGGTCCTGAGTCTCTCTTCTCACACTGCACAGTCTCTCTTCCCACTCTCTGCTCAGCCTCGTTCCATGCTGCAGAGTTTTTCTATTCACTCTCTGTGTGCATTGCACGGGCAGTGACAGGAAGGATCTGTGGGATTAAATATGCCTTTGTGTGTCTGTTCAATATGTGCACATTGCTGGTCCAACATTTGCATATATTGACCCAGTTACGTTCATTCGCATTGAATGCATGCAAAGTGTGAGAAGGAGCATTCTCATGTGGATGCAGTGAGATGTGTCACTTCCAGCAGTGAGTTTGATGCAAATGATGAAACTGCCTGAGAGCTGCTGCATCCTCATAAACGTGACACAAGTGAACTATTAAATAATCAACTGTTGAGTACAAATATCAGAGGACAAAACTGAATTAATTAAAAACAAAGAAATAAGAAACAGAGAATGTCTAGGTTAAAAACAATTTTAAACATACAGGAGGACATAACCCATGGAATGCCAGTGGGCACCCATTTGGCATTCAAATTGTTAAAATACAGAAATCATGTGTACATTTAATACAAAATCCATGTTCATGACAAGATAATAAGTCTCTACTTCACTAAAATCATGACCTGGCCCAAGTGATCTGTTGAAGGAATCACACACGCTAGTCTGATGTACTAAAGTAAATTGGTTTAAATCAGAAAGAAAAAATAAATATCCAAGTTGGCTAAAATGGGGTGAGTTTAATCCTGGAATGCTACAGGTGGTTTCTAAAGTATATTACTTCACATTTAAATTATTTTTGGGGTAGTTTTGGTGTTCTCTCTAGCAATCCTTTAATTTAAAAGGAATTGTATTTCTCGTCTATGGTGTAGCTGATGAAAACTGATTAAATCATATAGGTTGAATGTCTCACCATATTTTTGGAATTTTTTTAAGGTAAGGAAAGAAAATATCCTTCCTTTAATGAAAGCATACTACAGATTCCCTGGTCCCCATATTACTTTTAACACATTTCTCAGCCTGCACTTATCAGGTGGAGAGACGGTGGCAATAATATTATACTCTCACATGTTATTTACATCCATTTGACTTTAAATAGAATCAAACCTTTTATTATGTTAAACTATTAACCCTTCAGTTGCAGGTTCAGTGGCAGTGGAAGTTAATAGTGTGCTGTTTTTACCATTACATATGCCTTCAGTCTCTGGAATAATTGCCTTGCAAACAAATCCCAGCTGAATTAGCACTGCACATGTTTCTCTGTCTTGTCCCTAACTGCCACTAACTGAACTGCAAGAACTGGCCAATCAGAAGCCAGCATTCCACCAGCAACTCAAATATCTCCAACTATGATGTCATAATGGAGTTGCATAGTCAATCAAAAGTCAGCATTACAGACTCAAATGTCTACTATTATGATGTCATAATGGACCATATCTATATAAAGGCAAGCAATGCAGTTCTGCAGCATATACCAAGTGATTCTAGAGATAAGCAGTTCAACTCTACAACATATCTCAAGTCTTTTTCTTGTCAGCTGAGAGCAGACAGCCTACATTCATTCACTTGAAAATGCCTAACTGGTTTACCCGGTTTATTGGCTTATTTTGCTGCTGCATACCATCTAGCAGTGAGCAAATCCCCCAGATCGGTGGTCACAGATTTCAGTCACAGCGCATGAAGACCAATGCATTCTGTGAGCAGTGTGGGCATAGATGTTCCAGAAAAGGTTACGTCTGCCAAAACTGTGACATTGTGGTGCACAAACGGTGCAGAGCATTGGCCACTCACTGCAGAGGAGATGAAAACAGTGTCCCAATGCCAGATGAAGACCAGCATGCATCAGTGCCACCATCTTCAGTGAACTCCACCAAAAGAGTTCATGTTCAGGAAATGAAGAGCAGTGAGTATGTCAAGGATCCTCCTGCAGCTTCCTCAACATCAGTTAATGAGGAAGAATTAAACATCGGATCCTTTTCTTCAAAACTCAATGAAAAAGTAAGTGAGGATGTCAAAGAGCTTCCTGAAGCCTCCTCATTGCCAATCAGCGATGAACAACTGGACGTCAGATTCTCTTCTGCTGTGGAGGATCTGGGTTGCGACTCAAAAGTCGATGAAAAAGTAAGTGAAAATGTCAAAGATCTTCCTGAAGCCTCCTCAGTGCCCATCAGCGAAGAAGAACTGCACGTCAGCTTCGCTTCTGCTGTGGAGGATCTGGGTTGCGACTCAGAAGTCGATGAAAAATTAAGTGAAGATATCAAAGATCTTCCTGAAGCCTCCTCATTGCCCATCAGCAATGAAGAACTGGACATCAGCTTCTCTTCTGCTGTGGAGGATCAAAAAGGAAAGGATTCCTCTGTGGGCCTCAAGAACATTCAAGATTTCTCCATCATTAAAGAGCTGGGAGAAGGAGGTTTTGGGAAAGTTTTCCTTGTTTCATCAAAGGATGACAACCGCCAATATGCCATGAAGGTGGTAAAGAAGAAGAAGGCCCTTAGATACATACCTTCTGTCACCACGGAGAAGAAAATTCTACATCTTGCCCGTGATTGCCCATTTCTGATTGGCTTGCAGTGTTGCTTTCAAACACCAAGTGCATTATGTTACATCATGGAATATGCAAGCGGGGGTGACATGATGCAGTTCATAAAGAGGTACAGAATGCTGCCTGAGGACCATGTCAGGTTCTATGGAGCGGAACTGGTCATTGCCATCCATTTTCTTCATGAAAAATCAATAATACATCGGGATTTGAAGCTTCGCAACATCTTATTAGCTGGTGATGGTCATATTAAGGTTACAGATTATGGAATGTCTAAGGAAGGCATTGGACCACAAGGAAGGACAAGAACAATATGTGGGACACCAGCATATACTGCACCTGAAGTAATTGAGGGAAGAGCATATGGACCCAGCATTGACTGGTGGTCATTTGGCATCATCCTTTTCCAACTGGCAGCTGGGAAATTGCCATTCCCTAGCCGCAAAACAACCACTAGAGACGTTAGAAGTCTTATCATAGCAATTGTGAAGGAACCATTAATATTACCACCCTTCTTCTCACCGGAACTTTCACTTCTTTTGAAAGGACTTTTACAGAAGCGTCCTAGGAAAAGGCTTGGAGGGAACCCCCAGTCAGGAATTTGTGACATCGTCCTGCATCCGTTTTTCAGCAGCATTGACTGGGACAAGTTAGAAGTAAAAGCAATCCCTCCTCCACTCAGACCTTCTAGTGCAGACTTTGAGCAGCAAATTGCATCACAAGCTGACTCTATACAGTGGAAAGAAGATGAAGATTCCAGCTTGCAACATCACCAAGACCTCTTTCTGGACTTTGACTATGTCGCATAAAGAGATCAATCAGGAACAACAGACAAGACCCAGCATTTCAGCATTGACAGTGTTAAATAAAGAGCTTTTACAGTAACCCTAAACTAGACTTTTTTTTTGCTCAGGGATGGCATCAGAAAAGTTGATGTCCAGTACAAACCTAAAGCCAGGGTCCAGAGCAGGAGTAACACTCCACAGGGCCCTAGGCAAGGTACCAATTTGGGGCCCCCTCCCCCATATAGTAGCACCCCCCATACCTACCTAACCCAGGCTACCTACACAGTTTTTAGTTTACACAACAGTTTTGTGGGCCCAGGAACTCAAAGGGGTTATCCAATAACCCTTTAAGAGCCTGTGCCCACAAAACTGTAGTGTAAACTAAACACTGTATAGATAGCCAGGGTTAAGGAAGGAGTCCGGGTTATATTAATTTATGTCTGTCCACTCTCAGCCCCCTGGGCCACTGTAAAATAAAAAACCACATATCTTTGACATCAGAAGTCCTAAAGGGACCACTTCTCTAAAAAAGAAAAGTCCCATAAATGAGGCACTCATAGCAAGAGGTCAAATATATCGCAAATAGATTTTATTGGTACAAAAAAATTCACATATAAAGATGACTTATTTGAAAAACAATTAAGAACAACACAGAGGAGGTCAGAACAGTTTGAAACCTCCAAAAAAGTGTGATACCAGGTTTAAGATAGTAGACTTCCAAATACCAATAACAGTGGACTCAGTCCACTAAGAGTCAATATTATAACGACTCAAATGTCATAAATAAGTCAGCAGATGTATAGTAAGGTGACCAGATTTTTAAAATGAAATCCAGGGACATTTTTTTCCTCCAAAACCTGTTCACACTCTATCCACCTCCACACCCTGTCCACTACTGTCCACACTGTGTCCACCCTCACACCCTGTCCACGCACTTCCCACACTGTGTCCACCTTTACACCCTGTCCACACACTGCCTGCAGCCCCTGTTCACCCCTCACACACTGTACGCCCAGCAATAAAATAAGGGTTAAGTCTGGTAGTAGGTGCAATCCCCATGGTTTAGACACATTTTACAGGCGTCTCCAGACCAGGGGCCTACTGGCCCAGGGGGGGCAGTGAGAGGACAAACATAAATTAATGTATCCTGGGCAGCTCCCTCCCTAACCCAGGCTACCTACACAGTGTATAGTAATCCCATAATATCCAGCGTTCAGAGTGCTGCTGGGCCATGTTGGCCCCTTACCTTGTCTGCCACTGCCTCTGCCAACTGGGACACATCCATATCCAAAAGGGAGGAGAGGACAGGAGTTAGTTTAACTGATCCGCTGCCGTGTGACCCACTCATCCGATCCCTCCCACCCATATGTGTGCGTGTGTCAGGATCCGATAACAGGAAGAGTCCCTGACATATGCGCACTTAGTAGTAAGTGGTGCGGTCTGTGGGCATATACACTTGCACCTGAGTGGTTGGGACCTGGACCTGTGGCGATGCCCAACCATTTAAAAAAAAAAAACTGCCTGTAATGAAAGGAAACTGTCCAGTGTTTGTGATGCGGAGGAAGAGTGGAGCGGTCTCCGTCGGGCCCCCTCAAGTTGACCGGGCCCTAGGCAGACGCCTAGTGTGCCTTGCCTGTAATCTGGCTCTGCCAGGGTCCCCCTATCTCCCACAGCTGCTACTCCTCCCACTCCACCTATGCTTCGCCCCACCTGACCTCCTTCCCTGCCCTGCCTCCCACCCCTTGTTCCATCCCACACTTTTTATAAGTTGTGAGGTCCTGAGTCTCTCTTCTCACACTGCACAGTCTCTCTTCCCACTCTCTGCTCAGCCTCGTTCCATGCTGCAGAGTTTCTCTGTTCACTCTCTGTGTGCATTGCATGGGCAGTGACAGGAAGGATCTGTGGGATTAAATATGCCTTTGTGTGTCTGTTCAATATGTGCACATTGCTGGTCCAACATTTGCATATATTGACCCAGTTACGTTCATTTGCATTGAATGCACACAAAGTGTGAGAAGGAGCATTCTTATGTGGATACATAGTGAGATGTGTCACTTCCAGAAGTGAGTTTGATGCAAATGATGAAACCTCCTGTGAGCTGCTACATCCTCATAAGCCTGACACAAGTGAACTATTAAATAATCAACTGTTGAGTACAAATATCAGAGGCCGAAACTGAATTAATTAAAAACAAAGAAATAAAAAACAGAGATGTCTAGGTTAAAAACAATTTTAAACATACAGGAGGAGCAGAAACGGAGGCCACAATACTCTGCTAGAGCTAGCACTACCTTGAGCTGCGAGCACCCGACCGGTGCAGTAACGGAGACACTGTACACTGCAAGAGCTGAAGGACTAGAGCCAATAGCACCCGACCGGTGCAGTAACGGAGACACTGACACTGCAAGAGCTGAAGGACTAGAGCCAATAGCACCCGACCGGTGCAGTAACGGAGACGCTGACACTGCAAGAGCTGAGGAACTGGAGCCAATAGCACCCGACCAGTACGGTAACAGAAATACTGTACACTGCAAGAGCTGATGGAATTAGAGCCAATAGCACCCGACCGGTGCAGTAACGGAGACACTGTGTACTGCAAGAGCTGATGGACAAGAGCCAATTGCACCCAACCGGTGCGGTAACGGAAACAACTGTGCCCTGCAAGGGTTAACGGAAGGCTCAATGTAACGGAGGCAACAGTGCTCTGCAAGAGTTAATGGAAGGCTCAGTGGGCTGGAGGCCACCACACTCAGTCTGCTAAAACCAGCACCAGCTGAAGTAAGAATGCCGCCCAAGCGACACAGAGGACAGGATCAGGATCGCTGGCTGGATCTCAATGCAGGAACGTCAGACTAGCCGGATCAGGTCACGGAGCAGGAATGTCAGCCAGGCCGGGTCGAATCACGGAGCAGGCACGTCAGACAAGCCAGATCAGGTCACGGAGCAGGAACGTCAGCCAGGCCGAGTCGAATCACGGAGCAGGAACGTCAGACAAGCCGGGTCGGGTCACAGAGCAGGAACGTCAGCCAGGCCGGGTCGAACGGAACAGGAACCAGAAGGAGTAGTCAAACGGGCCGAGTCGGTACACAGGAACGCAGGAACACAGCAACACAGTAGCACTGGTACAGGAACACCACGAAAGGGCCCCTGACAGGTGCCAGAGACCCAGTATAAGAAGGCCATACTGGGCGGGCCAAACTAAGCTCAGCCAATGGGAGCGCACCACACAGAGAGTGACAGAAAAGATCAAGGGCACCGTGATACTCTTCTCCCAGTGGCGAAGTGATACTAGTACGTAGGGTATCCAGGATGCGGTTAGGCTGAATAATGGGTACCGGGACCTCGTCCCTATCGGTTTCAGGCCCAAATTGTCTAGACAGGGAATCAGCCCTAACATTCTTGGAGCCCGGCAAGTATGATACTACGAAGTTGAACTGGGATAGAAACAGTCTCTTAGCCTCTGAAAGATAGGTCAGGTTTTTGTGGTCAGTTAGGATTAGCAAAGGATTTCTGGTGCCCTCCAGTAGGTGATGCCATTCCTTCAAGGCAAGAATGATAGCCAGCAGTTCTCTGTCACCAATTTCATAATGACTTTTGGCACTAGACAACTTCTTTGAGAAAAACCCACACGGGCTGAGAGCGCCCCCTGCCACCGGGCGTTGAGATAGTACTACCCCTACCCCTATCTCAGAGGCATCGACCTCCAGCTTAAATGGAAGGGATGGGTTGGGGTGGGACAGTACAGGAGCAGATGCGAAAGCAGATTTCAGTGTCTCAAAGGCATGCTCGGCTGCCTCAGACTATTGGGAAGGATTAGCACTCTTGTGCGTGAGGTCAGACAGTGGCTTCACAATAGTGGAGAAATTCTGAATAAACTTTCTGTAATAATTGGCGAACCCCAAAAAGCGCTGGATCTCCTTTAACCCTTTGGGCCGTGGCCATTGTAATACAGCTGCGAGTTTCTCCTGATCCATAGCGATATCCTCCTTAGCGATCACGAAACCCAAAAAAGGCACTTTGGGCCTGTGAAACTCGCACTTTTCCATTTTACAGAATAGTTTATTTTTGCGCAAGCAGAGCAGCACCTCGGACACATCCTTGATGTGTTGGGACATATTAGCCGAGTGTACAAGTATATCATCAAAGTAGACTACCACACAGGACTGTAGCATATCAAGGAGGATATTGTTAATAAATTCTTGAAACACCGCAGGTGCGTTACAGAAACCAAATGGCATAACTAGATATTCATAATGCCCGGATCTGGTATTAAATGCCGTTTTCCTCTCGTTCCCAGCTTTTATCCTGATCAGGTTATAGGCCGCATGTAGATCTAATTTCGTAAAAATCGAAGAACCTTTTAACCTGTCAAACAGTTCGGTGATGAGTGGTATGGGGTAAGCATTTTTGTGCATTAATTTATTTAGACCACGATAATCAATGCACGGTCTTAACTCGCCACTCTTCTTTTTAACAAAGAAGAACCCAGAACCAGCAGGCGAGGTAGACTTCCTAATGATCCCTCTCTTTAGGGCATCCTCAATGTATTCCTCCATAGCACGATTCTCCTCGCACGACAGTGGGTACGTGCGTCCCCTAGGAGGCACCACCCCCGAGGGCAAATCAATCCCACAATCATAAGCCCTGTGCTGGGGCAAGGTGCCAGCCTCTCCCTTACTAAAAACGTCACTGAATTGGTGGTATTCGGCTGGCAAGGAGGGAGAGGCACACAGGATTTTGACAGGATGTGACACGCAATGCTTCATGCAATACTGAGACCAGGAAGTAATCTCACAACTCTGCCAATCAAACTGGGGGTTATGCAGATGCAACCAAGGGAACCCCAGAATGACCGCATGGTGAGGGGAATGAATTATCTGAAACTGTTGTTCCTCTCTGTGGAGGGCCCCAATTGTCATAGGCAGAGAAATGGTTTCCATCGTAAACTGAGCTGGTTCTAATGGTTTGCCATCAATGGCCTCAATGGCTAAGGGCGATTCCCTTTTAACTAGCGAAATTTTATGTAGCGCAGCAAAGGAACTATCCATGAAATAACCGGCCGCGCCGGAATCAATCAGAGCCAGGACCTCCACCGAGTGTTCTGCCCAAAAAAATACCACCTGGATCGTGGGTTTATGCATGATTGGATCTAGGGACTGCTGAACATCACCTAGGGCCTGTCCCCCAAGGTACCCTAGGTGCGTTCGTTTCCCGGACGTATGGGGCAGGTACGTAACATATGCCCAGCTTTACCACAGTACAAACATAACCCCTGCCTCCTGCGGTGTGCCCGTTCCTCCCTGGTTAATCTGGTAAATCCTAGTTGCATAGGTTCACAGGATTCTTGTTTAAGATCTAGAGATTTAGGCAAAGACGGAGGGGTGGGTGGGCTCAAAAGACTGCTATGCCCGCTGCTTCTAGGCCGTAGCCTACGGTCTTTAGCCACAAGTCTCTCATGGATCAGAGAGTCAATCAGAATAGAATAGTCAATATATTCGTCCAAATCATTAGGCAATTCTCTCGATGCGGTCTCATCTTTGATATGGTCAGCCAGACCTTGGGCAAATGCTGCCACCAAAGCTTCATTATTCCAACCTACCTCTGCTGCTAATGTACGAAATTCTATGGCGTTGTTGCCCACCGTACGATTGCCCTGTTGTATCTCCATCAATCGTTTAGCAGCAGAGGTGGCTCTACCAGGAACTTCAAATACTGTCCGAAATGTTTGCACAAATTCCCTGAAATTCCTGGTGCAAGGTTTAGCATTCTCCCATAAGGGATTGGCATGCCAGGGCTCTGCCAGTCAGTAAAGATATCATAAACCCGACCTTACTATGGTCATTGGGAAAGGCATGAGGGGTTAACTCCAAAAATATCTCTAGTTGGTTAATAAGCCCTCTGCATAGGTTGGGTTCACCATCGTATCTGAGTGGCAGCGGAGCATAAGCAGTTAACCCTTTGACTGAGGCAACAGAAGTCACGGGCTGACTCTCCGGTGTCGAGGCTGGGGAGACCACCGGATTTGAAACAGGCTTATCAAGGTGCACCGTACGCTCAAGAATAGTTTGTATGGCCAATGCCAATTGGTCCAAGCGCTGCTCATGTACATCCATCCTCCAGTGGATGTTCTGTGTATTACCTTCACCTTTATTGTCTGAGGTCATGGCCCTTTCGTACTGTAACGGTTTGTTTGACTCACAGACACAGTGGTTAGGATAAAAACACAGTTTTATTGAATTAAACAATACAGTAAGAACCCTCACAGGTTCTGTATTATACAAACAGTATAGTACAGACACACGACAGGTAGATTATTCAATGCCCACACAGGTCCAGCATAATATGAAGGTACAGACAGTATATACTGACACAGGTCAGGCAAGAGAAGTAGATTCCCAGGACTCCGGTACTGCAGGAGTTAAAGTTCATCAATGATAGTAAACAGTCCCGTGTGAAGGTACTGGAATGATGCTTTAACAAATCAAGGTCAGCAAACATACGTGAACTGCCAGAGCTCAACTGAGTTAGAATGAGCACTGCCAGAGCAATAACGGAGGCAACCACTGACAACCGGAGTAGCAGTAACGGAGGTCAAGCCAATGGCACTTTTCCGGAGCAATCACGAAGGCACACACATGCAACAGGTATGACAGTAACAGAGGACTAGGCCAGAGGCGATCAGCCGGAGCAGTAACTGAGACAACACTGGCAACCATGCAGGAGCGTTAGCGGAGGAAAAGCCAATGGCACTTTACCGGAGCAATCACGAAGGCACACACATGCAACAGGTATGACAGTAACAGAGGACTAGGCCAGAGGTGCTCTGCCGGAGCAGTAACTGAGACAACACTGGCAACCATGCAGGAGATTTAGCGGAGGAAAAGCCAATGGCACTTTACCGGAGCAATCACAGAGGCACACACTTGCAACCGGTATGACAGTAATGGAGGACTAGGCCAGAGGTGCTCTGCCAGAGCAGTAACTGAGACAACACTGGCAACCTGCAGGAGCAGTAGCGGAGGACAAGACAATAGCACTTGACCGGAGCAATCACGGAGGCACACACTTGCAACCGGTATGACAGTGACGGAGAACTAGGCCAGAGGCGCTCTGCCGGAGCAGTAACTGAGACAACACTGGCAACCTGCAGGAGCAGTAGTGGAGGACAAGCCAATGGTAGCCGGATTATCTGAGGATAAGAATGTCGCCGAGGCGACAAGGACAGAGAAAGCAGGAACATCGATCAAGAAGGGTCGGTGCACAGGAACGTCAGCCAGGCTGGGTCAGAACACAGGAACAGGAACGTCAGCCAGTCCGGTCGATACACAGGAACAGGAACGTCAGTCATGCCAGGTCGGTACACAGGAGCAGACACTGAAGAGAAGTCAGGCAATCCGGGTCGGTACACAGGAGCAGGAACTGAAGAGTAGTCAGGCAGGCCAAGTCGGTACACTGAGAACACTGAGCAGCTAGTAGCACTGGTACAGGAACACCACGAAAGGGCACCGTGCAGGTGCAGGAGCCCAGTATATAAAGGCCATACTGGGCGGGCTCAACACAGGGCAACCAATGAGAGCATTACACAGGATAACTGACAGAAAAACAAAAACAAGGGAGCACGGGCACCGTAATACTTATGGTGGTCATGTGCTATCCTGAAACCATTCTGGGCCAGTATACTTCATGAACTTGCTTTTATCCTTCATATCGAAATACCGAACACCCCTGACGCTTTTCTTTTCTTACATTTACCATCTTTCCACTCCCTGCCTTTGCACAAAATCCAACTATTTGTCTTTCTAGCGAATGCTGCTCAACGCCTCATCCCCCTACACTGGAAGTCCTCAACCCCCTCTGTTATCGAGGAATGGAGAGGCAGGATAGATGAAATATGCTCTTTAGAGCATACACATGCCTCCCTTACTTCTTGTACTAACACATTTCTCCAGGTCTGGGATCCTTGGCTCTCTTATCGTAAGATGATTCCCTGAATGGCCTCCTATCCCTGAGTTGCCACTGTCTTTCTGCACTGATCCATATTATAGTAGAGGCTTGCTCTACTATTGTCAGGTTGAGGCTTTTTATACTCATGCCCCAGGTCTTTGATTGCCTTCCTCCCGGATCTCCGTTAACCTGTTCCACGGTTGATTTTGGTGGGCATTCATGATCATACCCAGCGCCCTCTCCTTTGGTTCTGGTCTTGCTGATTCACCCTTATAGGCACTCTTTCCTATTCTCTTACTTTTCTTCCTTTGTCTCTTTCCCTCTATTCCTTTTTTGACATTTAATGCCATTATAGAATGACTCTTTCTACGGATTGTCTGCATGTTATAATATATTATTTACGTAATGATTTTATAAGCTCATGTTCCACTCATGATTTTTGTTTATTCACCCTGTATACAATTGTGAATTGCATTTTTCATTGCTTATTTTGTACTACTTACGGTTTATTTCAATAAACTATATTACACAAAAAAAAATACCGTTACAGAGATTGCACCCTTATGTATCAAACCAAGCTAGAGCAATTCTGGGGCTAACCATCAGCTTGTTTTAAAATTAACTCTTACCCTCAACAAGAAAATCATAAAAAAGTTTACTGCTCCTTTAAGCCACTTGAATGCTAGAGTTGACCAAAGCATTACTTCTCTATTTCTGGTTTTCATAATCCCTATTTAATTCAGTGGGTATCCTCAGAATATTTATTTGGTCCATTTTTTTTTCACCGGAACTATACCACGTTCCGTTAGTACATCAATCTTATATCCATCTGCATGCATGGTTTGCAGCTATACAGTTCACTTAATGATTTTAGTATAGAGTGCGAAAGTTTAATTTCTATAAATTATTATTTCCAGTGATTCTCATTAAAAGAGAAGTATCATCTTAAAGTGGAAGTACACCCTAGAAATAAGTGGCTTATGTTTTTTAATAAATTCCAAAGAAAGGAGAAATGTTTATCAACTGGGGAGAGGTCTTTATCAGAGGAACAGGCAGTCACAGACAACACTGAACCTCTGACATCTAGGTAAGTGATTCAAATGGAAAACACAAGGGGATCTCTGATTTTACAACAGAATGATGGGGGAAGAAGGCTTGTATTTTAAAAGCAACTGGATGGTGGGTGGACAGGAAAGCCACAGTTTTCGCTTTACAACGGGGGGAGGGAGATTTAGAGGCATGCATGGATGTGTTCTTACCTATGTTCTCTTGTAAGTTGGTGGATTTTAACATGCGATGCGGATTTACACTAGATAGATAGATAGATAGATAGATAGATAGATAGATAGATAGATAGAGAGAGAGAGATAGAGATAGATAGATAGATAGATAGATAGATAGATAGATAGATAGATAGATAGATATGTAGGGATTTCCCTTCCAAGTACAACAAGAATACCAGCAGCATAAGTACCCTAGTTTTGCTTTGGAAAGAAAAGCCGCACAAAAGGTGTTACCATATTGAAAAGGTTACAACTGTGCAACCCCTTGGACACTAGCAAGGTCTTCAATGTGTTGCAAGAAATGCACTGGAGACCTCTAGGACACAAGGGTTTATAAAATGCACGGAGCATAACAGGAACATAAGAGGAGCAGACAAGGAGCAGACAAGGTTCAAAATGAACATTAGTGACTTTAAGCTAGACAAGCACTAACATCTCTATTGTGCAATAATTTTCTGAAATGGGTTCTCTATTTGTAACCTTGCAGTGACCTTGCATTTTCTTCTAGATATTGCTAATAATAGCTTATCTGTTCTTTCTTACTGGAGTAACATGATATTTTATAACCAGAATAAATGTGTAGGCCCCTTCAGATCCATTATTTTTCTCCAACCTGCATTAAAATCATGACCTGGCCCAAGTGATCTTTTGAAGGAATCACACACTCTAGTCTGATGTACTAAAGTAAATTGGTGCAAATCAGAGAGAAAAAAATAAATATCCAAGTTGATTTAAATGGGGTGGTTTTAATACTGGAATGCTACAGGTGGTCTCTAAAGTATTACATCATATTTAAAATATTTTTGGGGCAGTTTTTGTGTTCTCTCTACCATTCCTTTAAATTAAAAGGAATTGTATTTGTCGTCTATGATGCACACTGATTAAATCATATAGGTTGAATGCCTCACCACATTTTTTTGATTTTTTAAAGGGATATTAATGTCCCAAAAAAACAATAATCTAAATGGTAGATGGAATTAAAAAAGACTTAATGCGCTACTTCCTATCTCTCACACCTTTATGGTTTGAGAGATATATGAAAATAAAGGTCTCTGCTCCCTCCCCTTTCTCATGCGCCAGCTGTATAGCTTACGGCATGAGATCCTGCTTCCGGGATCACAGGGCAGCTCTTCAGGAGAACTGTCATTGAGATATTTAACTATAAGTACTTCATCGGTATGGTCTACAACGTGTGCCTGGTCTGCAAACCAAGCACACGTAGAAGAAAGATTTATTTTTTATTAACGCGATTGCGGCTGTCCCAGTCACCGCTTTTGTCAAGGGGTCTCCATCTCCATCCCGTTACGCGCTAATTTTTTATTTATTTATTTTTTTTTTTATTAACTGTTCCCGGAATCACAGTCAACACCCCACTCCCACAAAAAAAAAAAAAATCCCCGTTCAACTGATTTTTTTCCCTCAGACTCCACCAACAAAGGCACCCTTAGACCCATTTTATCCCTTTGAGTGCCAGAGGGTATTCAATACATTGCTCTACAATTCATTGAGTACCCTTCTGTAAATCAAAGGGTTACAAAATTTGGAATGCTTTGTGTGTAAATTCAGTATTCCCACTGATTTCAATGCAATGACCTAGGCAAAAACAAGTGTAAAAATGGCATTTTTCTACTATGCTGGAAGTGCCATATTTCACTAATTTTTGTTTGAGATGAAAATTTTTGCCCATCCTTACTAGTGAGCTAAAAGAGACTGCAATATGGTAGTCTGCCACTCACAAGTATCCTATAAATAAGGAAACATTCCCTTCTTGTCTTTTATATGTAAGATGAATATACTTTTAAAATATTGAAGATCCATGTATTGTAATCTGACTAACATGAGTTGTTTGGGGAAAAACTAAAAACAATACTTATAGGGATAGTAATAGATGAATAAAAATGCCACTCTGATTGATCCTCCTATAATGTTGGTCATGTAGCTCTGCATTTCAATATTTGAAATTTTGTAGTTCAAGAGTAATTCATTTCAAAAACGATCCCCCCTCCCTCCCTTTTTATCTACCATAGCCGCCACCCCTCAAGTGTGGAATACGGTCCTGGAACCAGACAGAGCACAGCAAGGGATAATCTTCAGCCACTGAGTATAATGAAAACCCTGCTCCCCTTGACAAAGGAGGGCAGGATTTTCCTTATGCTCAATGAAGATTGTCCCTCTCTGTGTTCCATCTGACCAGCTCAAAGAGGCAGAATGACACTGGTGAAAGAGGAGGGATGGGGATCCTTTGGAACTGAATTACTCGAACTACAAAATGTAAAATATTGAAATACAGGGCTACATTTCCAAAGTTATAGAAGGATCAATCAGAGCTGCATTTTTATTCCTCTATTACTATCCCTTTAAAGAATTATATACCCTTCTTTAAAAAGTCAGTCTTAAAGTTCCGTAATTATGAAATAGTAACTGCATCAATATTCATGTTTTCATACAGTTTTAAATACTATATAGTAGGAACAATTTGAAGTTTTAGCAATATTCATAATTGCAAACCTAGAAAAAAGAAATGAATGCCCAACAGACTTAATAATGACCAAAGTAACAGATGATATTTTGTATGTATATTATATGAATATAATATAAAATAAAATATACAGATACTTTAATATTTGGAAGAGAACTATCTGATCCCTAAATAATAAAACATTCTTTAGACTTTCTCAAATGAATTACTCTTCCTATCCAACATGAAATAAGTATGATATATTTAACTTACAGTGACACACCTGTCTATCCTATATAATAATTCACTAATGTAGGTTTGTCAGAAGCTGTCATGCACAGTACAGGCGGCTTTGCACACTGCAGTCATGCTCAGTACAGACTGCCCACGCCACGGCTGATAACGGAGCGTGGCTCCGAATTCAAACCGCAGTCCTCTCTGCGCACCAAAGCTACAGGCTGAATTCGGAGCGTCCCACTCCGTTATCAGCCACGACACGGCAGTCTGTACTGAGCATGACTGCACTGCGGCCGTTGTTGCCTGACACTGTGGCCCGTGTACACAGGCTGTTCAACTAGTAGAGAATAATTCACTTCTAAGTCGTCTCAAACTTTCAAACCTCTGTATGTTTTAAAGTAAACAGATAATTAACAGGTGCTATGGAAGAAGAGTCAAATACCAAGTTAGAAGATATTTTTGACTGTAGAACTTGCCAAACTGCAATGACCTTGCTTTGTGCAATGCCCTGCGCGTCTTGGCAGTACCTGCCACTAGCAGGCACTTCATCCTCTAATCTTATTGGACGTTACTGGATAAGGATAAGCTTGCATTTTTTTTTCTAGGAGATCTAGGAGTGAAACTACGTTTTGTGAAAATAAAACATAGAACACTGATTTAGTGTGGAATTGTAAAAATGTTATTGGACACAAGATGCAAGTTTTTGATTTTGTCATAAGTAAAAACAAATTCTGATATGGCATTTAACCCTTTCTTGCCAGAGTAGTATAAAGCAAAACACATTACTGAGCAAAGTGTTGCTCACACATCTGGCACTCACAGGGCTAATCTTGTGACAGAACAAGGACAAAAATAATTTGTGGAAGGAACTTATTATAATTTTGTCATTAAAAAGAAACTAATGGAATTATATTTCTTTAACTAGTATTAAATTACAAGAACCCTTATGTATGTATGCATATATTTATTTAATAGTTTTAAAGCCCATGTACACGGGCCAACAGTGGAGGAGCTGCAGTCATGAGCAGTACTGACTGCCCACACACACCGCGACTGATGCGGAGCTCCCCGCATCAGCCGCAGCGTCGGCAGTCTGTACTGAGCATGACTGCAGCACGCGTAGCCATCTCTACTGCTCATGATAGCTTCTGACACACATCCTTAGCTAATTATAATAAGAGCTTACAGTCTAAATGGGTAATAGGAGACAGACAACAAGGTATGAAGGTGGCAAGTGCTGTGAGTTTGCCAAAAGGTAGTGCATGGTTCTAGTGCTCCAGAAGATAAGATTTCAGGGTAGACAAAGACAGAGTGGGGATTGTTCTAAACAGTGGGGAGAGGAGTTTGGAGTTCCATAGGTAGGGAGCAAAAGTGAGAAAGGTTTCAGCCGGGAGAGGTCAGATGGTGTTGATGGTGAAACAAGAAGGGTGTTGTGTGCTGAACGAAGGAGGTGGCCAGGAACATATGAGGAGATGAGGGAAGAGATGTATGGAGGGGTAGCAGTGCAGAGAGCATTAAAGGTGAGAAAAAGGACTGTGTAAAAGATGTGTTGCTGAATATGGAGCCATGTCCAATGTCTAAGAATGATGTGAGCAGGTTCATATTTTGGGGAGAGTGTGGTGATTTGTGCAGCTGAGCTTAAAACAGATTGCATAGGAGAAAGATGGGTAGCAGGGAGGCCAGTTAGTAGGACATTGCAATAGTCTAAGCAGGACAGCACGAGGGCATGTACAAGAGTTTTAGTAGTTTTTTGGAAGAGGAACAGATGGCTTTAGCAATGTTGTGGAGAAAGAAGCAAGATATTCTAGCCACTAAGTTATGGAAAGGGAGGAGAGAAGGAAAGGGAGGAACTGAACATGGCCACTAAGCAGCATGCTGAGCTAACTGGATCAATGTCAATTCCATCAGCTGGTGAAGCTAGGTGTTGGGCAAGGTCTTGAAGGGAAAATGATAAGTTCAGTTTTGAACATGTTTATCTTCAACTGACAATGGACCAACCAGGTGGATATGGCCTTATCCAAGTGGTTAAATACAGCCTTACAGAATAGTACTTTTGTGTTCATAACCATTTCAATTTGAACAAGAGATGTTTGACAATTTTAGCTTTATTTCAGTTTGTCTACTATTCTTACATATCTCATTCTTGTAGTTACTTCTCTAATGGTTTCCTCTTACTATATTGAGGCAGATAAAATTATATATCTTGAGGGTTTTCATCCTTTAAGTACCAGACAGGTATGCAATACATTGCATTGGGGGCGATGCACTAAATATCAATAAAGGTCCAATCAGTTGGTATGGTGGTGAACTGGACCCAAATCCATCGCAAAGTACGCATTAAGGTTTCTTCACCAGCTCATCCCTGAAATTGCACCTCAGATACACTGACATTCCTATGGTTTCTTTATGCCTTGCCAAATTTACAGTCTCCTTCATCTGTGACTCATTTGCATATTGAAATTTGGCTTAAATATCCATTCTCGTATTCCTGAGGATACGTTTATGTTAATACTGCTATTCATCACATGAGGTAAGCCCTGATAGCTAGTAATGCTGTCAGAGCTCATAGAAACAAATTGCCTCCTTATGTGGGTGAACTGGGGATCTTGCCATAGCCACTAATTAGCTGACGGATGAAAATAATGTGGAGCTAGCTATCAGCTGATCGATATAAATCATGCAGCTCACATTACAGTACGGTTTAATATGTATAATATAGGTGTGCATGTCTCACACTACACAACAGCACAACAAGTTAATCAATCAGAGTTTACATGAAACAGCGGACATTCAGCTCTGTATTGTTTGTATCGATCAGCTGATCAGTGGATAGTGGGGAGGTGCCTGCACTGTGTATTGAGAAGTAGAAGTATTGTCCTTTAAGGAAGATCTAATGTTTTTCCAGCCTTATCATCTGTAACCCATCTGCAGCTATACAGACATCATATGCTAATTATCAAAGTTTCTTCCCTTCACTTGCATACTTAATTAAAGTCTTATTTTCTGTTTTTTAGCAAAGAAAACTTCTTCTTGTCCTCCTATTGCTATAGACAGTGTTACATAATTGAGAATGAGATGATTAAGTACCCAGACACATTGTATAGGAAGAATAAAAGACTTATAATTGGATCATCTTACACATGTAAAATTATACTGCCCTACGAATGCCAAATGTAATGGCTATTAGAGGTGATAATGGCAAGACACATGGAAGGATATGCACAAAAGTGAGAAAAAAGGTGTCCAGTTACTATGTTATACTATGGAACCAATGCAATAGGTCAATCCTAAATAAACACTAACAGCACCAGGGATGGATGCAAAAGGTTGCAATAAAGAGGTGATAAGTTCTCCAGTTTGATAAACTGCCCAATCACTGCTATTCTATGGAGCCTATACACTAAGACTTCTAAAGCTGGAGAGAGATTAGTGTATAGACTTCTGACAACAACACAGGAATTGGAGAATTTATCATACTGGGGATGTCACCTCCTATTTAACATACAATACCTTAATGCAAAGAGTGTGAGCTAATCATGAGTGAGCCTCTGTTTGACTCACTTGTACTCATGAGGGGAAACCTTTAAATCCTGATTTGCTGGTAAACTTGAAGTTACACTAACATTTGTAACATCTCTCAAAATGGAAGGAGTGGTTCCATAGAATTAAATAGGAATTTCAGAAATTTCCATCAGCTTTGTAAATCAAATCCCTACAGTTCTCACTAACTCAAGCAGTTAAAAAAAATGGTTTGATCGGATCCACAGAGCCAAATCTGAGTACTCTAAACACTGATCTAGACCCTGATTGGTCAACTCATATCACATGTGCCTATGACATTAGCAAACTAGGTGCAGCACACAGTACTTTCAGAATGCCACTTTGGATGAGGGCGTTTGCAGCACACGACAAGTGTGATATTTCATAAGAGTATATTCTAGCATCAGTATTCCTTTTTATTTCTAACCTACTTTATGTAGTATATTTACATCACATTAAAATAAAGTGAAGGTTTGAAAGTATTTATGCATTTATTCAAATTGTAAAAATTGTATCAATACAAAGGTCTACTTTCATCCACATAACTGAATTGGTCAGATTTTAGTCACGGCGGGTGCAAGGATTTTTGTATACACAGGTGAAGTGGCATTTTGATGCCCCCCCCGACCTTGCCACATTCCCCTGCCCCCGCCCACATATTCACCTCCACACTCTCCCCACCTCCACATTGCCCCTTCCACAATGCTCCCTTCATCTCCACAATGCCTCTCCACAGTGCCCCTTCCACAATGCTCCCTTCACCTCCACTTTGCCCCTTCCACAATGCTCCCTTCATCTCCACAATGCCCCTTCCACAATGCTCCCTTCTATCTCCACAATGCCCTTTCCACAATGCCCCCTTTTATCTCTACAAAGCCCCCTTATCTCCACAATGCCCCTTCATCTCCACAATGCCCATTCCATAATGCCCATTCATCCCCACATTGACCCTTCCATAATGCCCCTTCATCTCCACATTGCCCCTTCCACAATGCTCCCTTCATCTCCACATTGCCCCTTCCACAATGCCCCCTTACCTCCCCCTCATCTCCACATTGCCCCTTCATTCCCCTTCCACAATGCCCCCTTATCTCTACAATGCCCCTTCATCCCCTACCTTGAGTCCCTGGTGGTCTAGCAGCGTGCCATAACTTAGAGCTCTGTGCCTCCTTCAGCACAGAGCTGAACCTAACCTCCCGCGTGCTGCATTCAGTAATACAGAGAGCTGGGAGATGATGTCATCTCCCAGGGCTCTGCATTACTACAGAGCCTGGGTCACATAGATGCCGTGAGGGAGCGCTTGGCAGTGTAAATCAGCGCTCCCTTGCGGCAGATCTATATATTTAAAAAAAAAAAAAAAAATCCCAGCTTCCCCCGTTTCGGCACTCCTCCATTGCGGCGCCCTAAGGCAGCTGCCTGTCCTGCCTTAATGGTAGCGCCGGCCCTGATTTTAGTTGTAAGAGTCCCCACTTGCCTTTGTATGAACCCCTTGGATGGTAGAATGGTCTTGAGAGTATTACGAAGCAATGTGTTGGAGAACTTACTATTGTTGGCTGGAAGTGGTGGGGAGGGGTCAAACAACCTCCTGCTGATCCATAATGCAACAGCTTAGAACAGGAATGGGCAACTTGCAGTACTCCAGCTGTTGTTGGCCTACAGCTCCATTCATCCTCCATCGGCCAACTGCTGGCTAAGGAAACCTCTCTGGAAACCTCTCTAGCATTCAACGGGTTAACCCTTTGAGTGTCAGAGGGGTACACAACGCATTGCAAAGCAATTAGTTGCATTCCCCTCTGGCATTTAAAGGGTTAAAAAGCCCTATTTAACACAACAAGACTTTTGGAAATGTTTATATTTCTCCCCTATGGCGCAGCTGCATTTCTCCCATTTCTTGTGTAATACCCTTCATTTCAAAGCAGACAACTGAAACATGAAACTAAACGTGTTGCTAATGCTACAGCAGACTTCTCCCACTATCTCTACAAACTAGTGCCAATGGATCTGACTTTAAAAGAAAAATAATAACAGTGCTTTTAAGAGGTCAAGATTAACGATATGATCCCTTGTGGAATGCATAGGTTAAATTCATTAATTTTTGTTGTTATCTGTAATCTGATTTGGCTTCAGTCTGCAATCTTCACATTTAACTTTGTGTTGATCTGAAAATCCAGTATTTTTCCATACAAGCAAACTGAACAAAAAATATACATATATAAAAAAAAATTTGAATATTCAAGTTGTTTTTTTTTCTATTTAAGAGATTGAAATTCAAATGTAAATTGCTGGAGTTTTAAAATAAAATGGAGATTGTGCATAAATGGGTATATAGAGTATAAGTGTTTGACTCACTTGTACTCATGAAGGGAAACCTTTAAGGGGATAGTAATTAGAGATGCACCGATACCAATTTTTTAGGACCGAGTACGAGTACCGATACTTTTTTCATGTACTCACCGATAGCAATTACCGATACTTTTTTTTTGCGATCATTTGCCAGTTTTCCAAGTACCTAAAGCGTATATATATATATATATATACACACACTTTAGGTACTTGGAAAACTGGCAAATGACCACAAAAAATATAAGTATCGGTGAGTACTTGAAATACATGTACACACACACACATACATACACACACCACCTCTTGACTCTCCCCTTTTGCCTCTCTCTCTCCCTCTTGAGCCCCCTCCTTTTGCTTCATTCTCCCCCTCCTGATTCCCACCTTTTGCCTTGGCTTTTTCTCTCCCTTTTGATCCCCCTTTGTCCCTCTCCTTTACTCTTGATCCCACTCTTTGCCTCTTTCTCTCTCTCCTGATCCCCCCTCCTTTTTGCCTCTTCTTGGTCCCCCTCCTTTTGTCTCCTGATCTTTCCTCCTTTTGCCTTTATTTTTTTTCTTTTTCTTAGTCCCTTTCACCTATTTTTCTCCCTCTTGACCCCCCCTCTGTCTCTTTTGTAGGCATTAAAAACATGAAGAACAATATAAGTCTTATCTCTCAAACCTTTATGTTTTGAGAGATATTCACAAGCAAAGTTTCCCCCTCCCGCCCCTTTTACCTAGTGTAAGCCATCTCTTCTCAGATGTGGAATCCAGTCCATAGACAAGACAGATAACAGCAGGGGACAATCTTCTTCCTATCAGAACAATGAAAGCCCTGCCCCCCTTGACAAGCTTTTCAGCTTTTTCCCTTATCTTAATTGAAGATTGTCCCTCTCTGCAGTCTACCTGGGCACCTCCCTTCTGCTCTGGCTGAGCAGTGTTACATCAGTAAAAGGGACGGGAGGGGGACACTTTGTCATTGAATTACTCTTGAACTACAACTCTGACAGTATTGAAAGAACACTCTCCAAAGTCCAAATACTATGATGATTAATTAGAGCTGCTTTTATTATGAAACATTACTATCCCTTTAAATCCTGACTTGCTGGTGACCTTGAAGACAAAGTTACACTACCATTTGTAACATCTCTCAAAATGGAAGGAGTGGTTTCATAGACTTAAACAGGAATTGGAGACATTTCCATCATCTTTGTAAATCAAATCCCTAGAGTTCTCACTGACTCAAGCAGTTACAAAAAAAATGGTTCGATCGCATCCACTGAGCCAAATCTGAGTACGTTAAACACTGATCTAGACCCTGATTGGACAAGTCATATCACATGTGCCTATGACATTAGCAAACTAGGTGCAGCACACAGTACAATTTCAGAATGCCATTTTGAATGAGGGCGTTTGCAGCACACGACAAGTGTGATTTTTCAAAACAGTATATTCTAGCATTAGTATTCCTTTTTATTCCTGACCTAATTTATGTACTATACTTACATCACAGTAAAATAAAATGAAGGTTTGAAAGTATTAATGCATTTATTCTAATTTTAAAAATTGTATCAATACAAAGGTCTACTTTCATCCACATAACTGAATTGGTCAGATCTTAGTTGTAAGAGTCCCCACTTGTCTTTGTATGAACCCCTTGGATGGTAGAAAGGTCTTCAGAGTATTATGAAGCAATGTGTTGGAGACCTTACTATTTTTGGCTAGAGTTTTAAAATAAAAAGGATGTTGTGCATAAACGAGTATACTGTACTCCTGTGTACAAAACAGTAAACACTAGGTTAACCCTCTGAATAACAGACAAAAAAACAAAAAATAAAACCCTCTGAATACTAGAAGTATGCCCATTGCATTGATTTACATTGTGATGGGCACCACATCTTACACTCAGAGGCCTCATTAGGACTTGGTTTAATCCCTTGAGTGCCAGAAAGGTACATAAAGCATTGCTCTGCAATGCTTTGCGTACCCTCTGTCACTCAAGGGATTAAAGTGCTCTGTAGTTTAATTCATTAATTTATCTAAATCTGTCTAGACTCTACAAGGAAAACACAACTGAATTGCCATGTTAAAAATGGTATGCTTTACAGTATTAAAATAAATGGCCAGTGTTTATATATGTATTTTAAATATAATTTTTACCTATAATTAATTTCAAAAATATATTTTTCGAAAAGGCTCAGTCTAGGAAAATACTAGGACTATAAGAATCATAATAAAAATTGTTTGTTTTAAATGGCACTAGACAAGGATGCCCATTGTCACCTCTTCTTTTTATTCTCACAATGGAGGCACTGGCTCAACATATTCGCCATAATCTTAAGATCGCGGGAATCTCAATACCTTCCTCTCCTAATCCCGTTAAACTTTCCATGTTTGCGGTGATGAGTGTTTTTTTACACTAGAGGACAACAGCAGTCTTGGCCTTTTTATATGCCTTTGTTCATCCATATTTTTCCTTTAATTCATCTTTTTATTCATTTAGTACACCCCCACACATTATATACCTTATATATCTTTTTTTTTTTTTTTAAGCATAAGTAGGGCCTCTTTGATACCACATTTATATATATAACCCACCATTTAATTTAATAATATTAAAAAATATTAACCCTTCGAGTGGCAGAGGGGTACATAATGCATTGCAAAGCAATGTGTTGTGTACCTCTCTGGCACTCAAAAGGTTATAAACACAAACATTTTTATAGGTATTCCTTTAATAATAGGCGCTACATTGAATAATTTTTAACACGGACTGGATAAAAGGTATAAATGTTCTTTCGTTCATACCTCCAAAGTGTCCTTTTTTAGTGGGGTACTGTCCCTCCAAGATGAAAATCCAAATGTCCCTCTTACCCTCTCTGGTGTCTCTCTTTTAGGATATCAGACTGTGTGGTGTGTATAAACATGTATCGCAAAGCTCCACAGCAATAAAACTCACATTACTGTTTGTTTAAACGTCAGTATATGTTTTTATAAATTGCTCTGTGTAAGTAAAACGCTTTGGTTTTGGAATAAATAATTTAGTCAGTACCACAAAGGGGTGGTAATAGGTCATCAAGTAATCAAATTTTCACCCCTACTAGTCCTTCCGCAACACCAAATCTTAAAATTACAGTGCTCCCTTCTTTGGCCATTTGATATGCAGGGACCTTTGTTTTCCTCCTCACAGTCAAAGTGAGGAAAAGAGGGACAGAGAACATTTACAAAGGAAATGTTTATTTACACTTCCTTTGTCATGTGGCTTCATCAGCACATGTGATCACTGTAGCAGTAATCATGTGTAGAGCCACTGGAGAAGGGCTGAAATAACAGCCCTGGTCCAGGTCACACATCACTAAGAGGTTAAGAGACTTCTGCAGGCAGAGATTCCCTTTCATGTGGAGACAGGGCTGTATTTACATCTCAGGAGCCTGTGGGCAAAGAAATTTGAAGCGCCCCCCCCCCAGTGGGCCATCTGCACTGGATACCTCCACAATGCTCCTAATCTCCACGTTGCCCCCCCATCATCTCCATATTGCCCTCACATTGCCCCCCTATCATCGCCACAATGCCCTCACATTGCCCCCCCCATCAGCTCCATATTGCCCTCACAATGCCCCCCATCAGCTCCATATTGCCCCATCAGGTCCACGTTGCCCCACTTCAGCTCCATATTGCCCTCATAATGCCCCCCATCAGCTCCATATTGACCCCATCAGCTCCACATTGCCCTCACAATGCCCCCCATCAGCTCCATATTGCCCTCACATTGCCCCCCACCCCATCAGCTCCAACTTGCCCCCACCATCTCCACATTGCCCTCCATCAGCTCCAACTTGCCCCCCATTGGCGCCACATTGCCCCCCATTAGCTCCACATTGCCCTCTATCGGCTCCAACTTGCCCCCCATTAGCTCCACACTGCCCTCACATTGCCTCCCCCCATTGTCCGTTTCCTACCTCCGTGGTAGGAGATCTGTATGTGCCTCCTTTGGCACAGTCTTGCACCTGATGGAGCTCCCGCTCAGTCTCCTATTCAGGAATGCAGAGCGCTGGGAGATGAGGTCATCTCCCAGCGCTCTGCATTCCTAAAGAGGTGACAAGGGAGCTCCATCAGGTACAAAAGTGTGGGGGGGCAATGTGATTGGGTGCCACCGGCGCAGCCAGCGAGGCGGCTACTTTTTTTAAAGAATATTTAAAAAAACAAAAAAATCCAAATGGCAGGCGCCCCTCATTGGCGTGCGCCTGTAGGCAGGTGCCTACTTTGCCTAATGGCAAATCCGGCCCTGTGTGGAGAAGCTCATCTCAGGAACGGTGCATTGGTTAGGTCAACTTACTGAAAAAGCAAGCTGATTGGCTACAGTACCTTTCAAATTGGAGCTACCAGTTCTCATGATAGCACTAAATTCCAGCAAGCTGCAGATTTAATGTGTTCACACAGAAATACAGTAAAGTTGCTGCTAGACACAAGGGCTGGAGTTCATTTAGGCTGGCCATCAGCCATGACCCAGGAGAAAAGAGTTCAGACCATTTGTAACAGAACTGTAGCTGGGAGATGCTACAGTCCTCTCTCCCTTGTGAAAAAGCCCAAAGTGACACATTTCTAATCCAGTAGGGATTAAATCTTCTGAATATGAGCTGCAGAAACATTCTCTATATGTAAAATAGATTGTATCATTGTGTTTTGCTGGCTTTTAGTTATTATACAATCTTCTTACCTCCAGGGCAGTGCCTCATTGCCATCTTACACCTTCTTGATTCTGCAATGGTTGGGCAGGGAATTGTATCTTTTGCTGGCTTTTTCACAATTTGTCTTGTTCTGGTCTCCAGTCCCCACTTAAAACCACAGGTTCTGTTATTTCTGCTGCAAATGCCCCATTCACTCCATGGTCCCACTTCACATCCATCTGAGAAAATTAAAGAAAAGATATAGCTCACTGCGAGGGGCTTTTGGAACACGTTTGGTATGAAAAAAGGAAAAGTTAATCAAATTTGGAGCAAATCAACTGCACCAAGGGAATATAAAGGTTATAGGGCTTTCCATGCCAAGAAAACCTTTGTACTTCTACTGCTATTTACTTTCTTGCAGAAGGGGCAACTAGTGTTCAAAAATATTTTTTATATAATGCACCATATGGAAAAGCTTAAAGGGATAGTAATACTTTAAAATTACTAATCCCAATATTTTAGTAGTAAAAAAAAGAAATTATTTGCCTCCAGTGACATCTCTCAAACCTTTATGGTTTGAGAGATATTCACTCACAAAGTTCCCCCCTCCCTCAAGTCAGTGTTGTAGCTGACTGCAGGGGAAGCCTGTCCTACGATGATTCGGCGGCTCTGCAGCAGAGCCGCGATCGCATTTAAAAAAAAAAGAAATCATTCACTTAAAAGGTCTTCTATGTGTGCTTGCAAACCAAGCACACGCAGAAGACTTTTTAAGTGAATTACTTATTTTCTATTAATGCGATTGCGTCTCTGTGGCAGAGCCGTCGGATCATCGTAGGACAGGCTTCCCCTGCAGTCAGCTACAACACTGACTTCAGGGAAAGGGGAGGGCGGGGGGAACTTTGCGAGTGAATATCTCTCAAACCATAAAGGTTTGAGAGATGTCACTGGGGGCAAATCATTTCTTTTTTTTTACTACTATAATATTGGGATCAGTAATTTTAAAGTATTACTATCCCTTTAAGTCATTGACTACAGATCTACATGAATTAATAATAACAGTACCACCTTGTGACCCAAATAGATAATTGCATGTTATGGTATAAATGAGAGAAAAAAAAATCTTGAGCTGTAATACAATTTGAATGAAACATTTCTTGGGAAGGGAGACCTTCATTTTACTCAGTAGGTATATTCAGAACTTTTTTTTTTTTTATAAAAATGAATATAAGGATACTACTCCTATAATAGAGGGTTATAACTCCTTAATCAGATCAAAAATATAGATTTACCCCATGGAGGTGGCAAGAGAAAGACTTAATTTAACTACCAAAAGGCACAGTAGGAATCAGAGAAAACAATCTCCATATTATCTAAGTGTCAGCAAGCAATCAGACCACAAGGTCTTATTTTCCTACCCATGTGTAAATCCATTCTGATGGTACAGCATTACACACTATATATATCTTATATAATCTATTTTATTTATGGTCAAGGCTTGCCAACCCCCACCCCACACACACACACACACACTTGGGGGGGGGGAGATTCACTAAGCGGTGATAAAGAGGTGATAACGTGGAGATGACTTCTTATGTTATTCTATGGAGCCTATGCACTAAGATTTCTTCCACACTGGAGATCTTAGTGCATAGGCTCCACAGAATAACATAGGAACTGGAGAAGTGATATCACTGGAGAAGTCATCTCTGCTTTGTGAATCCCTCCCATGGTATTTATAGCACTAACCAGTTTAAGAGACATTATGTTCATATGGATCATATGCACAAAATAGCAGTGGGGTAATTCTTCAGCAAACCAACTACACCACTAGAGAGCAGATTTATTTATATGGTGCTTTGAACGCCTGGAATGCTGCAGGTCACCAACACTATAGCCTGGCTGGTTTGCCCTAGAAGTGATGCAAGTCTGTATTTGTTCCTATGGTTATAAAAATGAAACTCGTTATACTACTAACAGATGATTGGGGAAATCTTAACCCTCTGAGTGCCAGAGGGGTACGCAACGCATTTACACATTGCTTTGCAATGCGTTGCGTACACCTCTGGCACTCAAAGGGTTAACATATTAATGGAATGACAGTTATCTTGCTTACCCACACACTCCATGCTGTCGTCCAAAGGTGCAAATCCTTCTGGACATTCCTCAAAGCAGCGTCCTTTGTGAGAGTAAAAACCAGCTTTGCAATTTGTGCAAAAATCTCTGCTAAAACAAGAGTCACAGTTGTCGATTCTGCATCCTAAACAAAGAAAAAAACAATGTACGGTTCAAGTACATGCTTAACTTTTCTGAATGCCTAACCAACTTTTCCTTTTTTTTCCATTTTTATTTATTCAGTTTTAATATACATCCTTTAACCCTTTGAGTGCTAGAGGGGTATGGAACGCATTGCTTTGCAATGCGTTCCATAATCCTCTGGAACTCAAAGGGTTAACTCTTAGGGGAATCTGTTCAAAACAAAAGTGGAGGCGTTCTGAGGCAAAACCATTTGTGCTACAGATGAGAACTAGAAATGTCAAAAATTCACATTGATTTAAACAGAGATTTTAACCTCTTGAAAATTAGAGAAGTCCCCAACCCAGAGACCCCTCTAGCATTCAAGGGGTTAACCCCCCCATTTTAATCAATGGGAATTTTAAATTCTCCCCAATCGTACAAATGGTTTGTCCCAGAACGCCTCCACTTTTCTTTTGAACATACGGCACCTAGAGTGTGGAGTGCGTAAATACATTGCAAAGCAATCCGTTTGGACACCCCTCTGTCACTGAAGCATATGCATTACCACAAAATGGGCATCCTATACAATAATTCGCTAGAATGTTTGTCAGACGCCATCATGCGCAGTAGAGACTGCACAAAAGCACAGAATGCTGGGAGTTCTGTGCTGGGAGCATTCTGTGCTTTCAGGCAGTCTCTACAGTGCATGACTGTGTCGGCAGCAGGATGCAGAGAAGAACCGGTCTCTTGACCCTTTGAGTGCCAGAGGGGTATGCAACGCATTGCAAAGCATTGCGTTGCGTACCCCCTCTGGCACTCAAAGGGTTAACATCACCCGGACCTTGGCCCGTGTACACGGGCTTTTACACTAGTTATGTATAAAGTCAATGCTGAACAATTCTAAAGGATACCAATTGCACTGCAGGGAACAAAAAACTGATTTATTGATTTAACTTTTTGAGTACCCGAAAGGTATTCAGAAAACTGCAACTATGAATTAGATTCCTGACATTCAAAGGTTTACACAAATTTCACACAAATGCTGCTGAGGCTGAAATGCTCTTCACATCCTCCAATGAAAGGCCAATCAGTACTCGTGTTCACATGGTCTTCCATTTACACAGCAGAAGGTAAAAGAAAGAGCATGAGCAGCATAATTTTAGCAGGGGACTGCTACAGCTCTGTAGTTCATGTGAACTCCCATAGAGTGCAATAAACCAGTCTGCCTTCTATACAGCAGATAGGGCTATTGCCAATTGATTGATTTAAAAAAGCTTGAGCTGCAATAACTTTTTAATGAAAAAAACTCCCCAACAGTGGTAGTACCCATGTTTTAATCATCAGCAAAAGCCCCATGATACATATTTTAAATAACAAAAATATATATTATTAACATTATTAGTGTGATTGAATAATGGAACTACATTTGCTTACATCCATAGTGGACACAATCAAAATAGGGAAATTATACACCTGCAAGTGACTTCCATAGCGATTAAGATAGTAGAAGGGTTACTAATTAATAGTACTCAGAGCTACATAACGAACAACAACATTATCAGAAGGAGTCAGCATCTATACTTAAATTCTTTTGCAAAATCTGATACTTCGCCTCAGCAGATTAATAAATTAAAGGGATAGTATTGCCTGAAAATAATTTTATTTTATATTGTAGCCCTTAAAAAAACATTAAAAATGATATAAGTCTTATCTCCAAAACTTTCATGGTTTGGGAGATATTAGCAAGTAAAGTTAAGTAACATTCCCTTTTCCTGGATGTTTTAGCCAAGTCTGTCATCTAGTGGACAGATTTGGAATCCGGTCCACAGATCAACCGGCAGCTCTTTAGCAGTGCCGAGTTCACGATCTTTAAAAAGAACTACTTAATTGAAACTGTGTACAAAGTGTGCCTGGCTTGCAAGCACACTTTGTAGACCACTGCAATGAAGAAATTCTTTTGAAAGATCGTGATCTCGGCACTTCTGCTGAGCCACGGCCGGTCAAGGGACCGGATTCCAAATCTGAGAGCTAGAATGGTGATGCCACTCAGGGGAAAACTTTGCTTGTGAATATCTCCCAAACCATAAAGGTTTGGGAGATAATACTTATATCATTGTTCATGTTTTTTAAGGGCTACAATATAAAATACAATTATTTCCAAGTATTACTATCCCTTTAAAATGCTTTGGCTGGGATGTGGAATCCATGCATGGGTAGAGGACTGGTTGAATGATAGATGGCTGAAAGTTGATATACAGTTGTAAGTGGGGTGCCTCGGGGTTCAGTAAGGGGTCCAATGCTTTTTAGTTTGTTTATTAATGATCTTGAAATGGGTATTGAAAGTAGTGTATCTGTCAAATACACTAAATTGTGTAAGGAAATACATTAAAAAAAATGTTTCTCTGCAGAAAGATTTGGATATGCAGAAAACTGGCAGATGTGGTTTGATAAATATCAATTTATGGTTACACAATTGGTTTGCAGAAACAATCATGATACATATACACTAAACTGGAAACTCCATAGATAATATTTGTTAGAGAAATATTTAGGACTATTGCTAGAAAGACTTCACAACAGAGTGCAGTGTCAAGAGGCAATAGGATACTATTATAGATAAAAGGAGTATAGATGCACAGAATCAGAATATAATACTACCTCTGTATAAAATCATCTAGAAAACAGAGTACAGTTTATGGGACCACTTCCAAAAAAAAAATACAAATATTGAACTGGAAAAATAATATTTTAGTTATAAAGAGAGACTAGACAAACTTTCTTTTTTCACATTAGACATCTAAGGGGTGATTTGATTATCATTTATATATTGAAGACCAATATGAAGAACTCTCCAGGGAAACTGTTTAGTCAAATACCTGAACAAAATCAAGGTGTCATCCATGAAGATTAGAGGAAAGGTGCTTTCAATTGAAACAAAGGTGGGGATATTTTACAGTAAGGGCAGTAAGATGTGGAATTCTTTACCTCTGGAAGCTCTGTGTGCAGATAATGTAAATGCTTGAAAAAAGTGGGTAACCCTTCTAGCTCAGGACAAGATTAAGAAGCTAGGATAGTTGGTTTCAATGCAGGGAGATATCAGTCTAACTTTTTAGAATCAGCTAGGAATTTGTGTTATATAAAGGTAACTTCTCTTTTAAAGGGAACCTTCTACAGCCAATAAAACTTCATCTCCTTTAATAAGCAAATCCCTTTGTGTAAAATATATTCATGTGTAGGTATGAATTTGTTGTATTAAAGTAGCCACATACACCAGGTATTCTTGTGTTCTTGTGTAAAAGCATCCATGTGTTTTAGCCATTCATTTGTAAAAGTATCCATGTACACGTTTTCTTGTATAAAAGTAGACAAGTATTATTGTCTGTCTTTTTGTACAAATAAGATGAAAGCAAAAATATATTTTTTGGGAAATTATGCTTTTTCTGAATTATATATTTAAAGGGATAGCAATGTTTCACAAAAAAGCAGCTCCAATTAATCTTCATAGTATTTGGGACATGGAGAGTGTTATTTCAATACTGTCAAAGAGTTGTAGTTCAAGAGTAACTGAATGATAATGTATCCCCCTCCTGCCTCTTTTACCTAGTGTAAGACACCTCCCCTAAGATGTGGGATCTGGTTCTGGGACCAGACAGCTCACAGCAAGGGACAATCTTCTTACTGTGAACATAAGGAAAACCCCACCCCCTTTACAGATTTTTCAGGTTTTTATTTATGCTCACTGAAGATTGTCCCTCTCTGCAAGCCATCCGGACAGTCTTGATGCTCTGACGAGAGCAGTGTTACATCAGTAAAAGGGGCGGGAGGGGGATAATTTATCATTCAGTTACTCTTGAACTACAACTCTGACAGTATTGAAATAAAATTCTCCATGGCCCAAATACTATGAAGATTAATTGGAGCTGCTTCTATGGTGAAACATTACTATACCTTTAACCCTTTGAAGACAATATATTCTGAAACAAACTAGTCCTTTAAAGGAGCAGTTAACTTTTTTATGAAAAAATATATATTGTAGGGTATTATTGTATAAAATAAGGGTACTCCCACAGTTGAGAGGTGTATATTTCCAGTTATTACAGTTTAAACCCATCTTTTTTTACATTAGGAGTTCCATCTAGTGGTCAAATTCTAATTAGATATTCTATTACATTCTAATGGAGAGAAAAGTCAGTGACTTACAGTTCCTTATAGACGGTGATAGAAACTGCCTGTCAGTTAGAACAATCAGGAAGTAAACACAGTAAATTCCTGGTTATTTGAACTGTTACAAGTTTTGAATAAAACAACTGGACTCAGCAGGAAATGCTCTATAACATATAGGTTTCATAAAATCATTTACTGCTCCTTTAAGGGTTAAGTATTAAAAAAAACACTTTTTATCTTGCACAAGTTTATGCAAGGATATCATTAATAAACATTACTGACACTGATGTACCAAGAAAAACTTAAGAATATCTTGGAGCAAACTAACTTCCCCACAGGGAGCACATTTTTAAAAAACAATTGATTTAAATAGGGTTTTTAACACCTTAAATGGTAGCAAAGTCTCCAACGTATTGCTTTACAGTGGTGGAGACTGCTCTAACATTTATGTGGGTTATATTCAATCCCTATAATGCAGTTGGTTTGCTCCAATTATTCTCAGAATAAAAACCTCAATCTTTTTTTCTCTCTGTTCCACCAACAGGATAAATTAACCTCTTACGTTCTTGCTAAGTCAGCAACAAGTTGAAAAGCAATGCACTGGAGACCTCTTGGCACCCAAGGAGTTTACCCTTTGAGTGCCAGAGGGGTGCGCAATGCATTGCGTACCCCTCAGACACTTAAAGGGATAGTAATACTTAAAATGTAAAAAAATATATGTTGTAGGGCTTATCCCCCTGAGAGATATTTTATTAAAAAATTATAACAGCTCAAACTTGAATTTTTTAGGTGCAATATCACAGTGGCCTGAAAATGTGGAGTGGTTCTGTTGCACAGCTCTGGTCTGTGGACCATAAATCTCCATAGGATGGTGTAGCAACAGCGCCACTGTAAATTTTCAGGCCACTGTGATATTGCACCTAAAAAATTAAAGTTTGAGCAGTTATAATTTTTTAATTAAAAAATCTCTCAGCGGTGGGAGTACCCTTGTTTTTTTCGGGGACATAAACCCTACAAAATATATTTTTTTTTACATCTTAAGTATTACTATACCTTTAAAGGGTTAAAGTACACATGAAAGAAAGAAAAGGGAGTGTTTATGTGATAGAATAATTTCATACCTGAAAAAAAAAACAATGGGCACACACCTTATAAATCAGGTACATTATGAGGAATATGTGGTTCATTTCTGAAACACTATATTCGCCATCAATACAAACTATCAACAGACATATGGAGTTACAGCCGCTTGCATTTGGAACTCATTTTATACTACACAATGCTAGCTCTCTTGGTCAATTGTATAAATCATTCCTGTCTCATTGTGCCTGAGAAATATAGAACTTCTGAAATAACCATTTGCAAACTCCCTAAGGCTTTTTCCAAGTTTGTAATTTTTTTTTATATAAAGCAGTCAAGGTCAACTGGTGAATGTATGGGCAATACCATAGGCATTGAGCTGTAAACGACTCCTTTGTTCTTAGACTTTAATGTAGTATTTATTTGATTTTAAGGGGTCATGTGGAAGCACCAGAACTTGCTAAAAGAAGAATAAACATTAAACTGGTTAGAGAGAATTAAGTCTTATGTTAGTAAAGCAATGTGTGCTGTACACACATGTGAATCACCATTGTCTAAAAATGTTGTCTGGTTCATTTCACAGAAAATGTAAAAATCCACAGTGGTTGTTCTGTTCCAGCCATTGCTGGTATTAAATGGATTAGCTATCTTCTGAAACCTAGTGTGTGTATATAGCACCAATGATACCACTTTAGTCAATAACTTCCTTGTTATAAATGGATCCATGTGATTTAGTTTCATCTAATTTGTTAGAAATATGATGTAAGCAGCAAAAAAAACAAAACAAAAAAAAAACAACACAAGTTTCTTCTACCATAGGCCTAGATTACATTGCACTTTGTATGTGTTATCACCTGGTCTTACTTAAACAGATTCCCATTGAAATTCATTGAGAAAGATCATTGAAAAAGGTATAATATCTGCAATGCAATTCTGGCCATAAAGTACTATCTTCATTATCATTTCTCAATGAATAAGGTAAACATTTCTTATTTCACAGGTTATAACCAAATACCTAAAGTTGAGAACAACCATAAGTCTTGGCACTGCTTTCTAAATAAGAAATCATCAACTTGATCTTTGTGTTTGCATCTCATACATAGACAAAGTTTGATATGAATAAATGTGCACTTATTTATCATCTTGCCCCTTTATATCAAGGCAGGGCTAACCTGCTCCTCAAACTGAGAATGATGGGAGGTTTAGTGCAACCACCATTGGAGAAAGGTTACCCCACCTTTGTCTTCTGGTCCAAATAATGTTAATGACAATTGATAATTAACCTTGGGAACCTATGTTCAAAGAAAAAAAAAAGTAGTGTTCAAATCTTGCTAATCATGTACTTTGCCTTTAAATAACTATTTAAGTAAAGAGACTAGTCAACACAATTAAAAAAAAACTTACCCCAAAAAATATAATCTAAAATCAGTTAGATATGTTATATATTTTCAAGTAGCCTTTTTCCCCTTCATTTTCTGACAATATCATTAAAGGGACAGTAAACGTTTTTTATGAAAACACATTTTATAAATATTTTCTTGCTGAATAAAACAAGGTCACTCCCATCGCTGTCAGATGTTTTATTCAAAACTAGTTGAACAGCCCCTTAAACGGGCCACAGTGCCTCTGGCAGCCGGTCGCGGGGCAGTCACGCGCGGTAGACACTGCCCGCGCCTCTGCTGATACAGAGCTGGTCGCTCCTTCGGAGCGGCCAGCTCTGTATCAGCCGCGGCGTGGGCAGTCTGTACTGCGCATGACTGCCGCACGCGCAGCAGAGTCTACTGCGCATGTCTGGCGTTACACACAACTTAGCGAATTATTATATAGGATTTATAGCAGTTCAAATAACCAGGAAGTGAATTTACTGTGTTTACTTCCTGATAGTTCTAACTGACAGGAAATGACAGGCAGTTTCTATCACATTCTAAGGAGAACTGTATGTCTCTGACTTTTCTCTCCATTAGAATGTAACAGAAAAACTAATTAGAACTTGACCACTAGAGGGCACTGATAATGTAAAAAAACATGGGTTTAAACTGTAATAACTCTGGAAATATAAATCTCCTGGCAGTGGGAATACCCTTATTTTACTCAATAGGAAAATCCCTACAATATATATTTTTTTTAAAAAAAAAGTTTACTGCTCCTTTAAGCTGACATGCTTTTGAACATTTGTGACAAACAAAAAATACACTATAGGGCTTGTTTGCGCCAGCCACTTTGTTGCAAGACTTTGGAGCATCATAATATTGCTGCCGCATAAAGCAGCCAGTGGGAACTGTCTCATAGAAAACAATGATAACTAATTTGTGAAACCTGTTGTTGCAATAAAGTTATTGCAGCAAATGCACCAGTGTGAAGTAGGCCTTCACACAAGCATCATTGTGGCATTACAAAACTATAGTTGTTGGGCTTCTTTGTCTTTTTTTAATGAGCAAGACAAGAGCGACTGCATTTTTTGCCATGTTTTGGGTGGCTTTAAAATCTATGAATACACAATAGTTCTCCATGCACTGCAGAACCAGTTAAAAAAAAAATACAGGTTTGCTCTGCAATAACTTTGAATGAGGCATCACCCTGCAACTGGAAAAACCATAAGCAATACTTTCCATGTAAGCAAGCTAGTGTACAAATTCATTAGTGATGTATGGCACTGAACTTTCACTGGCACATTAAACTTCCCAAAACTGACAAAATCTAATAATAATTTGTAACAGAAACAAGAACCATATGTTTTTAATATCTAAAATAAACATATCAATTTAGTGACTATATGGTAATATAACCCGGAACGACTGCATACTGAGGACTCTACCCTGGTCCCACAATAGAGCAGACACTGTATACCATTTAGGCTTGTTTTTGCAGAGAAAATCAATCTTAGCTCTCACAGATTCCTTTTAAAGGGATAGTAACCTCGAAAAAAAGTACAGGCAAATTTATAGGTACAATTAAAACATACTTACTGCCCTCATTCACATGAGAGATGTAATAATATAAAGGTCTCCGCTCCCTCCCACTGTATAACGGACGTCATGAGCTCCTGCTTTCGGGGCCAGAAGGTGGCTCTTCAGGAGCGCTGTCATAGAGATATATAACTATAATTATTTCATCGGTATGGTCTACAACGTGTGCCTGGCTTCCAAGCACACGTTGTAGACCATTCCGATGAAGTAATCAGGCCTCAAAATTTCCACTCGCCACTAGCCAATGGCGTGTGAAAATTTAGCCCCGGCGAGTAGAAATTCAGCCCTGGTGGGTATGTTTTGGCTTGCAGTGGTGAGTAACTTTTCAGGTCTGGCTAGTAGCAAAGGACTTAAAATTATAAGCCCTGAAGTAATTATAGTTAGATATCCTGATGACAGAGCTCCTGAAGAGCCGCCTAAAGTCGGTTGACCGGATTCTGCCTCTGACAGCTTTACAGCTCGTCAGGCAGAAAGGGGAGGGAACGGAGACCTTTATTTTATTACATCTCTCAAACCATAATGGTCCGAGAGATGGGAATGAGGGCAGTAAGTATATTTTAATTGTACCTATAAATTCGCCTGTACTTTTTTGAGGTTGCTATCCCTTTAACCACAATTCTCTTAGCCTGTGTGGACATAAATTAAGAAGCTTAACCCTTTGAGTGCCAGAGAGGTATCCAACACATTGTATCAAAGGGAGAGTAATACTTAAAGTAGTACCAATGCAAAAAATTAAGTTGGTTTATATCAATTTTGATCATGTACTTCCCGTTAGCATCAATAACATTTTATTTCCTGCATTTTTATGCATGCGTAGACTGTCCTGCATTAATACAGTTTGGTAAATGGATTGTGCACATACACTGAGATTAGTGTCCACTGCTCTTCTAAGTTAAGATATCAGCCCTTCTATATAGACCTATTAACAGATATGCACTAAAGTGTTATAAAGGGGTGATAAAGTGGAGACAACTTTAGCAGTGATATCACTTCTCCAATTCCCAGGTTATTCTATGGAGCCAATCACTAAGATTCCTTAGGAGCACAGGCTCTATAGAACACAGGAACTGGAAAAGCGATCTCACTGGAGAAGTCATTTTCGCTTTAGCACTTCTTTATCACTCATTTATAAATAGCCCCCAATAAAACAGTATCACTTCTGAGACACTTATAATAGACATTGAAGTGGGAAAGCAGTCCTAAAATTTAGGCCTCAAAACAAAAGGATTTTTTTAAATAGATGTTAGCAGGAGTACTAGTATTAAGGCTCAGAAAATAATAAGAATTTTACAGAGGACAGCATAGATCACAAGGTATTTAAGTGTGTAGAACCCCAGTTAATATTTAACTCCTTGGAAACTAGAGGTCTCCAATACATTGTTTGGTAATGCATTACAGACCTTTATATTATCCAAGAGGGTTAAAAAAATTCTTATATGAAATGGCATATTAAAACATTCAGAGACATACAGAAAAGATAAATAGATTGTTTCCATATTATGATAGAACTTTAAATGCATTATATGGTCTGTGTTGAATTAACCACTTAACCTGCATACCCATCCTCTTGCCTCCTGCATGGTCAGGAATAAAGGAGGAAGAATGTTACCTAGTATAAATGTTACAACATTGTCACGAAACTAATAGCAAGTTTAACCCTCTGAGTGCCAAAGAAGTATCCTAAGCATTGCTTCGAAATCCCTTAAATAGACCCCTCTGGCACGCAAAGGACTGATAAATGTTAACCCCTATGGACCAGAGGGGTACACAACGCATTGCGAAGCAATGTGTTAACCCCTTAAGGACCAGAGTGGTGATTAAGGGTGCTGTTGTACTTGTTAAAATATTGAATCCTCTTTCAATATTATTATTATTATAATTTATTTATATAGAATAAAAACAAATTATAACATACAGATATATTTGTAAATATTTCCATACCTTACTACAACGTTAACCCTTTGAGTGCCAGAGGGGTACACAATGCATAAAGATACTACTGCATTCTACAGTCACCAATGTAAAAATAAGAAAAATCAAGCAGTTCTGGGAATTCCATACCTCCCAAGTATCCCTCTTTAGGAGGGACAGTCTCTCTTTTAAACCCAAATCCCTCTGTCCCTCTTTCCCACCTTGATGTCCCTCTTTTTAGGAAATCAGATTGTGTGGTGTATATATAAGTGTATCACATTGCTCTACAACAATAACACTCACATTATTGTTTGTTTAGTCAGTATATGTGATTATAGATTAGTCTGTGTAAATAAAATACTTTGGTCTTGTTATAAGTTGTTTATTAGGTTATACAAGGAGCTGTCAACAGGTCATGAAATAGCTTAAAAATTCTCAGTAATGCCCCACCCACCAGCCACACCCCCTGCAAAACCCCCTAAAACACAAATGCCCCTCTTTAGCAATTTGAAATGTTGGGAGATATGAAATTCTCATGGATCTGAAAGGGTTTTTCACAGTCAAACGATAGAGAGGTCTTCACGTAATTCCCATGCCCTGTTTAAGGCATCAGAAGCTCTGTTTAAAATCAATGGGAATCGTGGGAATTTTTCTTTATTTCTTTACTTTGCATAAAATCTCAGGTAAAAAATATGCAGGTATAAATTATAACCAATTTGTTAGGGAAAACAAGAGTGCCTATCTATAGTACACACCCTTGTCTTACCCCTCTACACACAAGTTTTTTGGGCTCGGATTCCCTCCCTCCACCCATCTCAATCAGCTCCCAGCTTTCACTCCTGCTACTCACCCCCTCTCCGGAGTCAGCAGACGGCATGCTTTCATTTACCAGCCACTTCCTGCATTGCCCTGAGTGTCCCTAAAGGTCCTCACAGAGCACTACCATAGATTCAACGCGTCTGCATTGTGTCATAGGGATAGGGTATGATCCAGCAATAAAAACAGACACATCTATTGGTGGGGATAACAGACCAGAGCTTTATTTAACATTTTATTCACATAATGTTATTTTCCTTACTCAAACACCACAATAACAATGAACAATAACCAATACTCTTTTAATTAAACTGACAGTCCTTGCCAATCCATTTTCCTTGAAACCAAGCATGGCCAAATTGTACGGGCTCATGCTAAAATTCCCACCTTCTTCAGCACTACCGTTGATCCCAAACATTCCTCAGCACTTACAGCTGATTCCCCATTTTCAGCACTTACAGCTGATTCCACCATTTCAGCACTTACAGCTGATTCCACCATTTTCAGCACTTACAGCTGATTCCCAATAAATTACCCCATTGGCCATCCACTTTAGGTCCAATAGGTAACGTCACCTCCCGCGACCTAAGTCCGGGGCAAACTCTCAAAGGGCTTCCACCCGAGGATAAAATCCCTTAACTTACCACCTCATTTATCAATCACTGAAAACCATGCAAGGACTATCCGCCACAGGGCCCAACTGTCAATCCCTTGACCAGTTGGGCCCCCCCGCCACCAGGCCAGACTGGCAACCCCATGACCAGCTGGCCCCCCACACCCCATACGCCAATGTCTGTATCCCCACCACCAAAAGCACCATGCGTACACCCAAAAAAGGGGGGGAGGTCCCGGGGTCCCCCCCCCAAACCAAGGCCAAAGAACGGAGCCAACAGGCAAACCACTAGGAACCAAAGAGAATGCAACCACCCCCCCAACCAACATGCACAGAACCCCGACCAGCCGCCAGTCCTGAACAGCACTCAAAGAGCACTCAAGCCAAAAAAACCCTGAAAATCCCACTGCCCCAACCTCACACACGCAGTACACCATGAAAAAACCACCAACCACAACACCCCAAAACCACTAACCCCAGACCACACACCAAATGAACAACAGAAGGCAAACTCCAACCACCACACACCGAAGCATACACAAACCCCCACAAAACCTAGGTACCACTATACCCAGTAACCCAAGACCGAACACCACAGCATCCAACAGCGCACACTGAACTCCCCCAGAACATACCTCCCATCAGCCAGCAACCACAGGAGACACCGGAAGGGAACAGAAAAAACACAAAAAGGACAACACTCACGCAGACCCACACATCGGCCAAGCACCCCCAAGACAACCCCAACCAGGATCAGCAGGCAACAGCTGAACTAAAAAGGGGAGCAGCCAGCGACTAACAAACCCCGCAGACAGACCCAACCAGCCCTAGCCCTCAGGAAAAATGACCGAAAACCATCCAGGCGGAACACACCCACATCCACCCATACATACCCCACACGTCCAAACCGCACACCAACCAAGCACTGAAAAAAACAGAAACTCATACATCCCATACCAACCCACCCAACAAAGGAGACAAAAAACCCCCACACTCACCAACAGCCACTGAGCCCGACAGACTGCAACCAGACAAAACCAAACATCCACCACCCAACCCACAACTGACATACACACCCAGCAAAAACACCGGTCACCCGGAACACCAAACACACCACCACACAGTGGCAGCCACAACGCCTGAACCACTAGGCCCGGTCGAGCCTCCACCCCTGCAAACCCCAATGAACCCAAGACACACGCAACAAAAAACACCAGACCGGCCCCATGCAGTATCCGTACCCAAGGCCAACCGCAGCGGGAGACAGGAGAAGCAACACCACACACCACCCCGAATCCCCGCCAGCACCACAGTACCCACCTTGCAAGGACACGCAGCAACACCCCGCAGCCCATGCCGCGGACAGCCAGTAAACAGACCACCAATGCGCATACAGTCACAACCATCCCAGAGACACACCTACATGAACCACACAACCATCACTGAAGAAAAACACCACCGTCCTGAGGAACCGAAGATCAGAGGCACAGTAAGACAGAACCGCCATGTGGGCCACATGCGGCGTCCTCAGAAGAAACCACTCAGCCGAGGATGTCCCCACCATCAGTGGGACTCCGGAAACATAGACCACCGCATCAACCAGGAAAGCCCAGTCTCCCAACTGGCCGCACCACCTGTAGTGGTCACCACACGCAGCAGGACCCTAGAGCGTCACCATCCATCAGCACTGCAGCATGTCAGCCACCACAGAGCGCCCCAGGCACGACAGGCCGCTCTCCGGCCCGCATACGAGAGCCACTGGATCCAGAAGAATGGCCTCCCGAAAGACCCCACACTCCGTCACATCGCCAGGGGCACCGCCTCACCACAAACCTCCCTGCACGGCAGCAGAAGGCGACAAGGGGATGGGAAACAACCGTAACTCACCACCAGCGAGACCTCACCAAAGGACTCCTGCGCACATCATCGAAACACCAGCAACCTGTGAAAAGAAATAGGGAGGGGACACCACCGGAACAAACCACCCAGCAAACCGCCAGTGGCGACAACACCACCAAGCCAAGGCACCGCCAACTGCCGTATCACTGCACAGTGGGAAAATATCAGGAGCCCCCGAAGCCCCCCATCAAGCCCGGACTCCGAAAAGACCAGCTCGTCACCAGAGCAACTCCGCACATACCCAGAGAGAACCAACCAACGCTGCGGAATTGGCCGTCCAAGGCCACCGCACTCCCGGAGCCAAGACCCGGACACCAGGAAATCACATAGACAGTCGTATAGCACACAGACACATACACCAACATCCGAAACCACCGACATACACACAGGTATCCACTCCAACACCAACACCCATAACGTTTTTTTTTTTTGTTTGTTTTTTTTTAATTATGTGTTATATAATTCGCTGTATACACCACACACAACATACACACATCCATACACCAACACATACAGAAATAGAGACATACATACACGTAGAAAGTAGACAAAGACACACAAACGCACACCCAAACATACCGGCACAGACTCACCAACAGATGTTCGCCATGTCCATCGCTGCACCCGTCGTTGCTGTCAGTCTCCATACATGAATACACACACACAGACACTCAAAGACACATGCACTCACCCACGCATGCACTCACCCACGCATGCACTCCACCACGCATGCACTCCACCACGCAGGCACTCAAACACGCAGGCACCTAAACACGCACACAAACACCCAAAACCCTCACGCAAAACCCACAAGTACAGAAAACCCCCATGCCCACCAAAACAACACACACACATAAAACACACAACACACCAAACACACATGCACACCAAACACACATGCACACAAAAAACCCAGGCACACAAAAAACCCAGGCACACAAAAACACCCAGGCACACCAACACACAGGCACACTAACACACAGGCACACTAACACACAGCAAACTAACTCACTGACATACACCCACACATACACCCCACCAGAAAGGTACATATAAGCACTCATGTAGAACAACAAGCAGCCACATATACACACATAAACAGGCCAACCGATGCCATCACATACAGCAAAACAAGGGAGTCTGCGTTGCACAGCTGGTGTCGATACGGTGTCGGGCGTAGGTTAGTATGGCACACCCCAAAAGCTAAGGAAACAATAACAGGAGTAAGCCGCAGGCGATGTAGGATAGCCCCAAAACTCCCGCGGTCAGGCCCAAAGAAAAACAGCAAGAACAACAAAAAACCCCAGAACGGGGATGGAAGGGGAGGGGGAGGGGGCCCACAAACGAAGGAGAGAGAAAGCCCAGGGAAGTGCAACCGCTAAACAGGAAAATACATAAAGCGTAGAGGAGGGGGGGGGCCCAGACAGGCCCAAAAAGACAGAGACACCCATGAAAGGATAAAATGAACCAAAGAAATGTGAAGAAGAACATAAAAACAAACAAAAGGAGCCAGAACCAGCACCAAAAGGGGAGGAAGGGGGAGGGGAGCCACCCTAGAGGCCTCAAGAAAAGGGAACAGAGCGCAAATGAAAAGACAAGCAACGAGACCAGGACCCAAAAAGAGAGTGGGAGGAAGCAGAAACAGAGGAGGGCACGCCAAGCAGAGAGAGAAAAGAGGGGGGGGGCGCACGAACCCAAGCAACAGAGGGCCTGACACGCGGAGCCGGCAAGGCGACACAGACAGAAAACCCCCGAGGCGGGGCCCAGCAGCACAGCTGACCCAGACTAGGCCAGCAGAAGGCCCAAACCGCCGGCCCGACTCCACCACCAAGGATTCCCCCAATGCCCCACGGCCGCGTCACTCCCAGGCCAGAGCAGAGGGGAGAGCAGCAGCAACCGTGGCCAGAGCCCGAATCCAACCCCCAGGCAAACCGCTCCTACCAGATATCCAAGGAGGAGGAAGGCCCCAAGCCGCTCCGCAAGGGCCGCACCATGAAGAAACCAACCGGGGCTTGCCAGGAACCAGGAAGGCAGGGAAATCCATAAGGGCCACGGAAGCCCGCCAGCAATACACCAGCCAGGGTCACCAAGCCATCCCCCATCCGCAGCACAGGAACAGGGCAGGACACAGAAACATCCCATCCAGGAACAGGACCGCCCGGTGTCGGCAAAAGATGCAGGGAAAGCATGAGAAAGAGTGGGTGCGAGAAAGCCTGACAGCAGGAGAGAGTAAGTGAGTGAGGGAAGCCAGCAGAGGAGGCAGAACCACGCTTCCTCTGTCCTTTCTTCTTTACACAACAGCTCACTTCCTGTCTCTAGCACCTTTTAAACCCTTAACCTCTTGCTCCTCCCTAACACACACACCCACAAACAACTTCCTTCCTGAATCAACCCTCCCCATGACATGCTTCCCCTCCGCTAACCTGCGGTCCACTCCGGGGAATTTCTAATCTATGGTAGATTCAGGTCCTCAAAGGGTATTACCTTTAGCTTCCATTAAAAGGTCCTCACAGGGCAATACACAAAGCGGGCAGCAAATGAAAGCATGCCACCTGCTGTGCAGCTATAACAGATGACTCCGGAGAGGGTGAGTAGCAGGAAAGGGGAAGCTGGGAGCGGACTGAGGTGGGTGGAGGGATGGAGAGGCGGGCAGAAACATGGGATTTTTTTTCTCGTGTATAATATTCACAACCCCACTTCACATAAGGTGAAGAGGGGCAAAATTGTGCATATTATACCCAAGATTTTATGGTAGTAATACACGTTTATTAGATGAACGTTTCAATCTCAATCCTGGGATCTTTCTCAAGACAACAACACAGACAAACCTCCTGTGCCAGCTAAACTTTCCTGCAGATCCTTTGTAGTAATATGGCTTTGCTTTGCATTCCTCGAGTCCAGAAGCATTTCTACTGGAGATTAAATTTGTTTTCCAGATCTTGTCTTGACTTCAACAGTTCCCCTTAACTTAAAGGGATAGTAATACTTTAAAATTACTAATCCCAATATTTTAGTAGTAAAAAAAAGAAATTATTTGCCCCCAGAGATATCTTTCAAAAGAAATCATTCACTTAAAAGGTCTTCTACACTTGAACATTAGCGGATCAAGTGTAAGGGTTCCCAAACTTTTACATATGCCACATTTTCTTTTTTCTTTCCAAATCTGTTAAATTCAGCACATAAATAATAACTGCATTAAAATGTGCATAAATATGTCAAGTTTAAGTTTATTCACTAAGATTTTCACTTAGAAAATCAACTAAACATAATTTGGCCAGCAGTGCCCAAACTTTTGCATGCAACCACACACACACACACAATTTGTCATGAGTATTGACACCTGAGTAACTGAAAACACAAAATAGCACATTTCATTACCAGATAAATTTTTAGTTTTTGTGTTTTGACTCCAAAGTCCACAGAAGTCTTGGTGCCAAAGGCTCTTTTCATGAAATAATGTATATTTCATGCATAACCAGAAAAATATGAAACAAATTTATAGAAACAATATTCTGTAAAGTAATATACAATGAACTTTTATTTTATTTTTTTAGCATGCACTCCACCATACTATATCCTGACATACTTATGTATAGTACAAATAATTATTTTTGACTGCTGGCTAAAGAACAGTTGTTGAAAGAAATAATTAATAGTTCCTTAATCCATCAATAAAATATTGTACAAAGGTCAATTTAACCGTCTGGCTGCTAAGAAGGTGTCCATTGTATTGCTTTGGAATGCATTCCCCCCATCCATAGAGTTAACGGTATCCAATGCATTGTGAAGCAAAGTGCTGGACACCCCCAATGGATCTTGAAAAGATTAAATAATAAATCTGATTATTTCGAAAAAAAAAAGACAATTCAGAAGATATTACATAAATGATGTGTCAATTTATAGTATTGAACAAAGGCTGGATTAAATAACTATGTCAAACTTGCAACCACATCAAAGTGTCTCTACTAAGAAGACTGAACCAATGTGACAAGATTGTGTTTTTTTTCCAATTTCTGTCTGGAATTTCTGGCAATAGCTTACACTTCCAATACCTTTTTCTTTTAATCACAAAAATATTATAATTGTGTTAAAGGGACATTTAAACCAGTTAAATTAGAGACCATTTTTGCTTCACAATGGGTTGGAGACATTGTTAAGGAGTTAATACCAAAGGAGCACTGGGGTTACATACCCCTAGATACTCTGAACTTAATGCTAGCATCTGTGAAAGTTCTGTTTGGTTTCTGAGTCCTAAAATCTAAATTTGATTTGTTCTGTCAGGCACCCATTAAAGCCTTTTCCTCGGCTCCTTGATTCCCATTACCATAGCAATTTTAACATGTGTCTTTGAAGTGACAGTACTGTATTGACTCTAAAGTAGCTTAGATAAGGTAATAGCCTTTCTGAATACAAGAGCAGTGGGTACGAACCTCAAATTAAGATGAACTATTTGACCCTTTGAGTGCCAGAGGGGTAAGCAGGAGCTTACAAAGCTTACAAAGGAGCTAACAAAATTATGACAGATATATCTATCTCAATAGATATTTATAGCTATCTCTACATACATATTTATTTATATATATACTAGTGTAAAAGCCTGTGTACACGGGCCAAGGTCCAGGTGATGTTAACCCTTTGAGTGCCAGAGGGGTATGCAACGCATTGCTTTGCAAAGGGTTAAGAGGCCGGTCCTGCTCTGCGTCCTGCCGCCGATGCAGTCATGCACTGTAGAGGCTGCCTGAAAGCACAGAATGCTCCCAACACAGAACTCCCAGTATTCATACACCTCCCAGCATTCCGTGCGCTCGGGCAGTCTCTACTGTGCATGACTGCTTCTGACAAACAGCCTAACAAATTATTATATAGGATATGTATTATTCACACAGACAACAAATGAAGGCAGCACCAGTGGGTGCAATCTTTATTATGTCAACATTTCAGTCCAACCCCTGGACCTTTGTCAACCAAAACGTTGACATAATAAAGATTGCATTTTTTTTTCTGAACAAGTCCCACTGGTGCGGTCTTCGTTTATTGCATGCATTATCATAATGATTGTGCACCTGGTCAATATATACGCAGAAGACTGAGTGTTTCCATCCCTCCAATTCTATATATTGGATGATAAATCCAAATTTGTAGTTCAAAAAAGCAAAAAGTCTGTGCACACACACACTTGTTGGAAATGCATCATAACCCAATTTCATTTCTTAGGGTTCCTTTTAACTTTAAAGTGGATCTATCACACATAGAAAAGTAATGCTCATTAGTTAGAGCATTTAGCAAAAAAGTTAAACATGTTAGTCATTTTTGAAAAAAAAAACTTATCTGCACAAAAATCCAAGCTTAAAAGGTGCCCAGCAGCCTACTTCCGCTTGCCTCTGCGGCAAGCCGATTGCCACACAGAGGCTGCTCCTGTCCCACTACCCAGCATCCTCCGATGATGGAGGATGTCTGTCTCTTAGCTGGAGCAATCTCATTGGCTAGATATCGAGTGGCCTGAAAATTGTACAGTGGCGCTGTTGCTACACCATCCTATGGAGATTTATGGTCTATGGATCAGAGAAGTCCATAGGATGGTGTAGCAACACCTCCATGGTAAAATTTCAGGCCACTGTGATATTGCACCTAAAAAATTCAAGTTTGAGCTGTTATAATTTTTTAATGAAATATCTCTTAGCAGTGGGAGTTCCCTTGTTTTATTCAGGGATATAAACCCTACAATATATATTTTTTTACATCTTAACTATTACTATCCCTTTAACCCCTTACCACCCGAGGACGTACATGTACGTCCCGAGCGGATGTCCCAGGTGGACTGAGACCATACATGTACGTCCTGGAAGTCATTTATAAAAATGAAAAAAAAGTTCGGCGGGCGTTAAGTGCTGGCAACGTGCGCGCACAGCTGGTCACTAAGGGGTTAAGCATAATATGAGAGCATCTCCAAATAATAACTACCCACATACATTATTACGTACAGAAAATCTTAACGGCTCCTATTTAGTCTGCCCTTGTTCCTCTGTTGAAGAGGTAACATCTTGTCCATGGAAGACGACATGGCAATTGCTGGCAGCTTTTTTAGACTGCAGAAGGCAGAACCAGGTGGGCACACAAACTATTGCAATAAAACACATATGAACTCTCCTGTGCCCACTGCACAAATGCCAACCAAACCCTACAAGATTAATAAAACACATATCACACCCCTCTGGTCCATAAATGGTTACAAGTAGTCTGTGCAGGATTGTTTGTATAGGTTATCTCTGGAAAAAAATGCACAAAGAGCAAAACTGGCAAAAGAGGGGGACATAAGTGTTCTGTAGCCATAGCAAAGTGGGGGTATTAGGAGTGATTACTTCTTTTTGATTCGCTTAATGATAGGGCAATGAATAAAAGGGACATTTAACCATTTGAGTGGCAGAGAAGTATCCAACGCAATACCTTTCTGGCACTCAAAAGGTTAATTTCAGAACAGGAGACCATTTTTGACTGTGCAATAATTATTATATTACCCCCTTGGACAGTAGAAATATCTCCATAGCATTGCTTCCAAATGATTTTGAGATATGTCTAGCAATCAGATGGTTAATTTTAAACTGATCTAAGAGCCAGCCAGGTTGTGTAGTGCATCAGGGCTCCACCAAGGAATGGTGTTAAAGGAACCGTGTCACTTAAAAACAACCGATGATCATACCTTGGAACCTTCATTTGTGCAGTCCCCAGAGGGGACTCGTCTGATGCCGCTGGGGAGTATAACTGCAGCAAGTCACAGGAAAAAGGGGATGGGGGTTTACCCGCAAGTGGGACGGGGCTTTCTGTGGCATCAAACAAGTGGGCAGGAAGTGGGAGGAACTGGGTGAGGAAGAGTAGGAGGAACTGGGTGGGAAGGAGCAGAAATGGGTAGAAGTTTAAAGTAAACTCCGCACATCCAAAGAATCAGCCTCTGCCCCTGAGACCCGGTAATGCACTCTCAAAAAGTCTCTGGGGAAAATCTGGAGAGTTCCGAGATATGCTGATAATTTCAAAGAGCTTTCCAAAATCACCTATATTTTGTATTAAGCATTTTTTTTATCAAGAAAAGAGGATTTTAGTCTTACCTGTTGAATCTTTTTCTCTTAGTCCATATAGGTTACTGGTAACTTTGGGTAGGCGATCCGCCCCTTTAAGCAGGCAGAAACAATTCTAGAATTGTATGCAGGGGGTGGAGTCTACCTTCCATCCTTGGCTGCAGCTAGCCAACAAGCTCCAGAAAGATTTGAGACACTAACAACTGACTAGATAGTGAAGGGAAAGAAGACTCCTGTTAGCATGACCCCGAAGGACCCCCACGGTCTGCCACAGGAGAGCCAAGCATGGTCCCTTGATTGGGTGGAGACCAGTAACCTGTATGGACTAAGAGAAAAGGATTTAACAGGCAAGACTAAAATCCTCTTTTCTCTGTCATCCAATACAGGTTACTGGTAATTTTGGGATGTCCAACCACTGAGTTTCCCAGAGGTGGGAAGTAAGGCAAGGACCAGGCGCAAGGCTCCCAAAGTCACCAGAGCAGATATGAACCATCAGATCAGAGATAGCCCAACAAAACAATGAAGTGTCAATGGACACTGAACAGGGGTAACAACACCCCAAACTGTTACACAGCACACTGAACTAGAGCCAACAGGGCTCAAAAGTGAAGGAAGCAACAAGAACCGAATAAGATCAAAGACAGGCAAGACTGCCTCCAGGATCTTCCTTCCAAAGCTGGCATCAGCCGATGCCAGCACATCAACACGGTAGTGCTTCGAAAAGGTGTGCACAGACGACCAAGTGGCAGCCTTGCACAACTGATCAGCGGAGGCTTGATTCTTGTAAGCCCAAGAGGCCCCAATAGATTGTGTAGAATGAGCTGTGACCCTGAAGGGGACACACTTCTTCCTCAGCTCATAAGCCTTACGAATAGTGGACTTGATCCAAGAAGCAATAGTCACCTTGGATACAGGTCTTCCTGCCCTAGGACCCTCAGGAATGAAGAATAACACGTCTGATTGTCCGATAAACTCAGTGCGATGTACATAAAACTTGAGACAATGCACCATGTCTAACAAGTGGAGATCTCTCTCCTTGTCAGAGGCAGGGTCAGGGCAGAAAGAAGGCACCACAATCTCCTGACTGATGTGGAACTCAGAGACCACCTTCGGGAGAAACTTCTGAGAAGTGCAAAGCATCGCCTTGTCCTTGTGAAACACCAGATAGGATGGATTACAGGACAGAGCATGTAACTGCGAAACATGACGGACAGACACAATCGCCAGGAGAAAAGCCATTTTACACGTCAACAGGCGTAGAGGAATAGTAGCCAAAGACTCAAATGGAGGGAGCTGAAGAATGCCCAAAACCAAGTTAAGATCCCACGGAGAAGCAGGAATTTTGAAGGCAGGATGAGTATAAGCAACGCCCTAGAAGAAAACCTTGACATCAGGAAGGATGGCAATGTGCCTCTGAATGAAAACAGAGAGAACGGACATCTGAACTTTAAGGAAACTCAAACTGAGGCCCTTATCCACACCATCCTGCAAAAAGGTCAGGACCGTAGGCAGATCAAATTCCTGAGACAGGTCCCTGTCAGCATACGAAGATAGAAAGGTCGACCAGACACGATGATAGATCTTGGAAGAAACAGGTTTGTGGGCACTGAGCATAGTAGCCACCACACCAGAAGAAAACCCGTTCTTCCTCACTACTGAGGATTCTATTTCCAATCTGTCAAGGCTAGACGATGAACATCCTCCTTCCACAGGTAACCCTGTAGAAGAAAATCCGGTCGGCAAGGAAGCAGGAATGGCTCCGCCACTGACAGATCCATAAGTTCTGTAAACCAAGCCTGGTGAGGCCAGTAAGAAGCAATCAAAATGACTGGACAACGCTCCAGTTGTAATTTCTGTAACACCCTGTGCAACATGGGGAGGAGAGGAAAGATGTAGGTCAGAGGGAATAATCAAGGAATGGACACTGCATCCACCGCCAGAGCTAGAGGGTCCCTCCATCAAGAGCAGAACCTTGGAACCTTCCTGTTGTGTCTTGTTGCCATCAGGCCGATGTAAGGAAGACCCCATTTCTGAACAATGAGGGTGAACACCTCTGGGTGCAGCTCTCACTCTCCTCTGTCCACTGTGTGTCGACTGAGAAAGTCCGCCATGACGTTGTCTACGCCAAGAATGTGCACTGCGGATATGGCAGGAACGTGTTCTTCTGCCCAGGACAAAATAGCCTTGACCTCTAACCAAGCAGCGAGACTTCTTGTTCCGCCCTCCTTGTTGATGTAAGCCACGGCCGTGGCGTTGTCGGAATCTACCCGGACTGGACAGTCTTCCAGCTGAGATGTCCAATGACGAAGGGCATGAAATATCGCCCGAAGCTCCAACACGTTGGTGGGAAGGAGAGATTCCTCCGGAGACCACCGACACTGTGAAGACACTGTGAAGATCCAGAGATGCAAGAAATTCCCCCGGGGACATGGCAGCAATCACCGTCCATAGAGACTCCTGGTGATAATGAGTCCGGGTCACAAAGGAATTGAGGTCCTTTAAATCCAAAATGGGAAGACAACCGCCGTCCTTGGAGACCACAAAGAGGTTTGAGTAACCCATACCTCTGTCCTGAACTGGAACTGGCTCCAGGACGTCCTTGTCCAGAAGAGCCTGAACAGCGCCGTCGAACAGACGGAGTTTCTCTGCACCCTGAGGCGTATGAGAAGGAAGAAAGTGAAAGGGAGGAAGAGAGATGGGATCCTGTACCCTTCTGTCACTACCTGCAAAACCCATGGGTCTGTCACTGAATCCTCCCAAATGCTGTAATAGTGATGCAGACGACCACCCACAGCAGAGTGTGGACCAGGGTTCAGTGAGTCATGCAGAAGAAGGCTTGGAAGCCTTGGGCTTGGAAGAGACCTTGGCCTTCCATTGCTGTTTGGGCTTGGAGGAGGTACACAGAGCTGAGGGAACCATATGGTTCGCCGGATGTGTCTCATTCTGAAAGGAACTAAAATACCGGCTATGCTTAAGCGGTGTTTTCTTCCTAGGAACTAAGGGTAGAAGTGTACTCTTACCCCCTGCAGCCTCACTGATCAGATCCTTGAGATCTAGCCCAAACAAAGAGGTGCCTTGAAAAGGCAAGGAGAGCAATGCTTTCTTAGAAGCAGTATCAGCAGACCAGATCTTGAGCCAAAGAGCCCGTCTAGCATCCACAAACATGGTGGAAACCCTAGCCATCAAACAGAAAGCATCAAATAAGGCAGCAGAAACATAGTGTTGTGCCTCAGAAATGTTGGCAAGGAGGCACAACTTATCCGAAGTAGGAGCATCCTGACGGACAGCAAGAGTAAGCTGTTCAGTCCAGACCGCAATTGCCTGGTTCACCCATGCTGCTGCGAATGCTGGATGCATGGCAGAACCAGCAGTGGCAAAGATGGACTTGAGGGAGACCTCAAGTTTCTTGTCATTCCAGTCCATAAGAGCAGATGCATCAGACACTGGCAAAGCAGTAGACTTGGAGAGCCTAGAGATAGGAGCATCCACTTTAGGAGGATGAACCCACTGAGCTAGCGGATCGCCTACTCAAATTACCAGTAACCTGTATTGGATGACAGAGAAACTATTTTTACAGTTATTATAGTTATAAAGATGATGCTAATTAAAGGAATGCCTTGTAGACCCTTCCTGTCTTAGCCCTATATTACCTCCCTATTCACTAATGTATAACCCTCTCAGTGTTAGGTGAGGTGTGCAATGTAGGGAAAAAACAGGAAGTGATTGCATGGCATGTCTTAATTATCATCATCGATAAATCGAACTCAAGAATTCATATTCTAAATAAAACATGGCAAAATATAGGTGATTTTGAAAACTCTTTCAAGATTGCCAACATTTTAAGTGAGTGCACCTTTAATTAACTTATCTGAAATATCGAAGTGCTCAAAATAGGTAAAAAGTTTAACCCATGAGCATCCTCCATCAAACCTCATAACATGTCTGAAAGAAAAGATAGGAAATATTTGTCTTGAACTGAATAATCTATGAATGTGTTTAATTCATGCAGGCTTTTTAACATAAGCTCAAATGTAATATCAGACTACCACTCGATTCTATTGGTTACATGTATGGAGGTACTTTCACAGCCGTGCCAGCTCCCATCAGAAGGCAATATCCAAGGAGTTTATTAAAGAAGGTTAAAAGGCAATAAAGTGAATGTTTTATTTGCAGAGATTCAAATCTGTGAAAACATCTTGAGACGAATGCAAGAAATGTTGCCATGAAAGAAAAATATAGCTTCTGAAGCAACTTATTGTATCCAGTTAATATAACGCAGAAAGTTTGCATATCACGTAAACCATGTCAATACACACCCAATTCAATGCACACTCCTTTCAGAAGAACCCTGCGGTTGGAAAGATTCCATGGACCATATGGGTTTGTTAAGTAGGTCTTCTTTGTTTGCTTTTTTTTAAAGGAAGTGCTTTGTCATCTCTTAAAGGGATAGTAATGTTTCATAATAAAAGCAGCTCTAATTAATCATCATAGTATTTGAACTTTGGAGAGCGTTATTTCAATTCTGTCAGAGTTGTAGTTCCAGAGTAATTCAATGACGAAGTGTCCCCCTCCCGCCCCTTTTACTGATGTCACACTGTTCAGCCAGACCAGAAGGGAGGTGCCCAGGTAGACTGCAGAGAGGGACAATCTTCAATTAAGATAAGGGAAAAACCTGAAAAGCTTCTCAAGGGGGGTAGCGATTTCATTGTTTTCATAGGAATAAGAGTGTCCCCTTCTGTTATCTGTCCAGTCTATGGGCTGCATTCCACTTCTGAGAAGAGATGGCTTACACTAGGTAAAAGGGGCGGGAGGGGGAAACTTTGCTTGTGAATATCTCATAAACTATAAAGGTTTTAGAGATAAGACTTGTATCATTCTTCGTGTTTTTTTAATGCCTACAAAATAAAATAAAGTTAAAATGAAGTATTAATATCCCTTTAAGTGGACGCCCTAGAGCATCAGAAATTGAATATACATCCTATATAATAATTCGCTAAGTTGTGTGTAACGCCCGACATGCGCAGTAGACACTGCTGCGCGTGCGGCAGTCATGCGCAGTATAGACTGCCCGCGCCGTGGCTGATACAGAGCTGGGCGCTCCGAAGGAGCGTCCAGCTCTGTATCAGCAGTGGCGCGGGCAGTCTCTACTGCGCGACTGCCCCGCGACCGGCTGCCAGAGGCACTGTGGCCCGTGTAACGGGCTGTTCAACTAGTTATGTATAAAGTGAAATGGAGCAATTCTGGGGCATAACACTGGCACCACGGGGACAAATAAAACATTCTCATTTTTTAAAATGGACGTTTTAACCCCTTGAATGCTAGAGAGGTATCCAATGCACTGCTTTGGCTTAAAAGTTCCATTTCAAGTGCCAATAAAATGGTTTGCTAAGTTTGATCCAACAGGAGCGGATTCAGGAGCTTTTGGTTTTTAATTTCAGCCTTTTGGGAGAGACCAACCTCCATGGCTAGAACACAAACCTGAAGTTCGTGGCTCTCAGCCACAAATCCCATGTTTTCATGTGCAGTCTCCGCATGCCCACTGTTTTGGGCTTTCAAAAAAACTGCTGTGGTTTATGCAAGCAAGGATACACCTGGGGGGGTCCAACTTTCAGATCCCCCCATTCTGCTTCCCTACTGGTTTGCCAGGGATCAAAATTAAACTCTGACTTCATTAGCAGGTCTGTTCCTAGGGGAGAAGGTATGCTGAACGAGTAATTATATAACGATAGCTGCCCTTTATTTAAATGGGAATTTTCATTTCTTCCCTATGATACAGTTGGTTTGCTGCAGAATTACCCTTTTACATTGATATTCCATTACAGGCTATATGCACAAACAAACATCATAAATAAGTCTGCTTACTGGAACATCTGTTCATGTCTGGAGCTCGAAGTCCATAGTAACCAGGAGGGCAGGAATGCAAACACTCTCCATATTGCCTCATACCCTCTCTTCGCAGGTAGAAAAACAATTTTGGTTGACATCGGATGCACCCATTATCCTTTGAACATGATAAACAGCCTTTGCATATCGGATTAGTCCCATAGCTGGCTGTAAAACAGAAAAAAATAAAATAAATACCAAACATGAATCAGTTTATCAAGAAATGTGTATCACTGTTTATCAGTCTTGTAAGATTATAAGAACAGTAGTAGTTTTGGTTTGGACAAGTGTCGAAGAAGAGCAGTTAAAGGCCATCGGCTAATGCTTGGACTTAGGACCATTAACATTGCGACTGGTCAATTAATTAGACTTATTAATTAACTAGGCCTATGAACTTTCAACAGTTTTCATTGAAGGGCATCGTGCAAAACAAGAATAAATATTTCTTCTTACTAATACATGGAGCTTGTAGTAAACGCCCTAAGTTTATGTGGCTGACAAACAGAAAAGGAGACCAACCTAAAGGAGGTGTAATTCTAGAGGAAGCCAACTCCACTATGGGGGTGAAATTCTACATTAATCAAATATAGGGGGGAAAGAGTGGAACAAGGGATTTACATGAGGATTTGCAGCCCTGATATCCTGCAATTCATTTCATGACCAATGGGTTGTTTGTTTTGTCCAACCCTAAATATATGATCCTTTTGCTTTGACACTGTACTTTTAATAGTCCATATATTCAAAGAAAGTAGAATAATTCTGGAGCACATCAACTAAATCATAAGGGATCATTTAAAATCTCAATCAATTTAAATGAGCTTTTATCACCTTGTGGGGGATTCATTATGTCGTGATAAAGAGGTGATAAAGTGGTGATGACTTCTCCAGTGATGTCACTTCTCCAGTTCCTATGTTATTCTATATAGTGAATGCACTATGATCTCCAAAGTTGAAGAAATCTTAGGGAATAAGCTCCATAGAATAATATAGGAACTGGAGAAGTGACATCACTGGAGAAGTCATCTCCACTTTATCACCACTTTATCACCTCTTAGTAAATCTCCCCCTTGAATGCCAGAGGCCTCCACTGCTTTGCTTTCATGGGGTACAAATATGGATTTATATTTCAACCTCATGTTGTAGTTGACATACCCCAGGTGTATTTAGAATGAATTTGAAATCAATGGGATTTTCAAATCCTCCATAAATTAAAGCTGGTTTTCTCTAGAACTGCACCTCTTCAGCTTGAATAACGAGCTAAATTACTCACAAATATGAAGCAGCAAATTCTGTGTAATTTAAGTTCCCAGGTCACATCACAAACATTCATAGCATAAAATGAAAACAGGTTTAAGTCAAGTCAATTTAAAAAGCAATCAAAACTTTTGAGAAGCAAATTGTCCTAATTTAGTATCACCTCTAAAGAACTACTCTAAGCATTTTGCCACTCTTGGTGGCACTTTGTCAGTAATGAATAATACCATTAACTAATCCATAGGTCATGCACATAATCTATACATCTGGACATAACAAGCTTGTGCTGGTTTTGAGGGAAGCAGAGTATATTATTAGTTGCCAATAATTACAGACAAGTTATTTTAACCGTCTCTATCATGCAAGATCTCAAACACTTTGACTGTGAGGTCTTCAAAGAATTGTGAAGCAAAGTGGTTAATTAGCATTGTAGTAAAAGGTTTCCCAGTTTCTGGTTTTTGTACACTGAAGTGTACTTACTAAAATTACAAAATTACACATGAGCTGCATTCAATAAAAGTATGGACGTCACAGAATATATGATTTTGCATGGAGACAGGATTTTAAACCCTGTATTTCCTAGAATATCATCTAGGTTAGGTTAGTCCAAACATATTCACATCTTTGTCCTGCTATTTGAACTACCTGATCAATTGTTGATTTACTGTATTAACAAAATGACACAGGCTGCGCTTCTCATTTCTTTGTTCATAGAAATACTATATTGTATGTAGTTGCAGACTATACTAGACCCTTAGTTTTCACTATATCATTGGTGTACAATAGAAGGCTCGTGAGCCAATTGCAGTTGGCCTGATCCCAGGGTGCAGCCAGTTATATTTTTAACAAAAACTATTTTAAACCAACTAGATAGCAAATTGCATCATTTATCTCCCCAAGCGGCACCACAGGACACCTCCGAGGAAGTCCAGAAGAAAAAATTCCCAGGTATGCAAATAAAATGCCTATGGATTTATCTAACCACCTGAAAGGTTGAGGTCTCCAACACATCCCAAAGCAAGGATTTGGAAATCTCTCTAGGATTGAAAGGGTTAACCCTCTGAGTGCCAGAGGGTTACGCAACGCATTGCAAAGCAATGTATTGTGTACCCCTCTGGCACTCAAAGGGTTAAAAAAAAAAGGCCAATTTATGGAATTTTTATTTGCCCCATATGGTGCTGTTGGTTTGATCCAAAATTGCTCAAGTACATGAGCTTCAGTATGTCATTCCCAGATTTCATTTCCCTGCACAGTGTTCACAGTTTAGAAGTCTGGCTTGATACAAACTCCACAAGAGAAATCTCAAACCTATTGTGAAATTCCAGCAATACAGAATCGTTATTGTGAATTATTTAAAAAAGTGAAACTTTACAACTTTACTGGCAACCACGTTTGCAGTCTAAGAAAGAAATTAAAGGTTATATTATTTCATCCACACTGATGAAATTGTAACCATTTTGTCATTACCACATTGCCCAGTTTATCCATTGGTGTAGTCTTTTTGCAGATTGATGTTTCAGATCTATGGACCTTATGTAAAAATGCAAAAGTGAAAAAATTCTGGGACAAATCAACTGCCCTGCAGGAAACCAATAAAAAAAAAATCCCAAAAATTGTATTGATTTAAATCAAGATTTTAGACCCTTGAGTGCTACAGATATTCCATTCATTATTCCGACAATTTAGGGAAAGATTTTAAAGGAGCAGTAAACTTTTTTATATGAAAACATCTATTTTATAGAGCTTTTCCTGATGAATAAAACAAGGCCACTCCCATCGCTGTCAGATGTTTTATTCAACATTTATAACAGTTCAAATAATCAGGAAGTGAATTTACTGACAGGAAGTGACAGGCAGTTTCTATCACATTCTATGGAGAACTGTATGTCACAGACTTTCCTCTCCATTAGAATGTAACGGAAAAACTAATTAGAATTTGACCACTAGAGGACACTGCTAATGTAAAAAAAAACATGGGTTTAAACTGTAATAACTCTGGAAATATAAATCTCTAGGCAGTGGGAGTACCCTTATTTTACTCAATAGGAAAATCCCTACAATATATATTTTTTTTATAAAAAAAAGTTTACTGCTCCTTTAAAGAAGCAATAAGCTTCCTGACAAGCTAATGTAATGGCAAAAATGACAGACAGTTGGAGCAGGAGTATAAGCACCAGGGAGTGGGAGGAGTTTCATTCAGAGTGCTCTGCCTCCTGTAGGCACTTTCCTATACCCATGGTCCCTGTATCCCTCAATGACACTAGAGAAATTATGGTTTTGTTCAATCTCAAAGGATATGTCACTTTTTGGTGTGCTGAAATACTAGTGCAGTAGGATACAATAGTCCTTATTTATAAAAGCAAACTGGTGTAATTCTGGAACAAATCAGCAACTGCACTATAGGAAATTCCCATTGATTTAATGTTGATTTTCACCCTTGGAATGCCCTACTAAACCCTTTCAGTGTCAGAGGGGTAGGCAATGTAATGCATTGTGTAGTCATCTAGCACTGAAAGGGTTAAATGAACAGAACTCTGGGGAATTTTACCTTAATACATAAGGCCAAAAGACTCAGCTATAAACAGGAATTATTGTGGAGTAAACAAAGTACATCATAGGGGGCAAATAAAAATTCCCATTAAATTTTAACCCCTTGCAAAATAGAGAGGTCTCCAGAGCATTGTGAAGCTCTACTCAAGTGCGTGGGTGTTTAGGAATTCGTATTTGTCAACTGTGGTTAAGTTGGTTTACTCCAGAATAGCTCCAGTTTTTATCACATACTAGAGTAAAAGCCAGTGTACACAGGCCAAGGTCCAGGTAATGTTAACCCTTTGAGTGCCAGAGGGGTATGCAACGCATTGCTTTGCAACGCGTTGTGTACCCCTCTGGCACTCAAAGGTTAAGAGGCCGCTACCTCACTGCTCCACTCAATGCAGTCTTGCGTCTCCTCACTCGCGATGCAATCATGCGCAGTAGAGAGTTCCCGAATGCGGGCGTTCTCTAGTGTGCATGACTGCATCGTGACAAACATCCTAGCAAATTATTATAAAGGATGAGATTAACCCTCTGAGTGCCAGAAAGGGATCCAATGCAATGCGTTGTCATGCACTGGATCTCTCTCTGGCTCTCAAAAGGGTTAATCCTTTGGGTGCCGGAGGGATATACGCAAAAGCATTGCTTTGCAATGTGTTGAGTACCCCTGATGGCATTCAAAAGGTTAACCCCTTAATGTCCACTGATGTGCCAGGATCTGGCACGTCATGGATTTCAGGGCCCCCCGCGCGGTTGCTTGCAACTCTGGGAGCCCTGAATTGGTTCATTAAAAAAAAATGCCCAGTGGTCTTCAAGTGTTGGCCACTCGTGCACCCACCGATCATTAAAGGGATAGTAATACTTCGTTTTATCTTTATTTTATTTTTTTTGTAGGCATTAAAAAAACATGAAGGATGATATAAGTCTTATCTCTCAATCCTTTATGGTTTGAGAGATATTCACAAGCAAAGTTTCCCCCCCGCCCCTTATACCTAGTGTAAGCCATCTCTTCTCAGATGTGGAATCCAACCCATAGACCAGACAGATAACAGAAGGGGACAATCTTCTTCCTATGAGAACAATGAAAACCCTGCCCCCTTGACAAGTTTTTCAGGTTTTTCCCTTATCTTAATTGAAGATTGTCCCTCTCTGCAGTCTACCTGGGCACCTCTCTTCTGATCTGGCTGAGCAGTGTTACATCAGTAAAAAGGGCGGGAGGGGGACACTTTGTCATTGAATTACTCCTGAACTATAACTCTGACAGAACTGAAATAACACTCTCCAAAGTCCAAATACTATGATGATTAATCAGAGCTGCTTTTATTATGAAACATTACTATCCCTTTAAGGGGTTTAAGTACTAATAAGAACTGCAGCAAAACTAACTGCATTGTGGGGATAAATAACATCCTCCATTATTTAAATAGGAATATATTAACCCACTGAATGCTAGAGATAACTTCATTTTCGTAGTTTGTATTGGTCCCCTGTGGTGCAGTTAGGTTGCTCCAGTTTCTTAGTAGATCAGCCCCATTTAAATCAAGGTTGCTTTGCAATGCATTCCATACTCCTCTGGCACTCAAAAGGTTAAGGAGTTTTTTTTTTTGTTTTTTTGTTTTTTTTTTATTCATGCCCTATGGTACAGCCGGTCTGCTCCAGAATTGCTCCACTTGGCTTTTATACATGAAACAGGAGCTATTGTGGAGTAAACCAACTGCGCTATAGGGGACAAACACAAGTTCCTGTTAAATTAAATGAGGCTTTTAATCTATTGAATGCTAGAGAGGTCTCCAATGGATTGAGAAGCAATTCACCGGAGACCTCTCTAGCATTCAAGGGGTTAAAAAGCTCTATTCAAGTGCATGGGAATTTTAGGAATGTGTATTTGTCCCCTATGGTGTAGCTGGTCTACTCCAGAATAGCTCCAGTTTGCTTTTATAAATACGGGCCATGAGCCCCCAGATAGTCAAGGCGCCAAGTGGGCATTACTACATTAGAAGGAGGAGCATATGGTGTTCTGCTCTGGACCTTGTCCCAAACGAAAACTAGACTGTGAAACTCTCACCATGTAAGATAGATGTTACAATTAAACCCAGATGGGATGTACAAAAGGATCTAGTGAGAGGAAAATGGGACAGCAACTTTATATGTTAGATCAGGGGCATCCAAGGTCTTTCAATTGTGGGTCACATGATCAGAAAAGCCATAAAATGGGAGAGCCGCATTCTTTTCTATTGATAATGATGGCGAATTATAGCCTGTCAGCTATTCAAAAATAAGGATTTATTTATTAAATGTATTGATTAAGTCAAAGACAATACTGACATTTAAAGGGATAGTATTACTTCAAAATTACTATCCCTCATATTGTAGCCCTTAATAAACTGAGTTAAATGACACCAGTGGTATCTCTCAAACCCTTATGGTTTAAGAGATAGCCGCTTTCAAAGTTTCCTCTCCCCTGCTGTCAGCGTTCTGCTGCCAGCAAGGGAATCCGGTCCCGGGACAGGCGGAGGCTCTTCAGCAGAGCCGATATCTCGTTATGGAAGGAAAAATGATTCACTGAAACAGTCTTCTACGCGTGCTTGGTTACCACACCACACATAGAACACTGTTTCAATTAATAATTTTTCCTTCTATAACGAGATATCGGCTCTGCTGAAGAGCCTCCGCTTGATTCAGAGACCGGATTTTCCTGCTGGCAGCAGAACGCTGACAGCAGGGGAGAGGAAACTTTGAAAGCGGCTATCTCTTACACCATAAAGGTTTGAGATATGCCGCTGGTGTCATTTAACTCAGTTTATTAAGGGCTACAATATGAGGGATAGTAATTTTGAAGTAATACTATCCCTTTAACAGACATCTGTTCTAGAACTGTACTGTACTGGAAAGCATGGGATTAGTTCTTTAACCCTTTGAGTGCCAGAGAGGTATACAGTGCGTTACTCTGCAATGCCTTGAGTACCCCTCTGGCAGTCAAAGGGTTAAAAATCTCAGGCGGGATGCAATTGGCCCACAGGTGGCATGCTGGACGCCCCTGTGTTATATGCAGTCAGTCATGAAACTCTGCAAAATCACAAATTCTACTTGCTTGAATAACATATCTTAACCCTTTGCATGCCAGAGGTATCCAATGCATTGCACTGGATAACTCTGGCACTCAGAAGGTTTAAAAATCAAAAAGCTTATAAGCTATTTTTTTATATAGAGATAATATTATTACTTAAAAGGAACAATCGTTTTTCATTACTAAAACGCAACATGATGTAGGGGTATTCTGTTAGGGGACACGTCACTAAAAGCCTTTACAGTGCAAACACAATTCTGAATTAACACTCCACAGGGCCCTAGGCAAGGTATCAATTTGAGGGGTCCCTACCCCCATATAGTAGCACCCCCCTCCCCATACCAGGCTGCAAAATAACTGTGCCTAAACTGAAAATTAACCCTTTGAATGCCAGAGAGAGGCGGTTAACGCATTGCTGGCCCAGGGGGCAGAGACAGGACAAAAATAAATTAAGCAACGTATCCTGGGCTTCCGTCCTAACCCTGGCTCCCTACACAGTGTATAGTTTATACTACTGTTTTATGGCCCACTGGGAACAGTGACAGGCACTCAAAGGGTTATCCAAACTAGAGATGCACCAATACCAATTTTTTAAGACCGAGTACGAGTACAGATACTTTTTTCAAGTACTCACCGATACCAATTACCGATACTTTTTTTTGCAGTCATTTGCCAGTTTTCCAAGTACCTAAAGCATATATTATATTATATATAATAATTGGTATCAGTGAGTACTTGAAATATATATACACACACACATATACATACATACACACACCACCTCTTGACTCATAGGCGTGCGCAGCCAATTGCATTAGGGTGTGCACCCAAAAGCGTGCGCGCGCGTGCGTGCGTGCGTGTATATATATATATATATATATATATATATAGATAGATAGATATGTGTGTGTGTGTGTGTGCAAAATAAATGGTTATGTGTAAGTTTTCTTACACACACACACTAAACATTAACACACTCACTCATGCATCATACAGCCGAGTCAGTGCCAGTACCTACAGCCTCCTCACCTGCTGTTCACTCCCTGACACCTTCCTCCCACACAACAAACGCTGAAAGGAAGTGACATCACTTCCTCTCAGCACTGCAACGTAGGAGGGCAGGCTCATGCAGGCTTTTGCAGCATTTGAGCCCGAGTGCTTGTCCCACCCCCCTTGGTCTCCCCGAGCACAGCAGTCAGCAGCAGATAGGTGTGGCAAGAGGCTAAGGTATAAAGCCGGTGCCGCAGCCACATTAATATGCGGAAACGGCCATTTAACTTCTGAAAAGCCGGTTCGCACTGGGCCGATTAGGGTGTGCCTAGGCACACCGGCACACCCTGTGCGCACACCTATGTCTTGACTCTTGATTCTCCCCTTTTGTCTCTTTCTCCCCCGCTTGATTCCCACCTTTTGCTTCATTCACCCCCTCTTGAGCCCCCTCCTTTTGCCTTGGCTTTTTCCTCTCCCTTTTGATCCCCCTTTCTCCCCTCCTTGACTCTTGATCCCACCCTTTTGCCTCTCTCTCTCTCCCTCCTAATCCACCCTCCTTTTGCCTCTTCTTGGCCCCTCTCCTTTTGTCTCCTGATCCTTCCTCCTTTTGACTCTTTTTTTTTTCTCCCTTAGTCCCTTTTGCCTCTTTTTCTCCCTCTTGACTCTGCCTCTTTCACCACCCACTCTTGATGCCCCATCTTGCCATCTCTTTGCCTGCCTTACCCTCCTCTGCCAGGTACTCGCTGTTCTCTTGCGAGCCCCGACAGAGGTCAGTGTCTGAGCATTGCCATGGTTACATGCGGCAACGCTCCGACGCTGCAGGAGGGAGAGAGGCAACCAGGAAGCATTGTGAGCAGCTCCCCAGGCACCCTCTCTGCAGCACCAACCCTGACACAGGGTATCGGTGCTGGCATCGGCCGCATTTGCGCGAGTACGAGAACTCACGCAAATGCCGGTATCGGTGCAACCCTAATCCAATCCCTAATTATCATTTCATTCAGACCACTGTGTTGATCAAATTAGCTGGGCCCGCTCCGGTCCTTTTGCCCCGTGGGCCAGATGGACCCTGGAGACCCCTGTAAAATAAATAACTGTGCCTAAACTGAAAATTAACCCTGTGTACATAAGGTACATAAAGTATTGCTTTGCAACGTAAAGCAATGTGTTGCGTACCTCTTGCTGGCGTTCAAAGGGTTAATTTTCAGTTTAGGCACAGTTATTTAATTCCAGATAACCGTTACCAGGAAGCCACAGAACCACACACACACAGTCTGCCACCCCGGTATTGCTCCACTGTCTGCCATTACAAACATTTGTTCTATACAACCCCTATAAACTTTCTCAGCGAACACTGGGGGTTCCACAGAACACAGCTTGAGAACATCTGGTCTGAAAAATCTCATTGAACGAAGAGCAATAATAATCTTGTATTGGTCTGTGCATTAAATAAAAAATGTAGAGATTGATTCTCAAACAATGAAACAATATCAGCAAAGGGACTGACTGGCAGTTCCTTCAAACGCTAAAGTTTCATTAAAAAACTGGTTGCGTAGATTCAGAGTTCCCAAATGTTGAAAAAATTATGATTTCTCAATTGCCTCTATAAGAAACCATACCTCCCAACATTTCAAATGGCCAAAGAGGGACACTTTTTTAGGGGGTGTTACTGGGGGTGTGGCTGGTGGGCGTGGGCATTAACAAGAATTTCATGACCTACTCACACCTCTTTTGTAACTTAATAAATGATTTAGAGCAACACAAAGTATTTTATTTACACAGACTAATTTATAAACACATATAATGATGTTTAGACAATCATTAATGTGAGTTTTATGGCTGTGGACCAGTGTGATACACTTATATACACACCACACAGTCTGATATCCTACAAAGAGGGACACCAGGGTTGGAAAGAGGCACAGAGGGATTTAGGTCTCAAAGAGGGGCTGACCCTCATAAAGAGGGACACTTGAGATGTTTGAGAAACTTTGGTCAGACTTACTGTCCAAATTATCCTAGGTATTCTTTTCAAAATTGGCAGGGTAAAATGCCCTACATGCTTTTAATGTTAGCAAATCAGATGAATAGAGCCAAAGAAACACGTCCATTTATGGCCATAATGTAGTAGGCGCACATGCTCACTACAGAGGATGATACTATATCTGGCTATTTAGGGTATGATGAGCATCCATCTAATGATTGATGAAACTGGCCTCTGAGCGTTTTGAAATGTCCCTCACACATGAAATATTCTAAATTACACATGCTCTCACATACCCAAACACATATTGCTGCCGTCCAAGCCTAATTTCACTGCTCACCAATAGTCACTGACCCAAACATACATTGTCCTGCTGTGAGGCCTCTGTAGCATTTATAGTATAAAAAGCCTTGTTTATATCAACGGGGATTTTAATTTGATCCCTGTATTGAAGATGAGTTACTCTAGAATTCTACCACTTTTAGAAAAGTGGAGCAATTCTGGAGCAAACCAACTGTACCAAGTTGACATTTTGAAAACAAAAAAAGGAAATTCAATTTCAATGGCAAGCCACTTTCGTTAAGTACACACTTAAGTCCTCATAATGCAGGTTGTGTTCTTCTAACTTATCTCCACACCCCCAAATGCTTTGCTGATGGCATCAGACATATGACATCATAAATGACATCATCAAACAGGACTATAAAACCAGAAAGCTGACACTACGATACTTCAGCTATCCTTTCAGCAATGGCATTGCTCAGAAACAAATAAACACTACACCAAAATACTTCTACTTCTATTGCAACACACAGCTTCTTTAGTCCGCACCAAAACAATGACCCTATAAACATTCAAAGTAATATTCAACTTGTAATACAGAAAAACACCGAAAGCGGAAACTTTCCCCATGTAATACCCACACAGTCAAGGGCAACACACTTTTCAACAAAAATGTTGATCTAGCAAGACTGCTGCTTGTCACCCAATGACAAAATTACACTGAAATTACAGCATAAAAGGTTTAAAAATCCTAACTTACCAAGACTAACAATACAGTTTACAAAAATTGTAATCGGTCAGTGTAACTGTCAATGTCGCTGATAAAATAATTTCTGATGATATGGATAAGTGATATCATAAAAGACCCCATAAGTTGCATCACTGGTGACGTAATTTCTGATCAGAAAAGCACACTGAAATGTGGAGATAAGATAGAAGAACACAACAGGGGAGATGCACTAAGGGGTGATAAAGAGGTGATAAAGCGGAGATGACTTCTCCAGTGATATCACTTCTCCAGTTCCTATGTTATTCTATAGCAACAATTCACTAAGATTTCTAGAAATGTGGAGATCTTAGTGCATTGACTCCATAGAATTACATAGGAAGTAGAGAAGTGATATCACTGGAGAAGTCATCCCCACTTTATCACCTCTTTGTCACGGTTTAGTGCGTAACCCCCAACATTTATTTCCCGCCTTTTGTGTGTATGAGAGATAACCTAATGTTGGCTTTAACAAAAGTTTGTAATCGAATATATAATTATGTATAGGAGGCTAGTTAAAGAATAATAATAAAGAATAATAATAGGCACAAAAATGACATCATACACAAAATGAAAAACACAACAAAGTGAAAATCCATTATAAGGTATACTGTTTCCTTTAGAATGTTCCTATTGATACAAATATTGATTTCCATTTCAATTAAGATATGGTTTCTGTTGTCTATTTAGAGCTGATGAGCTAACCTGCAGCAGTTTTATAAACATGCTTTGTTTCTTGTAAAGAGGAGCACAACACAAGTAATATATTTTTGTCAGACCATTTTGGAGCATGCATACCTCCAAATTGTCCCTCTTTGAGACCCAAATGCCTCTGTGCCTCTTTTCTACCCTTTTGTTCTTCTTTTCAGGAGATCAGAATGACTAGTGTGTATTACATTGCTCCACAGCAATAAAACTAACATAAATGTGTAGTTAATCTTTAATATACGTGGTTATAAATTAATCTGTTTAAATAAAATTAGTCAGTCTTGCTCTAAATAATAATTCAGTTACACAAAGAGGAGCCAATAGGTCATGAAATAGCATAAAAATTCTTGGCAATGCCCCGCCCACCAGTCACACCCCCATAAACACCACCTAAATCAAAAGTGTCCCTCTTTGGCCATTTGAAATGTTGGAAGGTATGTTGGAGCTCGATTGAGTCACAGTAGCTTATTTATTTATTAACAAGCCATTCCATTCACAGAAACCTACAAGCATATTTTCATATCATCCCCTCTGTATGGGCTCCGCCATAAGGGTGACTTTGTAAAAACTTTATCGCAGAATAACTATTGATGCAACCGTAAAGAAATGCTACTGCACTTTTAGTGCCACAGTGCAGCACAGTTTTCCCAGCATTCCATTTAAACAGAAATGACAAAATTAAAAGAAAAACACAGATATCTGTGACAGGTTTGCAATTTCAGATTAATTCCAATGAATCATGCAATAGATTTGTAGCTGTATTACTGACCTTTCAGCAGAAAGTTGCAGCATGCTGCATCTCTCTACGTACTGCAGATGCAGTAAATAATGTTATGAGTTTATACACCTTATAAAACAGCCTCAGAATTTTGTACTGTTTAAATTAAGGTGTTAACTTCCGCAGCTGAGATTTGTAGTCCTTTTGGTTTTTTGGTAGTGCTTTGTCTCCTTCCAAGGCTCGTAAAACATGCAGAAAACCAATCACAGACTCACAATTTTAGCCAATTACAATATGGGGGGGTTGTCCTGACCCTAGAATCAGCACATAAGAAAAGGGGAGCTCTGCTGTGTTCATTAGCAGACACAAAGGTGATCATATGCAGAATGACACAATATTTACACAAGAGGATATCACATTATGTAAATTTAATGTCAGCATATGAGATTTTATAATATTACATATTATATGTTAGACCCAGTGCTACTGGGTTCAAAGCAGAGTAGTAGTAAGGGGGGCACAAAAGGGACATTTAGATATTAACCTTTTAACCCCTTTGCAATGCCTTAGGGTCCTCTCAAGCATTCAATGGGTTAAAAATCACTTGTGTAATTTGTTTGGCTCCCACAATTCCATGGAAGACATCCAGGTGTTACACAGTATGTGTGGTTCTACAAGTGAAAAGTTAAACAAGGCTGGGGTGTCAAACATTGTATGTGTGGTTATAGCACTACCGATGGGAGAAAGCTGGGATGTCAGACTGTGTATGACTATATAAATTATGTATATGAGGCTATTGACATAAATGACATCAGACACAACATGATAAAACAACCAAGTGAAAAATACATTATGTGGCAAGAAATTTAGACTGCTATTGCTTAACAGGGAAAAAATACAGCAAGACAATTCTAAGGTATGTCAAAAGGGATTTCAAAGCACAGTAGGCATCATCAAGTGTTAGTAAACAATCAGACCATAAAATGGCATGCCTTTCATAGGATCAGGGGCTATACAAGGGTTCTGCAAAGAGTGGCCCTCCAGCTGCTGACAGTCTACAACAGGGCTTATAATTTGAAGTCCTTTGCTACTAGCCAGACCTGAAAAGTTACTCACCACTGCAAGCTAAAACATACCCACCAGGGCTGAATTTCTAATCGCCAGGGCTAAATTTTCACTCACCATTGGCTAGTGGAAATTTTGAGCCCTGGTCTGCAACACCCATCAGCCACTGGTTGGTGGGTTACGATGGCAGCTCTAGTCTGGCAGCAGCTGGATTAACGCACATTGCCCACCATCGGGCTTTAAGCACAAAGTCAGAAGGAACGCAGTTCTGTCACAAACCAAATTCACAGCAACAAACAAAGCAAATTAGTTAAATGGGGCTTCCAGCCTCTGGCATGTTAGACAGTTCTCCAACATACTTCTTTCACCTCTGTTTAAAATCAGTAGAGATTTTTGTTTGCCCTGGAATTGCTCAGCATTTAAAGGGATAGTAATGTTTCACAACAAAACCAGCTCCAATTAATCTTCATAGTATTTGGGCCATGGAGAGTGTTATTTCAAAACTGTTCAAGGAAACCACAGGAAAGGAAAAACCTGAAAAACCTGTCAAGGGGGACAGGGTTTTCATTGTTCTCACTTTTCATTGTTCTCACAGTAAGAAGATTGTCCCTTGCTGTGACCTGTCTGGTCCCAGGACAAGGTTCCACATCTGGGGGAGGTGGCTTACACTAAGTGAAAGGGCGGGAGGGGGATACTTTATCATTAAATTACTCTTGAACTACAACTGCCAGTACTGAAATAATCCTTCTCTTTGTAACAACTAGCGCTATATTTTAATGCTTACAGTTATACAGTTCAATCTCAATTCAAGCAGAAGGGATCCTCCTCCTGCCCCTTTCGCCTGCGTCACTGATCCTCTCTGTCTGGTCCAGATGGAGAGCGTCAGTAAGCAAAAGGAAAATTCTGCCTTCTTCGTAAAGGGGAGTGGGGTTTTCCTTATACTTACTGTGTGACGATTGTCCCTTGCTGCATCGGTCCGGTCCCAAGACCAGATTCCAGATTCAATGGGAGGTGGCCAGAAGGGGAGGGAGATCCTTTCTGCTTGAATTGCGATTGAACTACAAAACTGTAAGTGTTAAAATATAGCGCTACATGTTAAAAAAATATATGTAAGGAAGACTCAGACCTGAACTTTACTTAAAGCGTTAACAGGGCTCAAAATTTCCACTCGCCACTAGTGAGTGAAAATTTAGCCCTGGTGAGGAGAAATTCAGCCCTGGTGGGTATGTTATGGCTTGCAGTGGCGAGTAACTTTTCAGGTCTGGCTAGTAGCAAAGGACTTCAACTTTTAAGCCCTGGCGTTACTATCCCTTTAAGCATACTGTTTCCTAGGACAAAATGGACATAAGTAGTAGCTTGTTAGGGAAATCACCGCTATAGTTCTGGACAAATTGCATTTTTAGGTTAACCCTTTGAGTGCCAGAGAGGCGTTGCAATGCATTGGATACCTCTCTGGCACTCAAAAGGTTAAATGCATTTTCCCCATATAACTTCGTATGCAGTCACAGTACATCTGACCTACAGCGAAATCCACTGAACAGATGAACACCAAATTTCCCACATAGATAGATCTTATTGGGCGCTACTTATTTTGAGCTCTCATTTAACACATACGAATTTAAATTTATGGTTTTACTAATAGGGAATGCAAAATGCATACTCATGCACAGGACAAGCTTGGTTTGATAACCCTTTGATTGCAGATACCCCCTCTGCCACTCAAATGGTTAAACTCCACTCCATTTAATAGAATGATTCCCATAATCAAAAACCCAAATTTGCTTAAATTATTATAAAGATGATTGTCAGGATCACTTTTTTGCACATAAGCAGGTCTGTTTTCAGGATATTCCTGCTTAATTACAGGTAGGTAATCAGTTGATCAGTAACAGTGATAGAGTTACACATGCTCAATGGAACACCAATACCTAAATATGGGGTTATTGAAGTTAAATCACAAACTCTGGAGGTGTAAGAGTGGGGTGTGTGGTAATGAGTACAGGGCCTGTCGTATAGAGGGGGATACTGCTGTATCACAGGGTTGGGAAATGGGAAACTAGTCAGGTAATGGTATCAAAGTCCACCTGGTGACCTGCAGACCTCTGTGGCCCTCCATGCAGTCTCTTGTTTTCTGCCAGTGACATTTGCTTATCTATTCTTTTTCTTAGCGATTGGGGTTCCAGAGCGGCACTGCCCTTCCTAAAGCGGGACACTTGGAAGGTATAGATAGCAGTTTTAGGAAAGCTTTTTTGTTCCCTCTGGTACAGTTGGTTTGCCCCCAGAACTTTTCTGTGGTGCATATGACCCAATGGAGCATATGGTGCTTATATAAAAAGGCAATATTGAGTAATTCTGGATTTAGCCAACTCGACCATAGGGGACAAACGTTACCCAAATTCCTAGTAATTGAAATGGGGCTTTTAAAATCTTTGATGAAGGAAAGTCTCCAACACATGGCAAAGCAATGCTTTGGAGGCCTAACATTCAAGGGGTTAAAGTCCCCATTTAAGTCAGTGGTAATGTTTAATGCAGATGGGTTGCCCCAGAACTGCTACGCGTCACATTTATAGAAGTGAAAACCATATAAAGAACTTTGGAGCCAAATATATTAGGAGCCAGCTGGGATCCACGCACATTTATATGAAATGCTCCAAAAACTCAGGAGCCAGCACTGAAATATTAGGAGCCCTGAATTCCAGACTCCTGGGATGTATCCAGCCCTTCTACTTTTATCCATAGTGATTGGTGACAGAAGGCAGTAAAAGAGGAGAGCTTTTTTGAATGCTAGTGCTCAGATGCATTTCTTCAATATGCAAAGGAGACCTTTCTAGCACAAACAAGGGGTTAAACAGCAAACAACTCCACTTATAGGACAATAACTTCTTCTGTATCATCAAACCCTTACAGATTGTAAGCATGATTTACACCATATACATTTATGTACCCCAATTACTAACAGAAGTGAAAATGCAAGTCAAATTGTGAAGAAAGCTAGGCTCTCCAGCTGCTGACGGACTACAATTCCCATCATCCCTGGTGGGAGATGATGCGAGTTGTAGTCTATCAGCAGCTGGAGGGCCTCACATTTCTGACTCTAGGGCAGGGGTGGGTTACCTACAGGGAGTATGAGAACATCTAGGATACAGGAGCATAACTAGGAGGTGCATCATTAAAGGGGGCTCAACTGTGCCAGGATCCAGTAGGTTTTAATTATGCATCTGAGAAAATATTTTTTATTGTTGGGGGCGACCCAACAAAAGGTTTTCCCATGAGCCCTGCAATGACCAGTTATACCACTGAAAGAGTTCGACACCTGCCTGGCACTTAAGGGGTTAAATGCCCATTTAAATCAGTGGGAATTACTGCTCTCCTATTGTGCAGTTAGTTTGTTCCAGAGAGCCTCTAGTGCACATAAAGTTGAAATATGCAAGGAAGGTCTGTCCTCTGCAAACGCAGATTAGACTGAAGTAAAGTCACAGCTCATTCCCATAGTAAGGACTGCTATTTTTAATATTTATTACATTGAAAGTGTCAGGGTTCCCTGTGAATGTACATTTGGATCAGAATGATCCATCCAATCTGGTTTCTGTTAACTGCTTTTAATTCTTATAAAACAAGACTTATTGTAATCAGTGGCTGAAATGCATTAAACTTGTGCTGCTTAAATCTCTGTGGAAGGCTTAGACAGGAGAAGAAGGAAAATATTTGAGGAGCTCAACTGAATGTGGTGGGATACAAAGCAACGTCACCTGAGACGGATTAGTGTCTGACAGTGCTTGACCTGCACATTTCTGTCCAGTCTGGATTGGTGTTGGGACCAGGTCTGATATTTCTGTGTGCAGTTGTTCACTAAAATCAATCTTATATTTAAGTGGTCTGATAATCATTCCTAGCTTAAAGGGCGATTATGATGTTTTAAAAAGTCTGCACTTATGAGAGATTTATTAAATGGCCCTTGGCTGTACTGCACAACCTCAAAACTGCTACTGTCAGCACTCAGAGACTGTGAGCTGCATCCCAGGCCAGCGAGACTGAACTTCAGAGCTCAGTCTCTTGTGGGAGCAGTGATTGAACACTAGAGTCTATTTTCAGTCCTCCATTCTACTCCCTTGTTGATCCAATGGGGTTCACAATACAGCTTCATCTGGTCTGCTCCCAGGGGAACAAATCTGCTGATATTGCCTATCCGGGTTTATTAGTCCCATTAACGCTGGCCTGTTAACCAAATTTTATGTTTAATTCCTTTTAAAGTGAAATAAAAATTGCCATTTGTTTGTCATAGTTTAAGAATTTAACCTTTATCAGTTGGTTTCACATCGTGGCATTTTATGCTAATTTGTTTGTGTCAGACTGACAGAGACCTCACACTGGGGGTCATTTCTAATAGCACAGTGTGTGATCGGTTTACCCTCCAGACTCTATCACTGTACTGCACTGGGAATTGGCCATCAAAACAAAGGGTATTTTCTCAGGGATTTATTTTCAGAAAAATTGCCATTACAAAACCGACAAACTTTAATTATCTGTAAAACACATTCAATTTGTTTTCCCAACAAAAATAGCAGAAGAAGGGTGCTAATATACATGGTATATAATGGTATTGTCTTTATCCTGAAGAAAATGTTGGATGGAAACTTGAAATGGATTAATACATTCTTATACACAGATGTGTTTTTTTTTTTATAAACATCTCAGTTTTTACTATAATAAATCTATCTACATATATATATATATATATATATATATATATATATATATACATACATACACATTAGTTTTAAAGCACGTGTACATGGGCCAACACTGGTGGTGCTGCAGTCAAGAGCAGTACTCACTGCCCGCGGCACGGGCAGCCTGTACTACTGTGCAGTATGACTGCAGTGCATACAGCCGTCTCTACTGCGCATGACGGCTTCTGACAAACATCCTTAGCAATTTATGTGAGTAAATATTATTGCTAATGACACCTACCCTTTGATATTAGAGCCCCTCTTCTGCTGTTTTTGCGGATTTGATTTCTGGTCGTTTTTCTCTTTTTTAACCCTTTTAGTGCCAGAGCGGTACGGAACACATTGAGATCTGTGTGGGAGGCAGGCACAATATCCTCCACATGCTGATGTACTTCTATTCTGAAAGGTCCACTTTAGGTGTCAAATGTAATTTGGAAAAAGAAATCCATGTCCTTGTGAATGACTCATTTCCCAGTAAAGATGCTATGCAGAGTTGTAACCCATCATGCACTGCTGTCCATTTCATTTCTTGACTACTAGTGAACTCTGCAGTGCATATCCAATGACACACGTAAGCAAAGAAAAAAAGTAAAGCAGTTTTGGGGTAAAAAAAACTGTATAGCAGGGAACAAATAACATTTCTTATTGATTTTAAATTGGACTTTCAAACCTTTTGAACTCTAAAGAGATTCCTATTGTATTGCAATGCATTGGATAACTCTCTTATATTTAAGGTGTTATATAGCCCACTTAAATCAATGCCAGCTTATTAGTACTCTCTAAAACAATGTGTCTGCTCTGGAATTACTGTGTGCCTACATTAGCTCCCCCACTGAATGCAGCTCCTCACTGCATTGCTTACCTTTCCTTAACTGAAAGGATTTAAAGGGATAGTAATACTTGGTTTTAACTTTATTTTATTTTGTAGGCATTAAAAAAACATGAAGAATGATATAAGTCTTATCTCTCAAACCTTTATGGTTTATGAGATATTCACAAGCAAAGTTCCCCTCCCCACCCCTTTTTCCTAGTGTAAGCCATCTCTTCTCAGATGTGAGTCTGGTTGTATGACAGGACAGATAACAGAAGGGGACAATCTTCTTTGTATGAAAACAATGAAAGCCCTTCCCCCCTTGACAAGTTTTTCAGCTTTTTCCATTATCTTAATTGAAGATTGTCCCTCTCTGCAGTCTACCTGGGCATCTCCCTTCTGATCTGGTTGAACAGGGAAGGGATACTTTGTTTGTGAATATCTCTTAAACCATAAAGGTTTCAGAGATAAGACTTATATCATTCTTCATGTTTTTTTAATGTCTACAAAATAAAATAAAGTTAAAACGAAGTATTACTATCCCTTTAATATCATGTGTGCCAAGGGGGGATGGGGGACATGACAGGAAGTGCCTCTACAGTGTGCCCAATCAGCATACAATCTATACTATTAATTTTCTAAATAAAAAATGGCTAATACAACATATAGTTTATTTTGAAAGCTCTTTCACACTGATATAAGTTGTTTTTAAATGATTTGACCCCATTTAATTAATCTTCCCAGTGTTGAGTAACAAATACCAGAGTCATGGGAAAAAAACCTGGAGAGTTGTCAAGTATGGCTAGAGCATGGCAACAAATTCCAAAGATTTGTAGTACCTCTGGAAAGGTCCTGAACGAATAAGAAAGACAGTGCCAGGTTTCCTAATAGGCAGCTTCTTAGAGCTCCAAATTTTGAGAGGTCTCAGCTTTGCTGGCCACACCCACATTCAGAATCTGGGTGTGGCCAAAGAAATCTTAATGTCCCTGCACCAGTTTATATCCCTTTACAAGCTATTATTTTGCCATTTCAAGCAATGCATTTTCGATCTCTCTAGCAATCAAGGGAGTTATGAGAGGAATAGAGAAACTAGGGGAGTGTTTGGAGACCATGACAGACAGGTATAGAGAGATGCATTATAGAAACAGCTTTTAGAATCATACCAGCAGAGGTGCGCAGTGGAGCACAGCTGCTGTATGAAGGACCACTACCTAGGTAAATTAATATGATAAGAACCACTTATTCCTTTAGTGTAATACCCCATTAATGAGAATCCAGAGACAAAATGAAGAGAAAGAGAGAGGGGAAGATATTATTGTTATGGTATATGTAAAAAGGCAATTGTTAAGAAATTCTAAGCAAACCTACTGCACTATAGGCCAAATGTGCTCCTTGTGGAGCAGTCCATTTGCCACCGAGTTGCTCTACTTTTAGCTTTTATGTTTGGTATTGTCCATGGATCTGGAAATAAACGGATGGCATCACAAGCAAATAAGTCAGTAAGGAATGGAGGGGAACAGAAAACAAAAATAGAATGGCTGCATGCCAGACCCGCTACCGGGGGGGGAGCTGCTGTATGAAGATTGATTTGCTGCTGCGTGTGTTGGAACCATGATGCCTGGCTACTAATGTGTGTGACACAAAGCAGGAAAAACATTACTAAATTCCATTTCACAAGATGCCCATTTACTGTTAATGGTTTTTATGGTTTTCTGTCACGTTTGGTAAATTCCTCTCTTTTGAGGTAAAAAAAATACTTAGAAATTATAGAAAACATGTCCTGTGGGTTTTTAACCCTTTGAGTGCCAGTGTGGGTGCACAATGCATTCATTTTGCCCTCTGGCACTTAAAGGGACACTTGGGAGTATGCTTTAAAGGGATAGTAATACTTCAGTATTACAAATCTCTATATTAAAGCCCTAGTAAAAAAAATGTATTGCCCCCAGTGTCATCATGAATGCTTCTAAAGTTGACCTCTCCCTCCCCCTTCCCTGTAGTCAGCATTCTAGCTGACTGCAGGGTTTGAGAGATGACACTGGGGGCAATACGTTTTTTTTTACTAGGGCTTCAATATAGGTATTTGTAATACTGAAGTATTACTATCCCTTTAAAGCATACTCCCAAGTGTCCCTCTTTAGGAGGGACAGTCCCTCTGATTTCTCTGTCATTCTTTCCCACCCTGGTATCCCTCTTTTTAGGGTGTGGTGTGTATATAAGTGTATCACATTGCTCCACAGCAATAAACTTCACATTAATGTTTGTATAAACTTGTGTACGTGTTTATAAATTACACAGTATAAATAAAATATGTTGGTCTTGCTCTATATCAGTTATTCAGTTACACAAAGACGTGTCAATGGGTCATGAAAGGACTTAAAAATTCTCGGTGATGCCCCACCCACCAGCCTCTCCCCCAAACACATCACTTAAAACACAAGTGTCCCTCTTTGGCCATCTGAAGTGTTAGGAGGTGGGTCAAAGTGCTTCAAAGGGCGTGAAATGACTGCACCATAGGGGACATAACATCCTCACAGATTTAAATAGGGCTTTTAACCTCTAAAATACTAGATAATACATTGGAAGAATACATTGCTTAGCAAGGCAATGGAGACTTCTTTAGAATTTAAGAGGTTAAAAAGATCAATTTTAACTCAATAGGGATGTTTATTTTGCACTGTGGGGGATCTGGTTTTCTCCAGAATGTCTCAAACCTTCTCTATAAATCAGCCAGAAAAAAATATCACAGTTTATCGTATAACTTGGAGACTGATGTACTAAAACCAACTGGAGCAATTCCTGGACAAGGGCCATCAACAGACCAGGATGTAAGGATTTCCCTGCTTATTAACAGGTGAGTTAATCAGTGGCTCATTCATTGTGACTGACTCACCTGTGCTTAATCAGGGAAATGCTTACATCCTGGCCTGTTGGTGGCCCTTGAGGACTGAACTTGGTCAGGCCCGCCATAGGGGACAAATATTCCCCAAATTCCCATTGATTTGAAACGGGGCTTTCAACTCCTTGGGGATTATGCACTAAGGAGTGAAAAACAAGTGTTAAAGCGGAGATGACTTCTCCAGTGATATCACTTCTCCATTCTCTGTAAGAGGTGTCCAAGTTTAGTCCTCAAGGGCCACCAACAGGCCAGGATGTAAGGATTTCCCTGATTAACCCTTTGCAGAGCAACAAGATCCATACCCCTCTGGCACTCAAAGGGTTAAGCACACGGGAGTTAATCAGTGGTGGCCCTTGAGGACTGAACTTGGATAGCCCTTCCCTAGGTTATTCTATGGAGCCTATACACTAAGATTTCCAGAGTTGGAGAAATATTAGTGATTTGGCTCCATAGAATAACATAGGAACTGGAGAAGTGATATCACGGTACAAGTTATCTCCACTTTATCGCCTCTTTATCACGCCTTACTGCATAACCCCCTTGACTGCAAAGAGACACAAAGCATTGAAGATCTCTCTAGCATTCAAGAAGTTGAAAGTCCCATTTAAGAAGAGTGGGTGTGGAATGTATATGGTTTGTTCTTCTTCGTACATCAACCACTCTCCTCCCAAGATAACATTCACCTTTAAGTGCCACGGAGGTATCTAACGCATTGCAATGTGTTAGACAGCTCTCTGACACTCAAAGGGTTAAAGGCAAACCAAAAATTAGTTGTACACTCTGTTTTTGGTAAAACAGATCTGTATGGTCCTAACGAACTGTGAAATCTCAGTTTAACATTAGAGAATGGTTTCTTAAAAATAAAAGCAATATATTTACATTGAAATAAATAAATAAAATTAATTTCCATCATCGAAAACCATGTACAACAGCAGTTTAATAGTTGACAGATGTTTGGGTTTCACTTTGGGCAAACTTTCCAATACTGTAAAATTTTAGCTTTTAGAAGTCTCTTAAAAACCATTCCATAACATTTCACAAATCATTTTATTTCATTCAAAAAATGAAACCTAAGCCATGTAACTAATGGGTAGCATTCATTTCAACATTAGCATAGTTTTTGGATGATGAAAATCACTGCAGAATTGGAAGCTTTCAGTTATATATATATATATATGCATTTGCTTTGGGGCATTAGGGTCAAATAAGTACAGCAATGTTATATTAACATAAAGAAAATATACAGTGATTTTATGGAATGATACACAAGTAGGAATAGGGGAAATGTTCTTCCACAAGATAAAGTAGGCGTAAAATGGCCTGTTTTGCCTCCCACAAAAAAGCAGTTTCCTGTGGCATTTAACAGTGATAATGTTCTGACCGTGCATGTGCAGGTGAGTATTTGTTTTTGCAAGTGACCTGTATTTTAGAACAAATGCCGGCAGATGAAGCCAATCTAAACCAATGGGCTTTACCTTTTGACACTGAAACTTCAAAATGTCTTCTACTCTGCAAAGTGACTAAAAGTGGAAAAACGCAGAAGTCACCTTACTGCACGAAAAAGGTGAGAAGGTGGATTTAAAGGGATAGTAATGTTTCATAATAAAAGCAGCTCTAATTACACTAGGTAAAAGGGGCGGGAGGGGGATACTTTATCATTCAATTACTCTTGAACTGCAACTCTGACAGAATTGAAATAATACTCTCTGTGGCTCAAATACTATGAAGATTAATTGGAGCTGCTGTTTTTGTGAAACATTACAATCACTTTAACAAAACATGACCAACCAATAAGCCTATTGTCAGTCATCTGCAAGGTTTTCACAAAGGTACCATCAGGAAGAATGGACAGAATACTTAATGTGGCACAACTTAAAGAACAAGCAGGCTTCAGGAGCCATTTCACAGGCTGCAGTAACCTGTCCGTCAGTCTCAGAAGCTTAAAGGGATAGTAATACTTAATCTGTAAAAAAAAAAAATATATATATATATATATTGTTGTGGTTATCCCCCTGAGTAAAAACAGGATACTCTCACTGCTGAAAGGTGTTTTATTCAAAAGTTATTACAGCTCAAAGTTGAATTTTTTAGGTGCAATATCACAGTGGCCTGAAATTGTACAGTGGCGCTGTTGCTACACCATCCTATGGACAGCTCTGGTCCATAGACCATAAATTTCCATAGGATGTTGTAGCAACAGTGTCACTGTACAATTTCAGGCCACTATGATACTGCACCAAAAAAATTCAACTTTGAGCTGTAATAACACTTGAATAAAACACCTTTCAGTAGTGGGAGTACTCTTGTTTAACTCAGGGGGATAAACCCTTCAACGTATTTTTTTTTTTTACATTTTAAGTATTAATGTCCCTTTAGGGATAACTTTATTTGTGGGCTCTTTTGAAAGGTAAAATAATGTTTACAAGGCTAGTCGCCACCTGCATAAGTATTGCAGGGTGACTTTAGTGGAGGTGGTAGTTCCGCTTTAAAACAAAGGTATTCCCAATGTTGAGAGATGTTTTACTCAAAAGTTATTTCAACTTGAACTTCCATTTTTTGAAAGCAGTACTTCCATGGCCTAAAATTTTATGCCGGCCCTGTTACTACATAAGTCCAGGGACTTCACCATAAAACTCCATAGAATGCTGAAGCAACAGTGCCACTTTAAAGTGTTAGTTAGGAATAACTGCACCCAAAGTATGCAAATTTGAGCTGCAATAATTTTTGCATTACACATCTCTCAAGGGTGTAATCTTGATTTACTCAGCAAGATGAATCATATCACTTTCTCGCAGTAAAATTCTTGGTGTTTGTGGTTCGCTGTCAGCCATGCACTGAGGTGTTACAAAGGCAGAGTTATGCAAAACTCCCTTTGTGGTCCAGTGGGTGAGGGCATTATGTGTACAGCAGTTGCCTGAGGGGGAGGCAGTGGGCAAAGCCAAAGCCTCATCGCCTACCCTCCCCTTCGCCTTCCCACCCGGGTGTTTAGTGGAGAAAAGTGGGGACAGGGAAGTGAGGGCAACTTCAACCTGCTCCATTCATCTTACCACTCCAAAGCATCACTTTGCCTCCCCTTATCCCCCCTCCCTTTCCGCACCAGAGTTTCACCTCACCTTAGCCACTTTGCCTCCTCGTTGGTCCATTCTTTCCCCTTCTTTCACCTTCACTTTGCCCTTCACCCTCCCCTTCACTACTTCCTCCTCCTCCACTTCACCACTTCCCCCTCCTCCCACCCTCTCCCCCCCCTCCACCTTCCTCCCACCCTCCACCTTGCCACTTCAACTTCCTCACATCCTTTCCTTTGCCTCATCGCTGCCTCCTCCTCCCTTTCACCTCCTCTCTTCCTCTTCCCCTTTGCTTCATCACCTCCTTCTGCTATATGCCTTATACAAGGAGGTAATGAGGCAAAAGGGAGAAGGTGGCTTCCATCCTACCCAAAGTACAAGGTAAGAATGGGCTCAGGAAATGCCTCCCACATTGATGTGAAAGGCTTTGCCGATCCCACCCACCAAAGGAGGGCTGGCAACTTGTGGCCTGGGGGGCAAATACAATCTACTGGCCCATTTCTTCAGTCGCTCCTGCCCAGTGTCCCAGCCCATCCCCTTTAGTTATGTTTAAAATTGGTATTAATGCTGTTAAGTAAGGTAAACAAGACAATATATCTTACAGTTGAAATGGGCAACTCTAGTGATACCATAGAGCTTGCAATTTAAGTACAGCAACATGATTGATACCATAGAGCTTACAAGGGAAATGGATTATGCTGTTAGTGTAGCTCTATTTGGATTATAGCTCTGTGGTATCATTTATGTAGTTCCATTTCAGTTGTAAGCTCTGTGGTATCACTAGTGTAGCTCCATTTACAGCAGCAATTGGGAGACTGAATGAGGCAGTGGTCCACTGACCCAGAAATGTAACCAGCCCAGGGGGCAATTGCCCCTCTGCCCCCCAGGCCAGCCCTCCCCTGCCACCCACTCTTATATGGTAGTTTGGATAGGCAAAGGCAGCAGGGGAGCTCGGATGCTCCCCTGCATCACCTTTATTGATCCTCCAGAGGAATCAGCTGGGAGATCAGTAGCTGAGGGGGCCATTAGGAGGGGTCCTGATGCCCCACCACTAGGTAAAAATACACTGATCGTAAGGGCGAAGAGATACAATATAATTATATACATACACACAAGCATAATTAAAATTTTTTCCTCAATATTAAGCATAACATCCATTTATCTCATCATATCTTAATGCAAACCCCCTTTGTATTTAGGAAACACAGCACTTCTTTGTAGGTCATACAGAAATACCTATAATTCCGTACAGTAGGGAAGCACAGGACAACACAATATTTAATAAAGGTTATAAAAAGGTATGTATCTTTTGTGGCACTTTAGCAACCAATAGATTGCTAATTAGATTGTAAGCTCCTTGGGGCAGGCTCCCTTTCCCAGTGTATGTTTTCCTTGCTGCACTTTCCCCAAAAACTAATGCAATGATCGCACTTTAGCTTAATGCTCTTAACCCTGTTCTGTATTTTTGTATTGTATTATTTCAAACTCTGTTAAGCGCTGTGTACATGTATGGCGATATATAAATAAAGATACATACAATACCTGGCAAAAAGTGTGGTTTACTTACATGAATAATTATTTCTTTGAAAATTGTTGTGTAAATAACAGAAAATAATTTTTCTTGACACAAATTATGTTTTTAGTCCTTTGGTTTCAATAACTGTTTCAGTACCCGTTTTTAAGAGTAACTGATACTGCTTTCCTGGGCTTCTCCTCCAGAGATGCATATGGTTAACCATTTTAGCTGCTGTGATGTTACATCCACCTGCATCATCCAATAGGAATGAGGCTATCACTGGCAGCTTCAGCTCTTGCAAGAGGAGACACAAGAAGATTTAAAGGGATAGTAATGTTTCACAAAAACAGCAACTCCAATTAATCTTCATAGTATCTGAGCCATAGACAGTTCTATTTCAATACTGTCAGAGTTGTGGTTCAAGAGTAATTGAAGGATAAAGTTTCCCCCTCCTGCCCCTTTTACCTAGTGTAAGCCATCTCTTCTCAGATGTGGAATGCAGTCCATAGACCAGACAGATAACAGCAGGAGACAATCTTCTTCCTATGAGAACAATGAAAGCCCTGCCCCCCTTGACAAGTTTTTCAGGTTTTTCCCTTATCTTAATTGAAGATTATCCCTCTCTGCAATCTACCTGGACACCTCCCTTCTGCTCTGGCTGAGCAGTGTAACATCAGTAAAAGGGGAGGGAGGGGGATACTTTGTCATTGAATTACTCTTGAACTACAACTGACAGAATTGAAATAACACTCTCCAAAGTCCAAATACTATGATGATTAATTAGAGCTGCTTTTATTATGAAACATTACTATCCCTTTAAAACAGCCCATTACACTGCACTCTGTAAGTTTATAATATTGCTACTCCCACTGGTCAGAGTATCCTCAATATAACTAGTAAAAGGTTAATCTTTGAAATATTCATCTTTTCCATGTTAGTTGCATGTTTAATTTTCTTTGGCAAGTTTTCATCTTGGACACTGCAGAACAAGAACTGAGGTAAATCACGTCTGAATACTTATCAAGTATTTCATATATACTAAAAAAAAAATTTGCAATAGAATCTATGTTTGACAACCTGAAGCAAAATTATATAAAAACAGATTTATTACTCACACTTCATTTAATTTTAGCCTTTGTGAAGAGCCTTCGGAATAGCTGAAATAAGAGTTGACTTGGCAATGCTAGGTACTACTATCATATTGTTTATAAAAGTACTTAATCATCTCTGTACTAGAGGCTCCAGTTTTACATAAACACACTTTTGTTTTCTGTTTCTAATATAGCTTAAACATTTTATTTTATTATGTTTGCCGCATCTTTGCTTCTAATTTAGCAACAATGTTAAAGGGATAGTAATGTTTCACAATAAAAGCAGCTCTAATTAATCTTCATAGAATTTGGGCCGTGGAAAGCGTTATATCAATACTGTCCAAGTTGTAATTCAAGAGTAATTGAATGATAAAGTATCCCCCTCCCGCCCTTTTATCATTCAATTACTCTTGAACTACAACTCTGGCTGTATTGAAATAACACTCTCCATGGACCAAATACTATGAAGATTAATTGGAGCTGCTTTTATTGTAAAACATTTCTATCCCTTTAAAATGTTAGAGGACAAATAATTGAACTAACAGGTTTTCAACCTCAGTTCCTAGAACTCCATAAAAAAAATAAACAAACAAACACTTACGCCATGTGGTAAATATGGACCATACGACCAACAAAATGGAACAGTATTCAGTTATATCTATAGATTATGCCAACTAACTTTATCTGGCATATGGGACTTTTACCTAAAATAACAAATATTTACATTTAATTTAAACTGGTTGGGTCTCCCACATCCCAAATGTTCTTCTATCTAAGCCACCTCCCTGTCCCAACATAAACAGGGTCAGAATGACAGGATGGCATCATGCTGGCCCCCCAAAAAAAAGTCAAAGAGGTACATTGGTAAAAACAGGAGCCAGTTTAGGACATATGATACCCATCCAGCTTCATTCCTAAGGAATAAAAAATATTGTGTATGAAAGTCTAGTGGCACTCCCAACCTAGTCTCCTGATCCTTCTCCTTTCTTGTTCCACACTCATTTTCACTTAAAAAATGTGAGTGGCTTTGTGACCACCAGGCTTAGCCAAGCTTTGCGAAGTAGTATTTCTGAACACAGTGCTAATTGACAGAAATGTCCCTGGGGCATGTTTTGCAGGATGCCAGCAATGTGTGGGGGACATCTCTTCTATGCAAAAGGTCTTGCAAATGCACCTGGAGCAACAATTCTAACCTCACAAAGAGGCCGTGATAATGACATTCAGTGTCCTAATTTTAATTGTCTCCCAATGGTGAAATTAGTAGTGTTTTCAGTGATATCATTAGAACCCATCTGTTTCACCACTCAGTAGGGAGTGATTCTGGAGCAATCCAATTCAACTGCAGACCCGAAAGAAAAAAAAATTGTTATTGATTTAACTAGACATAAACCCCTTGAATGCTAGTCTCCAAAGAATTGTGAAACAATGCATGGGATACTTCTCTAACATGCGAGTGAGTAAAAGTCCCATTTAAATCAAGTAAAATCAAGTAGAATTGGGGGGGGGGATTTTTTTTTTCCAAAATTGCCCCACTTTCTTAGTTTATTGGCCTCTCTGTCCCCTTTTCCTTGCCAAAAAAATATTGTGGTCACCAACTGTGGCAATAACAGCATCATCCCCTGAAAATGACAGTAACCTCATCTACATATTCTGAAGGTTTAGATGGAGGGCTAACATACTGATTGATTCTGTTTTTCCTGAGAACTTTCAGTCAGGACTGTGAAGGTAGAAATACTGATATAATGTCAGAGTGTGTCTGTAGCTCTGATTGCTCTATATGCTGTAGAGACAGGCTTTCACTCTTTATACTGCATTTTTTTACATTGTTGCTCTCTCTCTCACTCTCATCTAACATAGTCCCACACAGAAAGCTCAAATTCAGAGAGCTCCCTGCCAGGGATATAACATTTAAAAAATTAGGTAATCTGCCATTGCATAGTATGCTCTTGCGGTCTGCAGAATATGTACAATGAAGAAGATTTACCACCAGTTTAAAGTAATAACACACAATTATCTTAACCGTGACCAAAAATCCTAACAGCCACTAAGAATCAATCTCATGTGGAGTTGGAGCCCTACAGAAGGAATCATGTCTACATCTGTAGCCATATCCATTTCTAATCAAAGATAACTTTTGGGGAGCAAATAAGCAACCAATTCATGGTTAGGGATGAGTAAAACATTGGAAATTCATTTTGCTGATTCTTTAGAAGGACCGGAAGAATAATTTTGGGACATCCAAATCAATTCAGAAGAGATTATGGAGGTGGGAGAGAGGGGGAGGCATAGAGAAGAAGAGATAGAAGGTGCAGCAGCACACTAGAAAGAGGGGAATGAGTACATGAGAGAGAGAGAGTGTGAGTATGAGACAGAAAAAGAGAGGGAGATGAGGAGCAAGCAATGAGGGTGGGAGCTGGGAGTGAGGAAGTGGCAGTGAGGATCATGGGGAAATTTAAGTACAAGTAATCCTGCCACCCACTGAAGAAGCTCTCTTACCTTAGTGATTAGTGACAGGGATAAGAATTGGTTTGACATGTATAGGTGAATGTGCTGCACCCCTTCCCACCTGGACATCATGTGACAGAGGAAAATAAAATGTGAAATGAAAACACTTTCTCGATACTCTTGAGTTCATTATAAAGGCCTATTCCTTGCAGCCACTAGGATTTCCTGCGCAGATTAACCCTTTGAGTGCCAGAGAAGTACGCAAAGCATTGCTTTGCAATGCATTGCGTACCCCTCTGGCACTCAAAGGGTTAAGATAAGAGGAATGTTTTTCACTAGGATGTCTTCATATTCCTTCAGTTTTAGCAACAACAACAACCACGTTATACTTTGCTAAGAAGTTAAAATGTGTGGAGCCACCTCATGACATCAATGACAGTCTCAGAGTTCAACTTGTAAAATACACAGGGTGGTTTGTATGAAATATATTACAAATACTATTCCTTGTAACTCTCTGATGGCAATATTTCTCCACAATGCATTGCTCACCACGCTGGCTTTCAGAGGGTTAAAGCAGAGGTAACCAGTTATTGAGCATTAAGCAGCTGAGGACTACAATTCCCCTGGTTGAGAAGGGTAGGAATTGTAGCCCTTAAAGGGATAGTAAATTTCACATAAACAGCAGCTCCAATTAATCTTCATAGTATTTGGACCATGGAGAGCGTTATTTCAATGCTGTCAGAGTTGTGGTTCAAGAGTAATTGAATGATAAAGTTTCCCCCTCCCACCCCTTGTACCTACTGTAACACTGCTCACCTCAGATGTGGAAGCTGGTCTTAAGATCAGACAGATAACAGCAAGGGACAATCTTCTTACTGTGAGAACAATGAAAACCCTGCACCCCTTCACAGGTTTCTCAGCTTTTTCCCTTATGCTAATTGACGATTTTCCCTCTCTGCAATCTACCTGGGCACCTCCCTGCTGCTCTGAGATGAGCAGTGTTATATCAGCTGAAGGGGAATACTTTATCATTCAATTACTCTTGTACTACAACTCTGACAGTATTGAAATAACACTCTCCATGGCCCAAATACTATGAAGATTAATTGGAGCTGCTTTTATTATGAAACATTACTATCCCTTTAAAATCTAGCAACCCAACAGCTGAGTACCTGTGGTTAACCATTTGAGTGCCAGTGATGAATCAAACACATTGCAATGAAAATGTGTTGGATACTTATCTGGCATTCAGAGGGTCAAAGTAACACTTCTATGAACTTTTATTTTGTTTTTTCTGTGTCTCCTATGCAATAATGTAACACTTTTCACTATTTAATTGATAAAAGATGATTGTAGTAAACATTTTGAACTAGTAGAGAAGGGGAAGTGTTTATATTATCAGATTTCAGTATATTTACAGAGGAAGGAGTTGATTGAAAAACCTCTTTGTTTAACTAGTGTCAAGGTTTGGCCTGGATCTAAAAACATATCTTGCCTTGAGAGGTATAAGAACCTACCGTGGGCAAATTAACATCATTTAAAAAGCTGTATCTACAAACCATTCAGTTCCTTCCACAATGTTCTTGGCAGGAGTTCATTAGGGAAGTCTTTGAAATAGTCTCTGCAAAAACTGTGCTTCAATAGAACTTAACCCTCTGGGTGCTAAAGATATTCAATTACTCTGCAGTTTGTTGGATATTTTCCTGGCAACCCAGGGTTAAAGAGATATTCATGTTTCACAATAAAAGCAGCTCTGATTAATCTTCATAGTATTTGGGCCATGGAGAGTGTTATTTCAATACTGTCAGAGTTGTAGTTCAAGAGTAATTGAATGATAAAGTATCCCCCTCCAGCCCCTTTAACTGATGTAACACTGCTCACCACAGAGCAGCAAGACTGTACGGATGGATTGCAGAGAGGGACAATCTTCAGTGAGAATAAGGAAAAACCAGAAAAACCTGTCAAGGGGGGGGCAGGGTTTTCATTGTTCTCACAGTAAGAAGATTGTCCCTTGCTGTGAGCTGTCTGCTCCCAGGACTAGACTCCACATCTGAGGGGAGGTGGCTTACACTAGGTAAAAGGGGTGGGAGGGGGATACTTTATCATTCAATTACTCTTGTACTACAACTCTGACAGTATTGTAATAACACTCTCCATGGCCCAAATACTATGAAGATTAATTGGAGCTGCTGTTTTTGTGAAAACATTACTCTCCCTTTAAATATGCTGTTGCACTATTACAGGCTGATTTAAAGGAGAACTAACATCTCCCAATAACCTCTCATTTCCTTACTATAGCTAGAAAATCCTAATTGCCGCTATAACTTTATCATTTGCTTATTGTTTCAAGAGATTAAAAATCAACAAATCAATACCAAATATCACGTCAAGAAATGAAGACAAAACTTTTGCTTGCAGGACTCCTTGACCCCAAACCTCATCCACTAGATCAGAATTTTTCCCTAAACTGAGTCAGTCAGAACGCATGAGCCCACAGAAGAGGATTATACATTGTGTGGAGTTTTGAGTCCATAAGTTCTACTAGGAACAGTCAAATCCACCTTGGTAAACAGCACCTCCAGGACCAATTGAAATGAAGAGGTTATCTTCTGAATCAAGACTCAGTGGCATAATTCATAACAGCCAACAGGATTTCAGAACTATAGTAATGAGTGTGTGTATGAAGGTGGTTATGGGTTATCAGTATTCCTTTAATAATAAAAAAAATAATGGAAGAATTAGAGAGTAAACTAATTTTATCAAAGAGGAAGCCTTTAATTTAAAGGGGGGCTTTAACCTTTTGAATGCTTCCAATGCTTTACAATGTTTTAGAGACATCTAGTATTAAAGGGGCTGAAAGCCACAATTAAATCATTAGGAGTTCGGCAAATGTTTGTTTGCCCCTCTGATGTTGGTTTGCCCCAGAATTGCTCGAATTCCTCTTAACCTTTTGAGTGTTCCACAATGCACTGCGTACCCCTCTGGCACTCAAAAGGTTAAACCAGGCTTTTAACTTACCAGAGTGTGGAATAGTTTTACTAAACTTGCTTTGAAAGTCACAGCTGCTGCCTACTAACTGCTGTGGTGTTTCAGGGTTTTTTTGTGGTGAGATTTGTAAATGACCTTACGCTACATTGCAGAAGCCATCGCTGACCTAAAGGCTTACTTTGTATGCTTAGTAGTGATAGGGTGCAGAGTCATATATAGTAACAGAGTAAATTAAGGTTGAATAAAGACACAAGTCCATCAAGTTCTACCTTCTCCTCATACCCCAGTAATTTTATAGCTTTCCTACTACCAAATAAGTTAGTTTTTATCAGACCTTCCTGATCTGCCTACTAATAAACAGTATAACTCTGTATGTTCCCTTTGAAAGTCAGCAGTGTCATCATTACATGGAACAGATGTGTTACTTTAATTGTTACAAGGTAGAACAAGTAGTGTAACAAATTCCACCAGAATGTTTACATAAAGTTTTATATATGAAATGGTTAAGTTTATGGTGTGAAAAATTGATTTTCTGCTTTCTGTCAGGAAAGTTGTAGATGCCTATTGTACTGGGCAACATTTTCTGCCTGCAAGTGATTTGTCTCTGCTGGAGAAATAATGGTCTGTTGTCCTATACCAATTGTTCATATTAGACCATCGATTTACAAGATCAGTGGCAATACAATTCTAAAGCATACCGGCATGTTTTATTGGAGGATTTTTTTTCCCGGTGTTAAAGTCACTTTAAGAAGAAATTCATTTTTATAGAGGTAATTCAAATCAGCCTTTAAAGGGATAGTAATACTTCGTTTTATCTTTATTTTATTTTGTAGGCATTAAAAAAACATGAAGAACGATATAAGTCTTATCTCTCAAACCTTTATGGTTTAAGAGATATTCACAAGCAAAGTATCCCCCCCCCTGTTCAACCAGATCAGAAGGGAGGTGCCCAGGTAGACTGCAGAGAGGGACAATCTTCAATTAAGATAAGGGAAAAAGCTGAAAAACTTGTCAAGGGGGGAAGGGCTTTCATTGTTTTCATACAAAGAAAATTGTCCCCTGCTGTTATCTGTACTGTCATACAACCAGACTCACATCTGAGAAGAGATTGTTTACACAAGGTAAAAGGGTCGGGAGGAGAAACTTTGCTTGTGAATATCTCTCAAACCATAAAGGTTTGAGAGATAAGACATATCATTCTTCATGTTTTTTTTAATGCCTACAAAATAAAATAAAGTTGAAACGAAGTATTACTATCCCTTTAAGCCAAACTACCCATTTTTCTGGAAAGATATATTTTGAGAAATGTAACATTCTTTGTTGTAGTCCATTGGGTTTAGTATGTGCACAGACTGTGCCAGAAACTCTTCCTGCTTAGACACTGAGATTTGATTGGTAGGGAGTGGAGTGCCCTAATATGGCGGGGAGTGGCCACTAGACCACCAGGGACTGTTGGGGGAAAAAAAAAAAAGTCATGCTGTTCTAAACCCCACAAGTAAAGGCTGGTGGGGAGCAATACACACACAGTGCTTTAACTCAGGAAATAAGAAATAGATTAAAAAATAATATATATAAAAAATAAATAAAAAAGAAACCACAATATACAGGTAACTTTTAATGTACATTGTGTTGCTTAGTTGTTTATAGGGGATGGTAAACATAGAGTGAAATATCCACTTTTATGTGAGGAAGAGGTTTAGTCCTTTGCAATGCATTGCGTACCCCTCTGACACACAAAGTGTTAATAACTGTGTGGGGGGACCTTATGTCGGCTTTTACTTGGGGGGCATCATGTCTGAGTTATTTGGGGAGGGCAGCATGTTGGAGTTTACTAGGTGGGGCATTATGTTGATGTTTATAGGGGGAGGGCAGCTTGTCGGATTTTGACATTGTGGGGCAGCATGGGGAACATCACCATTGTGCATTAGCCCCGCGTACACTGCCTGACAACCCCCCAGTCTAGTTTCCTTGCCAGGCAGTGCCTAGTTGGATTTGTGGCTACCAAAGGAACAAAGCTGGATGGGTTCAAACAATGCATATGGGGTTCTGAGGCTACCAGCGGGCAAGGAAACAACGCTGAGGAGCAGCTGCCAGCCACAAATCCCCATGGAAGCTGCCTGACCCCATCCTTGTTCCCGTGGGAGTGCACAACATGTATGGAATAAATATGATACAGAGCTGAGGGAATAATTATGTAGTGCTTGACGTACTTTTTTAACCTTTTGAGCGTCACAGGGGTGAGCAATGCACATCCCTATGGCACTCAAAGGGATAAGGGAGAGATGCTGTCCATGGTGCTGTAAGTATACTCTCCACTCCCCTACTAGCCAAGTTGGGAGGCAGAGAGAATGCTTGCTGACTTGAAGTTTGTCGTACTGCTGGTGATGTGTGAGGGAGGGCATCCCTTTCACATCAACAATCCTGTATGCTAATTGGGACCTTCTCCTCCCCTTCCCTTACATCGCTAAATTTTAGTGCATATGGCGATGTGTCTGTAACTGAAATGTCGAAGTGCTTTGAATTGAACACATCGACAAAATCATATCGCAACAGCATCAACCTTTAGCGAACCCCCCTTGCCAACTGATAAGCATGTGGGTGGATCTATTATGCTTTGGGGTATTGTGGCAGCAAGCGATAAAAAGAAATATTGTGCAAGTAGCAGGACGAATGGATTCTAGTAATTACCTACAAATTCTGGAAGCTAATGTCACACAGTCTGAAGATGGACAAAAAGTGGTTGAAAATTACAAGACAATGATCCAAAACATAACTCAAAATCAAGCGTGAACTACTTTCAGTAACAAAAGTTTAAGGTTTTAGAATGACCTTCACAGTCTCCACACCTAAATATTAACCCCTTAAGGACCAGCGGTCCTGGAACATTTCCATCCCATAAGGACCGCTTTGATCCTTGCCGACGTGCCAGTACACGTGACCTGTTGCGCGTATCGGTGCGTCGCTTTGTGGTCTTAAAGATTGCTCCAGTCAATTTTAGGTCCTATTTTTACTTACAGCATTCCCAGTGGAGCGATGTAAGCAAAAAGTATGTGACGTACTATGACTTCGGTCCTTAAGGGTATAAGGACCATGACGGTCAAAGTACGTCATGTAGTCCTTAAGGGGTTAAGGAATGTCAGCGGGTAGATCTCAAACATGCAATGAATGCAAGATGACCTAAGAATATTTCTGAACTAGAAGTAATCTGAAAGCAAAAATGGGAAAAAAAATACAAAACCAAGAATAGAAAGACTGTTAGCTGGCTACATGAAACAGTTTGAGGATGTGATTTCTGCCAAATAAGGTGCTACTAAACACTGAACAAACTTTTGCACATATCCCATTTTTAATGTTATATTCAGAAAATAAATATCAACTGTTCATTATATTTGCAAAAATGCAAATTTAAGTTTGTTTGTGTTAACTTCTTTTCACTGAAAAGCCCCCCCAAAAAAACATAAAATTTAAATATGTCCAGGGGCGCCCTAACTTTTGCATACAACTGTATGTCAATCAAATTTCTGAAAGGGTCTATAACGTTTTTTTTTCCATAATGAAAAACACATGTTTTAGGGCTTTTCGTGCACAACAAAACAAGCTGGCAGTGGCTTTATTCAAAAGTAAAAACAGATCAAACTGGGATGATTATATAATATGCATGTATATTACACCATATTTTTATAACTTGCAAATTACAATATACTAAGGATTTATTTTCCTTCAACTGCTCTGATTCTGTTCAGGAAATTAGGTATGAGAAATATGGATACCTTAAATGAGGATAACGAGGGATCAATAATTTAGCAGTTCTTCTTGTACATAAGGGGGAACTGTATCACACCAATTTACAGCATTATACAAAGGATAATTAAAGGGATAGTAATGTTTCACAATAAAAGCAGCTCCAATTAATCTTCATAGTCTTTAGGTCATGACAAGTGTTATTTCAGTAGTCAGAGTTGTAGTTCAAGGGTAATTGAATGATAAAGTATCCTCCTCCCACCCCTTTTACTGATGTAACACTGCTCACCTCAGAACAGAAAGGTGGTGTCCAGAAGGCTTGCAGAGAGGGACAATCTTTAATTAACATAAGGGAAAAACCTGAAAAAGGGTTTTCATTGTTCTCACCGTAAGAAAATTGTCCCTCGCTGTGAGCTGTCTGGTCTTAAGACCAGATGGCTTACAGTAGGTAAAAGGGGCAGGAGGGGGATACTTTATCATTCAATTACTCTTGAACTACAGCTCTGACAGTATTGAAATAACACTCTCCAAGGCCCAAATACTATGTAGAGTAATTGGAGCTGCTGTTTTTGTGAAACATTACTATCCCTTTAACCCAAAAGGCAATTTCCATTTCACTACAAGAGTATATTTAAAGTTGTATTCTGATGCCAATCAAAATGAAGTGTTCACTATAAAGCTGCCTACCTTATCTACCCCAGACAGCCCTAAACGCAGGCATATTCGGAACTTTGTTGGTTTTCCTTGCCAAGTCTAATTTTCCTGTAGGCACCATCCAGGACAATTTAAATCTGCATAAGGGCAAGATGATAACTGATGGGGTAACTTTCTATCTTTCTTAACTAATTAAAATAAAAACAGGTTTGAATGTAATAACTTTTGAATGAAAAATCTGTTTTCCCTCAAAAGAAAAAAATAATAAAATTATATATATATATATATATATATATATATATATATATATATATATACACATAGAGAGAGAGAGAGAGAGATAAAACCATAAAAGTGTACAACACATTGCTTTGCAATGTGTAGCTCACCCTCTGGATTAACCCTTTGAGTGCCACAGGGGTACGCAATGCATTGCAAAGCAATGCGTTGCGTACCCCTCTGGTACTCAAAGGGTTAAGCAAGAACCTACTCCATCTCAATGCTCTCATTATCATCATTACGGTTTGTGGTTATATCTAGGACCACAACACAAAAAAAAGCATATCTGAAAGATATACACATTTTTGTTATTACTGAACCTTAAGGCTCTAGTTTAGATCTGAAGGATTGCTCTACAGCTATAGTTTTGTTCTGATTTAAACACTCAAATCACTTACATTCTTCACTTACTTTGTATTACCAGCAATCACGAGAAATTGTCACACATCCAAAATGAGTAAGATGCTTAGATAGCAAAGCAGCCCTAAAATAGAGTCTAAACATGTCATTTACATTAAAGAACCTCTTGATTGTTTGAAGTGTCAAGAATTAGCCCCAGAAGCACTAAAATGTTGACTTAATGAACACTTTCAACATCATTCAGACGCTCTTAAATGGCCTTTTTTCTAGGTCATTATTCATTGTACACAGAGGTTCTAATTTAACATTTATTATTTTTTAGCTTCAAACATCAGAAACTGTCAAAACTTCAAAGCATATTTGATTCGCTAACAGTATGTACGGTCGGCTGCGGGAATCCCTGCCTGCAATAGAGGAGTGATTTTAATGTTTCACAAAAACAGCAGCTCCAATAGCTTCATAGTATTTGAGCCATAGAGAGTGTAATTTCATTATTGTGAGCGTTGTGGTTCAAGAGTAATTGAATGATAAAGTTTCCCCTCCCTCCCCTTTTACCTAGTGTAAGCCCCCACTCGTCAGATGTGGAATCTGGTCCATCTCTACTGTGAGAACAATGAAAACCCTGCCCCCCTTGACAGGTTTTTCAGCTTTTTCCCTTATCTTAATTGAAGATTGTCCCTCTCTGCAATCTACCTGGACACTCCCTGCTGCTCTAAGCTGAGTAGTGTTACATCAATAGAAGGGGCTGGAGGGGGATACTTTATCATTCAATTACTTTTGTACTACAACTCTGACAGAATTGAAATAACACTCTCCAAGGCCCAAATATTATGAAGATTAATTAGAGCTCCTTTTATTATGAAACATTACTATCTCTTTAACTTTTTGAGTGCCAGACAGGTATCAAATGCATTGTGACTCAATGTTCTGTAATACTGGAGCAAGACAAGTTGCACGGGAGGGAACAAATAAAGGTTCCAAAAAACTCTCTCATCAATTTTAAATGTTTTTTTATTAACCCTTTGAGTTGCAATGCTTTGGATACCTCTCTAGCACGCAAAGGATTAACCCTACAAATGGTACAGGTTCTCAATACAGTGCATCGCACGCAGGGGTTAAAAAAAAAACAAAACTTAAAACTAAAGAGAGTTTGGGACCATATGACCATAAGACATGTGGCCTAAATACAGGGCAAATCTAACATATCATCAGAACTAAACAAAAACATCACTGATTTACACGGGGCTTTTAACATGGTGTCTTGATGACCTTTCTAGCAATCAGGGAGTGAAAATCACAATTTAAAGCTGAACTACCACCAGAGGTAAAGTCGCCCTGCAATAATTAGGCCGGTGGCGACTAGCTTAATGATAATTATATTACCTCTCGCATTGACACGATTCTATAGAAATCCTTAATCTTCCAAGACCGGAAGCCAGGCATCAGCGCAGACATCTTGTCTGCACGCCAGCGCTCTCAGTCCCAGTCTCCCTTCAGAAGCATTGCACTATCCCGAAAGGCACCGTAAGGGACTGACAGCACAGGCGCGCAGACTGCACTAACCTACCCGTCAGTCTCGGAAGATTAAGGATTTTTGTAGAATAGTGTAGTTGTAAGAGGTAAAATAACTATTATTAAGCTAGTCGCCATCTGCCTAATTATTGCAGGGCAACTTTACCTATGGTGGTAGTTTCACTTTAAAGGGATAGTAATGTCGCTTTAAAAGTTCCTTGCCAAGTTTTCTGTATGTTAAAAGTAACCAATTGTGCTATCTCTAATACCTTACTTGTTTGTAGTTCAAAAGCTACGAAGTGATAAAGATCCACCACCCGCCCCTTTCTGGCACATCATGCTGAAGATGCAGGCTGGTCAGGATGGCTGCAGTAAGGGACAAACTTCAGTAAGCAAAGGGAAATCCTGCCCTTCTGCATAAAGTGTGGGGGGGGGGGGGTAGGATTTTCCTTATACTTACTGACTGAAGTGTGTCCCTCGCTGCATCTGTTTGGTCCCAGAACCAGATTTCAGATTTGGTGGGAGGCGGCCAGAAAGGGACGGGAGGGGGATCTCTCTCTTCATAACGTTTGAACTGCAAACAAGTAAGGTATTAGACAAACAACGCAATCCCTTACTTTTAACATACAGACGACTCGGCGAGCAACTTTTAAAGCAACATTACTATCCCTTCAACTGATTGGAGGTATTCTTGAGCAAACCAACAGCAACAGATTCAGCCAAAATTATGAAAGTTCCTATTGGTTTAAATTAGGCTTTTAATCCCTTGAAGTCTAGAGCAAACTCATGGGGTAAAGGGTTAAAAGTCAATGAGAATTTGGGGTCCATATACCTATCAGGACCCCAAATCTCCAGAGAAACACAGCAGAGCTGAGGATAGGAATGTGCAAATGATGCTCCCCACCGCCAGGAAGCAACCCCACTCTGGACAGGTATATAGAGAGATTCCACCCTTTACCTGTAGTTTCATATTGTGAGAAGCGTTTAATCTGGGGGCAGAATTGGGTGGAAGTGGGTTATTATAGAGGATTTGACCAAGCCGGGGAATCTGCCAATGTCCCTAGAGACCCGATAATTCTGAAAACCAGAGTCTTGGCGGCAGATCCAAAGAGTTCCCAGGTACAGCATTATGCACAAGGAGGAAGACCAACAATTCTGGGACAAACCACTTTGCACCATAGAGAATAAAAGTTCCCTACATCCATATTGATTTTAAATGTGGACTTTTAACCCTCTGAATGCTAGAGAGGTCTTTCAATGAGTTGAAGTTCTCTCTGCCATTCAAGGGGTTTAAAGCCCCACTTACACCACTGGGGGGTTTTATTTGACTCCTACGGTGAAACATAATCCTTTCAATGCCCACTGGCATTCAAAGGGTTATTTGCCCCTGAGTTGCTCCACCATTTTTTTTTTTTTTTTTTTTAAGTCTCAAAGGATCAGCTTCAATATCTGGGCTGAGAACTAACGCAGAATGTCATTTCTCTTCAAGTAATTATGTAAATTTTATTTAAACAATTCTTTCCAAATTGCACAAACATTGTTTTGGAGTGTTTTTGTAGCTGCGGTTTGTTAAGTTGTATATATTGTCAAAATATTTTCTCAGGTGATTCTACCAAACGCATATCAATTTTCTAAACGTGTAGTGTGAAGAGTACAAATGACCACAGATCAAACAATCCGGAAAGGAAGTCATTTTGCTTTGTGTTCCTCACATATATAAAATATAATTCAGTTTTGTTTTCTTCTAATGTTAAACATTTACTTTCAAAGGTAATCGAAAATGTATTTCACATGTGCATGATGTTCCTTTGCATAATAGGCCTTCAATCAATTTAAAGTGGAACAGACATTTTATAAATACTTGGGTGATTCTGAAAGAGCTGTAATTTATGTTAGCATTTCTTGATTTAAAAAGTATAGTTTATGAGATTAAGCGTTCTTTATCAGTTTATGCAAGTTAGGCAGTACTGGCCAGAACAGCCTATCATTCTACTCTCCCTCCCGAATGCCATTTCCTACCCGGATGAAATGGCTAATCTGAATATACGGACAAAAAAAAAAAAGTCTCTAATTACAGCTTTAAATAAAAAAAATGGGTAACATAAGTATAGGCAATTTTGAAACTTTCAAAATCACACAAGTCGTTATAAAGTGTTCGTACCACTTTAATTAGGACAGATATAGTAGAGATTATTCATGTTCCCTTTTAATTGTATTTTCTTTTTTAACTGATTAACCCTATGATGCCAGACTTCTGTCACAGTGGTGTAAACTATTCATTGGGGGGCATGGGTGCAAACTTTTTTATTATTATTATTATTATTGTGGGGATCACAGAGGCGTGACTAGAACCTATTGGAGCCTTGCGAGACGATGCTCCCCTTTTAAGCTGCGCCTCCTGTAGTTATGCCCGTGAACTGATTGGAGACCTCTCGCATTCAAGAGGTTAAATATCCCCATTTATATCACATTTTTTTAACATTTCTCCCATATGGCTCTGTTGGCGTAGTCCAAAGCTTTTTATAACATCAGCCTCAGCCAGTTTCAGTGCATTACTCTCCCACATCACCCAGACAAGGATGCAAGGTGGGCTCTTCTTGAAAGAGTACCACAAGTAATGGTTAACCTTCTAGGGGCTGGAGACAGTTTATTGTGTCATCAATATATTCATTAAAGGAGTAGTAAACTTTTTTATGAATACCTACATGTTATAGGACTTTTCCTGCTAAGAAAAACAAGGTCACTCCCACTGCTGTCAGTTGATATAACAGTTCAAATAACCAGGAAGTGAATTTACTGTGTTTACTTCCTGATAGTTCTAACTGACAGGAAATGACTCAGCAGTTTCCTCTCCATTAGAATGTAACAGAAAAACTAATTAGAATTTGACAACTAGAGGGCACTGCTAATACAAACAAACACAGGTTTAAACAGTAAAACATCTGGAAATATGAATCTCTCTGCACTGGGAGCACCCTTATTTTACTCAACATGAACATCATACAATATATATTTTTTCATTTAAAAAAAGTGTATTGCTCCTTTAAAGGGATAGTAATGTGTCACAAAAACAGCAGCTTCAATTAATCTTCATAGAATTTGGGTCATGGAGAGTGTTATTTCAATACGGTCAGAGTTGTAGCTCAAAAGCAATTGAATGATAAAGAATCCCCTTTCCGCCCCTTTTACCTAGTGTAAGCCACTTCCCCTCAGTTGTGGAATCTGGTCTTGAGACCAGACAGGTCACAGCAAGGGACATGTACTGTGAACTTAATGAAAACCCTGCCCCCCTTGACGGGTTTTTCAGGTTTTTCATTATGCTTACTGAAGACTGTTCCTCTCTGCGATCCATCCTGACAGTCTTGCTTCTCTGAGGTGAGCAGTGTTACATCAGTAAAAGGAACAGGACGGGGGATACTTTCTCATTCAATTAATCTTGAACTACATCTGACAGCATTGTAATAACACTCTTCATGGCCCAAATACTATGAAAATTAATTGGAGCTGCTTTTACATTAAAACATTAAAACATTACTATTCCTTTAAACTGGTATAAAATCCCCATGAGAAGCTATAATCTTGATTTTTTTTGTGTGCCAAGTAAGGGTTAGGGGGCCAGCATTTATTCTGATCTTTGACATAATCTTCAATGTCACTGATAGTTTTACAGTATGTATAGTTTCTTGCAAGTACTCCAATTATAATGGAATTAACCCCCTTCATTAAAAGAAACCAAAAAAGTGCACTTTTAGTGGGAGAGAGAATTTAAACACAGAATGCACAAGCAATAAATATTAAACATGGACTGAAAATCTCATTGAACCCTTACAGCAATGGAGATCTACAGACCCCTATGCAATGCACCAGCCAGTGGCACAACTATTAATTGGAGGGCCCCGGTGCAAAACACGTTGAGCCACTATCACAAAAATATTTTTACAAAAGCATAACTAGAACCAGCTGGATTTGGGGCAGATGGGGCCCCCTTGGATGCTAGGTCCAGGTGCAACTGCATCCTCTGCACACCGTTAACCCTTTGAGAACCAGAGAGATGCAATGCATTGCATACCTCTCTGGCACTCAAAAGGTTAGTTACTCCCCTGTACCAGACACATTAAAGATCCAGATTTTTATGGTAGTACAGGAGACCAGCAGAACAATAAAACATTACATCTCACCATCAGGGCAATATACTATTACATAAGACCAGCAGAATAAGTACCATGGCTTTAGAAAACGTGTACATGTACACACAGTGCTAGAGAGGCATTCATCTCATTACTTCATCTCAAACATTCTTGAAGCAGGATATGGTCAATTTCTACCATTTCCCCAGGGACACAGGTTGATTCTCAGGGCTCAGTGAGTTCCCTTGCAACTCTGCCCATTTTACTAGCAGTTCCAGTCACTCTCTCTCTCTCTGCTCTGCTATTCCTAGTTTCCACCCATTTTAATGAGCAAACCCCTTCCTCCCCTATCAATCCCACCCGCCCCTATGTTTTCATGCCCACTTTATAAAGCAAATCATATAATTTGGACACTCCCACCCCCAGACATTAAGGGACTTCCAGATGCTTGAGAAAACAATGTTCCCATTCCAAGCCAGGTATGGATATTGGAGATCACCAGCAGGTTTGTCTCTATTTCAGTAGGTTCAACAATGCAATGCAATATGGTGGGACCTTTAACATGCAAGAGCTTAATTTCAGCAGGTCCTACAATCGAACTTCAATGACCCTGCAATGTGTTAGAGACCTATAACATCTAAAGTTTTAATCTCAAAATGTAAGACTAGAAAGCAGCCATGCACAAATATAAAACATACATGCATACTGTGGTGCTGCCACTGTGGGGAGATTTAATTCAAAACTTCCTAAAGCTGAAAAAAAAAAACATTTCAGAACTACTAAAACAATTCTCTGCTACTGTCACAAAGTGGTGCTGTTCCAGTCACTTACTATGGAATGCAGTCTTCTATTACTTCATCTCAAATTCATGTGCAATCATTCTTAAAAACTCTCCCAACTATGGGAGACAAACCCATAAAAACCCAAACACAAAATAAAAAAAAATGTAAAGGAAGAAGCATCTACTGATCCTTTAATCTAGAAGAAACAGGGCTGCCATCAGTGGGTTACAGGCAGTACCCGAGTATGGGGCCCAGCCAAGTGAGGTAGACCACATCCCCTATCGATCATAGACTCCTGTATATCCTGTGTGTGGGGGGCTTTGTCAAACAGGGCCCCCAGACAACCAGATTGGCCCACAGGAATTCTGGAGGATCTCCTGTATTCTGTAAGTAGCGTAAAGGAACTGAAGCCCCTCTGCTGCTCTGTCCTCCATTTCACATCATACCACATTGTGGAGCAGTTCCATGGGCTCTGTCATTGCATATACATTCAGGTTGTAGAGCAAATATGTGGGGTGTTGAGCCCTGGATTTGTTTGTACTGGGCCACAAGATTTCTAATGGCAGCACTGAGGAAAAGTATAAACTAGTTTAGGGAAGAAAAATTATTACATTGAAATACACATGAATTTAAATGGTGTCAAAGAACTCAAAATGTTGCAGTGATCTATTCTGTTTGATGAATCCATATTTATGCATTTTAGTTAAAGATTATTTTATAAAAACATTTTTTATATTTGAAGGAGAGAGAAAAAAAAAAGTTCAACACAGTATTATAAATTGGGGTTATCTTGCTGGGGTTACTCCAGTCATCTTCACACCAGGCTGAGTCATACTTCTGAGAAAACCCAGGCAATAAAAGTGCATCTTTATGAGTCCATCTTCTGTGGATGGGAAGTCCATTATTGCTGGGAACAATTAAGCTTTTGTAGGAAATTATTGGAAAATGTTTTCTCCTGTTCTTGTAGATAGTAACTTAGATAAACGTTATCAGTCCTTTCCCAAGAGATCAGTAAAAGGGTGGGATTTAAGGATTTCCCTGCTTCAGAACAGGTGAGTTAATCAGAGTGCTCAAACAGGAAAATAATTAAATCCTGATTGGTTGCTAGCTCTCATAATGGTCCTTATGGGCCACTTCCCAAACATGCAACCTGATCTTAAAGGAAAACAGTGACACCTAGTAAATCACCCCCACCTCAGTTTAACTTACTATGGCCAGAAGATTCTAATGGCCCCTATGAATCTTCCTTTTTTTGTCTTTGTTCTATAGATAGTTACTTCATATCAATCCTGGAAGCCACATCCATGAAAGAAGGCATGATGATCGTTACAAGCAGAAACACAGGATGCAAAATCCGCGCACTGCACACAGTGATCTTATCCATTTAAAGGACCAGATGGGTGTTCTAAGCATTTTAAAGGGTTTATCACATGCAGTCAGAAAACGCTGTGTCCTGTGCTTCTGCTAGCAGCTACAACCTTTGCCTCCATGGACATAACTTCCGTGACTGATTGACAAGGTTATCTCTTGAATCAAGAAAAAAACATTTCAAAGAGGCCATTAGGATTTTATGGCCATAGTAAGGTGGGGGGGGGATTATTATGAAGTGTTACTCCCCCTTAGCAACATAAAGGCAGTTCGTACAACAGACCAGTGCATCTATTTATACATGGTTTATACTGTAACTGCATTCAGTGATGAATATTTTATTAGTTATCCCCTCTAAATAAGAGCCCTTAAAAAAAAAGCTCTACCCAGGGGCATAACTACAGCAGGGGGCCTAGCTGCCCCAGTAGATTATACTTAAAAATATTCTAAATTAGGGACGAACAAAACAAAAAGTATGTTTGCTACACCACTGCTCCATCCATATTCTTCAGAAGAATCATATAGGCATATCTAGACAGTACAGAATTCCAAGACCTATTTAAATATTATATAAAACATAATAATAATAATTATATACCCCCAAAGTCAGATTAAACAACTGCAATTACAGAACTGATTAGGAAAGGTCTGATAAAGATGTAGATCAAGATCACTTAAGTCATTCAGATTCATATCTGTGTCATCTCTTCTATGCTGAAAGTAGCTGACTCATTTCCTGTGACCATAGGATTGTAGTATTGAGTAATTTAATTTTGTTTCTCAGTAAAGACAATAGATATGCATCATTAATGTTTTATTGCCATCACTTGTTTAAAAGTCATTCCATTTGTAGGAGTGACTTGGCTTCTTACTGCTTCGAGAACATTAACGTCTGAAATAACGGATGGCAAATGTTCATTAAAAAGCAAACAAAATCACCAAGTTTCACAAGCTGAAATTAAACCACAAATTTGAACGGTTTTGTATCAAGATCAATTTTCAATCCAAAACGGATTATTTTAACTTCTTGGATGCAAAGAGGTCTCAGTCTCAAGCACAAAAAAAAAAAGTTACACACAGAGGAAAATCAAATAGAGAAAAAAAACACAATATATAAGCACAATGACACAATAAGAGACTAAAGGAGGAGAAAAGCCCTACTGCTTTGGCTAAAACCTGTTGCTCAAAAGGTTTTTCTTTTTACCCCGATACAGTGTAATCAAGCTGGTGCCATGTCAAGAGTAAAGATGAGCAAAAGGCTTAAATCTCTCTGCAGGATCACTGCTGAAATCTAGAAGTCTTCTGAGTCACTTAAAAGTAGATCATTCCCTTCCTGCTGACAAGCTAAGTGGGGTAGCCTTTAATCCAAGCCATGTACGATGACTGGACCAGCATATGGAAATTCTATGCATTCATTCACAATTCTAAGTGTTACGTTTGTGTTTCGATCAGATCAGTTTGGTGATCTCTACTCATATTACATAAAACATGAAAAGATTTGTGTTAAGATGCTTATAATTTCATTACGTATTAAACAGGATTCTTTAAATTCATACATTTTGTAACATAAGAGACAGGGTAAAAAGACTTTTCTGTAAAAGTACTTCAAATTGTATGAAAGATCATACACATGTAAAATGAATTAGAAAGAATGTAACATCTTACAGGCGAAGGATTGGCTTTGTTGACTGACCGACTCTGAAGACAGTCTGAAAATTCAAGGCAACTCAAAACTAAAACCTTGTGGGTGTGGGATTCCATGAGTGTTGCTGGCCACCTCTACTACAGACTTAAAATGGAACTTTCACCTGAATTCAAGTTTACATATTTGAAAACTGTATTAAAGGGATAGTGATACTTCGTTTTATCTTTATTTCATTTTGTAGGCATTAAAAAAACATGAAGAACGATATAAGTCTTATCTCTCAAACCTTTATGGTTTGAGAGATATTCACAAGCAAATTTTCCCCTCTTGCCCCTTTTACCTAATGTAAGCCGTCTCTTCTCAGATGTGGAATGCAGTCCATAGACCAGACAGATAACAGCAGGGGACAATCTTTTTCCTATGAGAACAATGAAAGTCCTGCCCCCCTTGACAAGTTTTTCCCCTTATCTTAACTGAAGATTGTCCCTCTCTGCAGTCTACCTGGGCACCTCCCTTCTGATCTGGCTGAGCAATGTTACATCAGTAAAAGGGGCGGGAGGGGGACACTTTGTTATTGAATTACTCTTGAACTACAACTCTGACAGAATTGAAATAACACTCTCCAAAGTCCAAATACCATGATGATTAATTAGAGCATTACTATCCCTTTAAAGGGGAACATTCATATGTGAAAAGTTTTGTCAATGGGCTTAAATTAGCCCAACTACATTAGCCTTGGTATTTTTTTTTTTTTAAATCTTACCTACCAACTATTTAACCCTTTGAGTGCCAGGGTGGTACGCAACGCATTGCAAAGCAATGCATTGCGTACCAATCTGGTACTCAAAGGGTTAACATTTAGAGACTTGAAATGTGCCACTTCCACGTTCTGCGGCACACTGTATGTGAGGCACAACGAAGCAGGATTTCCCACCTTCTGGGAGGAAGTGAGAAACCCTGCTCAGTAATGTCACAGAACGTGGAAGTGGCACATTTCAAGTCTCCATATCTTAACCCTTTGAGTGCCAGAGGGGTACAAAATACATTGCTTTGCAATGCGTTGTGTGCCCTCTAGCATTCAAAGGGTTAAATAATAGGTAGGTAAGATTAAAAAAAAATACCAAGAATAATGTAGTTGGGCTAATTTAAGCCCATGGACAAAACTTTTTCACATATGAATGTTCCCCTTTAAAAACTGGCTATGTGTCATGTTACCCAAAAAGACCAGCAAATGCAAATTTAACTTATGCTATTGCAGCAACAGTGACATTTCATATGCTAATGAAGCTATGTGCTTTATCAGGAAACTTTCACTTTTGCCAGAAATAAAAGTGTGATTATCTCCTAAACTAAACTAAAAGACGAAAAACATAGCTACTCAGATCAGTCCCTGGTATCTCCTAAACTACATATATTCAGGAATTCTGCTTAACAAAACACATAGACAGTTTTGAATGAAATTCTCAGATATGTAAAGAATGCTCAAGAGGATAGGTCCACTTTAATAAGGAAATGGGTGACCGCACTCACGCTTCATGACAAGGGGTTTACACAATTTATTCATACCAGTGCATGCACAATAAACAATGTTTCTAGAGAGGATCACCCGCAGTTATCTGTGTGTATTTCTCCCTGACAAATAGGTGATCCATTCTCAAACCATTGTGGACTGCAAAGGCCCTACAGTGAATAAATGGGGGTAAACCCTTGGTCTTTTCAAGCTTATGTGCTTTCTCCCATTTCTCTCATTATGAAGCAGGAAAAGCTGGTTCAATTGCCATGTGGATTTAGACAGGTCACTATCTGCTTGTGCACAGGCACTAAAATTAAAGTGCTATGAGAAAAGGGAGCTCAATGTCTTTGTGTAGGGCACTGCCTACAAATTGGTATCACTATATCACAAAGATAGAAGTATGTATTACTAGAAACATCATCTGGAGAGGTTTTTCATTACGGAGCACAAGAATGTCAAAAGGGAATAAACATTTTGCCCATCTGCCCTTCTTATTCTATCCTATAACATCCATCACCTCCAGTCATTGGTTGGTTGGGGATGATGGGAGATGCCTCCAACAGCTAGTGGTCCAAAGAAAAACTACCCCTTTAATAGACGCATCCTCTCATACTGAAAGGGTGTGCAGTCATCAGGGATACATTTCTTATTAGGCAACCACCTGGAGTGACAAATAATGAGGGGCATCACACTAGTGCTGGTCACATCTGTAGTCTGAGTTCAGTGTGTGGGCAGAGCATTTTCAGTGCCCCTGCATCATGCACCAGTTTGTGGTTTATGTACCAGTTTATAGAACACCTTTGCTGTTTTACCCCTCAAATGCTAGAGAGGTTTCCAGCTGGGAAAAGAAAATTGTTTTTTTTTTACCCAGCATTACCTGGCCGCACCCTAGTGCTTTAGGGAAAAGATGGGATGAGTGTGCTGGAATATCTATTCAGCTTCTGTATCCAACAACTACCTTTATAGTCTCCACTGTGGTCCCTCAATTCTAGTTTTACTACAATCGTCTTCCACTAAACCAAAACACTTCTTTGGCTTGTATTTTTTTTCACTCTGCTATGTAAAAGACTCCCAAGATGACACTTTCCATAGATGGAGTGAAGTGTACAAAAGTTACACATTTTAGCCGACATGCCCATATTGTACAGGATTCAAATACAGACAGCCATTTGCATTTATTGTATTCAGATGCTGGAATGTGCTTCATATAAAAATGATCTATATTTTAGATACCAGTTGGTGTTGTTGATAATCGTGATAAATAATCACTGTATTATCTGAAGAAAAGACCTACCAGCTGTGAGAATAGCCTTTGATTTAACCGTTTGAGTGCCAGAGGCGTGTGCAACTCATTACTTTGCAAGGATTTCAACGCCTCTCTAGGACTCAATGGGTTAACTCAGCAGAAGAAGTCCTTGACTCCTCTTAACACCAAGGGACATATGAATGGGAAAAATTCTTTTATTCAGAGTCTTATTAATGTCTCTAAGAGAAGGTTATCAAAGGTTTCAACTGTTAATGGTCTTTAAGAGGAAGTTTCATCAGGACACTAATGTCGTATTGAACTCAAATGCCTTTTTTTTACAAATTCACATTTTTATTTAGTTTTACATTCATTCCCCCTCCTCCACTTTCTACTGCTGTAAAGCCTAGCTTAGACTGATCTTCAGGCCATCCTCTCAGTACTCTCATCTCTCATAAGAACCTGAAGAGCAGTGATCAAATATTGTTTTATATTCTCTTTCAGTGACAGTCTTTGTCTGAAGTTTGACTACATCTTATTCCCTATCTTTTGGATCTGGATTTAGAGGTGCCAGGGTTTAAAAATCCTTTTACATTTTTTGTACTTCCGACGTCTGAGCGTGGAGTGTAAATTCATGCCGCATTATTATTTTTATAGGTTTGTTATTGACAGACCTTTGTGTTCAATGTTAAATTATTTTTGCCTAGTTACACATAGCTTAGGAACACTGCTATACTGGAGGCCCCAGCGACACAGTAGGGCCCCGTCACATGTGGCTGCCCCCAGGACGTTTTGCAAATTATATCAGCGCCCCCTCCCCCACATATCACCTGCCCGTCGGATCACTGGCAACGCACCGTACACTGGGAACCATCTGCCGATAGACAAACCATAAACACATGCTCCAGGACCAGCTTATCCCAAATGAAGCAGACTGCACAGTACGCATGCGTCAGGACTTCCCGGTTCTGCTGCACTTGTGGGAGGGAGCAGTTACAGTCACGCGGCAGCGGAACTCAGAAATTAGAGGAGCTAACTCCTAGTCTTCTTTATGGAGTCGCTCTGGCACGTAGAGAGTTAGGGCTGGGTTCCCACTTACTATGGTAGTGCAGCGTTTTAAATGCTGGGTTAATCGCAAATGCTTGGATAGCATTGCTAACTTTTAGATTGGTCACACTGGCCATTTCTACATTTGCATCGCAATTCAATGTAGCATGCTGCAGTTCATCTTCGTCCATGTGCTGAGCTTGAGTAAAAAAAAGTGATCTGCATAGCCACCAATGCGCCACAGTCAGATCATTCGGGGTGGCAACCTCGACTGTGTGCATCGCAGCATCCAGTGCATGGGCAATTTTCATTGGCATCATCCTGTATAATAATTTGGTAGAAAGTTTGTAAGGATGCAGTCATTTGCAGCAGAGACTGCTGGGCGTGCTGCAGTCATGCGCAGTACAGACTGCTCCTGACGCAACTGATACAGAGAAGAGCGCCCCACATTGTATCAGTCGCAGGGCGGCAGTCTCTACTGAGCATGACTGCACAGCGACGGCTGGCACTGTATCAGGCTTGGCATGGGCAGTCTCTACTGTGCATGACTGCCCCACGACCGGCTGGCAGTGGCACTGTGGCCTGTGTAACGGGCTCTTCAACTAGTCCTCTAATAAATGGCTGATGGTGATGTAGACTGCTCATCAGCGGTGACTCTGCCACGCCCCCTAGGGAGAACACTATAAAAACAGGCATTTTATGCAGCCAAATCAGGTTCCCACAGATAAAATTCTATGGTGGACTTCCCATGTCAACACATCTGGTGTTCATTTTTCTACAGATAAAATTCTCCCTATATATTTTCTATATGAATAAATAAAAATATATTAATTTATTTTAAACCTTGCCATAACTTACCCATAACCCCATAAATTTTCCTTGCAATGAGAACTGAACTCCTGGAAGTCTTTGGTCGTCTAAATGCTGCCCCGCATTGGTTGCTGTGTCAATCAATTCTGTTCAGTCTCAGGATAAGATACAAACATGCAGTGACAATGATGTGTATATTCAGTCTGTGACATGTTAAGATAAGCAGGAGTTTTGGGAGGCTGCACTGAACCCTTTGAGTGCCAGAGTGCGTTAGATAACTCTCTGACACTCGAAGAGTTATGTCCTTTAACCCCTTGGTTGCTAGAGATGTCTACAACATGTTACTTTGAAATGTGTTAGTGAAATGGCTGTAGCAAGCCAAGGGGTTAAATCATAATTTTCTCTTAAAATTGGTAATTATTATTATTATTGATTTTTTTTCTGCTTAGTTTAGAAGAAGCATATAAATTTAAACTATGAAACAAAAAATTGTATCTGAATTACCAACACAAACCCGTAACTTCACCATATAGCTTTATGGAAGAATGAACAAATGTGATATAATTCTAAAAACAGATGCAATTTTTTTTTTTTTTAATTTGTGGTAGAACACTATGGTCTAGATTACGTTGCAGATTTTCAACGAAGTTTATGGAGAAATGTTTAGATAAGCCCTTTATTAAGTTAGCAACTGCAAAGGAATCCAAGGCTGCGTTTGTAGCCATATATTTAGAATTCTGCAATGGAATAAAGCACATTTATGTCATGCTTCGTGGCAGTACATATAGGGTGTGACTCATGCACACACCATCTAGACAAAGTGGGGGAATGTGCAAATTCATTGGCACATCTCATTTACAGTGCTTGTATGATCAAGGCGTGCACAGAAAAATGGGCCCCTCCATATTTTACTTACATTCAGTTAGTTTGCCCCAGTATTACGCAAACTTTGTCTTTATATTTATGGCAAGCTACCTAGATAAGTCCTTCTCTGTTTTACCTAGCAGTTATAAAGATACACCTGACTGCTGTATGATGGACTTCCTCCTACCTAGGAAAGTTCTTCTGTTACACACACCGTAATTATAAAGATACACCTGACTGCTGTATGATAGCCTCCTACCTAGGTAAGTGCTTCTGTAATTATATAGATATACTCAAAGGGGTAAACCTTAAACCAATAGACAATGATAATGTTATCCTTATAATCCCTTAACTATCAAATGGATTCCCAATGTACATTCTTTGCATTAAGAGGTTAATCAAGCATGAGGCTGTGCATAATGTTAGCTAAACCTCTTGAGGATCATAGGAGTGCACAGTGCCTTGAATCAATAAATATCGGACATACATTTGAAAATTAAGAGGTTAAATTGTGACAAAAAGATAACATGGACTACTGGGTTAAGGTTTAACCTTTTGAGTGTCAGAGGAGTATACAACCCAATGCCCATTTCTAGACAGCTTCAAATCCAGTACTAAATAGTCACTTATCATAATATCACTGCCCATCCCTGTCCGGCTTTAAACCCACCCAGTAGTCAAACTAATTTTTTTTGTCATAAATTAACTCCTTGATGGACAAATGGGTGTACAGTGTGCATTGCTTTGCAATTCATTGTGCACAGCCTCGTGCTTGAGTAACATCAATGGTGCACAACTCCTTGAAAAGCAATGCCCATTGTACACTTTTGGACTTCAAGGGGTTCATTTATGACAGAGTGACATTGACTACTGCGTTTAATGCTGACCAGGGATGGGCAATCATATGTGAAAACCTCACTTAAGTACTCCATAAAAGTCTGCATGTAATCTTCTGTCAAGCTTAACATGTAATCTGTACTTTTATTTAACGAAGGCTATAGCGAGATTTGAAGTTTTAATAGTGAGCCTGTGATACAACTCCTGGACAGGCTGCGGCAAAACTCTGCCCGTAGCCTGTCAATCCTCATCTGTTCCCCTCCCCATGTAATGCCTTGACCAACCTCCAGAGATGACAGCCTGTCCAGAAGTTATGTCACAGGCTCACGTTTAAAGAGGAACCATCAGAGGCATAACTAGAAGCCATGGGGCCCTGGTGCAAGAATTGCCATGGGCCCCCCGACCACATTGGCCCCCCTCAACCATATTGGCCACCTCCACATTGCCCCCACCTCCAATCTCCACATTGCCCCTTCCAAAATGCCCCTCAATCTCCACATTGCCCCTCAGTCTCCTACCTCCCTGGTGGTCCGGTGGCATGACAGAGGACAGGTCTGTGCTTCCTTCTGCACAGAACTATTCTCACACAAGGTCCTCTTCAGTTATGCAGAGTGCTTGGAGCGACGGGCCCAGTCGCAGGCGTCGCACCTATACTTACACCACTGGGAACCATCACCCTATATTAAGCCCCCCCCCCAATACTTAGGCATATGGCGATTAGATTCTTAACAGCGCTATTATCAGGAACAAGTACCAAGTTCTGAAGTAATCCTCCTTCTTCTGAGACCGGCAGCCAAGCTTGAATGCAGACATCTTGGCTTAGAGATGTCTGCAATGTCCATCCCTGTCTCCTCTAGATGGCATTGCATGGTACCTTAAGGTACCAGAAGGGACTGACGGAGCAGGCATGCAGATGGCTCTAAAGCAAGAAGCCTTGCCATCAGTCTCAGAAAAAGGAGGATTACTTCAAAACTTGGTATTTGTGCCCAATAATAGCTCTGTTAAGAACCTAATCGCCATATGCCTAATTATTGGGGGGGGCTTAATATAAAGTAATAGTTCCGCTTTAAAACTTCAAATCTCGCTATAGCATTCATTTTAAAAAAAGTACAGATTACATGTTAACCTTGTAAGAAAATTACATGCAGACAAATTTTTATGGAGGTGAGAGATCCACTTTAATCAGGGGGCTGAGTAACACACTGCTTCCCAATGTATTGCTGACCCCTCTGGTTCTCAAAGGCGTAAGCGTATATTGACCCCATGTTCATGTTTAGATGGTGTTGTCATTTTAACTCCTTCAGTGGAGCAAATGCCTTCAACATGTCCTATACACCAGTCTACATTAAGGAAGGGGTATTAACTCCTTGAAGGCTAGAGGCATCCAAATGTTTATATAGAAAAGTGCAGTATGTATTTTGTATCTGATTAACCCCTTAGGCTGCTATGATGCTCATTCATTTGTGGCAATGGAAAGGGCAGGGTGGAAAGGCAGTATGGTTGCTACTCCCTCAAAGCATGCATGGATTCAGGCCTCAGTAAACAAAGAGCCATTTTCTGAGTCTGCCATGAAGCCCAGGGAAATGAAAGCCTTTGAGTGTCAGAGGGCTGAGCAACTCACTGCTGTCCAGTACATTCCTTGCCCCTCTGGCACTCAAGGGACTAAGCATATATGACCTCATGTTCATGTACTGATGCTGTTGTTTCTTTAACCCTTTGAGTGCCAGACTGGTAAGCGTACCCCTCTAACACTCAAAAGGTTAACTCCTTGAGCACTGCAAATGCCTTCGACTTGTTTGATATGCTGGTCTACAGGAAGGTGTTCCTGTACACTTTTGTCTATTAATTCATTGGAGGTTAGAGATGTCTCCTGGAGACAGCTCTGTCATCCAAAGGGTTAATCAAGAGAATTCTACTAAGTTTGGTATTTGGTTTCTCTTGAGGACAAATTGACAAACATCTGGGACAATGGAAATGGTTGTAATGGCTGCTCCTTTAGATCATATGTAAGATTGGATTCTAGGCCACAGAGAACCAAAATAATCTAGCACGATGTACAGTGAGGGAAAAAAATTATTTGACCCAGAACTATATGGGAGGATCTTGTCAATGATCTCAAGGCAGCTGGGACCATAGTCACCAAGAAAACAATTGGTAACACCCTATACCGTGAAGGAATGAAATCCTGTACCGCCCGCTAGGTCTCCCTGCTCAAGAAAGCACGTGTACAGGCCCGTCTGAAGTTTGCCAATGAACATCTGAATGTTTCAGAGGAGAACTGGGTGAAAGTGTTGTGGTCAGATGAGACCAAAATCAAGCTCTTTGACATCAACTCAACTCGCCGTGTTTGGAGGAGGAGGAATGCTGCCTATGACCCCAAGAACACCATCCCCACCGTCAAACATGGAGGTGGAAACACTATGCTTTGGGGGAGTTTTTCTGCTAAGGGGACAAGACAATTTCACCGCATCAAAGGGACGATGGACGGGGCCATATACCGTCAAATCTTGGGTGAGAACCTCCTTCCCTCAGCCAGGGCATTGAAAATGGGTCGTGGATGGGTATTCCAGCCTGACAATGACCCAAAATACACGGCCAAGGCAACAAAGGAGTGGCTCAAGAAAAAGCACATTAAGGTCCTGGAGTGGCCTAGACAGTCTCCAGACCTTAATCCCATGGAAAATATGTGGAGGGAGCTGAAGGTTCGAGTTGCAAAACATCAGCCTCGAAACCTTAATGACTTGGAGAAGATCTGCAAAGAGGAGTGGGACAAAATCCCTCCTGTGATGTGTGCAAACCTGGTGGCCAACTACAAGAAACATCTGACCTCTGTGATTGCCAGCAAGGGTTTTGCTGCCAAGTACTAAGTCATGTTCTGCAAAGGGATCAAATACTTATGTCACTCAGTAAAATGCAAATCAATTATAACTGTTTTGAAATGCGTTTTTCTGGATTTTTTTTGTTGTTGTTCTGTCTCTCACTGTTCAAATAAATTTACCATTAAAATTATAGACTGATCATATCTTTGTCAGTGGGCAAATGTACAAAATCAGCAGGGGATCAAATAATTTTTCCCTAATTGTACATGATATTTAAGGGTATATGACCCCAGGCATATTCTTTTTCAGATGTTGATGTGCCTTTATCTTGAATGCCACAAATCTCTTCAAATTGTAAGAGACACTAGTCTAAAAGCAATTAATGTGCAACATTTTAATTTTGGGCATGGACAATTTGTATTCTCTAGTAGTTACATTTTTCCAATTTAGACCTTATGTAATTAATTATGTTTTTTAAAACTGTATATATTTGATATATGGACACGATCCCTTCTTTTTATTTTTATTTATTGTAATGAGTGGGGAATTTCATTGGAGGTGGAGCATAACAGGGGTGGAGCATAAATGGGGGCAGGGAGCAAGGTCCCCTTATCAGAGTTTGCAGGGGGGCCCTGCATTTTGTGTTACACTTCTGCTTAGGCACATTCTGCATTTTTATCTACAGGTACAATGTATACAAATGAATAGGTCTGTGAGTGCATGTGTGCATACATGTGTCTATCTAGATTGTGTGCATTAAAGGGATAGTAATACTTAAGATGTAAAAAAATATATGTTGTAGGGTTTATCCCCCTGAGAAAAACAATGGTACTCCCACTGCTGAGAGATATTTTATTAAAAAATTATAACAGCTCAAACTTGAATTTTTTTTAGGTGCAATATCACAGTGGCCTGAAAATTTACAGTGGCGCTGTTGCTACACCATCCTATGGACTGCTCTGGTCTGTAGACCATAAATCTCCATAGGATGGTGTAACAACAGCGCCACTGTAAATTTTCAGGCCACTATGATATTGCACTTATAAAAATCAAGTTTGAGCTGTTATACTTTCTTAATAAAATATCTCTCAGCAGTGGGAGTAACCTTGTTTTACTCAGGGGGATAAACCCTACAACATATCTTTTTTTACATTTTAAGTATTACTATCCCTTTAAATGTATCAATAAGTGTATCCATGTTCTTATTTCTTTCCAGAAAATTGGACAAAAGGAGGATTTATAGATCCAGATCCCAGTGTCTCCTGGAGATCCAGGAAACTGAAGCTCTGGTACACAGGGAATGCCAGTTGCACAGACACAATGATGAAGTCCAATCTACAAACACAAAGGCTGGCACAGTGTGCAACCAGATCCACATAGGCTGGTGCAGTGATTAGCCAGTTCCATGCCCAGAACCAGAACTGAAGAAGCACACCAAGTCACTAGATGTCAGCTGAACAGTTGGAGCAGAGGCAGAAAGCACAGAAGTGCAGAGAGGTCCCTCCAGGATTCTTTGTAAATGTTTTATTGTTTTCTTCCAAAGTAAGTGTATTTTTTAATTTCAGTCAATAAATGCTTCTTTATACATCTATATAGAAGACAATGGGGGTTATGCACTAAGGAGTGATAAAGAGGCAATAAAGCGGAGATAACTTCTCCAGTGATTTTACTTCTCCAGTTCCTATGTTATTCTATGGAGCCAGTGTGCTAAGATCTCCAAAGCTGGAGAAATCTTAGTGCATTGGCTCCATAGAATAACACAGGAACTGGAGAAGTAATATGACTGGAGAAGTTATCTCCGCTTTATCACCTCCTTATCATGCCTTAGTGCATAAACCCCATTGTCTTCTATATAGATGTATAAAGAAGCATTTATTGACAATACATTTTTGCAAGTGAATTTAACATGGGAAGGAGCTACAGAGAATTTCTATGTGACACACTGGGATAATTGTTTAAATAAAGGGAGTAATTTTGGGACAGACTAATTGCAGTGTAAGAAATAACTGGTCTGCCCCAAACTGGCTCTACATTTTTATGCTCATTGTGGCTATGCTCCCAATCAGCACTATACAGTAACACACCCGATGGCAGGAAAAACAATCACAGGTTGCCTCATGCCTCATCATGCTACTCTCCACTAACATTCTCCCATGCCTCCCACGTCTTTCCTCAGTGCACCACTCTCCATGCACCTACCTTTATCATGCCACTCTCATGCTCCTCCTTTTCTCCCATGCCCTGCCTCTTCTCTATCCCACGCTCCCCACTTTTATTTCTCCAACTTCCCCACACCTTTTACTTCCAGACTTATGGTAATCTTACAGCCCAACACCACACAAATGAATAATCTAGTTCAAGGGATAGTAATGTTTCACAATAAAAGCAGCTTCAATTAATCTTCATAGTAGAGTGTTATTTCATTACTGTAAGAGTTGTAGTTCAAGAGTAATTGAATGATAAATTATCCCCCTCCCACCCCTTTTACTGATGTAACACTGCTCTCCTCAAAGCAGCAATACTGTCCGGTTGGATCACAGAGAGGGACAATCTTCAGTGAGCATAAGGAAAAACCTGTCAAGGGAGGCAGGGTTTTCCTTATGTTCACAGTAAGAAGATTGTCCCTTTCTGAGATCTGTCTGGTCAAATGACCTCTGAGAGGAGGTGGTTTACACTAAGTAAAAGGGAGGGGGATACTTTATCATTCAATTACTGTTGAACTACAACTCTGACAGTATTGAAATAACACTCCCCATGGCCCAAATATTATGAAGATTAATTGGAGCTGCTTTTTTGCAAACACTTCTATCCCTTTAAATCTTTTGTTTCCACATTCCCCTTCACTGGCTGGGGCAGAGGATGACGTTGCTGGTACTGCCTCAGAATCAGCACTGCGACTAGAAGAGTATTGCTGCTGGCAAGTGGAACCTGTCCTAGTCCCGCACTGTGTCCACAGTGCTCTGTGGCACACTAGCCTGCTTCCAAAAGTTCACTGCTGGTGGTGGTGGTGATGCCCATCCCCATCCCTGTGTCCTTTTCCTTTTCAGTTTGGGCTAAAAAGACCATTAATATCTATTCTGCCCCAACTTCTCCACCATCATCATCATAACCACCACCATCAGTCTCTCCTTGCTGCTGCTCTATTACAGACATCTCTCTGGTTGGAGGAGGTGAAGAGAAATGTGACAGGAGAGTTCCCTACTGTCGCACTTGCTATCTCTTGTTGAGATGAAGAAGGCAGACTATCAGTACTAGCAGCAGGCACATGCAGCCAACCTGTGCTCCTGGTGGTGGGTGTATTATTGCTGCTAAGCAACAATTCTGCCTTCTTCAGGATCATGTTCCATCTGGACAATTCCGTGGGGGTAGGGGGACTCCCAGGGCCAGAGGAATGTTGTGGACTCCCTTGACCGCTAGTCTGGCCACTTTGCATTACTTCTCCTACCACCTCAGCATCAGTAGGAGGATCTACTGTGGTAATACTAGTCCCACCCGCTGCTTCATCACCACTACTAGTAGTAATGGTGGGACTACTTGGGGATGGCAAGTGTTACTTAGGTCCCCTGCTGTCACACTTAGCATAATCTCTTCCCACCCCCCTCGAGACTCACAATGGCAGCAGGCACAGGCAGCTGACCTGTCCTGCTCACACTACTACCCTCTTCTTCCTCTGCCCATGAGACTAGTTTCTCAAAGATCTCTAGCAGTGATAGGAGACTGGCCATTGGGTCTGGGGAACCTGGGCATCCAGACACTTTCAAGCTGGCAGTGGTCACTTCCTCCTTCTTAAACTCACTGGACATATAATGGTCCTTCCAGCTCCTCCTTTTATTATTCAACTTGCTCACAGTGATAGCAATCACTAGGAGCCTCTCCTGAATTAATTTTGCTATAAACTCACAGCACAACAGACTAGCACCTCTCTCCCTCTCTGTATTGTGTTTCACCTGGAAAATGTCATGTTTTTATAGAGAAAAGGCAGAAAACGTAATTAAAGGGGCGAAAAAATTTTAACCATTGAAAATACTTTTATCACTTTATTTAAAGCAGATTTTTCCATGAAAAATTGGGCAACCATGTGGTTTTTGCGGGAACACAACGGGACCTTTCACCCACCCTGAGTTTCAGAATCCAACAGAGATACTGAAACAAAGACTAGGTGCCTGTGTGTGGCGGTTAATGAAAGGCAGACAATAGATAATACAGTCCCACAGAATATCACCTTTCATACAAAAAATACAACACTTTGAAAAATGTTTAAAAATGCTATCGTTATATATACGATTGTTAGACTACATGATTTATTTTAAGAGAAGGTTTGCTGTTAAGGATGCTTTACTTAAAACACTTTTTTAAATTGAAAAGTTTATCTGGTGAGAAGTAGTTCCTCCTCAGTTCCCATTTTATTCTGCAAAGTACCTCTCTGGGGCTCAATTCTAATAGGGCCGTTAAAACAAGTACCGACAGACAACATTTTCCAGAGGTATTCATTCAATTAGCTTTCCCACAGGCTCAGTAAGTACTGCAGGCTACACAAGTCTGACTTGCAGCCTAACACTCATCACAGCTTTCTGTTCTCAACTCACACTGTATATAAATGTGTGTTTTACTGCTGTTCTATTGTAGGATGGCGATTTTTAACATGCATTGTAGGTACAAAATTAATGGCAGAAAATGCATCCCATTAAACACATTAACAGTCACTGTATTTGGTATAGGCTTTTCCACTTACTTCTGTAGGTGCTGATCTAGCTACAGTCATGCATTTTTAACTCTCTGTGTTTGGTCATAGCACAGGTATAGAATACCAAAACTACCATTCCCATTTTTCACTTTCCTGACGGCCCTAATAGAATCAAGCCTTTGGATAGAGACGTTATATAGGTGTTACAGAATAAAAGGAATTAGGGTTTTTGTTTGGTTCCCCACATACACATACTTCTCTTCCTGACAGGAACCTTTTTGAATGTGTTTCCAGAGAGCTTTATGTGTGGGACTATGAAACCAGAGAGAGTACAACAATGTAGCCTGTCTGTATGGCTAATTTCACACTGGCGATTTGTTTGTTGCATTGAAATTGCATATGAAGAAGTTGCTAAAAAACAATGGGTATATGACTATCATGGGTTTTTCAGTGTGATTTGAATTGTATAAATCCCTTCTTTTCAACCCAGAATGTTTTGCTTCGGACTAACATCACACAGCAATTGCATTAACATGCAATATTTTGTACAAAACTATTAAAGTCAACACAAAAATCAAATGTATTTGAGAGATATTGTTGCAACCAGAAAGCTTGAAGGCTATGTAAAGTCAAATATGAGGTGGACTGGGTCTCCTTAATGACCTCCCGATCCATGGGTGGATGGCCATTAAGGACCAGGCACTTTTTTTTTGCTGGGATATCAGAGCAGAGTGCAGCCACGCCAGAATTCCATGACGTGACAGGAGCGTCACCAGTCCTTCACAACCCTGAGCAGAGTGCAGCCTCGCGGGAACCCCCGAATTCCACGACGTACCAGAACTGTCATGGGTCCATAAGGAGTTAATGTCCAGACCAGCATAACTGTCCTAACATGTGTCGTTAAGGGTTTAAAATCAAAATAGAAAATCTGAATTAAAAAAAAAAGTTGCATTCTTATAGTACAGTTGATTTGTCAAAAAAAAAGAAAATTCATACAATTTTCTTTTCGTATAGGACCTACATACACTGATCTCTTATGTATTTTGTGCTCTAAAACCCTGACATTTATTTTGTTACATTAGTACTCTTGTATAAAAAGGCAAGAGCCATCTCACAGCAGGGAGCACACGCGTTCTCTAACAAAAACTTGTAGCTGAGCCACAGTACATCTGGAAGCAAATAAAACCATGCTGTATTTACCACAATCGTATGGTCTCTTTCTTTTTAAGCCACAAATATCTCCTTCTTGTGTCTAGTGTAGGTTTCCCCAGCAGCACTGGAAAAGCCCAACCAAAACCAAATTGCAAGATGTGAAGAAAGATCTCATCTATTAACACCAAATGAAAAAGGAAACTGAATGGAAGATTGGACTTATTACAACATGATGTTATGCCATCAATATCAGTTTAGTAAAACACGGACATTATTATATGGTCTGTGTTAACAGATTTGTCAGGCACAGCCATTACAATAGATGGGGGAGTGTTTATAAATTGTTGGCATGATCCAGAACTCCAAGGTTTCCTTAACCCTTTGAGTGCCAGAGGGGTACGCAATGCATTGTTTTAAAAGAGAACCAATATTCCCTAATAATAACCCCCACCTACCTTACAATGGCTAGAAAGTCCTAATGACCATTATGACTTTTACACATGAGCATTTATTCAAGATATTATCTTCAAATCAGTCTTGGAATGTAAAGAGTCACTTCACATGGTAATATTAACCCTTTAAAGAAGATCCTGAAGAGTGCTTCTGCTGGATGTTCAATACTTTCATATGTTCATTTAAAGGTCCAAAACGTGAAAAAATAAAAAACTGATATGCTAAAAACCAGTCATCTAGTTAAATCAATGATATGCTCACCTTTGGGAGAAGCAAGATTATAAGAGTTACAGTCTTCAGTGAAAAGTTTTTCCCCTGGGCTTCCCCTCCAAGGAACTGATTGCTGTTTGGCCTTCGAGGAAGAACGTGGAGCTGAGGGAACCACCTGGTTCGCCGGCGTGTCTCAGTCTGGAAGGAACGAAAAAGCCAATTACGTTTGAGAGGCGTCTTCTTCCTGGAGACCATAGGCAGAAGGGTACTCTTGCCCCCTGTGACCTCACTAATCAGATCCTTAAGATCTGGCCCAAACAAAGAGGTGCCTTGAGCCAAAGAGCTCGTCTGGCAACCACAGACATGGTGGAAACCCTTAGCCACCAAACGGATGGCATCAAATAAGGCAGCAGAAACATAGTGCTGGACCTCAGAAATGTTGGCAAGGAGCCACAACATATCCGAAGTAGGAGCACCCTGACGGACAGCCAGGGTGAGCTGTTCAGTCCAGACCGCAATGGCCTGCTTCACCCACGCCACAGGGAACTCTGGGCGCATGGCAGTACCAGCAGTGGCAAAAATGGACTTGAGGGAGACCTCAAGTTTCTTGTCAGTTCAGAGCGGAAGCATCAGCAACTGGCAAGGCAGTGGACTTAGATAGCCTGGAGACAGGAGCATCCACTTTGGGGGAATGAACCCACTGAGCAAGCGCTGCCTCAGAGAAGTGGTAAAGCTTGGCAAATTTGTTGGAAACAGAAGGTTTCCTGTCCGGAGACTTCCACTCATCTGACACAAGGCGGTCAAGAGTGGGGTTAGGTGGAAAACAAGTATAGGGCCTTTTAGGCTCCTGAAATACATCAGAGGGATCCGAAGAAACCTCCTGAACTAGGGGAATGTTTAGGTAGTTATGGCGTCTTTGATCAAGTTCTCAGCCGAGGGATCAGGATCAGCCTCAAAGGGGTCCCCAAAAAACTGAGAGGAGCCCACAGCAGAACATTCCTCAACATCTGAATCCACCAACAGTTCCTCCTCAGAGGAATCTGATACGTCAGGTACTCCCTGCGGTTTCTGCAGGGAAGATCTGACAGAAGAAGGGATCTGCCAGGAGAGGAAGACCTCCTGTAACTGGGATGGAAAGAGTTGCAATGTAGGCCGGAGGTCTCTAGTAGCAGCCATGAACTCTTGCACCCAGACTGGCTCTAATGCATGGCTGGAGGTTCCTGGGAGAGGCTCAGGGACATCAGAACATGCTGGGCATAAATGACCTGAGAATTCTCTAGGTGACCCTGAATGACATGAGGAGCAATGCGTAATAGGGTACACAGAGACCCCAGCGTCCCTAATCTTAGGCCTGGCCCCAAGCTCCAATGGATTAGACATTCTCACAGTGTCAAAATGTTTAAAGTAAAAGAAATCACTCAAATACAGTGTGTAAGATTAAAATTTCACCCCAGAAATTGTTAAAATGCACTTATCTGGCAGGTGAAGGGTTTATCTGCAGAGGAGAGAAGGAGAGTCCAAGCCCTGCATAGGATACTTGTTCAGGAAAAGGCACAAAATGGCTGCCGTGGCAGGAGCCAATCAGAAACGAGCGCGAGAAGCAGGCGTTCATGGGAAATGTAGTTTTCCCAGAAAAAGTGCCCCAACAGTGCCTGAAGCCCCCTGAGCCCCCCAACACACATAAAACGTTAACTGGATGACAGAGCAAGGGCAGACAATTAAAATGAGCCATCTCTGAAGTCGCTACGTTGAGCGCTTGTAGAGATATGTCCCAAACTGTACAGTCCCATAGAAGTGAATGGAGCAATGCCGTCTATGTGGTAAAGCGCACCATTTTTCAAACTTGAAACTGTGAATTCAAATTACATGAAACATCACTAGGACATGTTAGCAGACCCAAAAAACAGTGAACCCAGTAGGGAAAGTGCCAATAAACCCCCAAAAGATGCAAAACCAGCAGCTAAAGGGTTAAGTTACCACAGAAACTTGCTCCAAAACACCCAACAGACATACAGATAAATCCAGTGAGTGCAGGAGTGTGCAATAGGAACTCCAAAGGAAAACTCCTGTGCGGAGGGGCACTGTGGGACATGTGGGCCTGCAGCACTCAGGGTTGCTCAACTTTCTTGCAGATCTTCTGTCTTCAGATTACCATGTATTAAGAAGAAGCCTCAGTGGGCAACTCCTGAGGAGAGAACTTAAACCCAAGATTTTTCCCCCAGAGCTTAAGGTCCACAAAAAGCACCTAGATACTGAGCTAGCCACATCTAAGGGCATTGTCAGTTATGGTAATCCGCCTAATGGTGGTATTCCATATCTAACAGAAAAATAAAAAAAAAATAGTTAAAACTATAGCAGAGCTGTTCTCTTGCCTGTGTCTTCACCAAGGAACAAATCTTACTAGGGCTGATTGGCTAGCTGCAGCCAAGGAGGGAAGGTAGGCCCCACCACCTGCATTCACTTCTAGAATTGTTCCTGCCTACTTAAAGGGGCAGATCGCCTACCCAAAGTTACCAGAGAAAAATGTATATGCTGCTGATCCTAGAGATTGGAGTGGCAGCAGGGCCGGTGCTAGCATCAGGCTGTTTAGGTAGCCGCCTTAGGGCGCCGCAGCAGAGGGGCGCCGAAACAGGGGGAGCAGCTAATCTTTTTTTCGGGTTTCGGGGGTGGAGGGGCATCAAAATGCACATTCGCCTGTGTAGACAAAAATCCTTGCACCGGCCCTGAGTGGCAGCAATTAAATTAGTAAAATACTAGAGTTAAAAAATGTTAGTTGCACATTAAAAAGGGCTCGGCAACTGAAGAGCTGTGTCTGCTGCTGCTTTGTACCTAGGTTGCTATCACAAGGTTGTACCAAAAGTCAAGCTGAAAAGGTCCATGACTGCTCTCAGCCATCTCACTACACAAAAGGTTTTCAAACTTGTCACATGAAAGGTTGTGGAGATATTCCATATTTTCCAGGGAAATTGGGATTAAAATTATACATTACAGCCTACTGCTCTCCATTTCTCCTGAAAATACATCTATTACATTATACAGTTAAAGAGCATAACTTTTAAAAAGCTATTAAAAAGATCTATGGTATAGATTTCTCATAATTATCCTTGACACAGAAACATGTGAGAGTCCCAGAAGTCAAGTTACATATTCAGTAACATTTTCACATGGGCCAACACGTGAGATAAACCTGCTCTGAAAATCTATATGAATATGTGCATGACTATAACTAGGAATCACTGCACTTATAATTATTGGAACAATACATTTCAGAGGATTCGATTGCCAAAAATAAAAAATAAGCAAACAAGTATATAAAATAATTTTGTTCACCCCTGCTTAGAGTTTTTCTAGCATCCAAGGGGCCCAAACAGATATTCAAGAATAAGCATAAATACTTATTCTTATAATATTCTTATAATTATTGAAACAATACATTTCAGAGGATTCGATTGCCAAAAATAAAAAATAAGCAAACAAGTATATAAAATAATTTTGTTCACCCCTGCTTAGAGTTTTTCTAGCATCCAAGGGGCCCAAACAGATATTCAAGAATAAGCATAAATACTTTTTTTTTTTTTTTTTTTTTAACAGCAAAAAAATCTAGAAAAATGTTGCATTGCTTCTAAAAATGTATATGTATTGCTTTGTGAAACTTTGCAGACTGAATGCAAATTTTGGAATGCATCTATGAACGACAGATTAAAAAAAGCACATAAATCAGTGGGTCTCAACTCCTGTCCTCAGGACCCACTAACAGGCCAGGATTTGATGATTTCCTTGTTAGAGCACAGGTGAGTTAATCAATGTGAATGAGCCTCTGATCACCACACCTGTGCTCTAGCAGAGAAATCCCCTAAGTCCTGGCCTGTTATTGGTCCTGAGGACAGGAGTTGAGAACCACTGGCATAAATGAAGTTAAAAAGCATTTTTGCATTGCTTTTAAAAATAGTATAATAAATTCCATTGTGCCCCAAGTAATACAAGAATTTAGAGCTTGGAGCTACAGGTACTTGATTGAATGATAAATTAAAAATAGATAATTATACACGCATTCATTTGGAGGTCCAGCCATCTCCATATTAGGTCTAAAAACAACTTTGACCAATCAGACAAACAGGTGGAAACCACTGCCTTAGATTGCATTCTCTCCTTGGTAGGGAATTCCCAAATCTCAGGTCTCTACTGCACAAATCAATCATCATCATACAACTGTAAATAAAGCTAAACATCTATCAAAAATGTGTCTTTAATCTCAAAACAGAAAACAGATTTTACACTGATAATTGCAAAACAGATTCTGTCTGTTAAAAATTGTGTTATCTTCAAAAATTAAAAACAAGGCTCAAAGCCATTTTGGCATCTTGTTAAATTAGTTTAAAAAGTAAAACATTAAATGAAGTAAATGATCGATCTGATTTGTATTTCAGCCTAGATGCAATTGATTTTTACTGAGTCAAACAGATGACCTGCGCCAAGATTTTTATTTCATTAAGAAAATTATATTATGCCACATCTGAGATCATGTAATAGAGAGTTTGCAAGGCCAGATACATTCTTGTGGCCAAAGCCCCATAGTGATTATTTAACCATTAGCAGATGTGCTGAAGGAAATCCTAGAATTCTAAAGAGTATTTTTATAATGATTGTTAATAACGTTTACTGTTGTGTTCCAAAAGTACCTGCTCACATTTAGTTCTAGGACTCAAAGCCCAAAATCAGGTACTATTTGCAAGGAAAGACTAATAAGACAACTATTAGAAGAGTCAATGCTATTAAACAGAAGTACGTGTATGATATACAGGTTAAAGGGATAGTAATACTTCATTTTAACTTTATTTTATTTTGTAGGCATTAAAAAAACATGAAGAATGATATAAGTCTTATCTTGCAAACCTTTATGGTTTAAGAGATATTCACAAGCAAAGTCTTTTACCTAGTGTAAGCCATCTCTTCTCAGATGTGAATCTGGTTGTAAGACCAGACAGATAACAGCAGGGAACAATCTTCTTTGTATGAAGAGAATGAAAGCCCTTCCCCCCTTGACAAGTTTTTCAGCTTTTTCCCTTATCTTAATTGAAGATTGTCCCTCTCTGCAGTCTACCTGGGAACCTCCCTTCTGATCTGGCTGAACAGGGGGGGGGGATACTTTGCTTGTGAATATCTCTTAAACCATAAAGGTTTGAGAGATAAGACTTATATCGTTCTTCATGTTTTTTTAATGCCTACAAAATAAAATAAAGATAAAACGAAGTATTACTATCCCTTTAAAGGGGAACTTTCACCCCTTAATAACTAAATCTCCCTTTACTGCTGACCTGGCGACTAGCTGCTTAGTAGCGCTAGTCGCCAGAAAACTTACCCCGTTCTCAAGATTTCGCCGTTTGAAAGGATCAGGAAGCACGGACGTCTCTTCACAGTGACGTCCGTGCGCCTGCGCTGTCAGTCCCTTGTCAGTCCCTTGTGCACCGTACGGTGCATACGGTGCACAAGGGACTGACAAGGGACTGACAGCGCAGGCGCACGGACGTCACTGTGAAGAGACGTCCGTGCTTCCTGATCCTTTCAAACGGCGAAATCTTGAGAACAGGGTAAGTTTTCTGGCGACTAGCGCTACTAAGCAGCTAGTCGCCAGGTCAGCAGTAAAGGGAGATTTAGTTATTAAGGGGTGAAAGTTCCCCTTTAAGGATAGGATAAAAACAATTGACTCTTCCAGCCAAGCTCTCATGTCAACACTGACTGTTTTTATTTATACAAAAAGATATGGAGCTCTATCAGTGTTTGTGGGAAATGGGAAGTATAATATATCCACACTATATTACTAAGAAAAGATTTTATTGTCAACCAAATGGAAAAACTATATTAAATCTTAGTATGAAAAATAGATCAATGATATATATGAGAAAATAAACCAATGTTCCAGTATAGCATTTATATAATAAAATGAAATCTCACCATACATCTGCCAACATCCAAAGGTGATATACATCAACCTAATTATATCCATGCATTAGATTCATTTAAAGGAGCAGTAAACTTTTTTTATGAAAAAATATATTGATTTTCCTATTGAGTAAAATAAGGGTACACCCACTGCCGAGAGATTTATATTTCCAGAGTTATTACGGTTTAAACCCATGTTTTTTACATTAGCAGTGCCCTCTAGTGGTCAAATTCTAATTAGTCTTCCTGTTAGATTCTAATGGAGAAGAAAGTCAGAAAAGTCAGAGACATACAGTTCTCCATAGAAAGTGATATAAGCTGCCTGTCACTTCCTGTCAGTTAGAAGGAAGTAAAACACAGTAAATTCACTTCCTGATTATTTGAACTGCTATAAATTTTGAATAAAACATCTGACAGCGATGGGAGTGACCTTGTTTTACTCAGCAGGAAAAGCTCTATAAAATATGTGTTTTCATAAATAAAAGTTTACTGCTTCTTTAACCATCCATCCATGACACCAGACCTAAATCACTCATATAAGGATATATTATATTTCCCTTTTCCCACAAACACTGATAGCGCTCCATATCTTTTTGTATATATATATATACATAGCGTTATTTTTCTCACCATTTAAGGCATGGTGTTTTGATAGAGGGCAGCTTTTGGAGTCATTGGACAGGCTTATCCAACCATTGCACAATATTTTTTTTATTTTGATTGACTGTTTTTACTATTACCATGGAACCAGTTGCATCTTCACCACAACATACAACAGTAGACAGCAAGATACACTAGGTCAATGGCTTTCAAATGGACAAAGATTACACTACGGTTGATAAGAGTTTTCACTTTTTTTCTAACATCTCACTGTCCTCTATGGAGAAATTTGTAGATAAAACCCTTGCCAGAGTTATCAACTGCAATGGAATCCAGGTCTGTTTCCTATGAGTCCCTAGAGAGTTTTATGAAGCAGTATAGTGGGCTACCTTGAGCCAATGGGAGTAATAGTGGACAAGGAAATCACAGCAGGTGTAATTGGGTACGTTTGGTTCTGACTGCCAGTGGACACATGGAAGACTAATAACATTGCACTGTGTGAAATGGTTGTCTCTCATGTAATAAGCACAATAACCTAGTCCTCTATAGGAAAACTATTAGAAGATAAATACACAGAAGGCTAACAGATTAGTCTTCAGTTACCCTTAAAAACTTGCTTCCTGATGCATTCGTACAGATACAATGTTAACCCCACGGATGCTAGAGGTCTCCAATATATGGCAAAGGCAAGCACTGGTGATCTCTATAGCATCCTCCCTGAGGAAGCAGATAGTGATCTGCGAAAACGTTTGGGCTCGTCTGCACGGACAACAGACGACGGACTTTTCCCCAAGCCCTCTGTGGTTTTCTCCACTCCACCTCCTCCCTGTATTATCAGCGAAGCTCTATTCATTCAAGTTGTTGATCGGTCCATTGGGCAACTCTGGCATAAGACACTTCTTTTATTTATATTGAAGTATTCAACTTATTAAGGACTGAAACAACATTATTGACACTCCTTGAACGCTGTTTAAACTCAAAAACTATTCTCCATCCATATAAGGAGTGCATTTTTAGGATCCTTGTGGAACAGGCGAGACTACTAGGAGATCGGGAGAACACAAAAAGTTGGCGATTGGGAGATATACCCATTGATGTGCATTAAGCCCAAGAAGGGCAAATGTGAGTGCAATATCTCTTGTTTTTATTATTATTTATATTAATAAATTTCTACACTTAGATGGACTATTCCTCTCTCCTATTTGTTATTTTGCGCTGTTCTTGAGTTGTTACAGGTACATTGTTTCTCAACAAGTGGACAAGGCCACTTTTTACAACTCTCATCTGCTGCAGATACTGGAGAGTAGTTAAGATCCATCATTATCATCATCATTATCATCAATTCATCCTCATTTTCATTTCATCTCCATTTTTGACTTTCACCGTATCACCAACATCTTCATTCTTTCTACATAAGATAAGACTTATGAACTTTTTTCAATTGTATTATATACATTTGTATATTAATTATCTGGTTCTGTGGATCTTTGGAGCGCTTTTTTTTTACAGTCTTTGTGTGTTTTTGTAATGTTGTCTATGTAGCGGTACCTGTTTTTATTACATATTTTATTATATACATACTTAATATTATCACTTTAAGACTGTAGTAATTGTTTATTGTATTGTTTGTTGAATACTTCAGAATTAAATAGAAATTAATGGGTGAAAGCTATATCTTTAAGAATCTATGGTGCAAAACATCTCTGTAGCTTATTGAATAATACCCAAACATGAAATGAAAATTTACAGTGATTATTATGGGTATTTTAACCTCTTGAATGACAGAGAGAACTCTAGTAGTATTTAAGATATTGTATTTGTGCAGTATGGAACAGTTAGTTTGGTCCACAATTGGGCTTTTAGTTTATTGTCCGTGGCTTTATTTTATGAGAATGTATTTTACATGCATCTTCTCCATGGTGCTCATCTTATGAATAGGACTCTAATGGCAATTGATCCATCTGACAGCAAAGAATAAGAAATACAGTAAAGGAGAGACAGACCTAGGGAAGTTAAGTTTTATTGGGAATTTAAACAGACATCAAAACAAAGCTATGATGTCTTACGTGTTTCACACATGCGCCCATGTTTATTTATAAACTGAACCCCATGACTGGTCTATGATTAAGCACAACTGAAATACATGAGACTTTTTTTGTTTGTTTGTTTGTTTGTTTTTTTGTTAAGTTATTTTTTCTGAAATGCAGGCCTGTCTCTCCGTTAGAGAGTCATCTTCTTTGTCAGAAGTATAAACTGCGATTGGCTTTCCATTAGAGTCCAATGGGAGGATTTGTTATGGAAGCAAGTGACTTTGCTCTTATGTGTACATGACTGATACAGCAATTGTTGTTAAATTTTTATTTATTTATTTTACATGTCTCTTAAAGGACAATTGCATGATTTACACTAGATAGTAGTAGATTACTAGAGATCTGTCCTGCAAAGTAATCTATCAGATATTTTTAGTAAAAAGCATGTGCTGTCTGGAGAAACATCTTGTGTAAGGAGTCAACACTATGGCCAGGATAATAGACCACACCCTCATTTGGAACCTTAGGTGGAAAGCAGAGAAGTTCATTCTAATGGCTGCACAATTGTGGTCTGCCCATCTGTACTTTGGTGCATTTTAAGTACAAATGTGTATAGTTTTTTTAGGTTAAAACAAATAAAAACAAAAACAAAAAAAATTTAAAAAGGCTATATTATACACTTTGTGGTATAAATTCTTTGTGAGAAGACTTTTTTTAATCAGCCAGTTGATTAAAATAATGTAGCAGAATGGTTACATTATTAAGCTGGTTGGAAAAAGAAAAAAGACCATGAAGGTCATTTGACACAGCATATCTCAGTAAATCAGATCTAAACAGACCTTCCTAACTATGAGATAGGCATTTCTCTATTGAATGTATTAACATGTAGCTGCTTCTGCTAGAAATTAATCTAATCCTCTCAAATGTATCTAATGGAACAGTCATCAGCACATCTCTACCCCACATCTTGCTGGATGTTCTTCTTGTATCAGCTCCTAAATCATATTAATATTGTTGCTCTTTCCTGAACTCTATTCAATTCTAGAATATTGTTTAGAGATATCAGTGTCAAAATCTTTACTGCCGTATTAAAATGACCTGCACAGTGGCAAAATTATGCTGTTCACTCTTGCATCAATACAGGTTATGTAGGATAGTATGTAATGAAAGAATTTTATTTATCAGCATAAGAGTTTTCAGAAGGGCATTCATGGCTGCAGATGCCCCATTATAATCTTTTACTATCATATGTACACCTGTTTTGTGCATCACTGTTAACACAATCATATCCACCTTTTCCCTATAGAATCATCTTTGCCATTTTGTATAGTCCTCGGCCCCTCACCATGGCATATAATCATCAAGCTAAAAAGAGGTGACGTTTTGGCTTCTTAATTTGGGTCTTCCTAGAGAAGTACTTCTTGAATGCTCCCTTAGAAGATGGATGTGTTCTAATGGTAGATGGTGCCAGTGTAATAACAGATCTATCCAGTCCAGTAGTGGCAAAAAGGTGCCAATACAGACATTTGCATCAGTTCCACATACTATACTCACCTTGGTCATTTGGCAACTAACCAAATACATGTCTGCAATCTCACTTCTGGTGTTTCAGAGAATCCTGTCACATGGCAGCTGAATCCTTCCTCTAAAACTACTTCTCGTACTTTGCATTGTCCTAGGAGGCCATCAGGTCCATCACTGGAGATCCATTTCTACATCAGTGTAAGCTACATCTGCTTTTCAAGAGACTTTTCTCCCCAGCCTAGTGTTTTTATACTGAGAAAGTTTACCTCCCTGTTCAGCACTCCTGTTGTGTGATATGGTCTCCAAATGTTCTTCTGACAATAGGAGAATTTTTCTCTCTTTGTTTCGAGGTATTCCTCTGGTGTCTCCCTTTTTTGAAAAGGTACATCACCACTGATATGTTTGTACAAGCTTAGGCCTGTTCTGAAACCTCAAGGTAAGTCTGTACTCTAGCATGTTGATATACAGAGAGGAGTCCTTTCTTCACCATTTCACAGGTGCCAGTTATTCCCTACAGTCAGCCATTCTCGATTGAATATGTTCTGTCTCTTCAACTACCGACCCAGTTCCCATGTCTTTGATGGAAGCTGAGGAATCTGGAAGATGTTACAGGAGTTACCACTATGTAAGACGTTGTTCTATAGGGGCCATGAAACAACCTATACTGCTGATATTAGGTTCCACAGGAGTTCAGTGAAAGCCTGTGCCATATAGATAGTCTCTCTTCTGAATCTTAAATATATTTTCTTTCAGTCTCCTTATCCTTTCTTGTGAGAGGCAAGCAACTCCCCTTTTTGTGTTGATTATGAACACCAGTCTCTGGGAAGGTTGCAGTTTATTTTCCAAAAAGGTAATTTTCATCACATCCTAAAAAGAGTTTTTGTTTTAATAAAATGTATCTGCCTTACTTGCTACATGTAGATGTAGTCAAATCCTGCTGCACGTGCTTGTTGACAGGAATACCATCAGTGGGTGTCAGTAGGTAGTACCAGTTGCATTATTGTGCGTGTCCCGCTGTTTGAACGCATGCCAAATCTGACAGCGTGGCCTTAAACAATTGCAAGTGTGTCTTCCTGTATTCTCTCCATCCTTCTCAGTCCTTACTCAAGTCTCTCTTCCATCAGTAGAGGAATATTTGCTCTGGATGGAATGTGTTCCAGAGGTAGAATGCAAGCCTATGACCAGCCTACAGGAGGGAGACTGAGAACGGGTTAGGCTTTCAGTGCAGGTGAAAACACCCTCTCCCAACACCAGCAAATAGGAAGAGATGTCTTACTGGAAAGCCCCTGTCAAGCTTATCAGTTTGGATCCAGGAGCTTTTGAGGCTCCAGACCTTTGGTTGGGCATCACATAGGCAGCCAGCTGAATAATAGGTAGCCCACAAATGTGTAACATATTGGGAACAGAAAAAGGCAGAAACGGTTTAGACTAAAGAAAAAAACTGACTACTGTACCCAAAGTCTGACAAGTGTAATGCCACAGAAGCAGTCTCTTGTGAGCTACAAATGGTCATATCCAGAAAAGGAGAGGAGACAATCCCACTATTCCATGCCATGGATAGGGACACAAAAAAAATTAAAACTTGTCCACGGATTTTAATGGGGCTTTTAACACCTTGAACTATAGAAATATCTCCAGTGTATTGATTCTCAGTGTGTAGGATACATGTCTAGCATTCTGAGGGCTAAAAACCCAAATTTAAAACAAATGCAAATTTCCTTTACTCCACTATGGCAACTCTTTAGCATGATGAATAAGGCCCTGAGGCTTTCACACTGTGTATCAGATTCTGGAGAAAAACAGGCATTAATTGAAAATCTCCTAAATTCCAGTTGATCTAAAATGGGCTTTTATCCGTTTTAAAAGATTTTTCTTTCAGAACGCTAGGACCTTAAACTGTTCCCACTAAAGTATTTTTAGGCCGCATTCAGTGGAAGGAGGCTGGAGTCCTAAAAAACTACTGTCTGCCTCATTGATCATGATACACAGTACTAATTTAGGACTAGGAGGGTCATGCATAAAGGTGTAATAAAGAGGATATCAGGCATCCACTCTTCATTTCCTGTGTTATTCTATGGAGCTACAAATCTTAGTGAATAGGTTCCCTACAATAACATGGTAAATGGAGAGTTTCAGACTGAAAAAGTGATCTCTTCTATGATCTCCTTACTCTAAGACAAGATGATTGATAAACAAATTCTATATGTAAAATGTTAAAACTAATCTAAATTTATCAGAGTTCATTTCAAGCTTATCACCACTTATGCCCAAGAATCATCAAAATAATATCCCTTTGCTAAAAATGAAAAATAATGTAAATGTATTTTTTAACCATTTTGACTTCCAACAAGTTATCCAAGGCATTGTAACACTGGGGGTTATGCAGTAAGGAGTGATAAAGAGGTGATAAGGTGGAGAAGACTTTTCCAGTGATATCACTTCTCCAGTTCCTACGTTATTCCATGGTGTCTAGGTACTAACGGTGGAATGCAAGAAACTGGAGCAAACTATATTTTTTAAAAACCATAAATTTATGCGCTAGTTGTGATTGCTCACATTTTGATGCAAGACACATACTAACACATTGATGCTGAATAGCACTTGCTCCTAAATGAATGGCCAAGTTAGCAAATGCCCCTAAATTAATGGCAAAGTTAGCCACTGAATTAGGCGCAATCACTCATCCTGTAATGAAACAGCAAACATTTTAGCCATGCCCACTTTTTGAACCGCATTCACACAAAAAGAAAAAAGCACACACACGTTCGCCAATTCTGAAAAAAATTTGCAATTCAGTAATATTTTGGTGCTAAATATTTTGCATTGAAAAGCATACTGCAAATAGTGATTGCACATATTTCTTTTATTCCGCGCCAATATCTTTCCCACTTGAGAAATTTTAGCGCTCCATAGAATAACAGAGGAATTGTTGAAGTCATCTCCACTTCATCACACCTTAGGGCATAACCTACGAATAAATAAAGTTAAAAAAAATACGCTAAAATACACCTAATTATATATATTTGTTATAGGGGAAGGCACATAAAATTAAGGGATGAGAGATTCTCAGCTGGAAAGATTATGCAGAAGAATGAAGTTATCTGGAGGTTTTAATATCAAACTCCAAATGCCTGAATTAGCTTTAATTTATGAAATTATAAAAGGGCAACTTTACAAACTGCAAACCTAGATAGCAGCCGGTGGGACTGGAAGGTGAGAAATTCTTCAATCTCTGTATTTCTCTCCAAAACATCCAATAAAATAAGAGTTTTAGTGGTACAGTGAACAGTTGTTATGCCATGGATGCTAGTGATCTCTAAGATTGTGATGTGTTTGGAGACCATTCTTGAATCCAAGGGGATAAAACCATGCATGTTGGGAAAACAGGGACACCTATAGACAAGTGAGACATAGCAAAGAGTCAATGTGAGAAAACAGGGACACCTATAGACAACTGAGACATAGCAAAGAGTCAATGTGAGAAAACAGGGACACCTATAGACAACTGAGACATAGCAAAGAGTCAACAAAATACCTAAAATGAAATGTTAATTTCGCTACAGCTCAACTCCTTGTCCCAAATCCCTAGCAGAGGTCCTAAAATGAAATGTTAATTTCTCTACAGCTCAACTCCTTGTCCCAAATCCCTAGCAGAGGTCCTAAAATGAAATGTTAATTTCTCTACAGCTCAACTCCTTGTCCCAAATCCCTAGCAGAGGTTGGGACAAGACAAAATAAAGTGGGTGACAAATGTAAACATAAAATGGTTCATTTCACAAGAGTTAAGAGTAACACTAACCAGTAATTTCTGAACTTTTGCATGTTTATTTTTTTTTCTTGTTAATGATCCTTAACAAAAAAAAAAACAAAACAAAACACAACCAAATAGCATTAGTGTGTGGGATCTTCTGTTTACCACTTTAGGGTACCAAATCATGGAATTGGAGATCTCTGATCCTAAAGAATTGAAGAGAGAGGAATTACTATAGAACTAAAGGAAAAAGGATGTGTATTGAGAGGTATTAGGCATAGCTCACATGGACAACTTTGTTGCACATTGCTTCAGAAACACAAGGTCCTCATTGAAAAATCAATGCGATAAAAGTCCATGTTACCAACTCCACAGAAAAACAATGAAAACTTGTTGATGCAACAAAGTTCTCATTGTCAAGTAGACTTTATGTATTGTAGAGCAGTGATGTTCCATATTAGACCTCCAGATTTTGGCAGCTACATCCCCCATCATCCCACAACTAGCTGTTGTCTGGTTGAGGAAGATGCGAGTTGTAGACGTAATCCAACAGCATGGGGGCCCAAAGACTGACTACCAATGCTGTAGAGTTTTTCTGTTAAACCTCTAATTTAAAAGTGGTTACTGTGCAAATTTTACATTTTGGATAGAAGGTCTTTTTATTATATATTATCGGCAGTTTCATTTTATGGTGGCATCGTCACTATTACAGTCTATGAAAGCTGGCCATTCCACGTTTCATATTTGAAGGATTCATCTGGTTTTGTACCAAATTAATCATACACAAAAGAATGGGGAATGGCAGAATTTGCATAAATACCACTGCAAATCTTGACAAAAATAAATAACTATTGAATGCTGTCAATGGAAAAGTTGTTTTTTTTTTACATTAATCAAATGTTCACCAAAAGAACCAATTCAAGTCATGCTTCTGTGGTTAATCCAGTTGCTCAATGTGGTAGGAGATCAATTAAAACCAGCTTAGTTTGTTGTAACGGGACAATTCACACAATTTGAGTTAGATCTCTATTCATTTCGAGTTCACAATTCAAAACTTAAGCCATGTTGTAAAGCAGAAACACAGCTATCACCCCACACTGTCTAGCCAGCACTTTAAGTAGTTCCACATTTAATTAAAGACACAGTATACCCTTTGTTGGCACAGATTGGCAGGTCACTTCTAAGCACTGCAATCAAACTCAAGCAAAAAAAAAAAAAGTTTAGAATTCTACAAAACATCTGTTGGAACAACATCAAAATAAAGCCCATTTTATAATCTCATGTTTAAGTTACTCAAAACTTTACAAGACATTAAATGTTTAAACCATTTTGCCAGGGCATTTTATGAGGGGCTGGTATGTGTAAGTAGTTCAACCGTTATTGTTCTACAAAAAACATAGTTTAAAAGACACAGGTATGTAATGACCTTGCTAGTAATAATATTTGTACAATTAGATGCTGTTTGAGGAACATATTGAACATGAATTATAAAAAGAGGTTTAACCAGATGTATAGTATAGATCTGTGTATACAATTACACTAAAAAAAAAAAAAGCACATGCCCCTATGCACAATGAAATTGGAACCATTTCTGGGGCAAACCAAACTGCATCAAAGATAAACAAACACACACACACTCTCATTGATTTAAGTTGAGCTTTAACGCTGGGTGCTTAGCAATGTGTTGTATGCCCCTCCAATTAAAGGGTGTAATTAATATATTTATGTGTGTGTTCTATGGTTTCAAGTCCTCATTACAGATCAGGGTGGGGCAACGTAAGGCTCTCCAGCTGCTGCCAGAACTACAACTCCCATCATCCACAGTGGGGAATACGGAAGGCCTCACATTGCCCCAACCTGATGTACAATAGATAAAATATTATATCTTTTTTGGGGAATGGCATACTAACTATGGCCTAGATTACGTAAAATCCAAACCAGACTCGACTGGATTTGTATACCTCCCAACATTTCAAATGGACAAAGAGGGACACTTTTGTTTTAGGGGGTGTTGCTGGGGGCATGGCTGGTGGGCAGGGGCATTAACAAGAATTTATAGGTGATTTCATGGCCTACTGACACCAATTTGTGTAAATGAATAAATTATCTAGAGCAACAAAGTATTGTATTTAGACAGCTAATTTATAAACAAATATAATGACGTTTCAGCAAACTTTAATATGAGTTTTATGGATGTGGAGCAACATGATAATTCTATATACACACCACACAGTCTGATCTCCTAAAAATGAGGGACACTAGGGTGTGAAAGAGGGACAGAGGGATTTGGGGCTCAAAGAGGGACACTTGGGAGGTATGAATTTGTTTCAGTGAGGCAGGATTAGTAAGCAAAGGCAAATAAGGTAAAATAAAAACAGCAGAATAACTCATTAACTCCCTTTGGGTGCCAGACAGGTATTGTTTCTCTGACACTCAAAGGATTAATGTGAACCGGTCATCCTAAAACAAGTTTGGTTTTCAAATTCTGTATTAGTTATTTTTCTGTAAAATATGGTTTAACTTTGATAGAATTATGGCACTTATGCCAATTCTCTATACAGCATGACAATCAGGTCTGTTTGAGGCCCAAACATATCACTCTCTCTCTCTCTCTGCTTTGCAATGCGTTGTGTACCCCTGTGGCACTCAAAGGGTTAATTAATTCATAGCAATGTGTGTGGTAATATTGGTCCAGAACAGAACTTAATAAGCAGTGAACACCACACTATGGCACTAACAAATAAAAAAAAGGTTATTTTTTTCAAAAACTCATATTACAACAAAATAGACAACAGCATATAGACAGGTTTAATAACCTTTTAAAATTAACAACACGTGCCTTAAGTGATGATTTATGCTAAAATGGTTAGAAATTACCCTTGTCATCACAAAAAATTTCTAGGTATGAAGGTAATAATCTGAACTTTGTATCTGTTAGTAACACCTGAGGCCTAACATTGACTAGAGATCTGCCTGCTGCCTGAAACATAGTCTAATAGTGAAGGAGTCTAATAAATCTAACATTAATAGTGAAAACTTATATCTTAAAAAGAACACCAGCACCTAAAATGACCTGGGAGTATTAGGGTGACCACGTATCACGGATTGCCCAAGACAAGGACAGATCTTAAATGGGATGTCCCATGTCACAGGTAACCCCCTTCTGGGACCATACAAAGTCATGTAATGAAGACCCCAGATCACAGAGTTCTGTATATTAAAAAGAAGAACTGTTCATTGCCTACTGTGACTGAAAGGGAAGCCTCTGCTGGGCTACTAAAAATGGCTTCCAGACAGAGCTCTAAGCAGTAGAAAGAGAATGATGCCTTGACCCTGACATCAAACAGGAGCTGCAGTGCAATTTTGTTGAAGTGTAATGCTAGTCTAAATCTTTGAGAGTGATGTTTTCTTGCAGCCGACCACAGGCATCACTTTCTGTCCCAGCAGTCAATAGAAAGTTCTCCCTCTAGTGTTTAGAACTCTGTGGTGCGCCAGAGAAAGAGCAGGTTCTGCACCAATGTCAAGTGAGGAATAGCGACCTCTCCGACATAGCTGCCCTAGCTCTTATTAGAAGAACTCTTCTTATCCCGTCTCTGCTGTGTTCCTGAACGGCAGACTGGAAATGTGGTCACCTAGCCCGAAGTATATACATTTAAATATCTTTTTTTACTCCATACTAGCCAAAATCTAATCTTACATATACTCATGGGGTGCGTTGGCTGCCATTTCTGCTGTTTTCCAGTGCTCCTGTTACTATAGCAATTGTGTTCGGTGCCTAAGAAGTGATTGATGTAACCCTTTAAGTGCCAGAGGGGTACGTAAAGCATTGCAAATGGTTAAAGCAGATAGATAAAGTAACATCATATCTGAATAGTAGAACAGTGGGTACTAACTTCAATACAGAAATAGTATTATCCCTGTGCAAACAATTAACCAAACTGTGTCTATATAAGTATGTAAAAAATGCAAGTTTTATTATTCAGTTTCAGGAATCTAAAATAATAACCAACTTTTAAAAGAAAACGAGCTGGAAGTACAGGGATTTAAAAAGATTGGTTTATATCACTTTATGTGTTACTGTCTCTTTAATATCCCACATTGAACCTAACTTGAATTACTGAAATGCACAAAAGTAGTCCAAATTGTTGTGAATCCCAAATTCCAAAAAGCAGTCCTCTCATCAGGTCATCCTAAGATTAGTTAATTTATATAAAGAGGAATAAAGGATATATGTTGTGCTAGCCATTTGTTTGTTATAGAAATCAGTCTTTGTTGGTAGTACACTGTGGCATTTTATGCTAATTAGTTTGAGCTGGGCCAACATTACCCTACATTGTGCTATGAATTAATGTAGGTAGAACCCACACACACACTGGGAGCATTTCTTATTGCACAGCAAGCAATACAACAAAAGCTAATTAGCATACTGTGAGGGGGATAAACGCTGCTACAATACAACAAAAAAGGTTAATTTCTAAAAAAGAAAAACTGTATTAAACAAAAAAAATGGCATAAACAAAATAAATAATATATATCTGTAATAGAAAAACAAACTTTTCTATGGGTAACAGGCCCAGTTTAACCCTTTGCATGCAAGAGATGTATCCAAAGCATTGCAACTCAATGCACCCAGTCTTTAGATCGGGGTGTCCAAGTTTGGTCCTCAAGAGCCACCAGCAGTCCAAGATTTAAAGAGATAGTAACCTTAAAATATAAAATATACATAAGATTGCTCAATTTACATTTTATATAATGCATGGTGTCTTTAGAAAATCTCTTTAACTTTGTATTGTTCAAAAGTCAAGTCAGAAGCATCTCCCTCATGCCCCTTTCCATCACGTCATGCAGAGGTCACAGAGATCCGAAAGCAGGTCACTTGACCGGACTGATCGCAAAGAGGGACAATATTGTGTGTTAAGTATTAATGAAAACCCAGCCACAATATTGACCCTCTTTGCGATCCGTCCGGACTGGCTTTCCGTGAACTGTACATGACGTGATGAGAGGAGGAACATTTGACTATTTTTAACATGCAATCTGGAATTTTCAAGGAACTTATATATCTATAAATCACAAGTCATTTGTTAAGGATGTAAAAGATGGTTACAAGTATAGGAAGTTATTTTTAAGTGCTCATACTCAGAATAAAATATATATTGTATATTGCGCTTTGCAATGTGTTGCATACCCCTCTGGCATTCAAAGTGTTAAACTCAACATTCACATTTGTCAAAGTCTTTATGGAAAAAGGAGGCACCCTAAGTGGATGCCCTTGGAATGCCAAAGTGCCATGGAACCCTGGTTAAAGGGATAGTAATGTTTCATAATAAAAGCAGCTCCAATTAATCTTCATAGTATTTGGGCCTTGGAGAGTGTTATTCCAATACTGTCAGAGTTGTAGTTCAAGAGTAATTGAATGATAAAGTATCCCCCTCCCTCCCCTTTTACTGATGTAACACTGCTCAGGTTAGAGCAGCAGGGAGTGTCCAGGTAGATTGCCGAGAGGGACAGTCTTCAATTAAGATAAGGGAAAAAGCTGAAAAACCTGTCAAGGGGGGCAGGGCTTTCATTGTTCTCACACTAAGAATATTGACCCTTGACGTGAGCTGTTTGGTCTATGGACTGGATTCCACATCTGAGGAGTGGGGGCTTACACTAGGTAAAAGGGGCGGGAGGGAGAGACTTTATCATTCAATTACTCTTGAACTACAACGCTCACAGTAATGAAATAACACTCTCTATGGCTCAAATACTACGAAGATTAATTGGAGCTGCTGTTTTTGTGAAACATTACTATCCCTTTAAACCTTATGTATTTGACATTCTTTTCTAACATCTAAAACTTTGCCTAATTAAAAATAGCCAAGCGTCATTTCATTACACAACTGTAGCAGTTTGTAGCAATTCCTGGAGACCAAATGATCTCCCAGATCTCATCTCTGTGGGGGGTATGTTAAAAAAAAAAGCAGAAGAATTTTGGGGGTAAACCAACTGCATCATGACAAGGCATAGAAATTCAAAAATTCACATTAGATAAATGGGGATTCTAATCCCTCTAATGCTACGTCTTCTGAGATATCTCTAGCACTCAAAGGGTTAAAATCCCCATTTAAAAATCTAAGGAAATGTTTAGACTTCATAGAATAACACTGGAATTAGAGCACTCTTACTGGAGAGACATCTTCCACCCACCAGTTTAACCCTTTGAGAGCAGGAGGGGTATGCAAAGCTATGCGTTAGGGTTAAAAGGGTTAAAAGACATATGCATCTATGTGAACACACAAAAGAATCAGCTAGTTTATGTCTTAGACCTAGATTGCATTGCAGTGTTATCAGCTAGATTTATCTAACAGATTCCCATTGAAGTATATGGAGAAACTTGTAAAAGAAAGAACACAATGGAATAAATGCATTAGTTAGGTCACCAGTTCCTTAAAGGGGTAGTAAAAATACTGAAATATATATGTGTTTATCGTGCTAAGTAAAACAAGAGTAAACAAAAAAAAAGCTTGTTCAGAATCAGTATATTATTTGTAAAAAAAATAAATAAAAAAAAAAAGAGTACTTCTGCTAAGAGATGTTCTATTCAAAAAGTACTAGAAGCTCAAACTTACATTTTTAAAGGGATAGTAATGTTTCAAAATAAAAACAGCTCCAATTAATCTTCATAGTATTTGGGCCATTGAGAGTGTTATTTCAATGCTGTCAGGGTTGTAGTTCAAGAGTAATTGAATTATAAAGTATTATAAAAGGGGTGAGAGGGGGAAACTTTATCATTCAATTACTCTTGAACTACAACTCTGACAGTATTGAAATAACACTCTCCATGGCCCAAATACTATGAAGATTAATTGGAGCTGCTTTTATTTTGAAACATTACTATCCCTTTAACTGTAGTGCCACCATGGTCTAAAATTTCACTGTGGCCCTATTGCTACAGCATCCAAAGAGGATTTTTGTTCAACTGACCGAAGCAGTCTCAGATTGCTGTGACAACAGCTCCACCATAAAATTGTAGGTTATGTAGGTACTGTACAAAATGTAAAATAAATAAATGCAAAATTGAGCTACAATAACTTTTGAATAAGACATCTCTCTCAGCAATAGGTGTGTCTCGTTTTACTTACCATGATAAACCCTGCAGTAAAAATATTTTTCAGTATTTTGTGTTACTATCCCTTTAACGTGACCGAGGATGAAATACTAAGTAGTAATGACTAAATTCTGGGGCAAACTGATTGCACTACACAAGAGAAATAAACATTCCCATTAACTTAAAATGTGGCTTTAACCCTTATAATACTAAAGAGGTCTGCAATGCATTGCAGATTTCTCTAGTGTTCAAAGGGTTAAAATCCCCATTTAAAGTCAGTTGAATTTTTATTTCTCTTCTGTAGTGCAATTGTTTCAACCCAGAACTCGTTCTGCTCTCCAACATAAAGCCCATATAGGGCTCCACCTATTGTCCCAACAGAAAAACACAGTTTGAGACAGATTAGCTGAGAATTCTAGAACATTGCCATGAAGATAGGAGGTCCCTTCCCAGAAACAAAGCTGATAGCAGGCCTCCAGGGTATCACCAGCATTCCATCAGCGGCAATACATGTGACCATGGGGGTTGTATGTAATAAAGACTTCTGGATGTACACTATGAGCCACATTTATCAACATAAATGTTATTTTGAAGGCACCTGGAGAGATGTAGAATACAAATGTAGAGTAATTCTGGGAGCTGATGTACAAAGAAATGGAGTATTTCTTGGACAAACCGGCTGCACCGTAGAGGACAAATAAAAAATGGCTAGACTTAAATTGGGTCGTTTAACCACTTGAATACTAGAAAGGACAGCACGATATGACATCACAATGCATTGAGACAGCTCTAGCGTTCAGTGTGGCTTAAAGGGATAGTAATACTTCATTTTAACTTTATTTTATTTTGTAGGCATTAAAAAAACATGAAGAATGATATAAGTCTTATCTCTGAAACCTTTATGGTTTAAGAGATATTCACAAACAAAGTATCCCCCCCCCGTTCAACCAGATCAGAAGGGAGATGCCCAGGTAGACTGCAGAGAGGGACAATCTTCAATTAAGATAATGGAAAAAGCTGAAAAACTTGTCAAGGGGGGAAGGGCTTTCATTGTTTTCATACAAAGAAAATTGTTCCCTTCTGTTATCTGTCCTGTCATACAACCAGACTCACATCTGAGAAGAGATGGCTTACACTAGGAATAAGGGGCGGGGAGGGGAACTTTGCTTGTGAATATCTCATAAACCATAAAGGTTTGAGAGATAAGACTTATATCATTCTTCATGTTTTTTTAATGCCTACAAAATAAAATAAAGTTAAAACAAAGTATTACTATCCCTTTAAGCCCTCACTGAGAGAGTAGTAGAAAAGTGGAATAGACTACCAGCAGAAGTGGCAGAAGTTAGCACAGTGACAGAATTTAAGCATGCATGGGATAGGCATAAGGTTGTCCTTAACGTAAGAAAAGGCCAAGGACCAAAAAAGGTTTGAGGTTTTTACAGTAGGAAAGTGGACAGACGAAATGGGCCGAATGGTTCTTATCTGCCGTCAAATTCTATGTTTCTATGTTTCAAGTCCTGTTCAAATCAATAGAAATGTTAGGGATTTGTATTTGTCCTCTAGGATGCTGTCGGTTTAATCCTTTGAGTGCTATAGGGCTATTCAATGTATCGTGACACTCAAAGGGTTAATCCAGAATAGCTCCAATTCTTCTAAGGACACAAGTTTTGGTGTGTAACTAATACAAAAGCACACTTCACATATGTGGATTTTAACCCCGCGCCTACCAGCAATTCAAATGGCCAAAGAGACACTAGGGAGTGTTGCTGGGTGCATGGCTGGTGGGCGGGACATAACCAGGCATTCCTAGGTTACTTCATGACCTATTGACATCTCTTTATTAAACTTGTGGACTCCACACAGCCCTATAACAAAAAATAAAAAAGAAACACACAGTATCTCAATCTTTTATAAAGTTAAAATAAAATCCACTTTATTCAAAAACATATATGTGGGTCGGGTATATAAAGCTGGGAAGAGAAGTCTTCAAAAATCGATCCAATTAATACAAACATATACAAATATATCATATAACAATTATATAAAAGGGTCTACCACACTTAAACCCTAAGAGATCGAGCAAATATTCCTCGCTCTATAGTAGAAAAACTGCAATCCACCGGAAGCTTGGAAACACCAAGTCTCAAACAGGACAAATTCACAGGGTGATAAAGCACTGTGAGAGGTGTGAAACGCTTTGCAGAGGTTGCTTGTGTTACGAGTTATACTGTTTCCCGGCCGGGTGTATAGCTTTGAACTACTCTTGGTATTTTCAACTATCCATATAAGTGTTTGGCTGATTTTAACGCATAGCGTTTATGTTTTTAATTGTTCTAATTATTTTATGTTCGTATTGATATACTTTTGGTTATTGTATGCTTTGTAATACATTTGTTTCTTTCTAAAACTGCAACCTGACCGATTAGGTGCTGGATTTGCTCCGAGTCGTCTCGGATGATTAGTTAATCATTCACGGGGTGATATTTTGTAACCCTGTGAATTTGTCCTGTTTGAGACTCGGTGTTTCCCAGCTTCTGGTGGATTGCAGTTTTTCTGCTATAGAGCGAGTAATATTTGCTCGATCTCTTTGGGTTTAAGTGTGGTAGACCCTTTTATATAATTTGTATATGATATATTTGTATGTGTTTTTATTAATTGGATCGATTTTTGAAGACTTCTCTTCCCAACTTTATATACCCGACCCACATATATGTGTTTTTGAATAATGTGGATTTTCTTTTTTAACTTTATGTAAGATTGAGATACTGTGTATTTATTTTTTATTTTTTGTTATAGGGCTGTGTGGAGTCCACAAGCGCCAAACTCAAATTTTAAAGTGATAATATCTATTTTTTGGTTGTGGGGTGGAAATATCTTAGTGGTTGCAACACCCTGGGAGTTGAAGGCACCAGTGAATCTCCCTGAAAATATCTATACTTGGTTTCTTGCTGAATTAAGCTCTTGAGGTACTTGAGAGAATATATTACCATCTAGCGCCTTCTCTAAAGAATATATTTGTATCTCTTTATTAAACTCAATAAAATGATTTAACGCAAAATCAAAAGTATTTTGTTGCACAAACTAATTTATAAAAACACATATACTAGTCTAAAAAACATAAATAATGAATCTGATCCACAGCACTAAAACATTATAGTGTGTACACATAAATAGACACACACCACACTACACAATCCGATCTCTTAAATATAGGGACACTAGAGAAGGAAAGAGGGACAGATGGATTTGCGTCTCAAAGAGTGGCTGTGCCACCTAAAGAGGGACCCTGGAGGTATAGATGTCAGATGTTTCTAGCACCCATGGGGATCACATTTTATAAATATTGTACAGTTGTATTGTTCTACTTTAACGTCCCAGAGCATACCTCCCAACAACTCAAACGGCTAAAGAGGGACACTTGTTATTGGGGGGTGTTGCTGGAGGTGTGGCTTCACCAAGAATTTTTAGGTTATTTCATAACCTATTGATACTTCTTAGTGTAACTGAATAAATTATTTATAAAATAGACCAGAATATTTACACACACTCATTTATAAAACAAACATACTAGAGTAAAAGCCCACGTACACGGGCCAAGGTCTGGGTGATGTTAACCCTTTGAGTGCCAGAGTGCCGGTTTGCTCTGCGTCCTGCTGCCGACGCAGTTATGCACTGTCGAGACTGCCCGAAAGCACAGAATGCTCCCAGCGCAGAACTCCCAGCATTCCGTGTGTTCGGGCAGTCTCTACAGTGCATGACGGCTTCTGACAAACATCCTAGAGAATTATTATATAGTATATGCTTAAGTCTAAACAAACATTGTGAATGTTACTGCTGTGGAGCAATGTGATACACATATACACAAACCACACAGTCTGATCTCTTAAACAGAGGGACACCAGGGTAGGAAAGGGGGATTGGGGTCTCAAAGTGGGACTGTCCACCCTAAAGCAGGACACTTGGGAGGTACGTCAGAGCCTCAGAGCAGCTCCTCCCATACAGTTGTGGCTGCTTAATAAGAGACCCCCATCAATCCCATCCCCCAGTGGGGGTGGGGAGGTTACTGACTCCTCAGGTGTTTACATTCTCCCAATTGACTGCTAAAGTCTGATTTGCACATCAGTGAGAAGTATCTGTGGAAGAGGAAATTCTGTTTGCAGAGTGATCACATTTCACAGCAGTACCACACGTCCAGTGATATGTCAGATGTGCAGGCTGACACTTCATAAATAATCTACTTGAATCACAACTCACAAATTAGCCTTCAGACTTTGATAAAATGTACCACTTGGTATAAGGGTAAGAAGTAGTGACTTACAAAGAAAAAGAGGATACGTGAGTGGGGTATGTATGAGGGCAAATTGCAAATAAAATTGGTCGGATTTAATCATTTGACACAGGCTAAAACACATGTGGTTATGTGACATGACTATATCTGGCAACGTTCAGAATGAGCTGACCCAAAGATCTTGAAATATGCCTAGAATGTAGATTTTAGATGACATGTACCTGCTTGCACTAACCCAGATCTTAACATTCTACAACTCAAGAGATTTCAGAAATGGCACAAATTTAGAGACTTGTGAGAAGTTCACACTGATGACGCGCCAAAACTGCATTGTATTTTTTAAAAAATGCAAATTTGAATAGCACAAATCTATACTTTTCCACCCATAATGCTTTTCTTTACGGAACATTTCACAATCTCATTAGGCTGTGATATTTGGTGCAATACGACTGAAATTAATACCAAAATTGCATTTACCATGATAACACACTGTTGAACCTAAAGTTGCAACAGTATCGCTATGCAAAGAGCTGTGTCAGGGTACTATATGGGCAGCAAATACTGGGGGAGATTTATAAAATTGGAGTTATAAAAAAAAGTGTTTGGGAAATTTTCTCAGAGAGACATAAGGAGATGTATAAACTTTTAGCAAAATTTTCACTAAGTGTAAGTCCAGTCAGTCGACTATGAGAAGTGGAGTAGAAATTTTCTTCTCCAAATAAAAACGGTGTCACAATGTATTTACGAAGAAATTTGCCATTTGCTTCAAAAACAAGAGGCTGTTTCATGGGTGGATTGTCCTATCAGGGGATCGGGCATCCCCCGGTGGGCCGCTAGATCATGGGCCGGTGAGGGAGATCAGAGGATCTCATCTCACCGCCCCACAGTATATTGAAGGAGAGGTCTGTGTTGCCACAGGCACTCTCTCTGACAGCCTTCTCATTCCTTGTTAACCCTTTGAGTGCCAGACATAATATCCTGGCGCCTGCTCCCCCATGCCACACAGGGACCACAAGGGGGCGTCAATAGGGACGTCGGTGCAGCTAGTTGCGTACCCCTCTGGCACTCAAAGGGTTAAAGGGGTAGTATAGAGTCCAAACAAGAATATTTTAACCCTTTGAGTGCCAGAATGGTAACCACATATGCTTTGGATACCCCTCAGGCCTCAGAAGGGTTAAACAGTAGACCTTACTCCCAAAAAGCTGTAGGAACAAAATTCCAGTAGCTGTAACACTGTGGATAATGGTGATATGCAAGGCTGGGCAATGCCAGTCCTGAATGAGGAGCTCATGGGAGATTGCGTTCCTCAGTACTGACCATCAATGGGCTTCTATACAGAGTAGAGACATCTCCCATGAGTGCCTTGACACGGATGTCACCTAACCTTAGTGCTCACCATGATCTGCAGGGCTCATCAGGGGGAAAACAGAGGAGTTTAGCACTATGGGGACCAAATTTAAAAAAGGAAACTGGAGTAACCCAACTGCTCCATAGGGGGCAAATAAATATTCCAGTTAAAATAAATTGGGCTTTTTAACCCCAATGCTTCAGGTCTATTCAGGTTCATGGGAATTTAGGAATTTTTATTGTGTCCCCTATGGGGCAGTTAGTTTATTCCAGAATGCTTTTATAAATATGGGACAGAGTCCCCATAGATCGTGGGCTGCAGCCTGTTTCATAAAATTGTATTGTACAAACTCTGTACTGCCACTTTACCAAGCCCTTAACCCTTTGAGTGCCAGAAGGGTATACAACGCACTCCAATGCTTTGTGTAACCCTCTGGCACTCAAAAGGTTAATTCCACCCCTTGATCAGGCATAAGGAAATGGGACAATTATATGTAGATTTCCTTATAAAAACAGGGTACAGAGGAATAAGATGCCCATGCACACCCATACTGCCCATCCCCTGGCAACTGTGCTAATGTAACACTTTGAATTCCAGAGGGGAATGCATTGCACACCTCTCTGGCACTCAAAGGGTTAAATGCACATCTAGCATTGTACAAAGGAGTTACAAAACAGAATTGCTCATTTTTTATGACCTGAACTGGATCTGTACAGTTTTCTGTTTTAAAGGTGCAGAACCTTCAAAATGGGCATTTGCACATGACCCTTGATTGATGAATTGTATTCAAATTATCTGGGAATTGCTTCGCTTTTAAAAATTGATACCAATATTCAACAGGTTAAAATCCCATTCAAACACATACATTTGTTATCTATGGTGCAGTTGGATGTTTTGCCCTCAAACCTTTCACCCTACTCTATGAAACAGTCAATTATATATATATATATTTTTATATGTTTTAACTCTTTGAGTTCCAGTGGGTTCACCAAGATAATCTGTTGGACACCCATCTGGCACACAAAGGGTTAAAATACACATGGTCCAGTTTTTCCCTTAACATGCAGCATTTTATTTTCCTCTGTACCAATATTGTTATAAAAAAAGTACCCCAAATCCTACTGGATGGAACTGCTAAAATTACTTTCATCATATATACTTCTAAATCACACATAGTGCAAGCAAATGCCCAGATTTACATACCCTCTAACATGTACAGTACCTTTTTTTGCCTTATAAAACAGTATGCTCTTTTGTGATTTTTTTTTTTGTCCATAAGGTTTATTCTCCAATTAAAAGTGTGAATCTCAGACACTGGACTAAGCAGAGATACACCAAAAGATTTTCTTTACAGGACAGAAAAATGTGATTATGCTATATCCTCAACATTACATATGGGCAAAGAGGAACACTTGTTTTAAGTGAACTGAGGAGTGGAGTATTACAGAGAAATGCTAGGGTGTTATTTCTTCACCAACTGACAGCTCTTTATGTAAATTGTATAAACCAAGTACACAGACTAGTTTATAAACACACTGTATTTTAAAACAGACTAATGAACTTTATTGTTGTCAAGATACATAGAAACACAGTACACATTCTGGATCTCCTAAAAGGAGAGAGATACGGATGTAGTGAAGTGGGATTTGGGTCTCAGAGAGGAACGGTCTCTCCTAAACAGAGACAGATGATGGAGTCGTTGTGCACTGGAACTCCTGATTGAGAGAGTGATGGGAGATGATTTTTGCACCTAAGAAACCCGATCCTACTGCATCAAATATCTACAGGTGGTATCAATCATTTTATATATATGTATATAATCTCCCTATGTCTTTAACCCTTTCAGTGCCAGAAGGGTACGTTGCGTACCCCTCTGGCACTCAAAGGGTTAAAATATGTGGCTATATTTGTCAAAGCAAAAGATGAGCAAATCTGTCGCTAACCAACTGCTCCATGTTTATCAAACAATATATTATATTGAAAGTTTTATTTTGATCAATACCGGGCAATTAATTGTTCTACATCAGAATTTCACACATTCAGCTTGATAAATATACCCTAAGCAGTACAATTTTTTTTAACTCAGAATCACTCCACATTCTTGATACATATGATTTTTTTGCCATGATTCTTGACCCAAGACACCTTTAGTTCATTAATCCCACCCCCACCCTACTGTATGAACCAGGTAAAAAAAGAATACTCATGGATGTCTTTAATCCTTTGAGTGTCAGAGGGGTACGCAACGCATCCGCTGGCACTCAAAGAGTTAAAGACACATTCGGACCAATTGTCCAGATGTATTCTGCATCTGTCACAGGGGCATACAACCTTTGGCTCTCCAGCCGTTGAGGACTTCAACTTCCATCACCTCCATCCAGCAGATGGTTAGATGGGGATGATGGGAGATGTAGTGCACAGCAGCTGTAGCGATAAAAGTTCTCGGTCCCTGGTTTCTAGTTGAAGACACGTGTGTGCAAGCTGTGGATGAGCCGTAGCCGGGCTCTGATCCTTCCCTCCCCATCATTCCCCATTCACTGACCTCTCTTGCTCCGTCTCCAGCGGTTGGCTTGTTGGCAGTGACTGTAATCCACACAGTTCAGGATGATAAGGGCAAAAGAAAACAGTTTAAACTGCATCTGAGCAACGTCAGTGACCAATGGTAGGGGAATCAAGTTTTAAAAAATCCACACTTTCTTCTTGGCAAAAAAAGCAAAATTAAAGATCAGCTCTTTGGCAGATTAAAGCAAAACACAGGCATCCAGAGTTCACCAGCTTCCAAGTGACATCTCCTAGCAATGGGCACTAGTGGAGAAGGAAAAAAAAGGTATTTATATGTTTAAATAAGTGATCATTTATTTGTGTCTGCTTAGTTTAAAAGCTGTTCTGCGTTTGCCTTCCTGAGTTGATTAACTATTACTCTGAACCTTTGAGTGCCAAAGAGATGTGCGAAACAATGCGTTGCACACCTATCGGGCTGTGCCAGATACGTTGCACGTCCCTCTTTCATCTGTTCCCCTTAATATGATTACTATCCTAACCCTTTAAAAGATAAAGGATTGTGTCAGGTAACATGAATTAATATATTCATTCCACCTGTTATCTGTCACCACTGCCTCACTAAACTGCATCTGGGACCGCCCAACCTTTGGCTCTCCAGCTATTGGGGACTATACACATTGGGGATGTGGGGATTTACAGTACCCAAAAGCTAGAGACAAAAATGTTCCGTACCCCTGACCTGCATCACGCTGACCGCACTTAAATCCCGTGGATGCACTGATGGGATTGGCAGTCATGAACAGCTGGAAGGCCTCAGGTTGTCCAGTTCTGATCTATGCGGGTTAACTCTTTAAGTGCCATAATGTTATCCAACGCATTGCGTGGGACGCTCTGGCACTCAACGGGTTAAAGTTTAAACTGTCTTATCTTACCTTGCTCAATCGCCAGCAAAAGCCGAGTCCTTGATTCAATAATCCAACCTCAATCATTGATTTGTTTAATTCCAAGTTTGCAATGAGATCTGAAAGTTTTTTTGGGGAATCCTGCTGTTATTTTGCAGATCCAGCAAATATAAATTGGTGTTTACTGGAGATCCAATAATGCTGATAGGTAAGGGGAAAAGTTGTTTAGGTTGCCTTCCTTAGGTATTGGTCCTTATGCCTTCCCATCAGGAGAGGAGGATCTTGAAGTGTGTAGCTAGAAGTCCGTGAGGAGGTGATAGCAGAGGGCTTGTGCTGATCCTTTATACAAGCAGATCGTGTGTGTGTGACGTGAGGTTCTGCCTGCCTGACTATTGCACTACTGGCTGGGATCAGGTCCTGTTAGATTTGTCTGGGAAGATGTAAGCAGCAGGTTTGATGCTCTAGTAAGTATATAGGTGGTGCTGTGGTCCTCTTCACACACAGAGCATCGCCTCCGAGGCACACATTGCTGCGTCCTCCCCGGGGTCCTAAATAAAGGCATACTGTGATCCTCCTCTTCCCCCTCCCGTCAATCCTATCATTGACTCACGGATCCCTCACCTATAGGATCTCCAGAGCTTGAACAGCCTGGATAAGGTGACCAGATAGCCCTTCCAGTGCGGGACGCTTACCAGCGTTTCACTCTGCAGAATTACACAGCATAAACCTACTGCATTTAACCCTTTGAGTGCCAGATGGGTATGCAATGCGTTGGATACCCCTTCTGGCACTCAAAGGATTAACGTCATATCTGATCACCTTCATCTTGGGTATATGTGTAAAGAAAGTGTAGCAAACCTACTGCACCATAGGGTGACCAAATATGTCTTTCATTCAGGATATCGCTGGAATTAGTCCAACCCTGGATTGTGTATTCTTCATAAACTATAAATGTCAAGGAATCACTAGTCACAGCAGCCACTGGCAACAAATACAATTAAATGGGCATTTTAACTCCTTAAATCAGGATTGCACAAACCATAGCCATCCAGTCCTTAAAGTGATAGTAATAGTTAAAAAAAAATAATTTTATATTGTAGCCATTTAAAAAACCTTAACCCCTTAAGGACCAGTGGTCCTGGGATGTTTCTGTCCCATAAGGACCGCTTTGATCCCTGCCGACGTGCCGGTACACGTGACCTGTTGCGTGTATCGGCGCCAGGGGATGGCTGGCAACTTGTGGACCAGGGGGGCAAATACATTCATGTGGCCCATTTCTATTATTGTTCCAGCCCACTGTTCCAGCCCACCCCCTTTTTAATTTTAAAATTGGCATTAATGTTGTGTCGTAAGTCAAGTGATACCACATAGCTTACAGTTGGGCTACACTAGTGCGCCACTACAAAGCTTACGATTTAAGTAAAGATTACCTAGTGATACTATAGAGCTTACAAGAGAAATGGTTCATGCTACTTGTTTAGCTCCATTTGGATTGTACCTCTGTGGTATCACTAGTGTAGCTCCATTTGGATTGTACCTCTGTGGTATCACTAGTGTAGCTCCATTTCAGTTGTAAGCTCTGTGGTATTCTAGTGTAGCTCCATTTACAGCAGCAATCGGGAGATTTAGTGAGGTGCAGTGGCCTACCAGCCCAGACATATGATCAGCCCAGGGGGCAGTTGCCCCCCAGGCCAGCCCTCCCCTGATCAGTGTGCAGTTTTGGGGCCTGAAAGAGATCACTCCAGTCTTGGAATGGTCACTTTTAGGCCTCATTTTTACTTACAGCGCTCCCAGTGGTTCGCTGTAAGTAAAAAGTATGTGACGTACTGTGACTGTCATTGGTCCTTAAGTATTTAAGGACCATGACGGTCATAGTATGTCATGTAGTCCTTTCGGGGTTAAAAACGATATAAGTCTTATCTCTGAAACCTTTATGGTTTGAGAGGTATTCATAAGTAAACTTTTCCCCTCAGTGACCGAAAAGGTCAAGTCTGCCATCTATCGGTCAGATTTGAAATCTGGTCCGCAGACCAGCCAGCGGCTGTTCAGCAGAGCCGAGATCACAAGATATAAAAATAACTACTTAATTGCAACTATCTACAAAGTATGCTTGCAAACCAGGCACACTTTGTAGACCATTCCAATGAAGTAGTTATTTTTATACCTCTCCATCTCGGCTCTGCTGAAGAACTGCAGCCAGTCTGAGGACCGGATTCCAAATCTGACAGCTAGAACAGTGACATCTCTCGGGGGAACTTTGCTTGTGAATATCTCTCAAACCATAAAGGTTTTTAAATGGCTACAATATAAAATACAATTTTTTGGAAGTATTACTATCATTTTAAGAGCTGGAGAGACTCAATTTGCCCAAACCTGCCTTAAAGGGATAGTAATGTTTCACAAAAACAGTAGGTCCAATTAATCTTTATGGTATTTGAGCCATAGAGAGTGTTATTTCAATACTGTCAGAGTTGCAGTTCAAGAGTAATTGAATGATAAAGTATCCCCCTCCTGCCCCTTTTACCTAGTGTAACCCACCTCCCCTCAGATGTGGAATCTGGTCTTGAGACCAGACAGGTCACAGCAAGGACAATGAGGGAGATTTATAAACTTGGCGTTAAAGAAAAACTGGCTTTAAAAGTAGCTTAAATGTGTTACTGGGATTTATAACATAAGTTGTGGCCGTTTATAAAGTGTTAACACCATCTAGTTGAGTTAGAGCAAGTTAGAAAAGTGGTGCAGTGAATTTATAAAGAAATGTCGCAAGTTGCGACAATTTTGCAACATAATTATCGCCAGAATCTTAACTCCATGTTTATGCTGTTCTTAAGCATTCCAGGCGTTACAATATGCATAACGCCATATTTATAAAATGTCTTTAATAATTCATAAATCAGACCTGGCGTTATATTCCCTTGCCATGCCATAAGAACTGTTCTTTAAGAACGCTTTTATAAATCTCCCTCAATCTTCTTACTGTGAGCATAAGGAAAACTGACCCCGCTTGACAGGTTCTTCACTTCTGCTAACTGAGGATTGTCCCTTGCTGCCATCAGGGCAGTCTTGCTGCTCAGAGGTGAGCAGTGTTACATCAGTAAAAGGGGCAGGAGGGGGATACTTTATCATTCCATTACTCTTGAACTACAACTCTGACAGTAATGAAATAACACTCTCCACGGCCCAAATACTATGAAGATTAATTGGAGCTACTTTTATTGTGAAACATTACTATCCCTTTATATACTAAACAGAATTCTGCATTAGTTCGTAATGTGTAACTGCACCAAACACATATATATAACCTGTGAGTTCAATGGTGCTTTTAACCCATTAAATACTAGAGGCATATTAAATGCATTGCTTCATAATACATAACTGCACAACAGAGAACAAACTAAAGTTCCATTTGATTTAAATTGAGTTTTCATCCCTTTGAATGCTAGAGAAGTCAGTTCTCCACCCCCACTAGGTTTTTTTTTTACTTTATAATCCTTTGCGTGTCAGAGAGATCCAATGCATTGCAACTTAATTGAAGACTTTATATTATTGTTACTACATACACTTTTTTGGTATAACATACAGGGCAATATGCACAGACAGAAGCGGAGCAATTCTGGGGTAAATCAACTGCAACACAAGAAAAAATAAAGAATACTAGTGATTTAAATATGGATTTTAAAGCTATGAATGAAAGAATGGTATTGAGAAGTGATGTGTTGGAGTACAAAGACGGATACTCATATTTGTTGGGGATATGGCTTCCAATAGAACAATACTGTGGATGCAGACAGTGTATTTGGGGTTCGGTGACTAGCAGGGGAACAATATTATGGTGGTACTGTATGTGTGCTTTGTGACTTGCAGTGGAACAAGATTATGGTATTAGTGTATGTGTACTTTGTGACTAGTAGTGGAACAAGATTATGGTGTTAGTGTATGTGTGTTTTGTGACTAGCAGTGGGACAATATTATGGTGTTAGTGTATGTGTGCTTTGTGACTAGCAGTGGAACAAGATTATGGTGGTACTGTATGTGTGCTTCGGGACTAGGAGTAGAATAAGATTATGGTGGTACTGTATGTGTGTTTTGTGACAAGCAGTGGAATAAGATTATGGTGGTACTGTATGTGTGCTTTGTGACTAGTAGTGGAATAAGATTATGGTGTTAGTGTATGTGTGCTTTGTGACTAGCAGTGGAACAACATTATGGTGTTAGTGTATGTGTGCTTTGTGACTAGCAGTGGAACAAGATTATGGTGTTAGTGTATGTGTGCTTTGTGACTAGCAGTGGAACAAGATTATGGTGTTAGTGTATGAGTGCTTTGTGACTAGTAGTGGAACAAGATTATGATGTTAGTGTATGTGTGCTTCGGGACTAGCAGTGCAATAAGATTATGGTGTTAGTGTATGTGTGCTTTGTGACTAGCAGTGCAATAAGATTATGGTGTTAGTGTATGTGTGCTTTGTGACTAGCAGTGGAACAAGATTATGGTGTTAATGTATATGTTCTTCGGGACTAGGAGTGGAATAAGATTATGGTGTTACTGTATATGTGCTTTGTGACTAGCAGTGCAATAAGATTATTATGTTAGTGTATGTGCAGTTCCTTGCCTACCACTGGAACAGTATTATTGTGTTAGTGTTTGTGTGCTTTGTGACTATTATTATTATTATTATTCTTTATTTATATCGCGCCAACTAATTCCACAGCACTGGAACAAGATTATGAAGTTAATGTAGGTTTACTATTAAAGTGATGTGTGTAAAGTTTCGCGTCATAAATGACACATCTATTCGGCCACGTCATTTAAAGTGTTGTAATTAAAGTTATGCGTCTTAAAGTGTCACAAATTCTACATTTTGCGTCGTTCTGAATGGGGCAATCACCATATTGTGCGTTAACATGTCGCAGCATTAAGGACGCAATATTGGTGCATTAATGACGCAAATTGGGTGCAATATTGGTGCAATATGAGTGCTAAAATGACGCAATTTGGGTGCAATACTGATGCAATTTGGACACATCAAGGATGCAATATGGGCCCAATACTGATGCAATTTGGGTGCAATATTGGTGCAATAAGGACACATTAAGGATGCAATGTGGGTGCAACCAAAAACCCACCAAAACCACTCAAAACCCACTAAACCCAACTCAAAACCATTAAAAACCAACCCAAAACCAAACCGAAAACCCACCAAACCAACCAAAAACCCACAAAACCCAACCCAAAACCTAATAAAACATACTCAGAAAACCAACCCAGAAAACCCAACCCAATACCAACCCAAAACCCACTAAACCCAACCCAAAACCAACTCTAAACCAACAAAAACCAACCCAAAACTAGACAGAAAACCCAACCCAAAACCCACAAAACCCAACCCAAAACTAACACAAAACCCACAAAACCCAACCCAGAACCCATATTGGGCCATTATTGCATCCATATTGCATCCTTAATTTGTCCTTACTGCACCCATATTGCACCATTATCACACCAATATTGCACCCATATTGTACCAATATTGCACCCAATTTGCGTCATTATTGCACCCATATTGCACCAATATTGCACTCAATTTGCATCATTAATGCACCAATATTTCGTCCTTAATGCTGCGACATGTTAACTCACGATATGGTGAATGCACCATTCGCGAAGACACGAAATGTAGAATTTGCAACACTTTAAGACACATAACTTTAATTGCAACACTTTAAATGATGCGGCTGAATACATGCGTTATTTTATGATGCAAAACTTTACATGCGTCACTTCAAATGGATACCGTTAATGTATGTGTGCTTTGTGACTAGAAGTAGAACAAGATAATGGTGTTAGTGTATGTGCGGTTCTGTGCCTACCACTGGAACAATATTATGGTGTTAGTGTATGTGTGCTTTGTGACTAGTGGTGGAACAAGAGTATGGTGTTAGTGTATGTGTGCTTTGTGACTAGCAGTGGAACAAGATTGTAGCATTAGTGTATGTGTGCTTTGTGACTAGTAGTGGAACAAGATTATGGTGTTAGTGTATGTGGGGTTTTGTGCCTACCACTGGAAGATTATGGTGTTAGTGCATGTGTGCTTTGTGACTACAGTGGAACATGGTTATGGTGTTACTGTATGTGTGCTTTGTGACTAGCAGTGAAACATGATTATTGTGTTACTGTATGTGTGCTTTATAACTAGCAGTGAAACATGATTATGGTGTTAGTGTATGTGTGTGTGCTTTGTAACTACCACTGGAACAAGATTATGGTGTTAATGTATGTGTGTTTTGTGACTAGCAGTGGAACAAGATTATGGTGTTAATGTATGTATGCTTTATGACTAGCAGTGGAACAAGATTATGGTGTTAGTGTATGCGTGCTTTGTGACTAGTAGTGGAACAAGATTATGGTGTTAGTGTATTTGTGCTTTGTGACTAGCACTGGAACAAGATTATGGTGTTAATGTATGTGTGTTTTGTGACTAGCAGTGGAACAAGATTATGGTGTTAATGTATGTATGCTTTATGACTAGCAGTGGAACAAGATTATGGTGTTAGTGTATGCGTGCTTTGTGACTAGTAGTGGAACAAGATTATGGTGTTAGTGTATTTGTGCTTTGTGACTAGCACTGGAACAAGATTATGGTATTAGTGTATGTGGGGTTTTGTGCCTACCCCTGTCAGAAGATTATGGTGTTAGTGTATGTGTGCTTTGTGACTAACAGTGGAACATGGTTATGGTGTTAGTGTATGTGGAGTTTTGTGCCTACCACTGGAAGAAGATTATGGTGTTAGTGTATGTGTGCTTTGTGACTAGCAGTGGAACATGGTTATGGTGTTAGTGTATGTGGCGTTTTGTGCCTACCACTGGAAGAAGATTATGGTGTTAATGTATGTATGCTTTGTGACTAGCAGTGGAACATGGTTATGGTGTTAGTGTATGTGTGCTTTGTGACTAGCAGTGGACCATGGTTATGGTGTTACTGTATGTGTGCTTTGTGACTAGCAGTGGAACATGGTTACGGTATTACTGTATGTGTGCTTTGTGACTAGCAGTGGAAGAAGGCTAGGATGTCAGTGTATGTGTGGTCTGTGATTATGAGTGGATAATGAAATAAGTCATGAGAATCAGACAATGAATATGCCAAAGTAGTGTCCAACACATTTCAGAACAATGCATTGAATACGCCTTTGGTACACATGGTCTGCAGTATATATATTTGTTTTAATACACACACTTTGGGGACATCAGTACCACTCCTGATGCCTCCCCTGTAGAATTTTGTAAGTGATCAATACTAGATGCCTTTATTCCCCAAACTTCTGGGTTGAGTTGAACGATTTTAATGTGAAATTTCAAGGTCCTCCCACTGAACCTGTAAGTTCAGAGGATGCTGGCTTGAGGAGGAAGGGAAGGAAGGCACTGAGTGCCTTTCAGGTCACCAATATTGATTGCCTATCATGATCAGATAGGTAATCAATACTATGGGGACATCATGTGTGTTTTGATGCTCAACAACTAAGTCTGCTATTTTTTCTAAATTATGGGAGATGCATATAATGGGATATTATGGGAGATGCATATAATGGGATATTATGAGAGATGCATATTGCTTAGAAATAGGCTGGACATGATTGGTCATAAAACTGAAAACATCCAGGGGAACATATTATCTAAGACTTGAATTTGGGTATTGTTTTCAGGAAAATGGGGATTTCAAGACATCCTATGTTGCAAGCCTCTTTACTATTTCATGGGTTAAATACCCAATTTAACCATTTGCAGAGTAATGTGTTAGACAACCCCTCTGACACTCAGAGGGTTAAATGAACTGGAATTTGTATTTGCTCTCTATACTGCAGCTTCCTCAGAATTGCTCCACATTTTAAACAGTCTTCAGTGTGCCAGGGGAGTGTAGGATACCAAGTACAGGGCTGATGTGTGTACATGTGGGACAAGACTTCTAATTCACTTATGTATGTTTGATTAGCAATTCAGTGAGCTTGGTTATGATAGGATAGATAGAAATTTCAACCCCTTGAATGCTAAAGAAGTCTCCAACGCTTTGCAAAGTGATGCATTGGGGAACTCTCTTACATCTTGAGGGGTTAACCCTTTGAGTGCCAGAGGGGTACGCAACGCATTGGCACTCAAAGGGTTATTGTGTAGTATTTACAAATGAAACAATTGCTCTTGATTCATGTAAAAGCACAGTAACTAGAGCAAGGTTCTGAGTTTGTGGAGTAACTGTTCAGGGCCGATAAATAAAACCAAACAAATTGTAAATGTGGGATAAAAATTACCCTGTATAAACAGCAACAAAAAAATCTAAGTTTTGGGCATATTTATCAAGCCAAAACTGCAATTATGGGCAAAACAATGGCGTCATATTTAAAGAAAAATATGTTTTTTTATAAATATGTTGCAGTTTTACCCCAGAATCTTTTTTTACTTGATAATTATGTCCCTCACCTTTTTTGTATTTGTTTTTATGGTTGGTTGCTTGTTTCTTTGCATTGGCACATAAGCCTTTTGATAGATGGATGGGCACACATTTAGGGACACGTGTTAAGTGTCGTTAGTAGGGTCCGGATTTCCCAGTAGGCAGAATAGGCAACTGCCAAGAGTTCCAAATTTTGAGGAGAACCTCAGCCATACAGGACTGTCACGCCTGTCTGGGTGTTAAGGAAGTTTGTGATCGGATTGCGGCTACACTCAGCACTGTGATCACTGAACACTTCCCTGTAAAAAACAAAAAATAAAATCCCCTGTCCTCCAGAGCACCCCACCCACTGACAGTGTGGTCCTTAAGTGGTTAATGTATGCCACAATTTGTTCCTTGTTTTTATACACTAATTACTCCTACTTAAAGGGATATTAATGTTTCACTATAAAAGCAACTCCAATTAATCTTAATAATATTTGGGCCATGGAGAGTGTTATTTTAATTCTGTCAGAGTTGTAGTACTAGAGTAATTGAGTGATGAAGTATCCCCCTCCTGCCCCTTTTACTGTTGTAACACTGGGGGGCAGGGTTTTCATTGTTCTCACAGTAAGAAGATTGTCCCTTGCTGTGAGCTGTCTGGTCTCAGGAACAGATTCCACATCTGAAGGGAGGTGACTTACACTAGGTAAAAGGGACAGGAGGGGGATATTTTATCATTCAATTACTGTTGAACTACAGCTCTGATAGTATTGAAATAACACTCTCCATGACCCAAATACTATGAAGATTAATTGGAGCTGCTTTTTTTGTGAAACATTACTATCCCTTTAAAATTTCCTCTTGCCCAACTTTTTGCCACAGGGACATACATGCAATTATATTTTGCGTAGCCTGCATCTGTGCCATATTATATACCAGCTGTGGTCCATATTTATAAAAGCAGACTGGCGTTATTCTAGATTACACCAACTGCACCACAGGGGACCAATAAAAATTCATGTTAAATTATATTGGACTTTTAACCCCTTGATTGCTAGAGAAATCAACAATGCATTTGGAATTTAGGAGTGCATGGGAATTTAGGAATTTTTATTTCGTCTCCATGGTGCATTTGGTGACTTCAGAATAAATCCATGTTGCTTTTAGAATTATGGGCACTTTTATACCCCCTCCCCATTCCTTCATAACGCAGCAGCCTTTTTTTTTGCTACCTGCCACATGTATGAAGTGTGGCACTATTTTAGGGCCAAATAAGTGCAGCAGGAATCAGTGATATTGTCTGTAACATTTTAAAGGGATAGTAATACTTAGTTTTATCTTTATTTTATTTTGTAGGCATTAAAAAAACACGAAGAACAATATAAGTCTTATCACAAGCAAAGTTCCTCCTCCCGCCCCTTTTACCTAGTGTAAGCCATCTCTTCTCAGATGTGGAATGCAGCCCATAGACCAGACAGATAACAGCAGGGGACAAGCTTCTTTCTATGAGAACAATGAAAGCCCTGCCCCCCTTGACAAGTTTTTCAGCTTTTTCCCTTATCTTAATTGAAGATTGTCCCTCTCTGCAGTCTACCTGGGCACCTCCCTTCTGATCTGGCTGAGCAGTGTTACATCAGTAAAAGGGGTGGGAGGGAGATACTTTGTCATTGAATTACTCTTGAACTACAACTCTGACAGAATTGAAATAACACTCTCCAAAGTCCAAATACTATGATGATTAATTAGAGCTGCTTTTATTATGAAACATTACTATCCCTTTAAAGCAAGTTTCAATAATTATGGATCGATGTATGGAGGAAACTTATCAAGGTGATACATACAGAAAGGTGCAAAAAAGCAAATTAGGCTATATTTAGGCCAGTTGTAGTCAATTGTTAGATCTCATTTGACCAGTCAAGGGCTGGTTGGGGGATGATAGGAGTTATTATCCCAAACAGCTGGAGCTTCAACAATTTGGGCGAGATGTTCAAAAAGTCATCATAGTGAAAAAATTGTCAGACAATATTTTCAGAATTAAATCCATCTTGACTGAAAATGTTTCATAAAGAATTAAAAATATTGGTAAGAAGATCTTGATGAATATTGACCTTAAATATTCTAATATTATAAATGTCTTTAATTTTGTCTTTGAAATGAACATTTTCAAAGAAACAGACTTTTTTGTCTTTAAAATGGCAAACTTTCAAACAGACTTTTTTTTTTTTTTTTTTTTTTAACCATTTTACCAGTCAACACCATAAAACTGCTTCTTACTAATTTAATTTGTCTTTTCCAAGTTTAGGCCATCTTTATTTTGTTGGGAAAAAAATGTTTTCGGACAAAAAAAAAAGTTATAGCTAAAATAATATTTTTCTGAAAACACCTTACAATATGGTGTAGACTAAATCACACCCACTTTTAAAGGGATAGTAATACTTAGTTTTATCTTTGTTTTATTCTGTAGGCATTAAAAAAACATGAAGAACGATATGTCTTATCTCTCAAACCTTTATGGTTTAAGAGATATTCACAAGCAAAGTTCCCCTCCCGTCCCTTTTACCTAGTGTAAGCCATCTCTTCTCAGATGTGGAATCCAGTCCATAGACCAGACAGATAACAGAAGGGGACAATTTTCTTCCTGTGATAACAATGAAAGACCTGCCCCCCTTGACAAGCTTTTCAGGTTTTTCCCTTATCTTAATTGAAGATTGTCCCTCTCTGCAATTTACCTGGGCACCTTCCTTCTGATCTGGCTGAGCAGTGTTACATCAGTAAAAGGGGTGGGAGGGGGATACTTTGTCATTGAATTACTCTTGAACTACAACTCTGACAGAACTGAAATAACACTCTCCAAAGTCCAAATACTATGATGATTAATTAAAGCTGCTTTTATTATGAAACATTACTATCCCTTTAAGACTGCTTTTTCCCTTTAACGAAGATGGTAGAAATGGATGCAAAAAGTAACGGTAATATGTCTGAGAATTAACGGAACATGGTGTAAGAACCTTTTCATTCTCATTATGGAGAATTTTATATACCACAACTTAGTGAACATCTTAGTACCCTGAATTAGGCTATGTTCACATGCGCAATTTAGCTGCAATCCATTTTAGCACATGTTTACTTATCTCTGAGGTCCTGCATTCCCTCAGCAATTCTCCATCGCTGTTTTAACCCTTTGAGTGCCAGTGAGTTATTGTTGGACATCTCTCTGGTACTCAACAGGTTAAAAAACTTTTGATACAACTTCCTGATTGTGCACAAAGGTCTGGCAAACAGAGGTAGGTACATCACCACTAGTACATTGCTGTGTGGTGTAATGTTCCCATAATCTGTCATCATATTTATTTTATAATGTATATTAAGAGAGAGAGAGATGAGATCCACTATTAGCTTTTTTTTTTAATTAGCAGTATGTTGTTCCAACTATATAATTAGATTAACTTGAAACACAAGACATAATTAGAAGCCACAGCAATACAATACAACAAACACATTAGGGAAATACAGAAGAAAAAGCATGTCATAGGGAGGGGGTATGATCCATAAATAATTACCAACACATCATATTGGGGATAACAGACCAAATCTTTATTTAACTATTTTACTCACATTATTATTGTTCTTATTCAACACAACAATAATCATTAATCAATAATCATTCATTAACTGACAGTCCTTGGCAATCCGCTTTCCTTGACACCAAGCATGGCCAAATTGTACGGGCTCATGCTACCATTCCCACACTTCAGCACTATAGCTGATTCCACCGTTCTTCAGCACTTACAGCTGATTCCACCATTTTCAGCACTTACAGCTGATTCCACCATTTTTCAGCACTTACAGCTGATTCCACCATTCTTCAGCACTTACAGCTGACTCCAAGTAATTACCCCATTGGCCATCCACTTTAGCTTCAATGGGTAACGTCACCTCCCGCGACCTAAGTCCGGGGTAAACTCCCAAAGGGCTTCCACCCGAGGATAAAATCCCCTAACTTTACCACATCAGTTATTGATCTCTGAAAACCATGCAAGGACTATCCGCCACAGGGCCCGACTGTCAATACCTTGACCAGTTGGGCCCCCCCGCCACCAGGCCCGACTGTCAAAAACCTGACCAGTCGGCCCCAACCCCACCAAAAACCATGGTCTGTATCCCCTATACCAGAAAAACCACACACACAGCCCAGTCGGGCACTTCACCCAAGAATCACCGTCCCACAAAACAGCACACCACCAAACAAACCGCAACAAACCAGAGAGAACGACCCAGACCATTCAAGCAAACACACACCACACACAGAGGACCAACTGAGTCCAGAAGATACCACCAAGCCTCGCCCCGCGGGCTCATACCTGCCCACCACAGGTACGTCACAAGGGAGAGGGGGAGAGAGGAAGCACGAAACAAAGAAACCACAGACATCCTGGACAGAAAGCACACAACAAAAACAGGCATCCCCCACAAAGCAACATGCCAACCCAGTGATTGCCCCGTAAGCCACCGACAGCAAAAAACACAACTTGCACAACCTACAAATGTAGAATAGGGACAAAACAAACACACATACCCAGACCACGACATAAATACAGACAGACACAGAACCATGAACCAGTGGAAGAAAATCCCTAACCAAAAACAGACCCGTAAACAAACCACCTCACCCAACCGAAACATCCATTCATAACCGTCACAATACCAGAATAAACAGACAACAGAAAAACAGCAACATATATAGCAGCAATAACATATAACCCACGCCTAGACAGATGTCCACACCTAAACCAACCGGCACAGATATACCCATGCCCATATATAGATAAATATAGATAGATACCTATATACCCCCATATACATAGACAGACAAACATACACACAGGGACCACACAGAAAACCCACACACAACATCAGTACAAAAACGGAAAAACCCCGTCACGCCGAAGAAAACACAAACAACAAAACACCCCACCATACCGAAACCATCACAACAAAACCCAGAACACGAGGCAGACCAACAAACACCTGGCCCCCCCCCCAAGCTAGCCCACACCAACATCCAACCTCACCAAAACCTACATACACCAACAGCCCAGTTCAAGCAGAAAAAACACACACAACCAACAGACCACCAACCAACCTCAACCCTACTAGTAAAATACAGATCACAGGAAAATTCAGTATACAGGGACCCAAAAGAAAAAACAACACCACGTCCCCACAGGACTCGCCAATAGAACAACCACCTGGCACAGTTACCCAACAAGCATGCCAGCCAAACCATCCACACGGAGCCAACCTGGCATTGCGCAGACACCAATCCGTAACCACTCAGCGCTCCTGCACTATCTAGAGAAATCATAGCACTATACCTGCATACCCAACCACAAAAAAGGGGGGGGGGGGGCCGGAGCAAACTGGAGTGAGAGAAAGACCACTGGAACACACCGCCAGACCAGCCCCATGCCGTGCCGGCACAAAGCTGCCCGATGACCACCTGCTGCAGAGCCGCACAGTGTAATGAGTCACAGCAACACCCGAGGTGCCCCCTGCCGGTCATTCCGGAAGAGACTCGGCTCCCATCAATCGCCGTAAGAAGAACCGGGGCAAGCCACACCGGCCACCTGCCCTTCCGCAGCCGCGCAATGAGCCCGGACCCGAAGCAGCCCAGCCCGATGTACCTGCAGCGCTGGAAGCACCCAGGGAGACGAACGCTGCAGCAAACTACCCAGCAATCCCACTGCCACGTAGTCCCATGGCCAGGAACTCGAAATGAAACTGGAACCTCTGACCACCATCGGCCAACTGATTGCCCGACCGACACTCCATTCCAGGGGACCATCAATACTGGGGCGTCCGAAGCCCCCAGTTACCCCACCACCACTGGAACCCTCAGCAGCCACATCAAACCTGAGATGACAGAGAGGGCCGATCCCCAGAGCAGATGCACCGGGCAGATGCGACCAACAGAGCCCAGAACCACATCTGTGCAGACAAGCACACCAATCACACAGCCAAACACACACACACTATACATATATATATATATAGATATATATACCTACACACCTACACATATACAGAAACATACATATATATATCAATACCTTAGGATCAACTAGTACGAGCTGGACAAATGACCCAGCACACATCCACTGTGACCCAAGACCTATAGCCAGAACAATAAGCGTGCCCTAAACCATGGAAGGCAGGAGAATAAGATATATATATCTATATAGAGATACTATTTTTATTTTTTATTTTTTTTGAAACTGAAAATTAGGTAACACGACCGCCGTAACCACATGAAAATGGTGCTCAAGTAAGGCTAGACTTGTGCCCGTCGAAAGACATGTACTGTCCCTTATATATATATACACATACATACATATATATATACACAGACAGACATATATATACACATACATACAGATATATACACACATACACATCCATCCACCTAGTGATGCAAATGCAGATAAGCCAAACCAGCACCACACCGAATCATCCACATCCACATACCGGCATCCACACTCAGAGACCTAGGCATGCATACACATACCCAGAGACATACCAGACATATAAACATCCATAGAGACACACATAAAAAGTACACATACTCACATCCATCTAGATATACACACAGAAAACAACACACACTCACTACATAGACACCCAGCAGACAAAACACCGCATCCACCAAAGATATAGAAACGCCCCTACATAACCGTAGCACAAACCCACATCCCACCTATGTACATAGGCATCCATATAGACCTCATACCCACAAACATACGTATACCACAGACCCACACAACCCCACCCATGTACATAGGCACAGCCATATAGCCCACTCATACAGAACAACACGCATACCGCCGCCCATTCATACCTCCCCCACCCAGACAACAATCCATACACACCCCCACAAACATCCACACAGACAAACCCATACACATCCCTCCATAAATACCCACAAAATTACATGCACCAGTCACACACCCCCCCAGACATCCATACCAACTCCACCAGACATACACCCAGACAGAAACCCACCAGCCAGACACCAAACACCAACATACACCCACCCAGCCACACACGCATAACCACCACAAACCACTACCCGCACCACAAACACACCAGACACGCACCCAGCCCCAGACATCCAAACGCAGCCACACAAACATCCACCCCACCAACACATATAACAGCCGAAGCCTTGGGGTAGGAGACCGCCCGAGCGGGAAGAACAAACGGCAGTAAGCCAACCGATGCCTCCCAGAGCCAGTCCCAAAGCCAAGCCAGCATACCTCAGGAAGAGCTGAGGCGGAGCACAGTCACTCAACCCCCAGGCAAACTAACTCCCACTGCTCCCCATCCCGACATACCATCCACACTGCACACCCACGCCTCCATCTTCAGCCGGTCCAGTAGTGAAGTAGGGGGATGGAAAACAGGAACAGAGCACCCTCGTGGACAGAGCTGCGTGTCCGGCGCAGCAAACCAGCACACGCTGTCCCACTCAGTCTCTCGTGCCACAGAAGTCCCACGGGAGAAGTAGGCCACACTCGCAGCAGGAGCATCTATCTTCATCCAGGCAGACAGCACCCCAGAGCGGAGCTTGCAGGGGCCGTATCAAAACCGGCGCGAGCCCAAAAACTCCCTTCAGGAGCGAAGCAGAACTGGCAGCTGACGCGAAGAGCTCAAGCCCTGAAGGAAGGGTAAACCTACCCTCCAAAGCCAGCCGTTCCATCCCAGCAACCGGCCCCCACGAGGCCGAGTCTGCCAAGCACTCCCGATCCTGCAGGAAAAACCGCGGAGCTCCAAAGGTGGACGGAAACAGCACATCCGGATGCAGCTGCACGAGGCCACACCGGGCCGAATGCCCGGTCCGGGACCCAAGGACAGACCTAGTGAGGAAAACTGCACAAGGAGAGTGGAAGGGAGACAGGGATGAAGGAGAAAGAAAGCCAAACAGGACAACAGAGGGGAGGGAGAAAAGGAACAAGGGGGGGAAAGACAGCAGAGTAAGAGAAAAAGAAAAGTACAAGGGGACAGCGATCAGCAGCAGGCTGGAGCAGAGAGCCCCAAACTGGGCAAAGAGAGCGACCAAAAACAGCAGGGGAACCGCTGGGGAGAAACAAGGCAGGAAAGCTGGAAATCAGGCAGCAGCTCGCAGCAGAATGCTTCCTCTGTCCTCTCCTTCTCCAAACAACAACTCACTTCCTGTTTCAAACCCTTTCATACCCTTTTCCTTTTACTCCTCCCAACACATGCACTTCCTCCATGAATCAACCCTCCCCCATGACATGCTTCCCCTCCTGTACCCTGCGGTCCCTTCCGGGGAATTTCTTTCCTGCTCCACAGAGTTTACAACCTCAATGGCATTTTGGAAGACTTAAAAAGACCAGAGTGAATGTAAACGAAATTAGGTTTATAGTGCATGACAAAGCCACGGTTGTGTAATCACTTTGTTTTTTTCATTACCGACAAGCTACTGGAAAAGTTACATTGCACACTAAATGGCCAAATATTAGCAAAATTAGTCTCATCTGGAGACTAAAACAGATTGTTCTAGAGTTGTTAAATAGATCAGTCATATTAGCAATAACTGAACAGACTCAGAAGCAGAGATGTAGCCAGTAGGGCATATGTACAATGTAAAAAGTGGACTAATTATACGTTGCAAATTATTAACCCTTGTAAGGACAATAGAAATCTAAACGATGAACTTGGTTTTGGATTGTGTATTTAAAATGCCACACAAAACTGATTAACCATTTGTCTTCCAAAGCCTTTAAAAAAAACCAAACAACACTAGAATCGTCTAAGCGTATTGCACATAAATCGGTTCAACCCTGCAGTATGTGTGGTTTCAATAAGTGTATGGCATTTAAATGGATATTGGGTCACCAGGTACATTTAACTCTTTGGTGCCTAGTGCATTAAAAAAAAACAACTCACTGGATACTTCTCTTGTATACAAGCGATTCATCAGGCATTCAAATGGTTAAGCATAAAAATCCCTTTAAATACAGTTTTGTGCAAGGAAAAGCCATTTATTTAACACTTTCACTGCCAGAGGGGTACGCAACGCATTGCAAAGCAATGCGTTACGTACCCCTCTGGCATTGAAAGGGCTAAGCAAGGTGATTTAGCTGATATAGAGAGAATTATACAGTTATATTCCATATGGTTCATAATGTTAGCTACTCAGCCACTAGGGGGTCTGTGTATCAAGGCAACACTGCTGGTTCAATACTGATTCATGATAAACCTCTGTATGGAAGCAATCTACTCCAGTCTATTCCTGGTGCTCCACTTTGTAACTTGTGAACATTTCAGGAGAAAAAGCTAGGGATTACATGACACAGTGCACTGTATTATTTGTCTGAGCTATACTCTTTTAAATTATTTGTTTAAAAAAGAACTTGCATATCTCCAGGGGCCAAAGTAATGTTTTGTATGAAAACCCCTTTCACACACATGATGCTGAACAGATCCCAATAACCACACAGGTTAGGGGAATTGTATTCAAAATGTTGATGACTCCTTAATTTAACCCCTTGGATGCTAAAAATATAGCCACACAATGTATTGGCTATGTCTTTAGCATTCAAAGGGCAGCTATCATCAGGATCACTGGATATCCCTTAAATGCTTATTAATATTTCATTCTGCATGACTGCACAGTAATCAGTGTAATTCTGCATTGTGTTTTTTTTCATGTGTTCTGCATTTAAAGTGGAACTGTCACCTAAAAAATACCTTAGTTAATTTTAACACCTTAACAACTGATGACGTGCCAGGACCGTCATTGGTGTCTGTTTCTTAAAGGGATAGTAATGTTTCATAATAATAATAGCAGCTCTAACTAATCATCATAGTATTTGGACTTTGGAGAGTGTTATTTCAATTCTGTCAGAGTTGTAGTTCCAGAGTAATTCAATGACAAACTATCCTCCTCCTGCCCCATTTACTGATGTAACACTGCTCAGCCAGAGCAGAAGGGAGGTGCCCAGGTAGATTGCAGAGAGGGACAATCTTCAATTAAGATAAGGGAAAAACCTGAAAAATGTGTCAAGGGGGCAGGGCTTTCATTGTTCTCATAGGAAGAAGATTGTCCCCTTCTGTTGTCTGTCTGGTCTATGGACTGCATTCCACATCTGAGAAGAGATGGCTTACACTAGGTAAAAGGGACGGGAGGGGAAACTTTGCTTGTGAATATCTCTCAAACCATAAAGGTTTGAAAGATAGGACTTATATCGTTCTTCATGTTTTTTAATGCCTACAAAATAAAATAAGGACCGGTGATGGTTCTGGCACGTCATGGAGTTTTGTCATCACAGCGCACCTACATGGAGTCCTCCAACGCACCCCTTCATTGGATTGCACGGTCCTTAAGGGGTTAAAGAATCTAAAAAAACTACCTATATTTTCTGCTATTTATTAAAGGATTAGTAATGTCTGTTGTAAATAAAACGTAATATTGTAGATATTACAAAAATGAACTAACTGATCCAAGTCCTGTCTCTCAAACCTTTATAGTTTGAGCGATATACGATGCTAAAGTTCCACCCTCCCTATGCTTCCAGCCTCTAGCTGACAGACAGGCTGGTGACTCTTCAGCAAAGCCGAAATAGCGATATCTAAAAAGGAATACTTCATTGGAACGGTCTACAAAGTGTGCTTCCAAACCAGGTACACTTTGTAGACCATTCCAATGAAGTATTTCTTTTTAGATGGCATTATTTCGGCTCTGCTGAAGAGCCACTGTTGAGTCGCATGACTCTAGTCTCCTTCTGCCAGCTTTACAGCTAACATCTGTGAAAGGGGAGGGAGGGGGGGACTTTAGCATCCTATATCTCTCAAACTATAAAGGTTTGAGAGATGGGACTTGCATCAGTTCGTTTATTTTTGTAATATCTACAATATTACATTTTATTAACAAAATACATTACTAGCCCCTTAACATGTTTTCAGACTATTAGCATTTTATTTTAATGTGTGCAATAAAGCCCACTGCTGGCACAAGTGGTTTCCCCTAGGTCATCTGATCCACCTCCTGTGTCGTCCTCTCCCTTCTCTCTCTTGCCCAAGTGCAATGTTAACCCATTGTGTTCCATGTATGTGTGCAATGCATAGTAATGCATTTCACATCTCTTTGACACACAAATGGATTTGAAAGGCATTTAGCAATTGATCGGGGTTGGGGGTGTCCCCAAAGCCTCTTCACCCTATGTCCATATTCAGCTGTGCCACTGATCTTGAGACTCTCCGTCTTGTCGTTCTCTGTTTATCTTTCTGAATGACCAGCTACTCTCTGTTTGGCTGGCAGGTATAACCTGTCTTCTGATTAGCTGGTGGCTGCTGCACATACCAACTAATCAAATCATGCAAACACTGGATTTGCTGAATGAACTGAGAGGGCCAGGAGATTAGACGTGACCTGCACACCATCCCACTTCTGTTTTGGTGGTCCACAGTACAAAAACCCAGGAGAGGGAAAGATGACAGACTAATCACAATACCAAGCTTCATTTTTTAATTTTTAACCCTCTGAGTGCCACATGGCTATGCATTGCAATGTGAAGTAACGCTGTGCACAAACTAATGGCTCTCTTTGTTAAACATACCACACCTGGAAACTCTCAGGTTTTGGCCCCCAGACTCAAGGGTTTGACCCATATCTCATGGTCTCAAAGTAAAGGGCCGTATTCTCAGAGTGAGAGCATTCAGTGTTCCTTCTATATGATCTACACCAATTACCTGCTTATTTTGTTTCTAAATCGGTGCTATTTCTACCAGAAGGGCAGAGAGTACTACTTGTCTTGCGTGTATTCTGATAGGGATCTGAAGACTGATTGGAGAACCTCTGGGCTTCATCAAGCAGATACACATCACCTATCATGTACCTTATCAGGACCTATAAGTTGCATACCTCCCTACATTTCAAGTGGCCAAGGAAGGACACCTTTGTTTTAGGGGACAAATGGGAGAGCAGAACTGAAAAGAGACCTTGGATGCTTCCTTGTTGGTAGTATTGCCAGAACTTCTTTATAAAACTAGACACATAATGAACAATGGCTGCCTTATGGATACATCTGAATTGCTGTAGCCCAGCAGCAGACATTTTTCATGTGTCCAGCTTTAAGGTGGTGATCTAGCAACCTTACTCATTGGTCCCATGGGAAGGGATTGTACTGTGAGACTGAAGTCTTGCAGTTCAGTCTTTTACCCTGTGCGATGCAGTGACCATAGATCCACTGTGATTGGCCTGAAATTCTGAAACTAAAGTTCTGTGGAGGATGACTATGCAACCGGTGAAGTTTATAGCTGAGAGCCACATACTCCTGTGTTACCTTCAAGGGTGGCAGATTTCCCCCAAACATCTTATAGAAGCTGTTTTTGGGGTTTTATTTCTTTGTCTGTTTGTTTGTTTTTTAACTAACTTTTGTCATAGGAGCAGACTTAGTAAACCTTGATAATTATTATGTATTCATATGTCATGTAATTCTTTTTTGACTGTTTATAAAACCTCTAAACCCCCACTTAAAGTGAAATTTTACCCTGCTTAGGAAAGTTGCCCTTAATATGTTTACTATATTGACTTGTTTGGACAGTGACACAAGTTTTGTTGTTTGGCTTTGTACTCAGTACAACGAATGTGAAATGAACCAATGACTAAGAGGATAAAATGCACACTGCCAGCTTTAATTTCAGGGTATTTACTTGCATACTGTGAATCGTGTAGGAATAACAGCTCTTTGTATATATAGTCTCTCCATTCTGGGGACCAAAAGTAATTGGACGATTAGCTGCTCAGCTGTTTCTTGGCCAGGTGTGTGTTGTTGCATTTGTAAAGTGGAAGTCAGAGACGCTCAAATAGGAACGAGCCTGCAATACAAATTTTCAGGCTATCTAGGAGTGGCATCCTACCCAGGGTGTAGCCTCTTTTAGCACGTTAGTGCCTTTCACAGAGAGGGAATATCCTAAAGCACATCGTACTTGTCCTACCAAGACAGCAGTCCAGCCACAAAATGACAGGCAGTTCCTCTCTGAACAAGAGAAGCAGCCAACCCCAGACTTACATTTCAGCCTTGTTGGGCCTCATCAGTGAGGTGTAGCTGTTTACTGTGAGCAAGGGGTCCAGTGCTGGATTCCCCTATTACCCTTGGAGTGACTAATCCCAAGGATAATTTTCATTTGTAAAGTGGAAGTCAGAAACGCTCAACTAGGAATGAGCCTGCAATTCAAATTTGCAGGCTCTCTACGAGTGCTGTGTTGTTGCATTGTTGTTTCATACAGAAAAGAGCTATCAAAGGGTCTAGGGTGATTTAAGGTGTGGCATTTCAATTTGTAGTTTATTGCTGTTGTCTCTGAACAGAAAACAAGTTTCAGTGCCAGTGAGGCAGACTGCTATGAGTAGGGAATGGGTGAAATTTCCTGCAGGAATTTTTGATGAAAATCAACAATTTCCCAATTTTTCTGTGAAAATTCCCACCCATAGAAAATAAATAACATTTCTGCCTTTTTGCCACTACCAATAAATTTTCCATGACAATTTTTGGCCTATGCCTTCTATGGCTGTGAGATTTCTCTCTGCAGTTGTGCTGCTGCTGAGTTCTGAAGTAAAGGAATCAACAGGAGAAAGTAAAAGTTGTGAGCAGTTGTGAGTCCTAAAGCAACAAATGCCTTGATAAAATTGTTAGCAGAATGAGTCCCTTTTGCCATTTCCTGAGACACTAACCACCTGCCTGTGTAACTCTGGTACAGCCATCCATGAAAAATAACTTTGGCTTGAGATACGCCAGCAGAGTGCAACACATGACATCAGTTCTTTAAAAAAAAAAAGACTCTATGTTTTCAAGAAAAGAAAAAGGTAGCATGTGGACTGTCAACATTTTTGCAAGTTTGCTATTCCACAGGCGTACTTTTGGATTATTTTTTTTTTTTTTGCAGGTTTTGACTCCTTTCTAGAACTTAATAAGTGTGAGTTGGCAGTACACCGTACTTAGCAGAGAAACTGTGCAACTTTTATGCTTTAAAAACATGACTTGTGGCAGTGAAGATGGTGGTGGCTGGAACAGATACAGGCACTCTGTGACTCGTCATCTCCTCCAACAAACTCAGCCATACTCCTCCTTGTTATGCATTAGCAGAATACAGCATGAACCATGTGTGTTATTGTAAATGAAGGAGATCTTGGCCCACTCTCTAACACAGCTCCTGCACTACTATTATGCACCCCTTACCCCTATGAACTTTTAGGAGTGTAATTGCTGCTGATAGGTGTTGCATGTCTGACATGTTGCTACTGGTTTGCCTCCCAATTGGGACCTCTTGTTGGTGGGATCTTAACTGTTTCAGTACCACAGGGGTATGCAACACATTACTCTGCAGTGCGTTGTGTACCCCTCTGGCACTGAAAGGGTTAATGTGTATATGCCTAGATGGGATCCTGCTTTCTCCCTGCGCAAATGTGTTTGCACAGTCAGCATATAGTAACAGCATTAGCTTTTCCCTCTATTTCAGTCTCTATCTCCTAGATTACTTATTTAGATTGCAAATGTGTGAATATGCAGGGTTTTATTAAATGTTTTGTATGGGCAGATGATCCGTGCATATTAAAGAAACCCACATTGATATCACTACTTCAACAGAGAAAAAGTGCTACAACGTTGTATTGAAATGTCTGAAAACAATTGATTGAAGCGTTATCTCACCAGTTTAATGAGAGAAGAACAGCTTACTAGAAACAGCCGGTGCTTCGCCAAATCAGGTTTCCCAGGCCTGAAACATACTAACTAAAACATCGAAGTTGAAGGCGGCACTTTCAGGCAAAAAGTAAGGTTTCAACTCTCCACAAAAATAAAACACTGAAAATCTTTATTCCAGAAATTAAAAATTGCACATGGACTTACATAATCAGAAAAGTGGGACATAAGCAAGCATATAAGATCACCACAAAAAACAGCCTAACATGTTTCGCGCTCACCCATAGCGCTTAATCATAGACTCACATTACACTTCTACCAAGTCAATCTTATACAAGAATAAAATCAATAATTGTGAAAACCTGTGAATGATCTTAAAGGGATATATATCAGCCAATCCGAACTACCCATCGGATGGCTACACTACACCCTTTATATGCCTAAAAATCAAAGCAATAATAAAGGCATCACACATCAAAATGATACATTATAAAATATGGCTAATGTCCCATTCGGAATTTAAACCGTCTGGGACCCTAGTCCTAAGTTTAAAAATCCAAAATGCTTCACGCCTATCCATTAATTGCTGCAGGTTACCACCACGCCAAGGCAATTTAACTCTTTAATGCCTTGAAATACACAACATGTTTGATCACTGGCGTGGTTAAACTTAACATGCTTGGCTACTGCAGAGGAGGGTTCTTCCTGACCAATTTGATATAAATGCTCTCTCACCCGCTGCTTCAGCATCCGTGTGATGCGACCCACATACTGTACCGAACACAGAGAGCAAGTGAACAGATATATGACATTGCAGGTATTAAAATTAATGTAGTCAGAAATCACATACCGACCTCCATCTACAGAGCCAATAAATTCATGGGATACCTGGGAGACCCTACAGCATTTACAATAGTTACAGCCGCATTTGAAATAACCCTTACTATTGAACCAAGTTCCATGTTTCACCGATGTGTGAGAGGAGACCAAATTACCAATGGTAATTCCCCGTTTGGCCACAAAAGAAACACCAGATTTCAATATCTGTTCCAATCTGGAGTCCGAATATAAAATAGGGAGCAAATTCCTCACCAACTTGCAAATATCTGTATATTGTGAACTGTATGTAGTAATAAATCTGACTGCATCAGAGTTGTTATTTTGTGCCTTCAAATGAGATTTATTTATTTAAACTTAGGACTAGGGTCCCAGACGGTTTAAATTCCGAATGGAACATTAGGATATTTTATAATGTATCATTTTGATGTGTGATGCCTTTATTATTGCTTTGATTTTTAGGCATATAAAGGATGTAGTGTAGCCATCCGATGGGTAGTTCGGATTGGCTGATATATATCCCTTTAAGATCATTCACAGGTTTTCACAATTATTGATTTTATTCTTGTATAAGATTGACTTGGTAGAAGTGTAATGTGAGTCTATGATTAAGCGCTATGGGCGAGAGCAAAACATGTTAGGCTGTTTTTTGTGGTGATCTTCTATGCTTGCTTATGTCCCACTTTTCTGATTATGTAAGTCCATGTGCAATTTTTAATTTCTAGAATAAAGATTTTCAGTGTTCTATTTTTGTGGAGAGTTGAAACCTTACTTTTTGCCTGAAAGTGCCGCCTTCAACTTCGATGATTTAGTCACATTGATATCACACCTATACACCTGCATTCAGGCGTTTGTTCTAAAATCCATTCACACTAGATGTTTCCCATATTAGATATACAGACTGCTTATTTACTAAAGAGAGTATTTCACATTTTCTAAAATCACTGCATAAAACTGTATTGTGCTTTTACCTGCAATTGTCCCCTTTTCAATACCCAAATTATGCTTAGTAATTGAAATAGCATTCTAGGTTTTATTTGCTGTCTACTGTTTTCCCATTTTGTAATTGCATTCCTGTGTTCTATTGCTTATTTTTCAGTCTTCTTAATTGCTCCCAATGACCCTTGCCCAATTTTTAAATATTCTTATTAGGGATTTCAACTCAGCCCTTTTAATTCTAGATGCTTATGAAGGCTGCATGCTACATGAATCATTGTAGCAACAAAGGGACAACCTTTGGTTTTCCATATGTTGCTAGACTACAGATTCCACCATATTGTGCTTGTTCATTGGCATGTTTTGGTAGTTCGAAAAAAAATACCAATAGGTTTACATCTGAAGATAATGGAAGTTGTCATCCATCAGACAGCTGAAGTTAGCTGAGAATGATAAGAGTTGTGGTCACAAGTGCAGGATACCTCTGCTTGATTACTGGCTGTTCAGTGAGTGGCTTAGTCACTTTCACTGATTTACCCCCAATCAAGCAGAGATATCAGGAAACCACTCACAGTCAGTGGCACTTGAGATCATATATTGCCTATCCCAACTCTAGTACTACAATATTTCCTATGCTGCCCTGTATGAATCTATCCATAAGTGAATGGTAAAGGAGTACTAACACCTATTGTGGGCAGAAAATTGTAATAGCAACTATGTATCAATTTTGTGTAGCCTGATGCCTCAAGATGAAACTTCAGTTAGTACAGGATGTCGTGCTTAGATGCAAACTTCGTCCTTTCTTGCAGGACTTCAGAATCCAAAACTCCTGCCACATTGATGGGATAAGTTTGGTCTCCTGGAGTGTTACAAAAGAAGAATCATGTCCACCTCCATGGACATGAGATTCAGTAGTAATTACATATTCATTTCGGAGAACCTATTCATAGAAAATTGATTCATTGTAGACTTTAGGATTTTCTGCCCAGATTAATGTAACTGGGCTTTAATCCATTGAGTGCCAGAGGGGTGCCCAAATAGCAATCTGTTTGTACAAAGAGGCATGATTGATTGTGGAGTTTGTAGGCGTAAGCAATACATGATAAGACCTTGCCCTTTAGTAATGATGCCCCATAGAGATATGGTCCAGATATCCAAGTCCGTTCTTGTCTGTGTATATAGATACCTACATCCAGCTGATTTCCTTCCATCTGGGATTTTGCCACTTTTCACAGCCTGGGTCTGAGCAATTGCTACTAATACATAAACAAAAACAAATAAAGATCTCTGTTTCCCCTCCTGGGAATTGGGAAGCTGGTAGAGATTAACTTTATGTCAACATTATTCAAATGTTTACCTACGGTCAAAATTGGCTGCTGACGACTGGAGACTTTGGATTTCTTCCATGGCAGTTCCTTTGACTTCAGGCACCAACACTCTGAGTTGACTTTGGGGAAGCTGATTGTAGTAATCATTTGTCCCATAGCAATTGTTCTCTAATTTCTCTCTGGCAAAGTTTATTGTCTACTTCAGCGGCTCCAATTCTCAATCTCTTAATCTGCCAAACAGGACCTCCCACACCCAATATCACAGTCCTGTATTTATAATGCACAAATATTTTCTATGGATTCACATTCAGTGGGGAAGTAGTATTTATAAACAAAAGCACATTCAGCTATAAGTATTAGTGTGACCTATAAGAGGTGGGCAAAATATGGACTCATTTTCCCTGACCCTCACGTCTGCCTGGCATCAGTGCTGCTAGACAGAAATATATCACTCGTAGCTAATCAATAATACTGATACAATGTTCCACTCTTCCAAAGCAGGGATAAGTGCGGTACTGTGTTATCAGGAGACTAGCAGAGTAAAAATATTACCTTTACTGGCTTAGGATGCAAGCTTTCAAGACAACTAGGTCTTCTCTTCAGGCATAATAAAAATGAAGTCTAAATCCACAGTACATGACTTATGCACATCATTTTCACAACTAACCCCTTGTGTGCCAGAGAGGCATCCAACACAATGCTACACAATGCATTGGATACGTCTGTGGCACCCACAGGTCAAATTCTACTAGCAGGATATTTCAGTGTGAACCATAAAATGTACTCTAGGCTCTAGTAAAGTCTCTTTCAAGTAAACTAGGAAATGCAACTGAGATTTAATTATCTTTTTCATGCTCCAGTGAATTTAGCTAGGGATGGATAAGTCTAAAGAATGTATGGGTTAACCCTCCAAATGCCAAGGGGGGGGGGGTGCACAACCCATTGCATACAATGAGACGTGCAGACCTCTAGCATCCAGAGGGCCCAAACTTATTTTTATTTTGTGGGATAACAAGACATCAATTCCTTGTCACAGTTCAGAGTTTTAAACTTGGTTATCGATTTATACTCCGAGATCTTTCTGTCCTTCTGTGTCTTAAATTTCTCCTCAGTTGTTTTGCTGCATCCCCAGTAGGTAGTTACAATCCCTTGGGACCCTGGGTGTGTAGGCCAGCTCCTCCGGTCAGCACTAAACTAGTCTTAGGACTAGCACCTTTAGTTCGGGATTGGCCCCAGCATGACTGTTTTAGGGGTAGTCCATGCTAGCCAGCAACACTCTCTATTCTCCATTCCCCAGTATCTTGCCTACTGAAATGTCCCCACAGTTATCCAGGGGGTAATCTGTTGTCATACTGTGTTTCAGGGGTATCTGTGTCTTTCTGCTCTCTCAAGCCTCACCCAATTAAGTTTTATGGTACTGTTCCAAAGGTTAAAAGCATGGTTTAAATCAATAGGGAATTGAATTTGTCCCTTATGGTGCAGTTGACTGGCTCAGGATTTGTTCTTCTTTTTCTTTGTGCATATGAACCTATATTTGTGGAATAGTCAAACAAAACCAGGCCTATTAGTTTGATAGGGAGTACAGTTGGGCTAAGCACAGTGTTGGTGCCTATTGAGATTAGTGAGTAATGTAAAAGAGAGAAAGATATCAGAGAAAAACTTTAAAACTTATCACAGTTTACTTGATCTGCTCCAGTGGAAGCCAGACATAGCAGGTCTATGGGAACTGCATCGAGTAGGAAAGGAAACTGTCTGGGGCAAATGCAGCGAGTTCCCAGCTACGGCCATGCAGGAGCACCGTGATCACGAAAATCCATGACGTGCCAGGACCATCACCGATCCTTAGTGCCTGTAGTGCAGTGACGGCCCTGGCTTGAAATGTGTCATTAAAGGGTTAAACCATTTTTTTGAGCCACCGATTTATTACTATAACAGAATTGCAGGTTATAAGGTGACAATGTCTAATCTGCCATATCTGCATCACTAGATTCAATGGTTAATCTTAATAGTGTGTTGCAAAAACCCCTTGTCCTTAACCCTTTGAGTGCCAGAAGGCTAAGCATCACACTGCAAAGTAATTCATTGCCTACCCTTCTGGCAAAGGGTTAACAGGTTAACAGCCCATGGATAGTCTGTATGATTGAACATGAATCCCTCTTGTTATCCACCCAGATGGGAACGGTATGCAAGCTAATGCTGATTCATAATGCTGGAGTCATTGCAAGTTATCCATATGTTGGACCTGATAAAGAAAGGTAAATATTTTGCACTGTGGATGTTTTCATCGTCCAGATTATGTTTGATTTAGGAGGGTTTTGTCAAAACAATAAAAATATGCCTGGTCCTTTTGAATGCTGATAAATATCCCAATCCCCAGGGAACTCTGCATGTTCTGATAGAACCAGCAACTTCCTTTAACAATAGTTTCCAGATATTATGAAATTATTAATTACTGTTAATATTCTGCAAGCATTAACAGGATTCACCGACCTTTACAAACTGTGTGTGAACCGCTGTGACCTTGGCCAGCTCACTTTATCCTGCATCATGAATGAGAATGAAAGTTCCTCATTTAGAACTTGTTATGTCTATAACTAAAGATGGGGGATCTATTTTGCCTCAAAAATGAAACACACGACAAACAGCACTTACCGGTGAATGGGAAAATTCCCACGAAAAGTGTTCATTTCCTGCAATTTTCTTCCTTTTTTATTGAAATGCATTGAAATCAATTATAATACTTCATTCCTCCTCCATGTGTAGCGTTTCCTTCATGCATGCCCACCATGCTACTATAAAAGGGGTGTCAGTGTCCTGCATGTTGTCAGTTTGTGCTCGGGGGAGAGAGACAGCTGTATTTGTGATGGTGTTTTATGAAGGCAGACAGGCAAAGCTGGAATTGCTCCATAGGAGTGTTTGTGGTAGCCCCTGCCAGTTGTTTCCTGGTTGTGGGTGGAAGGGAGAAGGGAAAGTAAAAACAATGGCTTATAAGTGACAGGAAGTCAGTCAGGTGATCCTTCCTACCTGAGCTGGCTAAGACTCTACTGAGACTGAAAGACAGATCCTACATAGAGAAATAATACATCATATATTCAGCACAAACAGTTACAACATGACATACTGTGTTACGCACACACATTCACTCCAATATCCACAAGAACAAGAGTAGAAGCATATACCGAGGTGTGCTGAGTGCTGCACCAGCTGCTGCTCACTTTATTCTTTTATTGTAAATTGGTACTGGGGGAAAGATGTGATTCTGAAGCTAACACAGGTCTATCCTTTACTGTAAAAATGAACACTATCATCATTGGGAAAGAAAGAATTTTGATACTAGCTAGCCAGTAGTATAGAGGGAAATAAACAAAGAAGGACAGCTAGAGTTTCTTGCTGTTGCAGGGAATGTGGGTGCGCTCTGCAGACATTGACACTGACAGACAGGGACAGTATAAAATAAATACATACATTTAATATTTGCCTAATAGGTGACACAGACAGAAACAAGCAGGAGATTCTTCACCTAAGTAGTGGGTGAAAGTAACAGTAACAGAGACATTGATCATATATAATTTTTAGACAATCACTCCATAAGGCACCAGCTGTGTGGTTACTTTCCAGTAAAAATCAATCAACGCTGCTATCATTATGTCCAACAAACATTCTAGGGGCAGGGCTAAGGAGGAAGGAGTAGGAGGAGTGCATGGATGTGTTGGTGGTAGTAATATCAGATTTGGCAGTGAGAACAAGTCAGACAGTGACAGAAAAACCCAGCCACATGCTGATGGTCAGTCTTCTATAAATCCCCCTAAGTGGAAAAGTGAAAGTAAATATTTTCACTAGTAGGGATGAGGAGGAAGTGAATCATGCTGCTGATGAAGCTGTGGCTGATTACTTTACTATTAATGATGATGATGATATAGAACATGTCCCTCCACTTTCCTCCCCTCCTTCTTCAGATACATATATAATAGAGAGTGAGGTATATGATGATATTCTTGCCCAAAAAATAGCTGAAAGGAATAGGCTCAGTCTTCAACCACAGGCAAGGATCAATATGCCTGTTTATAAGCTTTTTGAGAGATAATCTGAAAAATATGGAGAAGTATACATGCCTAAAAATACACAGTAAAGCATGATACCATGTTAACCATAGAAAATGTACGAGACCAGTAGAGTAAAAATGATACCTTTATTGGCTGAATGAGTGACTCTAGGATACAAGCTTTAAAGACAACTAGGTCTCTTATTAAAGGGATAGTAATGTCTCTTTTAAATAAAATGCAATATTGTAGATATAACAAAAATAAACTAACATCCAAGTCCCGTCTCGCAAACCTTTATAGTTTGAGAGATATATGATGCTAAACTTCTCCCTCCCTTTTCACAGAAGTCAGCTGCAAAGCTGACAGAAGGAGATTTGAGTCGTACGACTCGACGGCAGCTCTACAGCAGAGCTGAAATAATACTGTCTAAAAATAAATACTTAATTGGAATGGTCTACAAAGCATGCCTGGTTTGCAAGCACACTTTGTAGACCATTCCAATGAAGTATTTCTTTTTAGATAGCTGTAGGTCGGCTCTTCTGAAGTGCCGCCAACAGGTCCTGGGACCAGGATCTCCTTCTGTCAGCTAGAGGCTGACGTCTGTGAAAGGGAAGGGGGGGAAGTTTAGCAGCTTATATCTTTCAAACTATAAAGGTTTGAGAGACAGGACTTGGATGTTAGTTTATTTTTGTAATCTCTACAATATTAAATTTTATTTAAAAGTGACATTATTAACCCTTTAAGGCTTAATAAGGATGAAGAAGAGAGCTAGCTGTAGCCTCCTGAAAGCATAGTTGTGTTTTTTTTTTTGTTTTTGTTTCTTTTTGGGGGGGAGGGTAATTTGTAACAACTTTTTGATATATATACATAAACTTCCAATTACTTGCTTTTAACCCTTTGCGTGCCAGAGAGGTATACCCATCTGGCACTCAAAGGGTTAAATTGAGTTTGTGTTTCTATTTTAATTGCTTAAGACCTACATTAGGACTTTTGAGTGGCAAAGAGGTATCCAACACATTGCAAAGGAATGCGTTGGATACCTCTCTGGCAATCACAAGGTTAAGCCGTTTGGTTCATCTTCAAATGATTATTATTTTAGAACACAGAGGAAACTTGTTAACTGGATTTCACAGTTCAAATAAAGTTTTTCATTTCAAATAAGTTTTTAAATAAATGGATCTATCCTAGAATGCCTGGCACTCCATTAGAAAAAGAGAATGTTGCTATATCTGTAATTGAGAAACATTATAAAATGCATAGCCAACTAATTTCAGGTCTTGGATGAATTGCAAGAATTCTTTATATATAGCTTAATATGTTTGTGCCTTTAATTTTATTTTTTTGTTTTGTCTTTGCAGCATTTGTACTATCAGCACAAATTTATTTACCCCATCTAGGAGCTGAATTTGCAGATGCCTTGGTAATGTTGCCATGCTGGTCTTATTACTCATTATGTCCCATGTAATGGTGCAGTGTCCTACTATTCTCCTGTAACACATGCGGTTCTTATTAATGGTCTATTGCCCTGCTGGTCTCATTTAAATTGACAGTATCGTCTGCAAAAAAAAAAAAAAAAAATAATTAAAAAAAAAAAAAAAATATATATATATATATATATATATATATATATATATATATATTTCCTATATAATAATTCTCTAAGGATGTTTGTCAGAAGCCGTCATGTGAAGTAGAGACGACTGCGCATTCTGCAGTCATGCGCAGTAGAGACTGCCTGAGCCACTGCTGATACAGATCGGTTCACTCTGAATTCAGACTGGAGTCCTCTCTGCGCACCTTAGGCAATATGAGGGGCCCTGGCTGCAACTGATGGTTCACAGACCAAGGCGCTGCTGGTGCTGCTGCTAATATCCTGTGTCAGTTGCCCTTTACCAGCATCATCCAGTTGCTCACAATTACATTAGAGCCACAATGCCAATATCTGCTAGCAGAACTCTTCGTCAGAAGCACCAGATCAAGACATGTGGGGCCACAAACTGGTACCTTGCCTAGGGCCCTGTGGAACCTTAATCCATCCCTGCTCAAGGAAGTTTAAAAATGCCTTTTCTGATTCCAAAATGTAATCTGATTTACCTCTATTTCAACATCCTATCTACAATTAAACCAGTTGTCATAATTATCTATAATGTTCTTATCTTAAATGGAATCCAATAATTTTTGAAAATATTTACATCCTCCATAGGTGAAGTATTCCATACCCTTACTACCATTAAATAATGCAATCCCTGCCTTGGCTCTATTGGAAAGTGCCATTCTCTTGTGTCATGGAATGCCCAATGTGTTTCTTCTCTTAGCTCTAGTATTAGAATCTTACCTCTCCAGCAAGGTATTCTGGGAAGACCCATGCAATTGATACAGCATACACACTCAGCTTTTGTTGCCCTTCATTCACAAGGGAAATGTATACAGTATTCACACAACGTAACACAGAGTTTATTCCTTGGATGCAATGCATTAGAGGCAAATCTAGCATAAAGGATAATAGTAAATGTGGGATTAAAAAATAAGCCTACATGAACAGATACAGGCACTTTAGCTGTAAAGATAACATAAATATCAGTGGCTGGGAAAGCAGTAGTTGAAGTACAATTTTTGTCGCTTCCATCCATAAAAATGATTGAAAAAGTGTAAGGACTACATCAAAAAAGCTTTGATGCTCCAGTTATCAGTGGAAGAATACTAGAGGAGTTTAGAGGCTCTTAGCAAGTTCAACAGGCTCACAGGAGATGAAGGCCAATATGATAACAGTGTTTATAATTTCTAAAAAATGACAGAAAAGTTGTGTCAGATGTATCTGACTTGGACATGTGTCAGCAGACTGATGGGCATTTCCTACAAGTCAGCTAGATTGCTGATACTTTGTAATCAAGAAAACATCAAACTCTGGCATTGTTGTATAAACTTTCTTCCAAGATAAAGGATGGTGGATAAAGAGACAACCGTGGGTATAGGAGAAGTGAAGAATGTAATACAGCTGCACTGGCAATTCTAATCAAAAAATGGCAGATTTAGGATGTTAAAATGATTCATCTCTGGAACTTTATTATAGTAGACAAATTTAAAAAAAAATCCCCATATTCTCACTCATTAAAATATGGTGTTTAACTCTTGAACACTAGCTTGGTGTCCAGTGCATTGTGATGCAACACATAGAAGACCTTTCTAGCAATCAAGAGATTGAAATCCACATTTAGGCAAAGTTAAGTGATGATACAACATAGCTCCATTCAAGCAACCTATCCTATATAATAATTAATGCGCAGTACAGACTGCTTGCACCGCGGCTGATGACGGAGCAGTGAGCTCCGAATTTAGACTGCAGAGAGGACTACGGTTTAAATTCGGAGCGTCCCGCTCCGTAATAGCAGCGGCGCGGGCAGTCTCTACTGTACATGACTGCACTGCGGCCATTGGTGGGAGGCCGTTGCTGCCTGGCACTGTGACCAGTGTACACAGGCTGTTCAACTAGTTTTTATATAATTGGCTGATGCCCAAGTCTGTTGCCCATTTATTGGACGTAGTGATGTTCATTACAAGGTCCTGCTCACTATTGTGAACAATCAGAACTGTGGCCACAAGCCATTGTGAAGATCAGTTCTGAACACTGAACATAAGAATGCAGAAGACTTGCAGCTTGCTGTATTCAGCTGCATTTGTGTGGGAAATGGCCAATGTTTACAGCCTCATAGACCGTTCTCCACTTGCAGTTAGCTCTAACATGGCATATGTAAATAAGAGCTCAGATCAATAGGAATTTTAATTGGTCTTCAATAGTGCAGATGGCTTGCTCCAGAACTACACGTCTTTAGCTACCTGAATCTATCCCCAAAAAACTATAATCACTGCAAATGAAATTCAATTTTAGTTACATTCCCATATCATTAAAGCAATTCTAATACCTGATATTAATAAACTCCCACTTACCTTAAAGCATCAGTAAAGAGTCAGGGGTAGGGATGGGTGAAAAGTATTGATCAAAATATTGCTTCCACTCCTAGAAGCGCCAAGTGGATTTCGGACGTTAGCCAGGAAAAGGAAAGAGCACTGCAGAATTTTAACCCTTTGAGTGCCAGAGGGGTACGCAATGCATTGTAATGTGTTGTGCACCTCTCAGGCACTCAAAGTGTTAAGCTAAGGGAGCATGATTCCAATAGCTGTCAGGTAGCATCCTACCGTTAGAAAGCCCATTTCACTGCCCCTTTTCTGCCCCTTTATTTAGTGCAGAAAATCACAGTGGCCACTATGGTTAAAAATGGTGTTGTGTTCAGTTAAGAATTAATCTTTAATTGATACTGAATATCATATCCATGGAAGCAGTTATAATTTGATTTGCAGTACCCTTGGGCTCCAAACTTCTCCAACTAAGAGCTCCATAATTCATCAGAGACATCTATAGCATCAAAGGAGTTAAAATGCTAATTATTTATGAAGCATCCGCTTCACAATGTACTTTGCATAAAGCCCATTGACCAGGAGTAGGCAACATTTGCCTCTCCAGCTGTTGAAGTCTACAACTCTGATTATCCCTCACCAGCCAATGGCCCTCTGAATACATTTTGAACTGAGATGTGAGCTTCTGGCCAAAATAATTTCCCACACTTGGTGTAAAGTATGCCAAAAATGGTTAATCAAACAGCCCATCCACGTTAATCATGTAGCCAAAGACTGCTTTTTGATGTGTGAGGCCTGGGAGCAGGAAGCAGCCACTATCCAATCTGAGGCAATCTGAGGTGGGGTAAGTCAGCCAGCATCACTAAGCTATTGGATATCTTCCTGGATAAACATCATATCTGCATTAAAACCAACTGTCAGAATTTGTAATATTGTTCAGAGCACAAAAAGTATATATTACTGTTTGAAAACATCTGCAATGTCTGTATATTAATTTACTTGACCCACAAACTGATTGGCCAGTGCTCAAACTAAGATATCCTTAGAACCAGTTTTATTAGTGGCTTTTGTGGTCTACAGTTGCCTACCCCTGCTTATTACATATAATAGACTTCAGCAGTCAGTATTATAAATTCTAATGAGGAAATAGCCATCCATGGTTATGTACAACACTGAAAGAGGACAAGATTATGAAAAGAAAACCACTATAGACAACAGCAGTGTTCCATTACAAAAACAAAAATATATCCATATACCTCTCTGCCTGTAAAAATGTACTACACACCTCTGGCACTCAGATATAAAGATCTTAGTGAGAGAGGGGTGTCCACAATGCATTGGACACCCCTCTGGCTCCTAAAATCCCCCGTGAGGATTGCTGTCTTAGAGCAACTTTTCACTCCCAGTACTTTACACTTCACATACAGCACAATATCATTCTTTGAGATCAGAGGAATTTAAAGGGACAGTAATGTCCCCAAAAAAGTCCAGTTTTTGTAAAAGTTAAAATATTAATCAATACGCTCCAAACCTTATCTCTCAAACTGCTATGGTTTGAGAGAGATAGGGATTCAAAGTTCCTCCCTCCCCTTCTCCTGACGTCAGCATCTAGCTGACAGCTAGAGATCCCGGTTCGGGGACCAGCAGGCGGCTCTGCAGCAGAGCTGAAATCGTGTTATTGCTAAAGAATTCATTCACTGGAAAGGTCTAAAAGGTGTGCCTGGTTTGCAAGCACACTTTGTAGACCTTTCCAATTAATTAATGCTTTAGCAATACCGCGACTCCTCGAGTCGTACAACTCAATTCTCCTGCTGTCAGCTTTACAGCTGACATCAGGAGAAGGGGAGGGAGGGGGAATTTTGAATTCCTATATCTCTCAAACCATAGTGGTTTGAGAGATAGTGTTTGGAGCGTATTGATTAATAAACCTCTACAAACTTTTTTTTGGGGGGACATTACTGTCCCTTTAAGCTTTAGCTCTGACAGACGAATGGACTGCTTAAAATACAGACAGTAAATATGCAGCACCAAAAGGTAGTTAATTCTGATAGTATATCATTAAAAAATTATAGATATTTATATATAAATTTAAAAATGGAGCAATTCTTCAGCAAACCAATGCCCTGCTATCAGTAAAATTGCCCCTTGGAAGTTATAGAAGTCTTCAATGCATTGCTGAGAAGCTGTGATACATAGCTTCTCTGACATTCATTTTGGAACCCTTTCAGTGTCACGGGAGTGTGCAGTGGACATCCTTATGGCACTGAAAGGATTGGGAACTATGCTGTTTGTGGTGCTGAAGTCTGAGTGAATCTTCTCTGCTCCCACACAGGACAAGTGGAGAAGGAGAGAGGATGCGCTCAGACTTAAGGGTTGTTGAACTGCTGGTGACTGAGTAAGGGAGAGCATCCCTTACACCTCGCCAGCAGTTCAAGGATCCTGCATGCTATCACCCTTAGTGCATCTCCCCCCCAAGACCCTTAACGCCTGTGACAGATGTATTTTTCCTGTGATCCAGGCCAGAGTTTACACGGTGGGAGATGATGTATGAATATAATTCTGCCCTAGGAATCAGTTTGTGATGCATAGTGATGAATAGTCTCTACTTAATGCTGCTTGTGCCAAGAGGAGAGCAGTGGGGCAGGGGATGGGTATATCTTGATTCTGCAAATTATTTATAGCTATGTGTAAAACAAGGAGAAGAACAAATGGAGAATTTTTACTTAATGTTCTTGTGCATGCTATGGGGCAGGTGTAAGGATTTTGGCCGTGTTAAGTTATAGTTACCAAAGGCCCATGTCATATATATCATGTGTGTCCAATATGCGGGCCATGGGCCAAATGCAGCCCACCTGACTTGAAATTGAAAAAAATATATTTTTTTTTACTTACCTGGCACGCATGAGCTAGTAGGCCAGTAAGAACTAATCCCATGTCTGCCGGTACCATAGAGTTCAAGAATAGATGTCTGTTAAATATTCTTATTTTCACTGACTTGATCAATTAATAAATCCATAATTTTGCAGAGATGACAGGCTATAGTTTACCATTGTTATCCAATAAAACAATAATGTGCCATTCACATTTACAGCTTTCTGATCATGTGGTCTACAAGTGGAAAAACTTGGCCGTCCCTGAGCTATATCATCACTGAAGTTAGTTTGCAGCAACCAGTCACAAGTCATGCTTATGGGTGGATTGTGCTATCAAGGGATCGGACATCCCCTGGTGGGCCACTAGATCATGGGCCGGTGGGGGAGAACAGAGGATCTCGCCTCACCGTCCCACGATATTTTGAAAGAGAGGTCTGTGTTGCCACCGGCACAGACACTCTCTGTGACAGCCTTCGATGCTGCACAGGGACCACAAGGGGGCGTCGATAGGGACATTGGTGCAGCTACTGGGCTGCTTTAAAAAAAAAATGCCCAGGCTCGTATTCCCCTACAGTCCGCCCCTGGTCATGCTTAACTACTAAAGGATCTCCAAGGCTGATGTTCTAAGAAGAAACTGAAACAATTCTAAAGCAAACTAACCACCCCATAATGGACAAATAAAAATCCCCATTGCCCATTCCCATAACTGTGCTACATCTAAGTGTTCATACATTGTGACACTAGTGCATTTAGTGCCTTAGTGCCAATTCCAGCGACACTGCATTAATACTTCCCAGCCTCTTCTAATATGGTTTGTTCTTCTCCATGCCCAGAAAATCACTAATGAAGTTGCACAAGAAGGACAGTTTATTCCTATTCAAGTACTGGTATAACAAGTAACTGAAAATGAACTCTGTAATTTAAAGGGCAAGAATGGAGGCTGTATCCAGGGTAGATGACTAAAAAACTCATTTATTTTATTGCCTTCATAAAAACAAGCCAGCAGTAAATTCTGAGGATGCATGAAAGAGGAACAAAAAACACACAAAACAAAGGTCTAATGCATGTCATGCTTTATCATCATTTGTTCATAGAATACTCATAGTCATAGACTCATTCAGGCTGATGTATTAAGAAGAACTAGAGTATTTATGGGGAAACACCATGGGGAAAATATGCATTGATTTTAATGTGAATTTTAACTCTTTGAATGTTGAAGTGGTCTCCAGTGCTCGACACCTCTCTAGCATTCAAAAGATTAACCCTTTGAGTGCCAGAGGGTTACAGGACACATTGCAAAGCAATGCGTTCTGTACCCCACTGGCACGCAAAAGGTTAAAAGGTCTATTAAATGAAGGAGAAATTGGGGAGGATTTATTTATTTTATAGGCTGCCGTTGATTTACACCAGAATTAATCCAGTTAGTCTTAGTACATTGGCCTCATTCTGTACTGTGCTGAAGAATATTTTGCGTGATAAATGATGGTAACAATAATTTTCTAAAAATAAAATGGCGTCTCCCCTCCTCATAGAAGCACAGATGTGTCCATTCTCTTTCCTGCTTTGCCCAGTCCATTGCATCTTAGTGCTGGTGGGGGAAGCATGTAATCTCACTCTTAGAATCTCACAGCAGCTCCTGACTTGGAACTAAGTCTCATTCTTTTATAAGCAGACTTAGTTTTGCATGACTAAATCCCCTTAAGACCCTATCAATTAGCCACGGGGAAAAACAGCCTAAAAGTTATAATACTTTCCCAATATGCAGATTGTAAACTGTATATTTTAGAGTGGCATAAAAGACAAAGAAATAACATGACTGAACTTCTATAATTCTATAACACAGTCAGGCTAATTATATATGGGGTTATGTCTGTGCGGTTGTGTATATAACACCTTGAGTGCAAAAGACATTTTCAACTTATTTTTAATATTCAACATTTCAGTTTACATTCCAAATGTGTCCTTACATAGTAGAGGGATGAGCTAGATCAATTACATGAACATAAAACAGTTCCTGCCTCTACTTACTCCCATGTACTAAGATATTAATGCCAAACATTCTCCTCTGTGCTCTACTTTGTGTCAAAGAGTGAGCAGTGGGGGTGTTTGGGTAATTCAGGAGATTATTATCCTCTCTGCCTTGTCTCTTACCATGTAATAATAACTTGCAAACCTTTACTCCATTTTCCTGCACATGATATAGGACAACTGTTAGGGTCTTGCTCAGACTGAATTTTTTAATGCTAATGGAGTGTTTACACCGGCATGCACTGAAGCAATCATATGCAACCATGCTGGATGAGCAGCTGCATTATTGCTATGCCAACGTCCAATTGCAGAAAATAAGCCAATAATGTGGATTCATGCAAATGTTAAAACATGATAGGGAATACCCTAGTATTTCCATGTATTAACTATTCTCAAATTTAGCAATGTAATTATTATTTCATTCATCAACAAGTGACTACAAGAACAGAAAACAGAAATATGCTTTTCTGTGTACCCCAAATTATCTGTGAGAAGGAGACCCAGAGGGTTCCAAATTGTGCTATATGACAGAGGTTTTATTTGGCTGTGGGGGCCCCTTCCACCAGTGGGTCCTGAACAGCTTACTACTTTGTCCAACTGTTAAAATGTACTTCCCAACCTTCACTATACAAGCATGAACTTCCAGATTTTGACATTATTTCACTCTGACCCAGAAACCTACCATGTCTCTGGGTATCCCAGGGCCACCATGAAAGGTCTAATGTATAAAAATGAAGGAAAAAACACTCTTGGAACAGCAGCCAGCCCTTTAAGCTCAGACTGCTACTCATAGAAGCTGAATAGGATTGGTTGATGGGTTACAATTTCAGGGAGTTTGACTGTCATTGTCTTTGATTGGTCTGCCTCCTCTGGTCATGTTATTTTATTGGCTATCTGGCCATTATGCAGCAGGAGCACTAGAGAGGAGTGATTTTCAGCATGGTATATGCTGCCAGCACTCAGCTTGCCAGTAAGCTTCCTCTCTAGACCTGGTCCTCCAGTGAAGATATCCATCCATCTTCACTCTGACCTTGGACTCCATGTAATTAAAATTACTAGGCAACATTCAGTGTTATGTCTCTTTTTGTCTTTTTCCTTCTGATGGAAACACCTCTTGTCCCAGTGTTCCTTGTTGTACATTTGTGTCCTTCTTTAGCCTTCTGTACTCTAAGTTACGTACCGTGCTTATGTCTCACTCTGTGCCTCTATCTCTCCCTGTAAATCTGTTGCCCACACTGCCCATCTCTTATGACACACTTGCCCCATGTCACTCTCTGTTGCTTCCTTGCGCCCTTCCATTGGCCTCTGCAACACCCTTCTGTTGCTTCACTCTATCTTATTGCTGGCTTCCTGTGACCCTCTATTGTCCCTCCATTGTCACCCAGTGCCTCTCTGTTGACACCCTATACCCATCTATTGTCGCTCCTTTGCCATCCAGTACCCCTCTATTGCCAACCAATGTCTCTCTGTGTCCTCCCCGTACTCCTCTTTTGTGCCTCCATTGCCACATTTTTTCCACTATTGCCATCCTATGCCTATTTATTGCCCTTGCTGCCACTCTTTTCCCCTATGTTAGCCCTCTCTTGCTACTGGTGCCCCTTCCAATAGCCATCTCTTGTCATGTTGCCCTCTTTTAGCTTGAAGGTCTCACTAGCATTAAACTGTGAGGAGAAACTCAGCTGTGCCGGCCACACCCACATTCTGAATTGTGGGTGTGGTCAAAGCATTTTCTGCACCAGTTTTTTTTTATACTCCTTTACAGTATATTATTTAACTGCTTGGATGCTAAAGAGATCTCCAACGCATTGCAGTTCAATGCTTTGGAGATCTCTCTAGCAACATACGGGGATAAAGCTTTTTTTCATTCTCACTTGCTATAGGCCAAGGGTATTTTCTGTGCAAGGAAAGAGTGGATGGGGCTGGGGGCATGTGAGGAGTAGGGGTATGGCCACGGGAGGAGTTAAGGGCACCTAGAGAGCCTTGTTTAGTGATGCCTGGGCTGTAAATCCAGCACTGACTTTTCTTCCAGCACTTTCCGGTGTGCACTGTGCATCACACACAGCACCCATTAAATACATATCCCCAATTACATACTGTACATGCCCCCACCATTGTTAAGGAGTTAAAAGGCCTGGGAGCACCCATGCACAAGATTTCACTGGCAGCCCCCTTGCTTGGTGAGAATAGTAAATCACAGAATTCATGTATAGGTGCAATTACAGACGTTAAAAAGGTGCAATTTTAGGGCAAAACCAAATGCAGCATAAGGGACAACTAACCAATTATAAAACACCCACAGATTTAATTGAGAGATTTAATCCTTTCGATGCCAGCATTCAAAGAGTTAAAACCCCCATTTATTCAAGAGGAATTTTAATTTGCCTCATATGTTGCAGTTGGTTTGCTCCAGAATTGCACTTCTTCCTAAATAATGTGACCAGATATCCCTTTAACCCCTTGGATGTCAAGGGGGTATGCAACGCATTGCAGAGCAATGTGTGGTACAACCCTCTTGCACTCAAATGGTTAAATACAGGATGATTATGAAGAGTTAATTCTGCAGGATTGCAAAGTGTTTTCCTTTTCGTAAGTGCCCTCCATTTAACCCATTGAGAGCCAGAGAAGGTATCCAACGCATTGCGTTGGATACCTCTCTGGCTCTCAAAGGGTTAACGGGATATATGATCACCTTTTTATCATATCTCTACTGATATTTTGTTATGCATTATGTCAGTGCACAGAAAAAAATCATATACATTTCCAACCAAGAGCCAACAATGACTTCATGTTCCACAGATATCAATAATCAAAAATAACAATGATCAAAACAAGACTGCTTCTCTATAACAAGTCCCTTCTCTATAAAAACTGCAGATCATGCACTTCCATCTGGACAGGGCACTGCTGTATTGTGATTTACCAAAGTAAACTGAGACCGTGCTGATTGCAGCAGAAATGTATTTGAGTCATAACAGAGCTGGATGCAGCTATTTAATAACGTGGTCATATTTCTGTATAATCATTATATACCACAGGCTCTGATTTGAGGTCTTATAGCTGGATGTAAAAGGTTCAGGTGGTCAATTAAACAGTGCTTCCAACATTTACCCTTTGAGCCCCAGAGGTGTGGGCAGATTATTGCACTGAGAAGACAATTCCCAAACAAACCATCTGCAGTGCAGGGGACATTGAAAAACATTTCCCAAACTCCCCACAGAGTTATATGGGAATTGTTAACTCCTTGTATTCTAGAGAGGTCTACAACACATTTCTTCTAAATGTTTTGCAGTCCTCTCTAGTATTCAGTGTGTTAAAAGCCCCATTTACGTTAAAGGGGATTTTACTTTTGTCCCAGAATAACTATATGCTTGTGTGCATAAGGTCCAGATATGGAATTGTCAGATAAAGATTGGTGAATGAGGTTGCTGAGTGAGTTAGCAGCATTCTGGTTGGACTGTAATGCAGACACCTGAATTAATGGAATTCAGGCCCGGTAATCAAGGTAGGAGATGATCAGTGCATGAATGATCCTGTTACATCCTGAGCAATATCAACACAGTAATGGTGCATTAGTTAGGTCCTCATTGCTGATAGGCAAGCTTCTAGGCAATAATTCCTTTCACTTGAGTGACTATTGCTTTACAAGAATGCACCTGAATCCAGCAAGCTGCCACCTTTACTGTACTAATACAGGAACCCAGTAAATATACAGCAGGGCAGATCATGGTGGCCTATGGTACTGGTTTGTTTGGGCCTTTAAATAAAACAGCATTCAGTTGTCTAAGAGAGAAAACCATGTAAATTAAACAATTGTATTGGTTTACTGAAAGAGAAGCTAGAATTTTTAAACCTTTAAGGATCAGAAGTATGTGTAACCAGGGGCATTTTAATGTATGAGTGTACCACAAATTCTCATGGGGGACCTCCTGTCTCGGGTGTTCCCAACAGTCCCGATTTTACAGGAAGTAACCAATCTAATTCTGTGGTCTGCTGATCCGGGAGGAGAGAGACTACTCCAAGTGCACAACACACCAAAGTGGCTGCTTTTCCAAGTATCTAAGGCATATGCAAAGTCCCAGTATTAACAGCAATACCCTTGTCCAAGTTACCACTTGCCCTTTCACAGGATGCAAGTAAATTAGTTTGACATAAACTATTTTTCATAAAACCATGCTAACTCATACTAAAAACAAGTCAAAGACACAGGTGGGAAAATGTACAAATCTGCTACACCTCCAGCTGTTGGGGACTACAGCACCCATCATCTCCAAGTAGCCAATGTCTGGCTTGGGATGATGGAAGATATAGTCCCCAACAACTGGAGGTCTAACAGCTGACTTCCTCTGCAGTAGGAGTATATGGGCACTCCAGTGCACATTAGAGCACACACACCTTGTTATCTTTAAAGGGATAGTAATGCTTAACCCTTTGTGTGCCAGAGGGGTACGCAACGCATTGCAAAACAATGAGTTGCGTACCCCTCTGGCACTCAAAAGGGTTAATATTTAAAAAGATATATATTCAAGGGTTTATCTCGCTTTGCAAAATATGCCTGATTCCACCAATGTGAGATGCTTTGTTCAAAATTTACTCCAGCTCAAACTTGACATTTTATTAGGTGCAGTACATCCATGGCCTGGAAGTGGCACTGTTGCTACAGCAGTCTATGGGAAAACTCTGGTTAGTTGAACATAAACCTCCATAGGAAGCAGTAGCAACGCTGCAATAAAATTTCAGGTCACAGAGGTATTTAACCCCAAAAAATACAAGTTTGAGCTGCGATAATGTTCTTATAAAACATCTTTCAGCAGTGGTAGTACCCTACTCTTGATTTACTCAGCACAATAAACCCTGTAATATATGTTTTTCAATAATAAGCATTACTATCCCTTTAAGATTTTAACGTGACAAAGCCACAAAATCCTTTCATATAGCATGTGCAGGAAAATGAAGTAAAGTAATGCCAAAACTCTCTCCTCCTTGTTTAGTATACATGGTGTTCAAAAAGGTGTAGAAGGAATAAATGTCATGGAATTCCCATAGACCCCTGCTCTGCCCTCCCATTAGCTCAAGTGGTGTTAAGGGAAAAATGTTAATCACAGGTTAGTATACAGACAATAGATAGGTTCATCACTACTAAAATGATTACAGAGAGCACAGCATAATATTAGTGCACCCCATCAGGGATTGACATTTGTGAGACCCCATCAGCAATTCAAAGGGCTGATGATTAATCAGTAACAGAATGCTTGTATAAAACTTCCTTGAACCAGGAGAAAGTTGTGTTATTAATGATAAGGAACAATCCAATCGGGCAACTGTATACCATTCACTGTTACAGCTTGTCGACAATGTGAAAAAGAGATATAAGGTGGTAGCTAAAAAGCTTGGCTAGGTCAAGAGAGTGTTTTGTGATAATGAATTTGAAGGGTAAATGTTTAAGAGAAGGTTGGAATGTCGCAGGGAGAGGGTGAAGAGGTGAATACTATGGAGGATATTGAGTCTGGTGTTCTAAGAAGTGGAGTATTTCTTGGGTAAACCAGCTACACAGAAAAAACCCTTAGAATATCACATAAATATGCAAAAAAAAAAATCTTAAATGAACCATGATTCCACGGACAACACCAACAATGCTGCTTGCATGTGGTCATGATGGAGGAGGCCCCTTCAAAAATTCTCACCCTCGGCAGTTGACTAATCTGCTTAATGTGAAATCCTCCTGTGAGATGCAGGCACAAAGATTGTCTACCCTTGGCTCCAACCTTTTCAGAAAAGAATATTTAAAAAGATGAAAAAAAAAAAAATTTATATTTTCAGACAAATTTCAAACATCAAATATTTTATAACATTTTGAAAACAAAACCAGATACTGCAAAAAAATTGCAAGTACATTTTATTATACATTTCCAGTGTTTAAAAAGAAATAGTGCAGACACTTCTCTCATTGTTTTGTGTCTGATTGATATCAGAAGGTAAGCAGGCCTGTTTTTATTTCATTTTCTGGACATCATGTGGTCGATTTTCCTGCCGTCTGATTAGTTAAATGAAAATGAAACAAGACGTATCTCATGCCTTCCAAAACAACGTGTTTTTTTAGGAATTCCAAACTTACATTATTGATTCACTTATTCCTAGTCATGATTAACAAGTCACTTTGTTCTAGTTAATAAGATCTTCAAAAATAAGTTAATAGCAATTAATAGAAATGTGGTATTTGTATGTCAAGGGAGATGTTAGAATCAAAGAGATGAGTTATTTAGTGGAGAAGAGTCGTATGAGGACAGCTTGTGAACAAACCTCCCTCACACAATTCCCCTGTTGACATTCCCTCCTAGGGGGAGATGCACTGATGTGAGACAAATCACCCAGTGAGAGAAATCTCTCCTATGCTATATTACTAAATAGAACATGCTAAGGAGTGTAAGCTCTCTACAAAATGAAAAAGAAGGTCTATGGAATAACAGGAATTGGAAAGAATTATCTGATTAGAGTGATTTCTCTTATATTAGAGAATTACTAGTAGTGGAAATGTTTTACGGCTTGGGGTTGAAGAAACACCTAATGCCATAAAATAAGTCTGCTTTTGGGAAGGAAATGGTGGAGATAATGGCTTGAGGAGGTTTCAGTGATGATAAAACTGGTATTGGTCCATAGTGTTTTATAGTTCAGTAACGTATAAGCAGAGCTGAATGTAGCATGACTATGAGGGGGGTTGGATGAGAGCAAAGGTTAGGACATGGTCACTAGAGAAACATAAAGTACATTGTAGGGATATTTGTACATTTAGAGCTTACAGGGGGAAACTGAGGGTGGAAACTGGAATTAATCATTTCATTAAAAAAAGTTGTGGGGTGGGGGATAGTCAAAAAGTCAATCATCTTATTTTTAAGTTTTTTTTTTATAGGAAGACACCTCCTAACATTAACCCCTCATTTATCTTAATCTTGGAATAAAATCCTAATGGTCACTTTCCATAGATTCTGTGTGAATTGGTTTGAGTGCCAAAGGGAAGTCCAGACCTATGGCATTCCAAGGGTTAAAATAATCATAGTCATATTGTGTTCTTGGCCGAGTATATTAGTCCCATTTCTCCAGTTACTGAAAGTAGTAGGAGGAGCGAAGGAAGCGCAGGTGGAGGAAGGGTTATTATGAATACAACTTATTGCCTCACAATGCATTGCAGACCGTTGTGGCATACAAAGGCTTAACCCCGTAAAGGGATAGTAATGTTTCATAATAAAAGCAGCTCTAATTAATCTTCATAGTATTTGGGTCATGGAGAGTGTTATTTCAATTCTGTCAGAGTTGTAGTTCAAGAGTGATTCAATGATAAAGTATCCCCCTCCCTCCCTTTTACTGATGTAACACTGCTCAGCTTAGAGCAGCAGGGTGTGTCCAAGTAGATCACAGAGAGGGATAATCTTCAATTAAGATAAGGGAAAAAGCTGAAAAACCTGTCAAGGGGTGTAGGGCTTTCATTGTTCTCATAGTAAGAAGATTGTCCCTTCCTGTGAACTGTCTGGTCTATGGACCAGATCCCACATCTGAGGGGAGGTGTATTACACTAGGTAAAAGGGGAGGGAGGGGGATACTTTATCACTCAATTAATTGGAGCTGCTGTTTTTGTGAAACATTACTATCCCTTTAAGGACCATGGAGCTTTTTTTATCTGATGCAGGGCCCCCCAAACGGCGTGCAGCCACGCGGGGAGCCCTGAAATCCTTGATGGTCCAGGCACTTCATTGCATGTTGGACCCATGACGTGCCAGGACTATCATGGGTCCATAAGGGGTTAAAGTGGAAGTAACATCTTATGATAATTTACATAGGTTCATTTGAAAGAGCTATCAGAATCACCTCTGTGTTTTCTTAAAAGTGTACAAGATATTTTATTTTTGTGTCAATTTATGCAAATTAGTACCGACTAATAACATTCCACACTGCTCTCCCTCCCAGCTGCTATTGGCTTGCTTTCCCGTCCTCCCTCCTACTTATTTTAGCATACCTCCTAAGTGTCCCTGTTTAGGAGGGACAGTCCCTCTTTGAGACCCCAATCCCCTGTCCCTCTTTCCCACCCTGGTGTCCCTCTTTTTAGGACATCAGAGTGAGTAGTGTGTATATTAGTCTATCACATTGCTCCACAGCAATAAAGCTCACATAAATGTTTAGTTAATCTTCAGTATATGTGTTTGTAAATGAATCTGTTTAAATAAAATACTTTGATCTTGCTCTAAAACCTTTATTCAGTTACACAAAGATGTGTCAATAGGTCACAACGTAATCTAAAATTTCTCAGTAATGCCCTGCACACCAGCCCCACACCAAGAAACACCACCTAAAACACGTGTCCATCTATGGCCACTTTAAATGTTGGGAGGGATGTTTTACTAACAGGAGGAAGGGGTTCATACAATACCTGTCTATAGCCAAAAAAACAATATGACTGTGTTTATTTTAAAGGGATAGTAATACTTCATTTTATCTTTATTTTATTTTGTAGGCATTAAAAAAACATGAAGAACGATATAAGTCTTATCTCTCAAACCTTTATGGTTTAAGAGATATTCACAAGCAAAGTATCCCCCCCCTGTTCAACCAGATCAGAAGGGAGGTGCCCAGGTAGACTGCAGAGAGGGACAATCTTCAATTAAGATAAGGGAAAAAGCTGAAAAACTTGTCAAGGGGGGCAGGGCTTTCATTGTTTTCATACAAAGAAGATTGTCCCCTGCTGTTATCTGTCTGGTCATACAACCAGATTCACATCTGAGAAGAGATGGCTTACACTAGGAAAAAGGGGCGGGAGGGGGAAACTTTGCTTGTGAATATCTCTCAAACCATAAAGGTTTGAGAGATAAGACTTATATCGTTCTTCATGTTTTTTTAATGCCTACAAAATAAAGTTAAACGAAGTGTTACTATCCCTTTAACCTTTTGAATGCTACACAATTGGACATATCTCTGGCACTCAAAGGAGCTCATCAAGATGATGTGTAACCACCTCTCCTCCCTCTATGTGTGTAAGGGGCACTGACATGTGACAGCATCTTTATATATTCTTGGGGCAACACTTTCCTCATAGAAATCAATGGGGAAAAAGTTCCCCTTATATTAGCAATAAGCCTTTGACTGCCAAAGGATGGTCCAGCCCCCTGACATTCAAATGGTTAAAATAATCTTTGTCATATTGTTTTCTTGACTGTGTCTTATGAGTCCCTTTACTCTAGTTAATAAAATAAGTAGGAGGAGGGAAGGATGCATTTGAATAGAGCTTTTTAACCCCTTGAATGCTAGGGAGGTTTTCAATGCATTGTGAAGCAATGGATTGGAGACCTCTCTAGCATTCAAGAGTTTAAAAACTCAAAGTAAATGAACACCAATTTTTTATTTGTCCCCTCTGGTGCATCTGGTTTACTCCAGAATAACTCCCGTTTACTTTCATAAATAGGGGCCTATGTTTGCCTCCACAAGCTGCTCTCCTCCTCTGTCCACCTGGCCCTTCACCTTTTCTCCTCCTCCATTCACCCAGCTATTCAGGTGAGTAACAGTTATCCATTTTATCTCTGTGCCCTAGTGTTTCTTGTGCCCTCTTCTTCACCTTTGTTGACTTGTGTCCTCTTCCCCTATTTGCCTCCGCAGGTTGTTCTTCTCCTCTTCCATCCATCTGTCCCTTCACCTCTTCTTCTCCTCCGTTTACCCAAATTTTCAGGTGGGTGCTCTCTTTTTGTATCACTGTACCCTAGTGTTTCTTCTGCCCTCTTCCTGTATTTGCCTCTGCTGACATTTGTCAGCTTCCCCCTATTTGCCCCTGCAGATTGAAAGAGGAGTGCAACACCCACACAACATATGGAAGAGCTAGTGGACACTGAGAGAGGCCAGATGGAAGACTTTATCATCCTGGAAGCCATCACCATGCCTGAGGCCATTGAGGGAATGCAGCAAAGGGCTGACACTCAGGCTGGTGTTGGTCCAGAATGGTCTGACCCTGTCTTCCAGCCTGTTGGGACTCAGGGTGAGACCATGCCACCTTCCTAGGTCATTATATGGGAACAGTGGTGTTTCTGGGTCTACCTGAATCGTAAAATGCACTACATGATTCAGATGTTGCAAGACATCAATAGGAACACTGATGCCAGGGCAATCCAAATGAGGGAACAGACGTGGTTGGCAGGTCCACAAAATCAGATCCTGTCATGCAATGCCTGTTCCTTCCAAAGGCTTGCTGTGGCCTATTCCATCCAGGGCCAGCACCACCTCCTCCACCAAGTGCTCATGTCAGAGCCCCACACAGTCCAAGCATGCTTGTTGGACTTGTCAGGCAAATGACAAGGGAGAGCATGGAGCGTGTGTTGGACAGCGGCACCTATCACAAGCCCCAGAGGGGTTATGGCTTGTGTTAATACATTTTTTTTATCTGTTAAAACGTAGCATGACTCCTAATTTTGGCAAAGTACCCGTAGATGTGTCCATGAATTACACCCTCCCAAACAGCACAGTAACAAATGTAACCATACTCTTGGCAACAATATGTGATTCATTTATGGCAAGTCAACATTTTTCATTCTAACTGCTGTATTCACAACATATGCTTACATATGCCCCATGTGCCATGATATGCACATACACATCTTTGACAATGGCAAAATTGAGATGCCCTTCACACACTCCACTGCATGGCTAACACGTGGGGTCACCAACAATGCTCCGCTAATGCTCCGTTATGCAACTCCCACCACACATCCACCAGACACACAGTGCTTGACACAGCACATTTGATGTTACACATATAGCTGGCAGTGACACATTTTAAAACAGACTGATGTACATAGCTAACAAATCCTATACATCATGGTACAATTGTCGACATTCATCACAATTTAAGTACAGATAAACACACACACAGTTAGTAATTCAACTCTTTTTACTTTGACAAAGAGATGACGGTTAATCTGACTGGATTTATCCAAAGAGGATTTGAACATCCAAAGACAAGCCCCACTCTTTCCTGAATGACAGGCAACAAACAAAGGGAGGGGTATGAGGGGTATAGTGTGTGTATATGTGATGGTGATATCAATTTTGACAGATACCTGTCTGTAAATAGTGCATTGTATTGGCTATTGCAACACATTAACTTACATGCAAAATAATTGTTGATGAGTGTGGCACATACAGCAGAACCATTTCCTGCATCATCTTCATCAGGCTCAGCATGAAGCCCTTCTCTGTATTCAAAGGGAGGATCTGCAGGCAGATTGGGCTGCAATGTAATATCATGCAAAATGGAGCATACTACCTCTACATGAGCCACATTGGTGGGTTGGTTTTGTAGGGCCCGTTTGTCTTATCCTGACAGCAGAAATGGGTTTTCAGGATGCCAAAGGTTGACTCAATGTTACATCACGTATGTGTGTGGTTTGTATGATTGTTCTGATTGCTTACTGGTGTCAGGGGCCAAGACCTACATGCATATCCATAATCCTTTGGGATATTTTTGGACAGAAATGATGAATACAGCACCAGCACCACAAATACCTAGAGTAACAGACATTCATACACATATCATCAGTGTTAGCAATGCATTTGCTTCCTCAGCATTGTTTGGTATAAGTTTCAGCACACATTAAACCAGAGGTTCTCAAAGTGTTTTTGCTCAAGACACCATTTACACAGACTATGGAATTCTCAGTGCACCTGTAGCATTTCATGAATCTTTCTCAAATACTTGGAAAAATACTTGGATAAATAGCTATTGTTTGGTCTCACAAATGAGGATATTGTGTCTACCAATGTGCACATATATACAATTGACTTAACGTTCCCATTTTTGCTAAAGTCTTCCTAGGAAAACTGGGACACAGTAAAATGATGTCAAGGGTACACCAAAGTGCATTAACACCTTTGAATGTCAGGGAAGGGTAGCAACACATCTGGTATTCAAAGACTTAAGATTCAACAGTCTTTGGATTGTGTATGTGAAGCCGAGAAAACACTCCATTTCAAAAGTTACTTGGTTTGAATCTGCTATTCTGAGGCTGGGAATCATGCTTGAATGTTAATAATATGCTTTACATGTACCAGTCTGTCAAACATGCACTTATAGTGGATTATAGACATGCATTCTGAATATGTGTTTCGCCAGAATGGGACATTTACAGCAGATGATTTGCAACCTTCACTGTGTCTGATACTAAACATAGCTGGTGCCTGTTCAGGGAACAGTAACAAATATCTTTCCAGCTAATACATACAATGAGGGATGTTCAGCATTGAAGTGTGTATGAGTTCTGGGATGAAACCCATGCACAATGGAGCATATATGGGAGGCAAATATACACTTGGTTCAATGTGTAATTAACCCCTTGCATGCAATGGAGGCTTGCAATTCACTGCAGACCATGGAACTGAAGTGTAAGATATAGTGCATTTGCTTTACTACAGAATTACCCATGGGGAAATTAAGCCCATGACATCATTTGTTTGCGGTGGGTATATACTTCCTTGTAATGTTTGCCTCTTCTATGGTATAAATATAGAGATTTGTCATGAGTAACATGGCAGTTTATGGGAAATGGTCAGCGATGTGTCACAGTCATGGGGGTATACAACAACTGGAGGGAGAACTGAGACATGAGAATCATCTAACATGTATGAACAAGAGATAACATTGATTTTGTAACACTGTTACACACGTGAAAAGAGAGAGGTGGAGGAAGTAGGGAATTAACTTGCCAATGAACCAACCACCTCAAAGTGCACCAGACTCTAGTCCATAAAACAAAGTGGAAAAACGCAAAATTTAGGAGTCATGCACACTCCCAAGATATGCTGACAGCACATGCATAATCTTACAGGTACATATCCATGTGATTATGGTAGATCTCCTTATCCTCATAGCACATGGGTCTAGTCAATGGCTACTAGGACATTGGGTAGCACAGCTAATCCATAAAAGTTTACCTTAACTGCATGCCACACAGTTTTGTCCTGTAGAAATGTACAAATGTGTGCAAATACCTCTTTGGTATGATAGGCACGAGGAAGCAGGAGAAGGCCAACTGAGAAACTCTGCCAGCAGTGCAGGAGGTGCTCTGGAATGACCCCGACACAAAAAAGTATAGGCAGTTGAGTAGAGATGCAAAGAAACAAGAAGAAAAAAAGAGGCGCTTCCTCGTGTAATATTGCAGATGTAATATATCACCACACCTCCACCAATATAGACATACTCACAAAAATTGTTGTCAGACTCCCACATACGTGTAGTCCAACTCCAAAACTCAGGGATCTAATAGCCGTCCCTTATAAGGCTTTCTTTTCTATCTGCTGCCCTTCTGAAATTAAAGATACTGTATATTATTATTTTATTAATTAAATTAATATTTATTTATATTAATATTGATTTATATTAATATTGATTTAATGTAGCCTTTGGTGGTGGGTTTTTGTGCCATCTATATTGGTAATAATGAAGAGAGGATAACCAGGAGGTGAATAAGAGGTTAATCCCTGATGACACATGACCCGCGATCCAATGGTGGGTTGTACAGGAAGTTTTAAATAGCCGCTCCTTTTGTATTATCATGAGATTACTTGTATAGCTTGATAAAGTAACGCTACACTGTTACGAAATGCGTAGCTTTATAGGAATTGTTACTGGTTTTAATAAATATAGATTTTATTGGAGATCGTTGGTGGAGCGGCTTTCTTCCTTTTAAAGATCTGTGTTTACTCAAAAGATTCACGTTGGGGTCTGAAGATGTATGAATGAAGATCACAGACTCGTTTGAGGGAGACGTGAGCATACCTACCGAGCAGGGACGGTATAATACCCTGAAAGTGTTATTTGCTGTGGTTATATATATATATGAGTACAGCCATTCGATTATGTGAGTGCATTGACATTCTTTACTGTTGTTTACCTAATAAGTGAATGATAAGGCACTATTGGTGCCCTTAGTGTTTTTATTGTATTCTAGGCAGTTGAGTAATTTAGCTAAACCAGTGATGGCATGGCTGTGGGATATGGGGGTGGGTCAACATCAAATTTAATTGATTCATACAGCTGAATGATAGCAATGGATTATTTCATCTTCGCACATACAATCCATCATTGTCCTCTGTGGGAAGATCCTTGGTCTAACTGCTGTCCTGAATGCAGGAGCTGCAGGGGATGCCTCACCTGCCTCATCAGGTACAACTTCCGGGGTATGAGTTTGGGGGGATCATGCTGCTCCTCTTCCTGCTTAATCATCCATATTACTGGTGCAAAAGGCTCCATACAAACATGGTACAGTGAATGAGCCAAGATCCACTTCCTGTCCATTTCTTCGGTGTGCTCCAGCATGCTTAGTTGATGGAGATGGATTTGCGCCATAACATCGTTCATTTGTGAAATTCACTTGATGTCAAAACTGAAAGACATGTGAAAATAGGAAACAGGTTGTCATCAGCTTGATTAGCCTCAGCATTGCCAGCCAATCAGTGAGGAAATGTGTTGGAAACAACAGAGGGGGACACATTGCCTACTGCAAGATCGCCACTCATCCTGTGACAGGAGGAGCACATCAACACTTAGTGCATACAGTGAATAGACACATTAACATATGAACAAGCCCTCATGTATATGAAATAGGCTAATTATGTTGAATTAAGTTATGCTAATCACCTCTTGGCAATGTGGACATTGACAATTCATAGCTGTGTTGTACTGGCAGTGGATTCATAGCAATATCAGTGGACCGTGGTGGATATATAGTAATATGATGGTGATGGTATCTGTGTAGAATGCCTACTGGAGATGTGCAGAAAACACAACAGAGAGGGTGCCCAATAGTGCCTATTATCCTTATAGCAAATTATACATAAAGAGCCTCAATCATACTCACAAGGGTGATGGCTGTGGAAGGGTTTATCCCCAACAACAACAAAACAGGCTTGCAGAGTTATTCATCTGCCTCTGCTCAGGTATCCATGACTTTGAAAGTGTAAAATTCCAGACTGTGCTGCTTCTTGTCTACAAATATTATTTAATAAAAACATTTTTCACAATACAAACATGTAATGTATAAGCCCTTCCACAACCATCACTCTTGTGAGTATGATTGATGCTCTTTATTATAATTCACTATAAGGCACTATTGGGCACCCTCTTTGTTGTTTTTTCTGCATGTTGCACACTTCCGGTGGGTTGTATTGAGGAGGGGCCCAGCTGTATAAGGAAATATTCTAGTTAACATTGAGACTGTTGCGGGGACAGTGATAATATCCCCTATGTGCAGATTTCAACTGACACATACGTGTTGAGTTGAACAGTTATCTTGTGAGTACGTTTCTTAAAAAAGATGATGGGTTGGTGAAAAATTCAACATAAACGTTATTATACCAGAAGTGCCTTCTTTTTGTTTTTTCTACTGCTGGACATGTGCCTTTGACACAGATCCAACACAACATTGCCATCCTGACCATACCTGGGAACTCTCCGGATTTGCCCCAGAGACTCCGGTTCTGACAGAGCTTTACTGGGTCTCCGGGGCAGAGGCAGATTCCTCCGGATGTGGAGAGTTTCTATTGAAACTCTGCCACATCTGTTTTTTCTCCCGTTGTGCCTCCGTCCCCAATCTTCTGTGTGACACATTTAACCCTCTGAGTACCAGAGTGGTACGGAATGCATTGCTTTGCAATGCATTCCGTACCACTCTGGCACTCAAAAGGTTAAATCCCCCCCAACACCCGAGTTAAGCCCCGCCCCTTTTTGACGCGATTAGCGTCATTTTTGTTACCCCCTGCTGAACAGAGGACTACCCTCCGGGTAGCCCTCAACTGAAAGTTCCCAGGTATGATTATTGGTCTTTACTGCATCTCTGCCATGGAGTTAAAAAGACTCCTTTAGATAAATAAGAATATTTATTAGTTTCCAGTTGTGTAGTTGGTTTGCCCAAGGGTTGCTGCACTTTGCTTTGTCCATCTATCCCATTGTTCACATGCTAGATAATATCCTCCAAGTTTAGTTCATTCTATATCATTTTGCTCTCTTGTTCTTCACTCCCCCCTAGTTCATAGTCTTCTACCTTCCTACCATTTACTAAAATAAACTTTAGACATTTTGAAAATAGTGTTCTTCAAAACAGATCTTTTGCCTCATGATACATTTTTACTATATTATTTACCCTTTCAAGTTTCAATATCTTCGTACAACATCCCTACCTTCCTTTAAAGAGGATGGAGAGAGTATTATTCCCAATGTTTTGGATCCCTTGTTTTGTGACACATTCCTTTAGTCCTGATTGGCTGCTTACAAATAAATTAGGGTTAGTGCTTTTTGACACCATCCAGCACCTCCAGAAGAAGAGGCTACTTCAAAACATATAGAGGAGGCAGGCAGAGACGTGGAAAAGATCAGATGCCAGTATATCCTATATAATAATTTGCTAAGTTGTGTGTAACGCACGACATGCGCAGTAGACACTGCTGCGCGTGCGGCAGTCATGCGCACTACAGACTGCCCGCGCCGCGGCTGATACAGAGCTGGGCGCGGGCAGTCTCTACCGCGCGTGACTGCCACGCGACCGCTGCCAGAGGCACTGTGGCCCGTGTAAAGGGCTGTTCAACTAGTTTCTATAATAAACATCACACACCTCAAGTATGGGTTAATCTGCAGATGGAGAAAGGCAGTCCCAGCCTTGTACAATATGTCTGGAGAAAAGAGAAGATATGACTTCACCAAGCAGCATTACTTACATTGCATCTCTTCACATCTCTTCACATCGCTGGACATGCTGCACATGGCCAGCTGTGCCTTTGCGCAGTGTGTCTGGCATTATGAGCAGATGCCAGTGGTTCTACTTGGCAAAATCACATAAGCTCATGTTGCAAAGCTGAGTAGACGGAGTCTTAGCAGGAGGACATTGGAGGTGATCATAAGAGCTTTGATTGTCATCTGTGTTTATGCTCTCTGCCAGCCTAATGTATTTTGCTAGAATATTTATATGTACCAGCATCGATGTGTCACATCGTTATAAGCATTGCAACGTAACTGTTCCATGTTCCACTGAGACTTCTCAACTCCATGCTTGGATTTCTATCTGTGATTTATGCTTTTCACTTGCCTAGTGTATTTTAGGACACAATTCATATCTTTCAGCACCAATGGAGAACCACATCATGCTTTGCAAAGTGCTGAAGCTACAGTTTAAAGCGGGACTACCACCTCCACTAAAGTCGCCCTGCAATACTTATCCAGGTGGCGAATAGCTTACTAATCATTATTTTACCTCTCCAAAGTACCTACAAATAAAGTTATCCTTAAGCTTCCGAGACAGGAAGCCAGGCATTACCATGGACATCTTGAATGCACGCCTGCGCTGTCAGTCCTCTTCACCCTTCACAGGCATTGCACTGGCCGGACGGCTCCGGAAGAGACTGACAACACAGGCGCACAGACTGCAGTAACCTGGCGTCAGTCTTGGAACCTTAAGGATAACGTTATTCATGGGCACTTTTGAGAGGTAAAATAATGATTAGTAAACTAGTCGCCACCTGCCTAAGTATTGCAGGGCAACTTTAGTGGAGGTGGTAGTTCCGCTTTAATGTAGACCACTTGGGAGATTTTTGTGGAGATGTGCCACAGCCATATTAACATAAAAACACACCCACATAAATACAGAGTATCATTAAACTGCGATGCCATATGCAAATTAGCCATTGTTGAAGTAATCAGTGCAACATCGTAAAGATATCAAAGGCATGGCAGATTCATGGCAATGTGGGCGTATTTGTGTCATATTCACGGGGATGTAATGGCAAAGACATCTTAGTCAATACTGTTGATGTACCAGTGTTACATTAGAGGTCTGGAATTTCAGAATAAAGATAAAGACACACTGCAGTGAAAACTATAACTACAGTTTATTGAACATGTAATGATTAAACATGCAATGAGATACAATAAATCAGAGCTACTGCCAGAGTTTACATCAGTATGAGAGACACAGGACTCTGCAGTACAAAAAGAAAACATAAAAGATATTTCACTTCTGCCAGAGTTTACATCAGTATGGGAGAGCCCACCATACGACTCCTCAGCAACGATCTGTTCCACACACAGGTTTGAGATGAGGTATACGCTCTATCTCTCAGACTTGAGACCAGGTACACTCTCCCTGGTCTCCAATGGCTCTAAGCACAACTGTGTTGATTAAAGGGTAAAATACAGACTACGCCCTTATAGGTATGCATGGTATGTCTAACACTATGCATGCTTATGTGCTTGGTTATTGTAACAGTTTTCTGACACTCAGACCCGGGTGTAAAGTAAAAACACAGTTTATTGAAACCAGGAGTAATACAATGCCCCTAGGGGCCAGTACAGGAATAGCAGTAGTAGCAAACATGAACAGAGTGAATGCAATACAGCAAATATGATAGGCAATGGATAGATATGAAATAACCCCAAAGGGTTAACAAGAGCAAGAGGAGAGCTCAGTCCTAGTTTGGCCAATGCCCAGGATATACAGCAGTCTCTATAACACAGTTCTTGAGTAACAAAGCTGGAGCAAAGTAGCAGTCTCTGGAACACAGTTCTTCAGTAACAAAGCTGGAGCAAAGTGTCTGCACTGAATTCACTCTCAAATAGAATAGGAAGGCACAAGTGCCAGAGCTGAGTAAATACCACCGCCGTGGGCTATGGAGAGGTGCTATTGCCAAACTGTAGTACAAGAACCTGAAGCGCCCTTAACTGAGAATGGAAGTTAACTCTGCGTGTGCCCAATGGAAAGTGCCCTGACACCCCTTGGATGTCAATAGTGATAGTGACTGCACAAGCACTGAGAGCCAAGCACTGGATAGTGCAGATGGATAGCGTAACCTCTGTACGTCTGTAGGCCGGAGCCAGGACACCCCTCCGGTGCCGTACGGAACTTTCCCAGCAAGAGCAAATGGATAACAGTGCCCACAGGCGCGGCTCCGATGTACACCAAACACCGGACCGGCAATGCTCTGCAGAAGGTAGTGGAGCGTACCAGAGGTACTAAAGGAGCGGCTCTTAACGGATATATGTATGCTTGGCAAGATAACTGAGGCACAAGACCAGAAACTACGAAGCACAGCAGGAGTTAACGGGTTCTGTACAGTGAGACAGCGACAGACAATGTATGGCAAAGCAATCTCTATCTCAGCTAGAGAGGTGAGAGGAATAGCGAGTCACCCAGAGATCAGAATGTCGCGGACGCGACCGAGACCGTGCAGGTACACCGGAACAGCAGGCTGGAACTGGGCGATAACCAGAACCGGAGCACAGCAGGAACAGCAGCCGAAGAACAGGATCAATCACGGAGCAGGGTCGTCTACCAGAGCCAGGTCATACACGGAGCAGGATCATAAGCCAGAACCGGATCAATCACGAAGTAGGGTCGTCAGCCAGAGCCGGGTCATACACGGAGCAGGATCATCAGCCAGAACCGGATCAATCACGAAGCAGGGTCGTCAGCCAGAGCCGGGTCATACACGGAGCAGGATCAACAGAAGTGTCAGACAAGCCGGGTCGGTACACAGGAGAACTGGAACACAGCAACAAGGCGCAGATACTGGAACACCACGAAAGGGCGAATCACAAGTGCCCAAGCCCCAGTGTATAAAGGCACATCCTGGGCGGGCCAATCAGCATCCTCCAATGCACCGGTAGTACAGTCAAGATTGACAGCATAGCAGGGAACCGTGATAGTACCCCCCTCTCAAAGACCCCCTCCCCTGCCGGAGGGTCTTGGTTTCTGAGGGTATTTAGAGTGAAAGTTGCGCAACAATCGTGGAACATGGAGGTCTTTGTGGTTGACCCAAGAGCGCTCCTCAGGCCCATATCCCTTCCAGTGGACCAAATATTGCAACTTGCCTCTAAATCTCCTTGAGTCAATAATGCTCTGAACTTCGTATTCCTCTTGGCCCTGCACATCCACCGGCCCAGGAACCACCGGAGTGGTAGTATAACGATTGCAAACCAAGGGCTTTAATAGTGACACATGGAACACATTGTGAATACGCATAGTATTAGGAAGTTCCAAAGTGTATGCCACAGGATTGATCTTGCGAATAATCTTGAATGGCCCAATGAACCGGGGAGCCAGTTTGTTCGAGGGCACCTGCAGGTTGAGATTCTTGGAGGAAAGCCATACCCTATCCCCAACCTGGAAGGAGACCGCTGGCAGCCGTCTGCGATTGGCATGCCGCTGATGTCTGTGGAAGGACTGACTGAGGGACCTTTGTACCTGTGCCCAAGTGGAGCGGAGCTGCTCCATATGCTCATCCAGAGCCGGAATCTGCTGGGGCTGAAATGAGTCTGGGAGTAGACAGGGCTGGAACCCATAATTAACAAGGAATGGAGAGCTCCCAGATGATGAATTAACCGCGCAGTTCCTGGCGAACTCTGCCCATGGCAACAGGTCAGCCCAGTTATCATGATGATCAGTCACAAAGCAGCGTAAAAACTGCTCCAGTCCCTGATTGGCACGCTCAGTGGCCCCGTTGGTCTGGGGATGGTAGGCGGAGGAGAAGGATAATTGAATGCCCATCTGGCCACAGAATGCCCTCCAGAATCTCGACACGAATTGACTCCCCCGGTCTGACACAATTACTCTGGGCACCCTGTGCAAGCGGAATACTTCTCTGGCAAAAATTGATGCCAATTCCTGGGCCGAGGGAAGGCCAGAGAGGGGCACGAAATGAGCCATCTTTGAGAATCTATCTACCACCATCAAGATAAACGTATAGCCCTTGGAACTCGGCAGCTCTCCCAAAAAATCAATAGAAATATGGGACCATGGACGATCACCATTTGGCACTGGTTGGAGCAGGCCCACTGGGAGATGTCTGGGAGTTTTGGCACGGGCACAGATGGCGCAAGCAGCAGTGAATGCAGAACAGTCGGCTTTCAGGGAGGGCCACCAGAATGTTCGTGATAGTGACCATGCCAACTGATCTCTGCCAATGTGCCCAGCTGCCTTAGATGAGTGGTAGGTCTCAAGTAATTGGGTACGAAAAGGTTCGTCCACAAAACACCTGCCAACTGGGGTTTCAGGGGGTGCCCGAGCTTGTGACGCCAATATTTGCTCTCCCAGTGGCGAGGTGATGCTGGTACGAATAGTAGCCAGAATCCTGTCTGGCTGAATTATGGGGACCGGGGCCTCATCCCTCTCAATGTCCGTGCAGAATTGTCTAGAAAGAGCATCCGCCCTAATATTTTTGGACCCAGGCAAGTACGAGACTATTAAATTAAATCTGGACAGAAATAGAGCCCATCGAGCCTGGCGAGATGACAACCTTTTTGCCTCGGATAGGTAAATCAAGTTCTTATGGTCTGTGAGGATCAACACTGGTGCTCTAGTGCCCTCCAGAAGATGACGCCATTCTTTTAATGCCAAGATGATAGCCAACAGTTCCCTATCACCAATTTCGTAGTGGCTTTGGGCACTAGACAGTTTTTTTGAGAAAAACCCACACGGCCTCAGGTTACCCCCCTTCTTGGGGCGTTGGGAGAGAACTGCCCCTACCCCAACCTCGGAGGCATCAACCTCTAGCGTAAACGGCAGGGTGGGATTAGGGTGGGATAGTATAGGAGCGGATGCAAATGCCTTTTTGAGGGTTTCAAAGGCTATTTCAGCTGCCTCGGACCATTGAGAGGGATTTGCGCCCTTATGCGTAAGGTCAGAGAGAGGTTTTGTGATGGTAGAAAAGTTCTGGATAAAATTTCTATAATAGTTGGCAAAGCCCAAGAACCTTTGGATAGCTTTTAACCCCTTGGGTCGTGGCCATTGTAGAACTGCTGCCAACTTCTCTTGGTCCATCGCTATGCCATCATTGGATATAACAAAACCCAAGAATGGTACTTGGGAGCGATGAAATTCACATTTTTCTAATTTGCAGAACAATTTGTTCTTGCGTAATCGCATCAATACCTCCGAAACATCCTGGATGTGCTGGGTTAAATTAGCAGAATGGATCAATATATCGTCCAAGTACACCACCACACAAGACTGTAGCATGTCACTGAGGATATCATTTATGAACTCCTGAAATACGGCAGGTGCATTACATAACCCCAATGGCATAACCAGATATTCGTAGTGGCCTGACCTGGTATTGAATGCCGTCTTCCACTCATCACCAGCCCTTATCCTTATTAGGTTGTAGGCAGCACCAAGATCGAGTTTCGTGAAGATAGAGGAGCCTTTCAACCTGTCAAATAATTCTGTGATGAGCGGAATGGGGTAAGCATTCTTGGCAATCAACTTACTGAGTCCACGGTAGTCAATACACGGTCGTAATTCGCCACTTTTCTTTTTCACAAAAAAGAACCCTGCACCTGCCGGAGAGGATGATTTACGAATAATCCCTCATCTGAGGGCATCCTCGATGTATTCCTCCATGGCCCTAGTCTCCTCCCCGGACAATGGGTAGGTCCTACCCCTTGGTGGCACGACTCCCGGGGGCAAATCAATAGCGCAGTCATATGGCCGATGCTGTGGCAATGCGCTAGCCTCACCCTTACTGAATACGTCACTGAACTTGCTGTATTCAGCTGGCACGGAAGGAGAGGTACACATAATCTTGACTGGGTGAGATAAACAGTGACTAGTGCAGTACTCCGACCAAGACTTAATTTCACATCTTTGCCAGTCAAACTGGGGATTGTGCAGCAACAACCAAGGGTACCCCAGAATGACCGCATGGTGAGGTGAATGTATAATTTGGAAACGTACCCCCTCTTTGTGGAGAACCCCAATAGCCATAGTGATGAGAGTAGTCTCCATGGTGATAAGTGCTGGTTCTAGGGGTCTGCCATCAATAGCCTCAATGGCTAGCGGAGTATCTCTTTTAGACAGTGTCTTTCAGCAAATGCCCGGTCCATGAAATAGCCTGCTGCGCCAGAATCTACCAGGGCTAGTACCTCCACAGCTTGATCACCCAGAAGAAAATTCACCGGTATGGTGGGTTTCGTGGAACAAGGATCTGAGGACGACTGTACACCACCTAGGGCCTGTCCCCCAAGGTACCCTAGGTGCGTGCGTTTCCCGGACGTACCGGACATGTGAGTAGTAAGTGCCCATTCTTACCACAATATAAACATAACCCTTGTCTTTTCTGATAAGCCCTCTCCTCCTTAGATAACCTAGTATATCCAATCTGCATAGGCTCCCCTGTTTCAGGTACCCCATCAAGAGGAATGGGAGGCGAGGGTGGGTTAAAAGACCTCTCGTGCCCATGGGTCTTGGAGCTAGCCCTTTTTGACAAGCGTCTTTCGTGCATACGGGTGTCAATGAGTATCACATAATCTATGTACTCATCTAGGTCAGTAGGTACCTCCCTGGCAGCAATCTCATCCTTGATGGAATCGGATAGACCTTGTGAAAAGGCTGCCAGGAGTGCCTCATTATTCCAGGCCACTTCTGCAGCTAAAATACGAAATTCTATAGCATAGTCGGCCACAGTGCGATCGCCCATCTGAATTACCATCAATTTCTTAGCTGCCGAGGTGGCTCGCCCTGGTGTCTCGAACACTCTGCGAAACTGTCTGACAAATTCGTTAAAATTACAGTACAGTAATTAAAGTACAGGGTTTGGCCTGCTCCCATAAAGGATTAGCCCATGCCAGCGCTTTACCAGTTAACAGAGATATCATGAAACCCACTTTGCTACGGTCATTCGGAAAAGCATAGGGTGTGAGTTCTAAGAATATCTCTAGTTGGTTAAGGAAACCTCTGCACAGTGTGGGTTCGCCACCATATCTGAGCGGTAACGGCGCCGCCGCCGTGAGACTTCTGGAGGGAGCCAGCAATTGCCCAGTAGCATTGTCCGGTGTCATGACTGGGGGGACCACCGGATTTTGATTCGGTTTCTCGAGCTGTACCGTACGTTCAAGCAATGTTTGCATGGCCAAAGCCAATTGATCTAGACGTTGCTCTTGAACATCCATCCTCCAGTGGAGGTTCTGTGTATTACTGTCACTGTTCCCGTCTGAGGTCATGGCCCTTTCGTACTGTAACGGTTTTCTGACACTCAGACCCGGGTGTAAAGTAAAAACACAGTTTATTGAAACCAGGAGTAATACAATGCCCCTAGGGGCCAGTACAGGAATAGCAGTAATAGCAAACACGAACAGAGTGAATGCAATACAGCAAATATGATAGGCAATGGATAGATATGAAATAACCCCAAAGGGTTAACAAGAGCAAGAGGAGAGCTCAGTCCTAGTTTGGCCAACGCCCAGGATATATAGCAGTCTCTATAACACAGTTCTTGAGTAACAAAGCTGGAGCAAAGTAGCAGTCTCTGGAACACAGTTCTTGAGTAACAAAGCTGGAGCAAAGTGTCTGCACTGAATTCACTCTCAAATAGAATAGGAAGGCACAAGTGCCAGAGCTGAGTAAATTCCACCGCCGTGGGTTATGGAGAGGTGCTATTGCCAAACTGTAGTACAAGAACCTGAAGCGCCCTTAACTGAGAATGGAAGTTAACTCTGCGTGTGCCCAATGGAAAGTGCCCTGACACCCCTTGGATGTCAATAGTGATAGTGACTGCACAAGCACTGAGAGCCAAGCACTGGATAGTGCAGATGGATAGCGTAACCTCTGTACGTCTGTAGGCCGGAGCCAGGACACCCCTCCGGTGCCGTACGGAACTTTCCCAGCAAGAGCAAATGGATAACAGTGCCCACAGGCGCGGCTCCGATGTACACCGAACACCGGACCGGCAATGCTCTGCAGAAGGTAGTGGAGCGTATCAGAGGTACTAAAGGAGCGGCTCTTAACGGATATATGTATGCTTGGCAAGATAACTGAGGCACAAGACCGGAGACTACGAAGCACAGCAGGAGTTAACAGGTTCTGTACAGTGAGACAGCGACAGACAATGTATGGCAAAGCAATCTCTATCTCAGCTAGAGAGGTGAGAGGAATAGCGAGTCACCCAGAGATCAGAATGTCGCGGACGCGACCGAGACCGTGCAGGTACACCAGAACAGCAGGCTGGAACTGGGCGATAACCGGAACCGGAGGACAGCAGGAACAGCAGCCGAAGAACAGGATCAATCACGGAGCAGGGTCGTCTACCAGAGCCGGGTCATACACGGAGCAGGATCATCAGCCAGAACCGGATCAATCACGAAGCAGGGTCGTCAGCCAGAGCCGGGTCATACACGGAGCAGGATCAACAGAAGTGTCAGACAAGCCGGGTCGGTACACAGGAGAACTGGAACACAGCAACAAGGCGCAGATACTGGAACACCACTAAAGGGCGAATCACAAGTGCCCAAGCCCCAGTGTATAAAGGCACATCCTGGGCGGGCCAATCAGCATCCTCCAATGCACCGGTAGTACAGTCAAGATTGACAGCATGGCACGGGAACCGTGATAGTTATATAACACTGAATATTGCACAATTGGAGATGGCACTACCTGTCTCTCATAAACACTACGTACTCTGGCATTGCCTGTCCCTCTGCTGTTACTAGCCACAACTGCAGAGCATTAACCCCCAACTAACTGTAAGGAGATCACCAAAAACCATCCCTTACACTCATCTACACAATTACAACACAAGATAACAAAACGGACCCCTAACCAACATTTGTGCATCTCTTTTCCCCATCTCGCCCCACCCCAGGACTAAGTGAAGATGTTGTCTCTTGACCAAAGGCACAAGGTAAAAATCCATATGTGTCTTTAGGATTTCATGGTCATAGAAAGGTTAGTGGGGGTTATTATACAGCAGAGTTTCTTGTCCTTTTAACAATTTGGGTGAAAGATAGGTATCCAATGCATTGCATCGCAATGTGTTGGATACCACTCTAACACTCAGAGGGTTAAAGAAGTAGCTAAACACTTTTTGAATAAAATTGTGAACCTTTCGGGGATATTTCTTTGTTTCACGTAACAACCAGCTCCTTGGCCTGATTCATTCACACTTTCTTCTGTCCCTGTCATCCATACTATTCACTTCTTCAACTTCTGCCTGTGACACCCCTACTTTCTATTAAACATTTATTCTTAACATTCCTTATCACAAAACCCTCTCGTGACCAAGCCAAGCTATCCATCTGCCACCTTATACATCTTTTCCATATTGTAAACAAGCCAAATAAGTCAATGATACACGCTGCCTGGGGGACTTTTCCTCCATTGCTAAAAGTAACACAACATTTTTCCTGGTTCAAGGCTATCTCACACAACCATTAAAATGAGGGATCTTTTCTATAAAATGAATGTTTAATTAGAAATGGATATCAAGTACAGAGAGGGAGACATTATTGTTTGTTGCAGGACTATGGTGGAGTTATGCACTAAGATGTGAAGAGTAAATTATTCTGTATGTATGTATTTTTTTTTTTATATAGCGCCAACAGATGTACTTAGCACTTTACATTTACATTTAGTATAGAGGGGGGACAATAAGTGCAGTAATTAAGTGGTTATATAGACAATCATCACGGGAACACTAGGTGAGCATACATAAGGATAGGAGGTCCTTTCCCCATATAACTTACAATCTAAGTATAGGATGAGTGACTTACAAATACAAGCATGTAGAGGAGAAAGTACAATTTTTGACAGTTGCGTATGAGATATGGTCTACATATTACAGTAGTGTTCCATTGAAGAGGTGCTCTTTTAGCTTGAATTTGAAATTGTTGAGGGTTGAGGCTTGGCCAGTGCTGGGTGGTAGGAAATTCCAGAGGTAGGGAGCAGTGGTTGTATTATTTAATGGAAACTCTTTTCTATTATTGGAGAGACCTTATTGCAGTGTTCCTCAGTGTTACTCCTCAGGATACACCAACAGACCAGGTTTTCAGGATATCTCTGCTTGGTCTGAAGTGAGTAATTAGTGATTCCATCATTGTGCTTTATCTGCATGTGCTCAAGCAGGGGGATCCATATAATCTGACCTTTTGGTGTGCCCCAAAGACTGGAGTTCCAAATTACTGACTTAATTCATAGGACTAAATAACATCTAGATTCAAAACTTTATCTCACTGGCATTTATCTCACCTTCGTGCATTCCCCCTGGACCCAAAACTATTTCTACTTTAGACTTCCTAATCATGTCTGCCTACAAGGAATCATGTCTACTTTCAAGGACATGATATCCATTATTAATTAATGATTACATTTTGGAGACCAATCCACACAGAATTCAGTCATAGTGGCCATTAGAAATGTTTGTTCAGATTAAGGTAAGGGGGGGATAATTCTTAGATGTTAGTGTTGCTTCAACAGCCACACATGTCTATGGGCATCACATTGGCATTTTCTGTACAGCTTTTCTTAAACTGGACTAAACTTCTGAAATTACAACTCATTCCTGTGGATTGGCCTATTAACACTGGTAATTTACCATGCATCATGCATCTTACTAAAACTTTCTTGCATTCTACACAGAATTCTGGAATGTTAGGAACAGCATATCATTCACATGGATGACTGGATTATCGCACTGTTCACAACAACAATCCAGTCAATGGAAACCCTCATGTGTGTCAGCCGAAATTATTTTGCTGATGCCCATATGGTCTAGTCATCAGTCGCAACTCTGCCACCCCACCCCCAAGGATGAACTTGCACTGGAGAATGATGAAAGCAGGCCTCTAGAGCAATGCAATGAAATGCTGCTCAAAAAGTCTGTATGAACCAAGCCTTAGACAGTTGTTCTCAAACTCTGTTTTGTAGAACTGTCACAATCCGCCGCCACACTCAGGCCACTCCGTGTGTCTTCTGGATTGGAGCGTCATGTGATACCACTAGTCTCCTGCAGTCTCACAATGTCTTCCTCCTATGCCGGCTATTTAACCAAGAGGTATGCCTCTCTGGGATGCTTTGAATTTGAGTTTTTGCCTACCTGTGTTAGCACTGCTTGGCCTTGACTCCTCATCCAGCTTACTGATTTTGTGCTGCATCCTTGTTCTACTGTGCTTGACCCTGCTTGGACCTGACTTTGTTAACCCCTGCTGATTCTGTACTGCATCTTGTGTTTACTGTGTATGGCCCTGCTTGGCCTTAACTATTCTACCTCTGTTCTAGTGCTGCTTCCAATATCAACAGACCAGATCCTGCATCTCTGGACCAAGACTTCACCTCTGACCTCCTCCTGAGACGGTTCTGCTGGAGTTCTTCTTGTCTCTTGCTTCCAGTTCACCTGGTTGAAGTAAGTGAGCTTTTCTATTTCCTGTTGGAGTTTTGTATTCCCCTGGGGGATGGAGTTATATAGTTTGCTTATATGGGATTATCTGGGGGCTCCACCGGCTCAACTGAAGGGGACCAATCTAGGTTTGTGGTTAGCATCTTTACACAGCTAAGCCACAGCACAATTCCCTATAGATAATCTCTGAACCCTAGCATGGACCCAAAGCATCGCTCCCAAGTACCTTGAGCTTCTATCCCTTGTTGGAGGAGTCTCTTCCTCATACATCCTTCCTGCAGTCTGTTATCAGATTTCTTGGCGGCTTTCCCGCTACATCCATAACAGGACCTCCATGGTTCACTGAAGAACTGCAAAATATTCCCTAGAGAAAATGTAATTAATGGTAGACAGTGGAACAAGGCTGAAATGTCAGACAGTTTACTTGTCGTTCTATGACTGCCAGTGGACATTGAAACAAGGCTGGAGTGGTATACAGTGTATGCATGGTTCTGTGACTTTCAGTGGGCATTACAACAATGGCACTGTGACAGACAGTGCAGGTGTAGTCTGTGGCCACCAGTGGATGTGTTCAACTAGGCTTGGGTATCAGATAGTATGTGGTTCTATAACTACCATTGTACAGTGGAAAAAGACTGGGGTGACAGACAGAATATGTGTGGTTCTGAGACTACCAGTAGACAGTGCAATAAGACTGGGGTGTCAGCCTCGTGTATGTGATTGTAGAACTACCAACATACTTCCAAAGTGTCCAACTTCAGGCAGGAAAGTCCCTTTATGAGCATACCTGGGAACTTTCAAAATGAGCTGACCCTGAGATTGTGTAAATATTAACCCTTACATTTCCCATAATATAGATTATACGCAGTATATCCCTGAACGCTGTAATCGAGAGTCACTCCAATCAGCTTGCAGGTAGCCATTAATATACAACAACTTACAGATATCACTGCTTGAACACACACAAATCAAGCAGGACTTCTCCCTCTGCCTTTCTGGTACAAATGGTACCATTTTAGAGACTAAAGAAGCATTTAACTGAAGCATAATATATAACAGGTAGCACTGAAGTCTCTCACCCTGAGATTTTGGCTCTTCACCCTGAGACCCTGAGATCTGGGCCAAAACTCTGAGTCTCAGGGTCAAACCCTGAGAGTTCCCAGGTATGTTTATGAGACCCAAATCTCTCTGTCCCTCTTTCCCACGCTAGTGTCCCTCTTTTTTAGGAGAACAGACTGTGTGGTGTGTGTATATAAGTTTATCACAATTGTTCCACATTAATGTTTGTTTAGACTTCAGTATAATTTAAAATATTTTGGTCTTGATGTCAATCAGTTACACAAAGAGGTGTCAGTAGTCTTGGTAATGCCCACTCTCCCACCAACAGTGTACTTCTTTGGCTATTTGAAATGGTGGGAGGTATGCATTTGAAATGGTGGGAGTTATGTTACCAGTAGATGCTTGTATGTATGTAAACAGCTTCCTGGTAATGGCTGCCAGAAATTTTAGCCTCATAGTTTAGTTTTAAGTTAACTTTAGAAACTATCATGCTACACAGTTAATACTCATACCTGGGAACTCTCTGGATTTGCCCCGGAGACTCCGGTTCTGACAGAACTTTACCGGGTCTCCAGGGCAGAGGCAGATTCTTCCGGATGTGGAGAGTTTCTATTGAAACTCTGCCACATCTGCTTTTTCTCCCGTTGTGCCTCCGTCCCCAGCCTTGTGTGTGACACATTTAGCCCTCTGAGTACCAGAGTGGTACGGACATTCCGTACCACTCTGGCACTCAAAGGGTTAAATCCCTCCCAACACTCGAGTTAAGCCCCGCCCCTTTTTGACGTGATTAGCGTCATTTTTGTTACCCCCTGCTGAACAGAGGACTACCCTCCGGGTAGCCCTCAGCTGAAAGTTCCCAGGTATGTTAATACTGATACTGTTTTAATCTCTTGGGTTAAAACACTAAGCAGTGCATTGGGAACTCTTTTGCAGGGTTTAACACTTTGAATGACAGAGGGGATACTCAATGCATTGCAAAACAATAAGTTGTGCACCCCACTGGCACTCAAAGGGTTAAAGGGTTTGGTTGTTAGGGTTCCAATAACATTTTTTTGTGATACCAAAGGTTTTTGCCACAAAACTGTGAGAACTTCTGTTCTTTCAGTTGCCACTTTATAATGTTCATTGGTGGTAATACAGAGAGTGAAGTGCTGCTGAATTCACCTTTGTCTCTCATTAATGTTTTCATAAAGTTTCAGTTTGTCACTGTAAGTGGCCAGCGGCCTTGTGTTTGCCTAATCCAGCATCCTGCCTGTTTATTTTGGGTTTCCCTGAACCTGGCTGAGGTTGGTTGCAGTGTGAAATATTATTGTAAATTGGTCGTGCCAATAAAGAGCCTGACTAGCAACACCCCTACCTTTGTTATTCCGATGAGCAGCTAGTTTAGCACCTAGTTGCTAATGTACTGTTTTTAATGTAATCAGGTTGAACAGACTAAAAGGTAATCCCAGCCAGCAGGGGTCTATTAAGGCAAAAGACAAAATGTTAATTCATTATTTTGGACATTTGAGAATCACTGCTGGTTGCTCACATGTAAACTACATTTTAAGCAGAAATGTCAGCTCGGCGAGTCTAGCAAATTTGCATTTCTCTCTTAGAAAACATCTTAACCCTTAAAGACAAGGGTTACACACAATGCGTTGCACAAGGGACGTTGAGCTACATGTACAAAGACAAACCAACTGCAAAACAATAGCAAATAAGGGAAACATAAAAGTCCCCATTGCTTTAAATATAGCTTTTAACCCTTTGAGTGCCAGAGGGGTGAAAACGCATTGCTTTGTTATGCATTGCATACCCCTTTGAATAACAGAGGTCTCCAACACATTGTGAATTATTATAAACATGCATTAAGTAAAGCAAGTTTAACCCTTTGAGTTGCGTACCCCTCTGAATTAAAGGGATAGTAATGTTTCACAAAAACTGCAGCTCCAATTAATCTTCATAGTATTTGAGCCATAGAGAGTGGTATTTCAATACTGTCAGAGTTGTAGCACAAGAGTAACTGAATGATAAAGTATTCCCCTCCCCCTTTTACCTAGTGTAAACCACCTCCCGTCAGATGTGGAATCTGGCCCCTTGATCAGACAGTGAGTACAATAATCTGCATGGTTTTGTGATTACAATAATCTGCATGGATTTGGATTGCAATAATCTGCATTACTTTGTGAGTACAATAATCTGCATGGTTTTGTGATTGCAATAATCTGCATTGCTTTGTGAGTACAACAATCTGCATTGCTTTGTGGTTACAAAAATCTGTATGGATTTGTGATTACAATAATCTGCATGGATTTGTGATTAGAATAATCTGTATGGATTTGTGATTACAATAATCTGCATTGGTTTTGTGATTACAATAATCTGCATGGATTTGGATTACAATAATCTGCATGGTTTTCTGACTGCAATGGTGTACATATTTGTTTTTATAATAATCTGGATGTTTTGTGATCAATATAATGTACATGGTTTGTGATTAGAAAAATCTGCTTGGTTTTTGATTACAATATAAAGTATGGTTCGGGATTACAATAAACTGTATGTTTTGTGATTATAGTTAGCTGGACCTTTGATCTGTTGGGGGACTAGAGCTTCCTCCATTCTCAGCCAGCTGAGGGTTGGTTAGGGATGATGGGAGTTGTAGTTTGCAACAGCTGTCAATCCATCAATTGAATACCCCTGATCTATATGGTTTGCAATTATAATATCTTCCTTGTCTTTGATCAGTTCATGCTTTATGTGTTTTTAGTAACATAAGCATACCTGGGAACTCTCAGGGTTTGACCCTGAGACTCAGGGTTTTGACCCAGATCTTAGTGTCTCAGGGTGAAGGACTAAATTCTCAGGGTGAGAGAGGTCTCTGTCACCTACTATATGAACATACCTTGGAACTCTCCGGATTTGCCCCGGAGACTCCGGTTCTGACAGAGATTTACCGGGTCTCCGGGGCAGAGGCTTATTCCTCCAGATGTGGGGAGTTTCTATTGAAACTCTACCCACTTACCCTCTTTCTCCCGCTGTTCCTCCGTCCCCAGCCTTCTGTGTGACATTTTTAGCCCTTTGAGTACCAGAGTAGCACTCTGTACCACTCTGAAACTCAAAGGGTTAAGCACCCCCCCCCCCCGCGCTCGCGTCAAACCCCGCCCCTTTTGGACACGATTAGCGTCATTTTTGTCACCCCCTGCTGAACAGAGAACTCCCCTCTGGGTAGCCCTCAGGTGGAAGTTCCCAGGTATGTATATGAATTTCCCCAATTAAATGTTACCTTAGCCTCTAAACTGGTGCCATTAGTACCAGAAAGACAGTGGGAGATGTCCTGCTTGTCTTGTTTGTGTTCAGGCAGTGAGTTATCCAAACTGTAGCATGTTAAAGGTCCCTCGCACACGGACCGGAGCACCTCTGTGTTAGAGCAAGCAGGCACGTATTGCATAAAATCTACATTATGGGAAGCTTTAAGGGTTAATATTTCAAAGATCTCAGGGTCAGTTCATCTTGAAAGTTCCCAGGTATGAACATAAGTGATATAGTACACATTTTAATGTATTAAATATTTTATATCTGCTCTCTAATTAGTAATACTTGAGGTTCTTGATGTGTTTTTCTTCCTATATAAAAGTTGCTATTTTTGTAATGTAGACAGCCTAGTGGTCCATTATTCCCGATTGTTAATAACAGAGTTATTAATGTACCTATTAAGTCACTCTGAGACCATCTTCACATTGAACCACAATGCATTACAGACTATCTGAGGCTTACAGGTTTCTGTGTTGTGGTTCTCAAGACCATAGGGATCAAATGTGCAAGATAGTCAAGCTGATGTATTTCTGGTGAAAACCCACTGGGCCATAATGGATAAATACAATTTCAAATTGATTTAACCCTTTGAGTGCCAGAGGGGTAGGGATCGCATTGCAAAGCAATGCGTTGCGTTCTGTACCCCTTGGGGCTTTTAACCCCTTGAAAGCTAGAGCTTTGGAGGCCTCTCTAGCTTTTAAGGGGTGGGTAAAGCTCTATTTAACCAATTGAATGCCAGAGGGGTAGCCAAAGCATTGCTTTGCAATGCTTTGGATACCCTTCTGGAGCACAAAATGTTAAATCAATGTGAATTTTCATGTCTCCACTATGGGCCAGATGGTTTACCCTAGAATGACACCACAGGGGGGTTATGCACTAAGCGGTGATAAACAGGTGATAAAGTGGAGATGACTTCTCCAGTGATATCACTTCTCCAGCTCCTGTGTTATTCTATAGAACCTATGCACTAAGATGACCAAAGATGAAGAAATCTTAGTGTACTGGCTCCATAAAATAACATAGGAACTGGAAAAGTGATATCACTGGAGAAGTTATCTCCACTTTATCACCTCTTTATCACACCTTAGTGTCTTTCCCCCAGTTCTACTCAGTACATCAACTTCGGATATTTTATTTTACTACATAATAGCATCATGTTGACAGTTAACTTATCTGAAGCAATACCCAGGTCAGAGAAGCATCATTAATTTCTAATATAAAATATAAACTTCAATTAAAATGTGAGATCTTGGGGAAAGGATGTCCATCCTAGACTTCTGGCTGGATTATATTGCATGTAATGAATGATATCATCGGTGTTATCTTACAGATGGCATAGTCAAGTCTAGAGGCTTGTTTGTATATAAAAGCAATGGTAACAGTATCACTTACATTGAAATCAAGGCATAAGTAAGAAAAATTGGGGGGTTATTTATTAAGGTGTGGTAAAGAGGTGATAAAGTGGGGAATACTTATACAGTGTTATATATAAACTGTCCATGTTCCAATTTATTCTATGGAGCCTATGCATTTAAATCACTAAAATTGACAAATCTTAATGCATAGGCTACATAGAATATCATAGGTCTTAGAGGGTTTATCACACTGGCGAAGTAGTCTCCACTTTATCTCCTCTTTATCATACTTTAGTGCATCTCAACCCAAGAGATATTAGGAGGCATTTTCTAAGAAAAAGTAAATCTTCTAGTCATCACATTTCAAGAACTAATATTGCTAAACTACCTTGAATCATTAAAAATAAATAGGTGACCTGGAGGAGATGCACTAAGGTGTAATTAAGGCATTGATAAAGTGCAGATGACTCCTCCAGTAATATCGTTTTTCCAGTTCCTATGTTATTCTGTGGTGTCTATACAATAACATTTCTCAAGTGGGCGATATCTTAGTGCTTCATCTCCGTAGTGTAACATAGAAACTGGAGAAATGATTTGACTAGAGAAGTCACCTCCATGTATCACCTCCTTTAGCACCCCTTGAGTATATCTCCCTTTATGCTCTATGGTCCAAACAACCCAAGTATATATATCCCCTTGATCTATCTAGTTGATATGTCTACCTGTCTATCCACATAAGTGCACACATACCCTCTCACATTTATTTCTTAAATGTCTTTATGCATCTGTGGTCCAGTGAGTCTCAGAGTGTGCAAAACACAGTATTCACTATTTGACCATATAGTACCTAGAAAGTTTAACCTCTTGGTGAAAGAGAGGTCTTCAACACATTGCTTTATAGTGCGTTTTAGCAATCTCTAGCATTCATGGTGGGGAGAAGCACTAAGGTGTGATAGGAAGTGGAGATGACGTCTCCAATGATATCACTTCTCCAGTTCCTATGGTTTTTCTATGAAGACAATGCAATAAGATTTCTCCACCTTTGGAGATCTTAATGTACAGGCTGCATAGAATAACATAGGAGCTGGAGAAATGATATCACTGGAGAGGTCTTCTCTTCTTTTCACCTCTTTGTCACACATCTCCCCCAATAGCTCTACTTTATCTATCACATCTTTATAACTCCTTAGTGCATCTCCCCCTAGTTTTAAACTATATGGTACATAGTCTGTATATATTCTGTCCTGGACTTTTCACTGGGGAATCAATTATGCTTTCACCCAAAATCTAAATTCAGTTTATTAAAGTCACAATCAAGTCTCCAAAGTCAGTAAAAGAAAACATGCATTATGTTGCCTGGTTTGAGCTTTATTAGCTTTTGAATTAAGTAATAGGACACACCTGTTTTACTCAACAGAAAAAACCCTGAAATATATATTTTCATAAATTAACTTTGATAATCCTTTGATGCTCAGCAACTGGCCCCAGCTATCAGGGCTTTTTTATTTTTATTTTTTTGGGGTAGGGTTGGGTGGCGGTACTGATATTAAATAATCTGTTTTATTTTTTTGTGGGGGGAGGTATCAGTATAATGTACTGTTGCATACCCCACAAAAATATCTCTGACACCTAGTAATAGAACAAAGGAAACACTGTTTCCTGGCAACATCAGTATATCCTACGATGTACATTACACCACAGTTTCTCAATCCCAGTCCTCAAGTACCACTAACAATGTAGGTTTTAAGGATTTTCCTCCTGCCTGAGCACAGGTGAACAAATTAAGTTCAAAGACTCACTAATTACACACTTGTACACAGACAGGGAAATCCAGAAAACCTGCCCTGTAAGGGGTACTTGAAGATCATCTTTAAAGGGACAGTAATGTTTCACAAAAACAGCAGCTCCAATTAATCTTCATAGTATTTGGGCCATACAGAGTGTATTTCATTACTTTGAGAGTTGTAGTTCAAGAGTAATTCCCTCAGATGTGGAATCCAGTCCATAGACCAGACAGATAACAGCAGGGGACAATCTTCTTCATATGAGAACAATAAAAGCCCTGCCCCCCTTGACAGGTTTTTCAGCTTTTTCCCTTATGTTAATTGAAGATTGTCCCTCTCTGTGATCCATCCGGACAGTCTTGCTGCTCTTAGGTGAGCAGTGTTACATCAGTAAATGCGGCGGGAGGAGGCTACTTTATCATTCAATTACTCTTGAACTACAACTCTGACAGAATTTAAATAACACTCTACAAGGCCCAAATACTATGATGATTAATTAGAGCTGCTTTCATGGTGTTTGACATGTAAAAACTAATATATATATACATATTCAATTATATTTGTAAATCAAATTTTACCTCCAACACAATCAACCTATGCAAGAGCAGCTTAGCTTTTAAACAAGCAAACTAACTCAGGCTATAATATGGCATTTAATGTTTCTAACATATCAAATGTGTACTTTACATCACATCAAGTCACCATAGCCAGTAGAACAATGCCAAATGTCTGTAGTTATCCATCTAAACCACATATTAAGCTCTTGAATACTATCAATGTCTTGAAGCAATGCATTGAAGTCTACTCTGGCTTGGCTTTGCTGGTCCCCATCAAACTCACATGCTCTGGAAGAAAATCGTGCATAGAGATGGAGGTTAGCCACAAAGTACAAAACATGAAATGTTTATGAACCTGTCCTTGATAAAAAACATAACCCTGGGTAATTACAGGCCCTCAACACAACAAGATAAGCTGTTCATATAAACCTGTTATTTATATGTATAAATAAAACAAAACAAAAAGCTTAAAATTTCAGAACCATATGTGAACACCAAATCAAATGTTGCTGAATAGACTTGGAAATGCACAAAAGAGGCTTTATAAACATAACATAAACAGAAATCCAAATGGCTACTTTGAATATGTTCTACTTAGACTGGTTACCTAAATTTAAGCTGTAAAACACATGGGAAGATTTTATGAAAAAAAAGGTATTGTATGGTTTTTCCTGCGGAGTTACACAAGAGTACTCACACTATTGAGAAATGTGTCATTCTAAAGTTATTATAGATTGCATTGTCTTATACATGAACAATGGCCATTGGTGTGCAGAAAGTTCAACTACAATTCATCAGCATACCTGGGAACTCTCCGGTTTTGCCCCGGAGACTCCGGATTTCAAACCGAATTACCGGGTCTCCGGGGCAATGTGTGAATCACCGGGTGGGCAGAGTTTAAGTAGAAACTCTGCCCACTTGTGCTCCATCCCATCCGGTTCCTCCCACTCGCCGCCCTCTTACATCCATTTTGCGTGTTTTTTTTGTCCCGCCCCCCGTGACTAAGCCCCGCCCCTTTTATGACGCGATTTGCATCATTTTCCTCCCCCTGGGCACTGACAGGGTTACCCTCCGGGTAGCCCTGTTGCAAAAGTTCCCAGGTATGTTCATCAGGGGGGAGATGCACTAAGGTGTGATAAAGAGGAGATATAGAAAAGACTCCACCAGTGATATCATTTCTCCAATCTTTATGTTATTTTGTGTAAGGCTGATGAGACCTCACCTTTAACCGGGGATGCATAGGAGAAATGCATACTGCAGGACTGCTTTGATTTCAGTGAAGTACTGAAAAATGACTATTTCCTATGTGTCCCTGGTTAAAGATGAGATCTGGTCAGCAGGACTGGATTTGCCATAAGGCAGAGTAGGCATCTGCCTACAGGCGCACCCCACAGAGGGGCGCCTGTCATTGAAATAAAAAAAAAAATTATATATTTTTGTTCACAGCGCTGCACGTTGTGCACAGTAACAACCCACCCACCGCATGGTAAGGTCCGTGCCTTCTTCGGCTCAGACAGAAGGCACAGACCTGAAGCTGCTGTTGCTCCCTCGTCTGCTCTAATGCAGAGCGCTGGGAGATGGCATCATGGAGCTGATGGGGGATAAGTTGCAGCTGATGGCAATATGGAGCTGATGGGGGGCAATGTGAGGGCTATATGGATATGGGGGGTAATGTGGAGATTTGGAGTATTTTGGAGGTGTCCAGTGGAGATGGCAAATGGGGGGGGGTGCTTCAGATTTCTGTGCCTACAGGCTCCTGAGATGTAAATCCGGCCCTGCTGGTCAGCCTATTCTGTGGAGCCTATGCACTAAGATTTCTCAAGTGGGAGAGGTCTTAGTACATAGGCTGCATTGAATAATATAGAAAATAGAGAGGTGATATCACTGGAGAAGTCATCTCCACATTATCACCTCTTTATCACACCTTAGTGCATCTCCCAGTTGTGTTCAGAAAGTTATTGTCCAGTGTTATATGGGAGAGGTGAGTCACTGACTACAGTTCTTCATACAATATGACAGTAAAAGCTTTATCTATTCAGGGCAGTTTGAACATCTACAACTTTTGAATAAAACAATTAACAGCAATGGGAGTTCCTTTGTTTCGCTCAGTAGGAAAATCCCCATAAAATAAAACCTATAATTAAAAACTATAATTTTCCCTGGATCTCATGTCCTTGGAAATTATGCTTTTTTGCAGGACTCAGAACTGAATCTTAGCATCCTTGCTGATTTACTGCCCCGATTAAGGTTCATGGTGGTTTATTATTCGGAGGTATTAATGTTCCTTTAAATGTTTTTTTTTTTTTATTATAAAATCATCTTCATAGCTCATATCAATTATTCAAAGTAGATGCTTAATGGATTTATTCTGGTACCTGACTGATCTGACTTAAATGAAGCATGTCAAACTCAAATACAGTCACGGGATGCATACTCTTCATTTCTCTCCAAGGACACTGGCAACACTGGCTGCTCAGGTCCCTGTATGTTTGAGTGTATAGATCATGGCTTATATCTTGTGATAATGTGACTATATTTTGATCTTATTATTTTTTCCTGAGGGTTTTTTTCTGTACTGTTACACTGTGTATTTAAAGGGATAGTAATATTTGAAAATTACTAATCCCCATATTGTAGCTTTGTTAAAAAGAAACTTATGGTTTGAGAGATGATAGCGCTCAAAGTTCCCCCCTCCCTCCCCCTTCCCTGACTGAACGCTGAACGCTGACTGCAGGGGAAGCTGTCGTACGAGAGTCTTATGTGCATCAGGCGGCTCTGCAGCAGAGCCGAGATCGCATTTATAAAATAGAATTCTTTCACTGAAATGGTCTTCTACATGTGCTTGGTTTGCAAGCACATGCAGAAGACCATTTTAGTGAAAGATTTATTTTTTATAAACGCGATCTCGGCAATGCTGAAGAGCCACCTGATGCAAGTAATACCGGATATCCCTGCAGTCAGCATTCAGCGTTCAGTCAGGGAAGGGGGAGGGAGGGGGGAACTTTGAGCGCTATGATCTCTCAAACCATAAGGGTTTGGGAGATGACACTGGGGGCAATAAGTTTCTTTTTAACAAAGCTACAATATGGGGATTAGTAATTTGCAAGTATTACTATCCCTTTAAGGAGGTGGTGTGCACTATATTGTCTTGATAAAGATCCCCAGTGAGAACTGAGACATTGAAACAGCAATTGTTTGAAACTTGGAAATGTTAACTGAGTGCTCATGTTCTCTCTACTATATATATTTGATCAAATAGATATGGACAATGTATATATAATATATATATATATATATATATATATATATATATATATATATATATATATATGTATATATATATATATATACAATTTAGGTGGGAAGCACTCTCACTTACAATTAACTTCTTCCTAGATGCTATGTTGAATAAGGACCACATGGGTAACAAACAAAAGACTGACAAGTGTTCTCAGAACATCAAGGTGAAAGATGAATGTATTGTGGTGTCAACGTTTCAATGTGAATAGACACATTTTCATCAGGACGTCCTGATGAAAATGTGTCTATTTACATTGAAACATCGATACCATAATAAATGTATCTTTCATCTTGAAGTCCTGAGAGTGCTTGTCAGTCTTTTGTTTGTTTTGTGTGTTAATATATACATATATATTATATATTGAAAAATAAATGCAAAGCAAATTAGCACATTAAACATCTAAAAGTAATAAGTGAAACAGTCACCATACACAGTGTCCACACATTTACATAAGGCCAATAGGGCGGCCATACAACACCCCACCGATATACATATGCAAATGTGACTTATTCATTGCATAATAGCTGATGTGTTACATTTGCAAATGTATACTGTGAGCTGCTGAGAGAGGAGTCTTTGCAACATTATTATAGTTAAAGTGGGGTTTTTGTCTGTTTTTTTTTTTTTACAATAACCGTATCAACAACAAGATTTCAGATAGTTATTCTGTTGCATTCTGTGGGAGAGGTGAGTCACTGACAACAGTTCTCCATCGAATATGATAACTGTTGTCACTTCCTAACACTTTAGATTTACAGGAAGTATGTTCCTTGGATCTCTGTTTCAAGAGAGTGTAACAAGTTTGAACAAAACAACTGCCAGCAGTGGAAGTACCCTTGTTTTGCTTAAAAGGAAAATCATATAGGCTTTCTTAAAGAAAAAAAATGTTTACTGCTCCTTTCAGTCCCCGGCTTCTGTTATTATCCTAGCCTTTCCTAATCCTCCAGTTTTCTGACTTCCAAAATGTCTGATAGCATCTGTTCCATGGTTGCACAACACAGGAATATTCTTTGTAAGGTGAAAGATGACAGTTGGTACTGTGTTAGCAGTAGAAATACAGGAGGCAAATATAGTCAAGTTGATACCTTTATTGGCTAACTAAGCAGCTTTAGGATGCAAGCTTTCAAGAGGTCTCAGGTCTTTTCCTCAGTCATGTTATACCATGTTATAACATGTCTGAGTAAGAGACCTGAGAGGTCTTGAAAGCTGGGCATCCTAAATCTTTTTAGTTAGCCAATAAAGGTATCAACTTGACTATATTTTCCTCCTTTGTAAGGGGAACACCAGTGACTCAGCCATTAAAGACTTAAAAGTGCAATTAAAACAGTACAGAGTTACATGGTGCATCCAATGCAACCTGTGTAAAATCTCCTCTTTAAAGGGATAGTAATACTTAAAATGTAAAAAAAAATATGTTGTAGGGTTTATCCCCCTGAGTAAAACAAGAGTACTCCCACTGCTGAAAGATGTTTAATTCAAATGTTATTAATTTTCAAAGTTGAATTTTTTAGGTGCAATATCACAGTGGCCTGAAATTGTACAGTGGTGCTGTTGCTACACAATCCTATGGACAGCTCTGGTCCCGGGACCATAAATCTCCATAGGATTGTGTAGCAACAGCGCCACTGTACAATTTCAGGCCACTGTGATATTGCACCTAAAAAATTCAACTTTGAAAATTAATAACTTTTGAATGAAACACCTTGTTTTACTCAGGGGGACAAACCCTACAACATATTATTTATTACATTTTAAGTATTACTATCCCTTTAACTTTTTCAGTTCTGGGTCCCTCCTCTATGCTCAACTTAGAGCAGGCATGTCAAACTCAAATACAGTCGAGGGCCACATAGTCAACATTTCCCTCTAAGGAAGACTGCAACATTGGCTGTCAGGGTCTACGTGTGTGTCTGTGTGTATACATCTGCACCTGGGCCCAGAATATTGATAAAGACCTGTGTTTGGGTCGAAATGACAATCAATTCAATCAATAAATCAGCACTTTGATTGAATCATCAACAAGTCCGGAGAGGGCGGCTAATTAGGGCTTATTCACTAAGGGATGATAAAGAGGTGATAAAAAGGAGATGACTTCTCCAGTGATGTCACTTCTCCAGTTCCTATGTTATTCTATGGAGCCTATGTACTAAGATCTCCAAAACGAAGATCTCCAAAAAAGAAATGTTAGTGAATTGGCTCCATAGAATAAATTAGGAATTGAAAAAGTGATATCACTGGAGAAGGCAATTCCACTTTATCTCGCCTTAGTGAGTAACCCCCAAAATCTTCTTTATTATGTCCTACCTACGTTATGGCTGGTACCCAGGCAAGTTTCCTATATACAGGGTGTGTTCCATCTATATCCATATACAGAGTGAGAGATAGAAAAGTAGAGAAATGTGTATAGAAAGTAGAGAGTGAGACAGAGATATAGAGAGAGAGCAGGGGCATAAATACAGGCAGGGCCAGATTTCCCGTAAGGCAGAGTATGCCTACAGGCGCACCCTACAGAGGGGCGCCTGCCACTGCAATTTTTTTTTTTTTTTACGTGGCGCAGCTTGTCATGCCGCGCCGAGCCGCTCGCCGCCGCCGCATTGTAAGCTGTGAGCTCTCCCAGCTCTTTAGTAATGCAGAGCGCTGGGAGATGAAATCTAATCTCCCAGCTCACTGCATTACTAAAGGGAAGACCGCGCGGGAGCTCTAGCACCTGCAGTTCTGTGCAGAAGCACAGACCTCTCCAGCCACTGGACCACCAGGGAGGTAGGAAACGGATGGGAGGGGAGAGAATGGGGGCAATGTGAGGTCAATATGGGGATGATGGGGGGGCAAGCGATGTGGAGCTGATGGGGAGGGGAATGTGAGGGCAATGTGAAGGTGATGGGGGGCAATGTGAGAGCAATGTGGAGCTGATGGGGGGCAATGTGGACCTGATGGGCATACCTGGGAACTCTCTGGATTTGCCCCGGAGACTCCGGTTCTGACAGAGATTTACCGGGTCTCCGGGGCAGAGGCAGATTCTTCCGGATGTGGAGAGTTTCTATTGAAACTCTGCCACATCTGCTTTTTCTCCCGTTGTGCCTCCGTCCCCAGCCTTCTGTGTGACACATTTAACCCTCTGAGTGCCAGAGTGGTACGGAATGCATTGCTTTGCAATGCATTCGGTACCGCTCTGGCACTCAAAGGGTTAAATCCCCCAACACTCGAGTTAAGCCCCGCCCATTTTTGACGCGATTAGCGTCATTTTTGTTACCCCCTGCTGAACAGAGGACTACCCTCCGGGTAGCCCTCAACTGAAAGTTCCCAGGTATGCTGATGGGGGGCAATGTGGAGCTGATGGGGGACATGTGAGAGCAATGTGGAGCTGATGGGGTCAATGTGGAGCTGATGGGGGCAATGTGAGGGCAATGTGGAGATGATGAGGGGCAATGTGAAGGTAATGGTGGGCAATGTGAGGGCAGTATGGAGATTTGGAGCATTGTGGAGATGGTCAAGGGGGGAGGGGCGCTTCAGATATCTGCCTATAGGCTCCTGAGATATAAATCCGGCCCTGAATACAGGGGGTTCAGTGGATGCAGCTGCCCCTGGACCCAGAATCCAAGCAGGGCCCATCTGCCCCAGGATCCAGTAGGTCCTAGTTATGAGTGTGGAAATATTTTAGTAATAATGGGCCCAAATCATTTTTTGCACTGGGGCTCTCCAATGACTAGTTATCCACTGAGAGAGAGGTATGGGGAGAGTTTTCCCTTCATCAGTCATACTGATAAGTACATTGGGAATGTCCTGATTTGGGTTTTTCCCTTGAAATTATATTTCCTATCCAGTCCCTTAGATCTTGTTTACATAACTATTCTACTAATTTTACTTATCTTTATTTTTGGATAAGTCTTAAGTACCCACAGTTACAAGTCCATTAAAAGTAAGATCACATGTGTGTCTGTCACAAAAGGTTTATTACTTGTCTACTGTTTAAAGCAGACATCAGAGCACTCTGACTAGGATGTTAATCACTGTATATACATTCTTTTAGGATTTTCTGGTACTACCCCCTGCAGTTGCTCTTTCACTTAAAAGGACACGTTTCCTAGTAGGTCTTCAATTAGAGTGATGCAGTAAAAAAGCAGCTTTCATTCACCAGAAGACATCCTCTGTAAATTAAGTTAGTTAAAAAGCAACATTTCATTACGAATACAAACGTCACCCCATAGCCACTGCTGATTAAATGTGATTAAGTCTATTGTTGTTTGAGTCCATTTTTTTCCTATGGTTTGAATATTGCATGCCATCAAGTAATAAATACATTATGCTGGGATCATATACTTTTATTACCTTGGACCAGAGCTTCAGTGTCCTCTTTAACACTGTAAGGACCAGGGAGGTATACAATGATTTGCAAAGCAATGCATTTACACACCACTCTGGTCCTTAGGTGTTTAAGCTATATGCACAAAGAGGAAGAGGCGCAATTTTGGGGAAACCAACTGCACCACAGCAAATAAATATACATCCCAAGGTATTACATATATCTACTATTATTATTTGCTAGGATGCGTCGCTCCCTGTGTGCATAGCACAAACGCATGGACTCCGACAGCCCCACGTGACCGCTCGCGCCGTGCATCTGACAGGCACCTGGCCGCCAGCCCTCTGAGGTAACTGGTTACAGGCGTGAGGGGAAGAGGCAGCAACACAGACTCAGACAGCCCCCCATGACCTGCTCACGCAGGTAAAGGCGACAGCTGGAGAGGCATTACTACGGAGACAGTGTGAGAGACAACTGGAGAGACACCACCATGGGGAGAGTGTGAGAGAACTAGAGAGAGGAGAGACACCAGTAATGGGAGAGATTACTGGAAAAACATCAGTGAGGGTAGAGTGTGAGAGGAAACTGGAGAGAGAATAGACACCAGCAAGGAGAGAGTGTAAGAGGGAAGAGAAACACCAGCAAGGGGAAAATGTAAGAGAGAAGAGATACACCAGCAAGGGGAGAGTGTAAGAGAGAAGAGGAACACCAGCAAGGGGAGAATGTAAGAGAGAAGAGAAACACCAGCAAGGGGAGAGTGTAAGAGAGAAGAGAAACACCAGCAAGGGAAGAGTGTAAGAGAGAGGAGAAACACCAGCAAGGGGAGAGTTTAAGAGAGAAGAGAAACACCAGCAAGGGGAGAGTGTAAGAGAGAAGAGAAACACCAGCAAGGGGAGAGTGTAAGAGAGAGGAGAAACACCAGCAAGGGGAGAGTGTAAGAGAGAAGAGAAACACCAGCAAGGGGAGAGTGTAAGAGAGAAGAGAAACACCAGCAAGGGGAGAGTGTAAGAGAGAAGAGAAACACCAGCAAGGGGAGAGTGTAAGAGAGAGGAGAAACACCAGCAAGGGGAGAGTGTAAGAGAGAGGAGAAACACCAGCAAGGGGAGAGTGTAAGAGAGAGGAGAAACACCAGCAAGGGGAGAGTGTAAGAGAGAAGAGAAACACCAGCAAGGGGAGAGTGTAAGAGAGAGGAGAAACACCAGCAAGGGGAGAGTGTAAGAGAGAGGAGAAACACCAGCAACGGGAGAGTGTAAGAGAGAAGAGAAACACCAGCAAGGGGAGAGTGTAAGAGAGAGGAGAAACACTAGCAAGGGGAGAATGTAAGAGAGAGGAGAAACACCAGCAAGGGGAGAGTGTAAGAGAGAAGAGAAACACCAGCAAGGGAAGAGTGTAAGAGAGAAGAGAAACACCAGCAAGGAGAGAGTGTAAGAGAGAAGAGAAACACCAGCAAGGGGAGAGTGTAAGAGAGTAGACACCAGCAAGGGGAGAGTGTAAGAGAGAAGAGAAACACCAGCAAGGGGAGAGTGTAAGAGAGAAGAGAAACACCAGCAAGGGGAGAGTGTAAGAGAGAGGAGAAACACCAGCAAGGGGAGAGTGTAAGAGAGAAGAGAAACACCAGCAAGGGGAGAGTGTAAGAGAGAAGAGAAACACCAGCAAGGGGAGAGTGTAAGAGAGAGGAGATACACCAGCAAGAGGAGAGTGTAAGAGAGAAGAGAAACACCAGCAAGGGGAGAGTGTAAGAGAGAAGAGAAACACCAGCAAGGGGACAGTGTAAGAGAGAGGAGAAACACCAGCAAGGGGAGAGTGTAAGAGAGAAGAGAAACACCAGCAAGGGGAGAGTGTAAGAGAGGAGAAACACCAGCAAGGGGACAGTGTAAGAGAGAAAAGAAACACCAGCAAGGGGAGAGTGTAAGAGAGAGGAGAAACACCAGCAAGGGGAGAGTGTAAGAGAGAAGAGAAACACCAGCAAGGGGAGAATGTAAGAGAGAAGAGAAACACCAGCAAGGGGAGAGTGTAAGAGAGAAGAGAAACACCAGCAAGGGAAGAATGTAAGAGAGAAGAGATACACCAGCAAGGGAAGAATGTAAGAGAGAAGAGATACACCAGCAAGGGGAGAGTGTAAGAGAGAGGAGAAACACCAGCAAGGGGAGTGTGTAAGAGAGAAGAGATACACCAACAAGGGGAGAGTGTAAGAGAGAGGAGAAACACCAGCAAGGGGACAGTGTAAGAGAGAAAAGAAACACCAGCAAGGGGAGAGTGTAAGAGAGAGGAGAAACACCAGCAAGGGGAGAGTGTAAGAGAGAAGAGAAACACCAGCAAGGGGAGAATGTAAGAGAGAAGAGAAACACCAGCAAGGGGAGAGTGTAAGAGAGAAGAGAAACACCAGCAAGGGGAGAATGTAAGAGAGAAGAGAAACACCAGCAAGGGGAGAGTGTAAGAGAGAAGAGAAACACCAGCAAGGGGAGAGTGTAAGAGAGAAGAGAAACACCAGCAAGGGGAGAGTATAAGAGAGAAGAGAAACACCAGCAAGGGGAGAATGTAAGAGAGAGGAGAAACACCAGCAAGGGGAGAGTGTAAGAGAGAAAAGAAACACCAGCAAGGGGAGAGTGTAAGAGAGAAGAGATACACCAACAAGGGGAGAGTGTAAGAGAGAAGAGATACACCAACAAGGGGAGAGTGTAAGAGAGAGGAGAAACACCAGCAAGGGGAGAGTGTAAGAGAGAGGAGAAACACCAGCAAGGGGAGAGTGTAAGAGAGAAGAGAAACACCAGCAAGGGGAGAATGTAAGAGAGAAGAGAAACACCAGCAAGGGGAGAGTGTAAGAGAGAAGAGAAACACCAGCAAGGGGAGAATGTAAGAGAGAAGAGAAACACCAGCAAGGGGAGAGTGTAAGAGAGAAGAGAAACACCAGCAAGGGGAGAGTGTAAGAGAGAAGAGAAACACCAGCAAGGGGAGAGTATAAGAGCGAAGAGAAACACCAGCAAGGGGAGAATGTAAGAGAGAGGAGAAACACCAGCAAGGGGAGAGTGTAAGAGAGAAAAGAAACACCAGCAAGGGGAGAGTGTAAGAGAGAGGAGAAACACCAGCAAGGGGAGAGTGTAAGAGAGAGATGGAGAGAGAAGACACCAGTAAAGGGAGAGTGTGAGAGACAGCTGGACACCAGTAAAGGGGACTGACTGAATGGAAGTCTCTACTGCGCATGACTGCATCGGACAAACATACATCTGGCCTTTTGTCATGCAGTTTGGCCCGTGTGCACGGGCTTTTACACAAGCATAGATATATATAGGAAGATAAGTGGAGACAGCCAACTGCACTGCAGGAAATAGTCACATATTCCAAAAATGTAAATTGATTTTAACTTGGCTTTTAACTCACTGAATGCTAGCAAATATCTCTGAAGTTTTCAAAGAAGCAGTACACTTTTTTTTGTAATAAGAAATGAATGAGAAATTAATCATTTGAGCGTGATACCCTTCTCACACTCAGAGGGTTAGATGTTATAGGGGATGTTATAGGGATAGTAATACTTACAATGTAAAAAAAAATATATGTTGTAGGGTTTATCTCCCTGAGTAAAACAAGAGTACTCCCACTGCTGAAAGGTGTTTCATTCAAAAGTTATTAATTTTCAAAGTTGAATTTTTTAGGTGCAATATCACAGTGGCCTGAAATTGTACAGTGGCGCTGTTGCTACACCATCCTATGGAGATTTATGGTCCCGGGACCAGAGCTGTCCATAGAATGGTGTAGTGACAGCACCACTGTACAATTTCAGGCCACTGTGATATTGCACCTAAAAAATTCAACTTTGAAAAATAATAACTTTTGAATGAAACACCTTTCAACAGTAGGAGTACTCTTGTTTTACTCAGGGGGATAAACCCTACAACATATTTTTTTTTACATTTTAAGTATTACTATCCCTTTAAACAGCTTTTCCTCCTGAGCTAATCACTAATGGGAGAGCTTTCATTCAAAATGTATTACAGCCCAAACTTTCTTTGTAATCAAATTGTTAAAAAACAGAGCCAAGTGATGTCCCAAAGGTAATTTATTGTATAATGCAGTGTGTTCATATATGTTTATTATGCTTTAGACAAGAAGTTCAGTGACCTGTTTTACCCTTTGAGTGTCAGAGGGGCACCAATGTATTTCAAAGCAATGTGTTGAGAACCCGCTCTGGCAAGCAAAGGGTTCAGTCATATGCACAAATTAAATTCAGGATTGACCCTTCAGGAGGGATACACTGGAGGAATGGACAAAAATAGGCATCTACATTTAATGCTGAAAATTGCATTTTGGACACAGAAAGCCAGAGGAAGACTACAGGCTTAATTGTACTGTGCTGCCAAAAACATTGTACAAAAGGGGTTTGGGAGTTATTACTTCAGGTGGCTTAAAAGTAGGCAAGCAAAGCAGTAAATCAGTTGGAAAAAAGCAAACCAGCTTCTAGTTATACAGGGAGAAGCAATGGCAGCAGGAAGAGAGAGGTTTTAATGGAATAAAGAAGGGAGAGGTGTGATATGATAGAAACGTTTAAATATATTAAGGAATTTAATTTAGTTTGGGAAGGAAACATTTTACAGAAAAAGAGGAATGCTACAACAAGAGGACATGATCTAAAGTTAGAGGGCAGAAAATTCAGAAGTAATGATTGATAGGCTCATGGAACAGCCTCCCAGCAGAGGCTGCAGGAACAAATATTGTTGGGAAAATCAAAAATACCTGGGACAGACATTGTGAGGAGTATGTAAGACTACATATTAGATAGGGAAATGGGCAGACTGGATGGGCCAGATGGTTCTTATCCATCATCAAAATCAATGTTTCTATATAACCAGCAGAACCATGCAAAATAAATATTCCTAAAATGTCATGCCTTTTAGAGCTCTCTTGTATTCAAGGAGCTAAAAGTTCAAATTTAAGGAACAGTAAACCTCTTTTTTATGAAATATAAATATTTTAGGGTACTCCCACTGCTGGGAGATTTTTTTCATGCAAATGTTATTACAGCTCAGATTTATGTTTTGGTTTAAATCTGTTAGCAACAGCGCCAACTTGTGTCTAAAAGGACCTTTTTTAAATGTACTCTATAGGAGAGCCTGGGAGAGGTGATAATGCAGAGATAACTTCTCCAGTGATATCACTTCTGCAGGTCCTATATTATTCTATGGAGCCAATCACTAAGATTTCTTCAACTTTGGAGATCTTAGTGCATAGGCTCTATAAATAACATAGGAACTGGAGAAGTGATAAACTGGAGACGTAATCCCCGATTGAGTCATAGAATACAGTTCTCCATAATAAGTGACAGGAACAGTACCACCTGTTGGCTACAACAGAAATTGCAGTTTAATTATTAAATGCCTTTGTGTGCCAATCTCTCTGGCACTGAAAGGGATAAAAAATTGAGCTGCAATAACTTGTAAATGGTAAGGGGTGAGTGTACCCTACTTTTACTAAACAGAATATACAAATCATAATTTATACAAATAATTGGTAAGACCTCACCTTGAGTATGCAGTGCAATTCTGGTCACCGGTTCTGAAGAAGGGTATACTAGAACTAGAGAGGGTACAGCGGAGAGCACAAAATGAATTAAGGGAATGGAGGAATCGATGTATGAGGAACGACTAGACAAACTTGGTTTATTTACTCTAGAGAAAAGACGACTAAGAGGAGACCTTATCACATTGTACAAGTATATGAGAGGTCAAAACAAGGATCTCTGCGGTGAGCTATTTATTCCAAGGCCTGATCAGGTGACCAGGGGACACCCCTTGAGATTAGAGGAAAGGAGGTTTAGACTTTGACAGAGGAATGGGTTTTTTACAGTAAGGTCTGTTTAATTGTGGAATTCCTTGCCCAAGGAGGTGGTTATGGCAGATACAATGGATACATTTAAGAGAAGATTAGACACATTTATTTCAAAAGGGAACCTACAGAGTTATACTGTTTATCAGTAGGCAGATCAAGAAGGTCTGATAAAGACTAACTTAATTGGTAGCAGGAAAGTCATAAAATTCTCAGTTACAGGGGTATGAGGAGAAGGTTGAACTTGATGGACTTGTGTCTTTATTCAGCCTAATTTACTATGTTACTATGTTACTATAGAATAAACTCTATAATGTATATTTTTCATTAAATAAATGTACTGCTCTTTTAAAGGAAGAGTAACCCTTTATATTAATGTTACATATTCTGCAAGTGCATACTATGTAAACTGAAATTGTCTATAATTTTTATTATTTATGTTTCATATTTGCTTGTTTTTTTGTTACATTTTTGTGTCCCTGACAGTGAGCTCCCTGGATCTGTTTCTAGAGAGATGTCTGTCAAGGAATAAGTAGGAAGTTATATTGATACAATGTAACAAATTAAGTTAGGTCAAAAAAAGACACAAGTCCATCAAGTTCAAACTTTTCCTCATAAGCCAGAGACATGAGAATTATATAGCTTTCCTGCTACCAAATAAGTTACTCTTTATTAGACCTTCCTGATCTGCATACTTATGCACAGTATTACCCTGTATGTTCCCTTTTGACAGAAATGTATCTAATCTTCTCTTAAATGTATTCATTGTATCTGCCATAACCACCTCCCTGGGCACGGAATTCCGTAATTTAACAGACCATACTGTGAAAAAACCCTTCCTCTGCTGAAGTTGAAACCTCCTTTCCTGTAATCTTAACCCCTTAGGGACCCTTGACGTACCAGGACCGTCACGGTCCTTGAACTACTCAAGGACCGATGACGGTCATGGTACGTCACGTACTTTTTACTTACAACGCTCTACCGGGAGCACTGTAAGTAAAAATAGGGCATGAAATAGACCGCTCCAAGATCGGAGCGATCTCTTTCAAGCCCCATAGTGACGCGCCGATACACGTGACAGGTCACGTGTACCGGCGCGTCAAAGTGCCCCTATGCGGTCATTATGGGACGGAAATGTCCCGCGACCGCTGGTCGTTAAGGGGTGTCCCATGGTTATTTGATCAGGCCTTGGAATGAATAGCTCATCAGAGAGATCCTTGTATTGACCTCTCATATATTTGTACAAAAGCTGCAACATAAAAAAACATTGTACAGAGCACTCGTTGCTGCAGGGATAGTGTTACCTTGCTTTACTGGCCTGTTTTGATGGCAAACTGTCCAGAAAATTCCAGGATCCAGGAAGCTCACAGTCAGGCAGTCAGAACAAAAAGTCACTATCCCCTTAACGCAATTGAAATTTTTGTTTGTCTGCAATAGTGCAATTGCATTGCCCAAGAATTGATCCTCTTTTGCATATGGCTCTCTGTGTGTCTGCAGTAAAAACCCATTCCCATGTGTGAACAAGTTTCCAGTTCTCGAGAGAAGATAAACTGCTGCACTAAATAGAAGCTTTGGGCTCAATCAATATGAATGATAGAATCTGGCACTCAGTGGGGTACAAATTAGATTTTCGAGCACTGTGAAGCAAGTGTGTATTTTTAAACTTCGTCATCATTTCTTTATTATATAAACAATGATACTTAGTGAAGAAAATGTCTACTGCAAAAGGAGCATAAATCACTCTGGCAGATGAAGATTTCAGCTCTCTGATAAGGCCTAAATACAAGGTTATGAGCTCATTTACTGACCATAGAATATACCTCTCAGACATCAGATAACCATATCAGCTGTCCTACTTTAAAGGTAGAGGGATCATGTTTAATATATGCAATATCTCTCTCCAAATAAATAATGCATTTATACAATACTGGTAAAGTACTTGTATGGTGACAGTAAAGCAATAGTAATGTTTTAGTTTAAAGGGATATTAATACTTAAAATGTAAAAAAAATATGCTGTAGGGTTTATCACCCTGAGTAAAACAAGAGTACTCCCACTGCTGAAAGGTGTTTCATTCAAAAGTTATTAATTTTCAAAGTTGAATTTTTTAGGTGCAATATCACAGTGGCCTGAAATTGTACAGTGGCGCTGTTGCTACACCATCCTATGCAGATTTATAGTCCCAGGACCAGAGCTGACCATAGGATCGTGTAGCAACAGCGCCACTGTACAATTTCAGGCCACTGTGATATTGCACCTAAAACATTCAACTTTGAAAATTAATAACTTTTGAATGAAACACCTTTCAGCAGTGGGAGTACTCTTGTTTTACTCAGGGGGATAAACCCTGCAACATATTTTTTTTTACATTTTAAGTATTACTATCCCTTTAATGTGTCTCAGTGTGTGTAGATAGATAGATAGATAGATAGATAGATAGATAGATAGATAGATAGATAGATAGATAGATATTAAGGGCACTGTTCAAAAGAAGACTTGAGTAATTTGGGGGCAATATAGAGAGCACACCACAGAGGAAACATTCATTTCCCTATTGATATTTAACTCTTTGAGTGCCAGAGAGGAATTCATAGCATTGTGCTGCAATGATATCTCTATGGCAGTCAAAGGGTTAAGCCAGTGTGTTGAAAATTGGGTTACAATTCCCATTTAACCCTTTTAATGCCAACGCAATGCTTTAGATACCTTTCTGGCACTCAAAAGGGTTAAAGCAATCGGAATTTTGAGAATTTGTATTTATCCCTATCTCCTATGAGGCTGTTGGTTTGCCATAGAATTACTCCACTTTTCTCTGAATATATGACTCTAAATATTTAACAGTTTGAGTGCCAGAGAGGTATCCAATGCATTGCACCTCACTGTGAACCACCAAACAAGCAACAGGTAATGAGGCATTTGCATATCTGGGAACTTTTCCTTCTGGACTCCTTGGAGGGGGAGCCTTGTGGTGCTGTTGGCTCCACAATAAAAGCATTGTTCAGAGAAATTCGGAATACCATGGTTCTCTTACACATGGGAGTTTAGTATAAGGCTTGGCCTGGATTTGTGGGAGGGGCTGGAACCACAGGTCCATCCACTCACCGTTCATGTTATCAAGTGAATTCACTAGTTTGTGACTTCAGCTGGCGGGTTGAGGAACCATGGCCTCTGAAGTCCATACCTCCTAGTATCATACTGGTACCCCTCCCCCTCCATATGCAATCACTTTCATATTTATTCCCAATCTTTGCCAATTTATTTACTGCCTATTCTATGCCCCATTCTTTTATATGCCTCTCATGCTCACTCACCATGCATGCTTGTTCATCCATGTCTACTTTCCTCTCTACCCATGCCCATTTTCCCCTTTTATACCCACTCTCCAGTGCCTACTCTCCAGGCCATACATGCCTGCTTGTCCATCCCTTATGCCTGCTTTCTATGGTTGCTTGTCCATCTGTGCTGCTCTCCATGCCCGTTTCATTTGTCCCAGTTATGCCCATGCTTCACGCCCACTTGTCCCAATATCATGCCTGTTCTTCCGCTTTTATGTCCATTCTTCATTTACTCTTGTGCCTCCAACCTTGCCTGCTTCTCCGTTAGCCTGCTTTTCATGCCTACTTGTCCCTCTCAGTTCACGCTCATATGCTTGATCATCCCATATGTGCCCACTCTCCATCTCTGCTCATCCCTCCGATTGCCATTTCCCATTTCTGTTTGTCTTGCCAACTAGGCCTGCTTGTCCCTCCTAAGCCCTTTGGGCCCTTCCTGTCTTTCTTATTCTCCTTGTGCCTTTCATCAATCCATTGCCCCCTGTCTGTCAGCAGTGGTGTCACTGGGAGGGGCAGAGAGGGCCAGCCCTCCCCTACATTCAACTGTGCCCCCCATGTCCCCCCCCACAATTTTCTTCAACTCCTCATAAGTGCTCTTGCCTCCTGCTCCCTCAGGCAGCCTGAGTGAACAGAGCCCGAATGATAAGCACCGAGATGTGAAGCACTGTAGTACCTGATGATTCGCCAGGTGGCGGCTTAGCTCGAAACGCATTCTAGACCTCTAGTATTATACATCTGATGTTGGTGCAACGCTGGGAAATAATACCGAGTAGCATATTCTCTTCTGTATTTATTAATCTATTTTTTCATCTCTGAGGCATTGCCACTTTATTCTTTGAGTGCCAGAGTGGTATGCAATGTATTGCCTTGCAATGTGTTGCATACCACTCTGGCACTCAAAGGATTTTAACAGAGTTTATAATATCCCCCCTACTTTTGTCCCTGGCCCCCCATGTGCCCCCCTAAATATGAACGCTGGAGACGCCACTTTCTGTCACAGTCCACACAGAGGCCTTCCTAGTGTCTCAGTGCTGCCAACTCCCATTGCCTGGCTATAAATGTCACAGGCTGTATTTTTTCCTCCACTAGGTGGTGCAGAGATTTAGTTACATGGCTTCCAGCCATCACATAGTTTCCCAGTCTAGAGGCTGAAAGCCCTGCACTCTGTATTAGATATAGTGTCCTTTGCTTTAATAAATGTATTTTAGCTTCCCCTTCTCATGCCCTCACAATAAAAGCCAAAAACATATCCCACCATTTCCCTCTCTTTTCTTCTCCACCCATTTTTCAAATACCCTTCCCCCCAAACAGTGTCCATTTATGTCCCACTCCCCCAACTGTCATCTGAGAATTATGTGAATTTATTTTTCTGTAATGGTATTTACTCCCCGCCATTTTCATGTACTTTGACCCAGTACCCAGTGGTGGGTCTATCATGCAAATGCAGGACTAACTAGGCTCAAGTAGCAACGTCCCTCCATTTGCCACTTTCTATGTTTGTTCCTTTTGTACCCAAATCTAATACATACTCTCACCGCTCTCAATGACATAGTACTAGCTAGGCTTCAGTACGTGCCTCTGTATACCCTTTTCTATGTTTGGTAATTTTGTACTTAATTGTTCTACCTACTCCTGCATCTCTTAAAATTCAGGACTAGTTAAGGTCCAGTAACAAAAAAATTATCCCATTTTGCTTTGTATTGCTCGTCTTACTCTGATCCACTATCTACTCCTGCCTTTTTCTCCATTACAGGACATGTTTGGCCTCAGTCCCCCCCACCCTAACTTTAAGCTGCTTACCCCTGAAATCCTGCCATCTTGCATTTACATATTTCCTCACTTTCATTCAGCGGTCAGCACTAGTTCACTCGCCATTCCTCTCTTCAAAGAACTACATGTCTGCTCTTCAACTTCTTTCCTAGGCAGGGAGACTAGCATATACTAGATGCAGCAAATTAGAGACTTTAATTCACAGCTAAGGAAATGGGGGCAAGAACATGGATTTGGTCATGTTTGTTACACGAGCCCTATTTGGTGTAACAAGGAATTGTACAAAAAGTTGGTTTGCATCTTTCTCAAAAGGGAACAGATGTTCTCATCGAACTGTTCAGACATCACCTCTTTTCTCTTTCCTATTCTCCTCTACCAATCCAGCATTGAACTCCTTCCTCGCTAGAACAACTGATATAGATTGACAGCCCATAACAAACCTGTCAGTTTGGGCTTTCTTCTTCCCATCCTTCTAAATTATACCCGTCGACCTCTGTTCCATCTTGTAGTCACTCTATGACCTTGCCAATCTCTTCCCTTTCATCTCTCCCTCCTCTCTACTTACCCACTTCTAATTTCTCCACTTCACTTTTGACTTGTAATGTTCCACACATTCCTAGTCCCCATCTCACCATCTACATTTTCATGCCCTAACCTCATTTCTGCCATGTCCATAGACCTACTCCTCTACAAAGAAAGACTAGCCCTAAAATCTTTGCAGAAACCCTCTACTAGCTAACCTTGAACACTGCCAGTTGATCTATGTTCATGCATTATCTGGATGTTTTTTACACATGAAATCACCACTTTCCCTCCCTAAAATCACTTTTCAACGATCTCTACATCCCACTAGTAACAGAAATCCAATGGTTTCTCATTATCCATAGACTTCATTGTAATTCACCTGGACTGTTTTCTTATGGAACCATGTCTTCCACAGGACAAACTCCTCCACATACAAAATCTCATCAGAATCAGACCAGCTCTACTCTACTAACTCTCTACAGTGCAAGCATTTTCCTCCTCCTGCCATTATGAGTTTACTTTTCCATATCACTTTTAGATTACATTCTAGCAGGTATCTACTTCACATTCACCTTTACAAACTCCACTTACCTGCTATCCTTTCTTCTCTTAATGCTTCTACAAACCCCACTTATCCTCTATCATTTCGTGTCTTCATGCTTTAGGCCTTCTAAAACTCTCATCCACCGGCCTGCATACCCCTTCCAATAAATGGCAAACTTTTCAGGAAAACGTCTTACCTCATATTCCATTTCTTTCAAACATCACAATAATATCATCTAAGTAGTGGCCATCAAGCTTGACTTCTTCAGTTTGCTTAGATCACGTAAACTTTCAGTCTCAACCACACTCAGGTCCCTCCCTTAGATAATTTTTCCCTTCATCTAGCTCAGTCTTAACTGACTAATAAAGCATAGGAATAGCAATTTCATTCAGCCCTATCCATGAAAAATGGTTCCCAGTTACAGTGCTACTTAAAGGGATAGTAATACTTCGTTTTATCTTTATTTTATTTTGTAGGCATTAAAAAAACATGAAGAACGATATACGTCTTATCTCTCAAACCTTTATGGTTTATGAGATATTCATAAGCAAAGTTTCCCCCTCCCCGCCCCTTTTACCTAGTGTCAGCCATCTCTTCTCAGATGGGGATCTGGTTGTAAGACCAGACACATAACAGAATGGGACAATCTTCTTTGTATGAAAACAATGAAAGCCCTGCCCCCTTGACAAGTTTTTCAGCTTTTTTCCTTATCTTAATTGAAGATTGTCCCTCTCTGCAGTTTACCTGGGCACCTCCTTTCTGCTCTGGCTGAACAGGGGTGGGGGTACTTTGCTTGTGAATATCTCTTAAACCATAAAGGTTTGAGAGATAAGACTTATATCGTTCTTCATGTTTTTTTAATGCCTACAATATAAAATAAAGATAAAATGAAGTATTACTATCCCTTTAAGCGCTGCATCTTTTTGGTGAAAAAGCCAGTCTCCGCCTCGCTTTTGTCAGTGGTCCACTCAAATTCTCCGCTTTTATCAAATACATTACAATCTTCCAAAGTCATCTAGACCCCAGCCTTGACTCATATTCAGGACACTCACTCAGAATAGGAACAACTTCATCCACTTTTAGTCTCTGCTGTTATCGTACATAAATAATACCCTCAACATGCTTTTCCAAGTACAGTTCGTATCCAAAACATGAAAACAAAATTGCCTATCCTCTTTGACTCTGTTTCTTGGGTTTTCCCATCTTCCTTCAGTCACTTTTGGCATATTACTAAATAATCACCTATACAAGCTCACATCCAAGTTCTACATAACATAGGCTTTGTCAAAACCCCTCAATACCTTCTCTTCAACGTGCGCAAAGCCTCAACCATAAATATAAGTCTTGGAATGAGTTTGTTTGTAAGTCTTCCTAAACACACCAGTCCACCCACTAACTGTTCATCCCATCAAGAGAATCACTCCCTCCAACAACCCCTTTTTTCACATTCTTTTTTCACATTCATTCCCTTAAGTTGTAAGCTGCGGAAAAGGTTGGAGCTATATAAATAAAGAAGAACAATAATAATCCATGACCACAAACAAGCTTCATTGTTTTAACCCTTTAAGAACAGAAAGGATGTGCTTCAAATGACTTTTTAATATATTGCATACCAGTGGCTTAACTAGTCATTGGAGAGCCCAGGTGCAAACATTTTTATGGCCCCCTAATACAAAATTATTCTCCTAGGGCATTAGTAGGACCTATTAGGCTCTGGGACCAGTGGGCCCTCTGGGATTACAGACCCCATCATGACTGTTCCCTCTGTACCCCCAGTAGCTACACCCCTGTTGAGCACAGGGATGGTGGTCAACTGATTGGGCCTTTGTAGGCTCTGAGGATTTCTCTGGTGGGTTTGCTGTGTGTGTTGTCTGGGGTGCAGGTCATGGTCTTTTGGGTGTGGTGGGCCTTGACTGTTCAAGGTTTTGACAGTCTGCCCTTGGGGCGGGTAGTCCTTGCCTAGTCTGCAGAGTTAGATAACTTGTGTGGTGACGTTATGTGGATTTATCCATGGACGGAAGCCCTTTGGGAGTTTGCCCCAGACTTAGGTTGCGGGGGGGGGGGAGTTACCCCAAACAATTCATACACAGACTAGGGCAGGTTGGGAAACCTGTGGCTCTCCATCTGTGTAAGGACTACAACTCTTCTCATGCTCAACCAGCAGTAAAGTAACATATTACCCCTGTAGCAGTGTCTAAAGGCTGAATTAGGAAGCTGGAGTTGTGGGGAAAACCATCTACACCACAGGGAGCAGATATAAATTACAAAAACTCCAATTCATTGAAATGGGACTTTTAAACGATTGAATGCTTGAAATTTCTCCAACACATCTGAGACTGTTACAGTTCAAGGGGTTAGAATCCCTATTTAAATGGAATGGCCTTTTCATTTGTTCATATGGTCCTGTTGATTTGCTTAGAACTGCACCTTTTCAGCTCCCTGAACATGACCCTAGAGCTCTATCTAAAGTGGCAACACACAGATGTATTAGAATTCTCTTGTCAAACTTCAGCACTATTGTATTACTGAACGATTGAATAAGATGTTATGTAATATGTATAAAAATACTTGATTAGATTAAAGAACACAAGCCAGCTTGTTGCAAATGCTGCAGCGCTGATGTTATAGGAAATGTTAACAGACAATGCATTTGTACTATGTTATGATATTTTATGGGGTGTCAGAACTTTCCACTGGATATTACTGAAATAGCATTAGCAGTGACAACCACTCAAAATCCATATGCACAAAGAAAAGTGGGGTAATTTTGGATCAAATTAGCTAAATCACAGAGAATAAATTAGAAATAGTTTTAAAGGGGAGCTTTTAACCCCTCAAATGCTAGAAAAGTCTGCAATACATTGTCAACCTAGCATTCGAGGAATCAAAGAGGATTTGCAAAATCTTTATTTGTCCCCTCTGGTACAGATGGGATGCCCCAGGTTCAGGATTGCCATCAAGGGGGGTGGAGCCTGTTGTCTCAGACCACTTAGGTCTCTTGTATAGCGCTGGAGACCTTTCTTAACCCTTTGAGTGCCAGAGACACCTCTCTGATACTCAAAGGGTTAAAGTGTATCTCCAAATAACAGTACCAAGAAGGGCTGCTGTCATCATCGGAGTGCTCTTTTATAGAGGCTCCAGCAAACTGCTGTGCTAAAACTACAGTGACAGTAAACCAGTCCACGTGTTCTTTCATCAGTCTCTGACTGAGTTTATCAGAATGAGGCAGAGGATCACGTGAATCTGCTTTCCATTACTATAGCATTAGCAAAGCAGCTTGGCGGAGCCTCTAAAATGGAGTTATCTGATCATGACAGCAGTCCAGTAAACTGGGAGCACTAGAACATTATAACAGGCCATTCCTGGAGAATTACATTCTTAAACTTGCTGGTACGAGTCCTACAGCATGGATGGGCAACTTGGAGCTCTCCAGCTGCTTTTCAACTATGGCACCCATCATGAGATAGCTCAGTGGTAAAGTTCCTGACTATGAAGTCTATTCAAACCGCAAGGTTGCAGGTTTGAATCCCAGCAGGGTCAACTCAGCCCTTCATCCTTCCGAGCTCGATAAATGAGTACCATTGATTGGTTAATAATAACACCTATTATTTCAGCTGCCGATTCGGTTAATTCCAAGAGTGTGCACTAAAAGCGCTTTGAGTCCCACTGGGAGAAAGGCACTATATAAATACTAGTTATTATTATCCTTGGCTACATGTTAAGTTGATAGGAGATGTAGTCCAACAACAGCTGGAGGGGCACATGTTGCTAACACATGCTGTATGACAGCTGTGGTCAGTAGGGTCACATGCAGGCCTTGGAGGTTTGTCCTCTGGGTCTCTGTATATCTCTTCTTTCCACTAAGAACAAATTCCCTCTCCTACATCACACACACATGCTATTGCTACCCACCCGCCCCAAAAAAAAAAAAATATCCTCTTTCTTTTGCCTCAGTGTATACCTCCTTTCACAATTACAATATTACATTTTAACTCCTTGGGGTAAAACTACTTTTTCAAGCCCTATTCAAAATGTTAAATAGTAACCTGTGGCCCTTTAGGGAGTTTGAGGGCTATATGCTGTGTGTGGGCCATGAGGTGAAAATGGTTGTCTGTTATAGAGGATGTAAATGTGGGTGAAAAGATTTTTCCTTTATATATATATTTAAAAATAAACTGTAGATTGTAAGCTCCTTGGGGCAGGGACCTCTCTCCTATTGTTTTTATGACTGTGACACTTATTTTATCCCCTGTTACATATTACAACATACTACTACCATTATAAGGTGCTGAGTACACTGTGTGGTGCATTATAAATAAAGATATACATACATACATACATAAATAATTTTAAGTGAGGGACTTTTAAAGTCCTTCATCTGACCGGTACCCAAAAGTGGATCTCGGAAACAAAAATGGTGGGTGCCCTTGCTACTTACACTTGTCTCTGGCCACGTGATTTCTAATGATAGCCCCTGCCTAGATTTGACCTACTTCCTTTGCACATACATCCATATATACCAGTATTACTCTTATTCTGGTAATGATGCTTGGCCTTTTTTGAGTTTTCATACACTGAGGCCTGGATTCTATTGTAGGTTATAACTTCATAAGGGATTTTATCTTAACTTTCTTTTGAACATCAATGGGACTTAAATAAATCCAGTGATAACTTATCAACTACAATGTATATACATCTGTATTTCTTTCGAACACAGAACTCCTTTAAGTAGAAAATATGGTCCTTTTGCAGAAAACAAAAGATATGGAGTTCTGAAACAAAGTGATTTCACTGCAGGGAGAAAATAAGAAATCCCATTGATAGATATGGAAAACAAAACACAGTCCTGCATTGCTCCATACATATTAACTTAACTGTGAACCCTGTGCATAGCATACATTATAACCCCCATATTATATCACTCATTTCAATATGAGGTATTTGTTTGTCCAAAATATGTGCACGCTTACCTGCCACCCCAAGGCAAGTCCTATCTATTACATCTTTCCAAATCATATGGCTTCCTAAACTGCTGTATATTAAAAGCTCTGTCTAATGCCCTCAAGGCTTAAAGGGATAGTAATGTTTCCCAAAAATAGCAGCTCCGATTAATCTTCATAGTATTTGGGACATGGAGAGTGTTATTTCAATACTGTCAGAGTTGTAGTTCAAGAGTAATTGAATGATAAAGTATCCCCCTCCCCCTTTTACCTAGCGTAAGCCACCTCCCCTCAGATGTGGAATCTGGTCCTGGGACCAAACAGCTCACAGCAAGGGACAATCTTCTTACTATGACCATAAGGAAACCCTGCCCCCCTTGACAGGTTTTTCCGATTTTTCCCTTGAAGATTGTGCCTCTCTGTGATCCATCTGGATACCACCGTGCTGCTCTGAGGTGAGCAGTGTTACATCAGTAAATGGGGCAGAAGAGGAATACTTTATCATTCAATTACTCTTGAGCTACAACTCTGACAGTATTGAAATAACACTCTCCATGGCCCAAATACTATGAAGATTAATCGGAGCTACTTTTTTTGTGAAACATTACTATACCTTTAATAAGTAACTTGTCTTCAGAAGGGATCACCTGCAGTGAATATGTGGGGATCCCAAAAACTGGGATGTAACCCGAGTCCACTTATATAAAGGTCAAGCTACTCCAAGATTATTGGAAGATTAAGATTATTGAAAAGGAGTTATCGACTTTGGCAAAGGAAGGGGTTTTTTTTTGGTTTGGTTTTTTAAGTAAGGTCTCTTAACTTATGGAATTCTTTGCCCAAGGATGTGGTAATGGCAGGTACAATGGATATATTTAAGAAAATATTAGATGCATTTCTTTCAAGCAGAAGCATACAGTGTTATACTGTGAAATTAGTAGGTAAAATAAGAGATTCTGGTAAATAGACTAATACTCATTTTGGTGGCAGGAAAGGTTATATAATTCTAATTTTTCTGGGTTATGAGGCAAAGGTTGAACTTGATGGACTTGTGTCTTTTTTCTGCTGAATTTTTTTTTTTTTTACTATGTGACATTTTAAACTTGTCATTTTGATGCCAGAGACATTTTAAATGCTCCATCGCGACACTCTGGATTTATTACTCGCCATTTCCATAGGATAACCTCCATTCTATTCTTCATGCTATGGAGTCTTTACTGATAAGTTTTGTTATTTAGACCAATGATTCTTGGCTCCAGGCCTCGGGACACTCCAACAGATCGGGCTTCAACCGTTTCAGTGCCAGAGATGTATGCAATGTATTACTTTGCTTCACACTGTATATCTCTCTGGAACTCAAAGATTTAACCTCTTAATACCAGATGGCATGCCAGGACCTTCAGAGAAATGCATACTTTGAGGGTGGGTAATGGTCCTGACGCATCATGGGTTAATGATCAGGATGAGCACTGTGATTGCGGCATGGAGGCTGCAACTGACTGTTACAGGGCTGAAGTAGTCAGTTCCAGCCATTGCCTGGTAGTTTCACTCATGTGCAAGTGGAGCCACACGCAAAAGGCAATGTATGTAAACATTGCCTTTGTCACCGTTCTCTGCCCCTTTACTCCTCACTCTAATCGTAAGGCAGAGAACACAGCTCCCAACAGATCATATGGCCAAAGAGGGGACACTGTTATTTTAGGTGGTGGTGCTGGGGGCAGGACTGGTAGAGAATTATTATATTATAAAAAAAACAAAACGTTATATTAATATAAATTGTGTGGGTGTACTAAATAAATTATAGAGGGAAAATATGGCTAAACAAAGACATCCTTAAAAAAAATAAAAATTCATATCCAAAAAGCCCTTGTCACCAATGAGTTAAGGATATCCTTAAATAAGCACACGTAGTACAATCAAAATGATGGAGCCAAGCAGGGATGTTATGATAACGTGATCTGTTGGTTTTTAATGAGCACTAACAATATAAATCACTGAGTTAGATCATGCACCAATGTAAAGGATCAGTAGAACCTGAAATGGTTATATAATTCTAAATATCATGCACTTCCAGCTAGCATCTGTAGAGATGTGTTTTCACAAAAATCTAATTCGAAACTTGCATTGTAAAGCAGGTACACTCTATCCTGTAGACACCATATGGTTAATTTTGTTGGTGCTGTTTGTAAGAAGAAAGAAGTGTCAATTTATAGACATTAGTACCTAATGCTCCTGTTACCATATTTAATGTATAAAACAGTTTAAACTGTAATAACTGTAGAATGATGCATTACCCAGTAGAGCCTAGATTGTAAGCTCTATGGGGAAGGGATCTCCGATACTAATGTATGCTTACCTAGTGTTCCCCTTGTGATAATTGTCTGTATAATCACTTAACTGCTGCAATTATTGTACCACCTCTATGCTAAATGTAAACTGTAAAGTGATAAGTAAACCTGTTGTTACTAGATTAATAAAAATATACACACATACATTTATCATTAGCTTATCATTTACAGAGAACACAGCAGTAGCACTTCTCAGGCATCTATCAAGACTGCTATGTTAATGAGAGTCAGAGAGTATGGGAAAAGGGGGAATGTCTGCTGCCTCATTGTATATGCAAGACTAGATTTTAGCCTTAGAAAACAGAGAATTTATGCAGAAACTGGCATGAATTACAGCGTATTTCAGAGTATATAACCCTAGATCATTATTAGGTGTTAATGTTCTTTTAAAAATGAAATCCCAGACTCACAGACTATATAAAGTTAAAATCATCTGTACCTATTGTTGATTCAATGATTTATTAAAAAAAGAAAGTGTGGAACATATTTATTTCAGGTGAAATAACAATGACATGTTTCGTGTTGCATTTTTTCCATTAAGATGCCATTATCTTGTGTTTGCATTGCAGCAAAAACACAGGGAGCTGAAAGGAAAATGTGATATTATACAACTAAAGCCGACTGCAAATATATTTCTATTAATCATGCCAATTATAATGGGTCATATGAACTAAAGAAAAGTGGAGAAATTATGTGGCAATACCAACTGCACCTGAGGTGAGGAATACCAATTCTCATTGGTTTAAATGGGACTTTAAATCAATCATTTAAAAGGGCCACGTGATCCGTAATTCATACGTGTGAGGTCCTTGTTATGTTATCTTTATTATGGTATGAATGGGGAATCTAATCTGTTAGTTATTTTTAAAAAATGTAGACGTAATATGCAAGTTTAAAGCAGAACTATCATCAAACTTAAATTGCCCCCCAAATCTTTATTACCATAGCGATACGCATGTACATACTTTTATTATGCTGATGAAGTCCGGCATTAGTGAGAAATAAAACTCGTTCGGCAGGCAGCAGCAGCAGCAGGGATCTTTCTGTAGGAGCTCTCTGCGCCTGCACCATCAGTCCCTTCTGGTGCCTTAAGGTACCAAAGAACTCCATTCACCAGTCCTGGAAGGGATGGACAGCGCAGACTCACAGATGCCTTTTCTGCAAGATATCTGCCCTGTTGCCCCCTTCTGCCTGCCGAACGAGTTCTATTTCTCACTAATACCGGACTTATTCAGCATAATAAAATGATGTATATGCAAAATAGGATTTAACCCCTTGGCTGGTAGAGATGTCTCCAATGAATTGCTTTGCAATGTGTTAGAGAGTAGACACTTCTAGAAGCCAAAGGGTTAAAAAAAGAAAAGCACTGTTGTCAAAGCATATTAACCCTTTGATCTCCTTTGGCATTCAAATGGTTAAGCCTTAAAACATATTTTACTACTAAAACTTTACTGCTCCATTAACCTTTTGAGTGTCAGAGAGGTAATTAATGCATTGCAGCACAATACATTGGATACCTTTCTGCCACTGAAAGAGTTAAAGGGTCAGTAATGCCCATATTTAACGTTATTAATATTGTAGAGGTTACAAAAATAAAGTATTTGGAGAAAGTGCCATCTCTCAAACCCTTACGGTTTGAGAGATATTCACCACTAAAGTTTCCCTTTTCCTGCTGTCAGAGGAGATTCGAGTTGGCCGACTCGAGGAAGGTCTTCAGCAGAGCCGAAAATCGAGTTATTTAAAAATAACTACTTCAATGGAATGGTCTACAAAGTGTGCTTGCAAACCAGGCACACTTTGTGGACCGTTCCAATTAAGTAATTCTTTTTAAATAACGAAATTTTTGGCTCTGCTGAAGAGCTTCCTTGAGTCGGCCAACTCGAATCTGCAGAGCCGCTGTCTGGTCCCAGGACCAGAATCTCCTACCGTCAGCAGAGCGCTGATGTCAGGAGAAGGGGAGGTAAGGGGGAAATTTAGCACTGAATATCTCTCAAACCGTAAGGGTTTGAGAGATGGCACTTTCTCCAAATACTTTATTTTTGTAACCTCTACAATAGTAAATAAAGTTAAATATGGGCATTACTGATCCTTTAAGCTCTATATCAAAGTTTAGATAGTTTACATTATATCCATGAATGATGCAGCATTCATGGAGAGAAGGGAACCTCACCCGTCAAGGAAGAGAAGGGTAGCCACTCTGCCACCCCTTCTCCGTCCCTTTCGCCACCTCCCCTACCCTTCTCTCCCTTTGTCATCTGCTGTCTAGAAACCAAAGAGAGAAAAGGGTAGGGAAGGTGGCAAAAGGGATGGAGGAGGGGTGGCCGTCACAGAGTGGCAAATGGAGGAGGAGGGGTGGCAGTCGCAGACTGGCAAATGGCAGAGGAGGGGTGGAAGAGTGAATAAGTCCCAGTCCTTTGGCAACAACTCCTCGCTATATCACTCATGGATATATGGCACCTTCTCTCCAGAGCACTGCAATTCATTGTGTGACATTCTGTAGCATTTGAGAGATGGATTAAAAATCCCATTTATATCAGTGGGACTTGGTGAGGGGTTATCACTATGTTGCAGCTGGCTTGATGTAGAATTCCTCAAGCTTTTCTTTTGAATATTGGACCCAATGGGCCATATACAAAGAGAAGCAGTGCTGTTCTGGTCAAACCAAGTGCACTATAGGAGGGCACGTAAAAATACCCCAGAATACCATTTATTTAAATGGTGTTCCATACCCCTCTGGCAATGAAAGGGTTAAAAGTTCCATTTAAAGAAATTGTACTTTTTGTCCCCTAATTTGAAACTTGTTTGCTCCAAAATTATTTTGTGCTACTTTAATACATAGACCCCAGTATGTGTAAGATCCTGATACTTTCTTCCAAGATTCAGACACAGCAGGACTTCACAACTCCAGGATTCTTCCCAAAGATTTATTTTAGCAACACAATAGTGACACTGATGGACTAAGTAAACCAACAGCAAAACAGAGAACAACTGAAACTTCCCCAAAGTACCATTGATTGTTTTTCCCTATAGTGCAGTTTGATTGCCTCAGAATTCCTCCACTTTTCTTATAAATATACAGTCCATAGTCTTATTTTGTGTCATACCTGGATTCACTACAAGTGTGCAGTATAACTACAAATTGCTTTATGTAATATTGCATGCAAGGGCTATTGCAGATCCCTGAGAATAGACCAGGAGTGGGCACCCTGCACCTTGGAGTCTTTTGCCCCACCAAATTAGTGAGGATGTTGGGAGTGGCAGGTCAGTAACACTTGGAGAAGGGCCCTTATGTACAACAAAAACAAATGTTCTTCTCTGTTGGGTTCCAAAGATTTATCCTTCACTAATTTGGTGGGTCAAAATACTCCAAGTGGGGTTTCTGGACCAGTGAAATCCACCTCTTGGTTTGACCATGAACAATGGGTTCACTTTTAAAAGGTTGCAAGCAAAAGAGCGTGCAACGTAGGGGCAAACTGACCACAACGCTGCAATCAAAATGGCGACATGAGAACCTCACCCTGCATGAAAGCATTCTCATGTTGCCGGATTAAACATTGAATGATAGCCTGATAGCTCCAGGACCTCTCTGCTACCTCTCATCCGGGTTAATACAGGAAGATCCACACACTGGCGCAGTACAGGCAGATAAGTCATTAATAAAAAACCAGACAGTAAAGTCAAAAGACTTTATTCTATAAATGGGGGCAGGTGTGGTCAATCGAGCCAGATACACTGGCGCATTGCGGAAGCATGATCGAGAGGAAGAGGTATTTATTGGCTTTGTTTAGTGTAAGTGGATATATCAATCTTGTTTCGTGGGGGGTCAGACGGAGCTGTGAATGGACACATAGGAACCTTTGCTTATTTCCGTCTCCAATTGATATGTGTGCCGTTTCAGGGAGTGACATGAGACTTTTGCGCTTTCACGCAGTACGAGACTCTCATGTCGCCATTTTAACCATTGTGACATAGATAATGAGTCGTGTGGCCACACAATGTTTTCTATGCAACCTTTTAAAAGGATACTGAACAATGCAGGTTTTCTTGATTTCCCTGTCTGTGTACATGTATGTAACTGATAGATCTTTCAGTCTGCTTAGTTCAACTGATATCAGGCAGGGGAAATACACCTGCATCATAGCGATACCTGGGGACTGCTGTTGAGAAACCCTGCAATAAAGCACCCATGATCATATTTATTCCAGCAGAGACAAAGTAATATACATGCAATGTGGAGTGTATTGTTTGTTGTTTTGTTTCTGGAGGTCATATTGGGGTTTTTAGTGTTATGGTAATAGTAAAATATAGTGTCAGGATAAGCTGTGCTATATGAACGGGGAGTTGTAGACAACAGATCAGCTCATCTATAGACATCAATGCAGAAAAAACTGTTGGTGTGATAAAGGTGAGATGAAGTGGTGATAACTTATCCAGTGTGATAATCTCTCCGATTTCTATGTTATAGGAACTGGCTAATTTATGACACTGGAAACGTATTACTTCTTTCTTACCACTTAGTGGATCTCCCACGGTGGTGCAGTGGACAACAGTTTAATTTAAAGGGCTAGTAATGTCTATAATACAGTTGCGCTCCGAGTCTTCTACAATGGTTTTATAACATGCAGCGCTAAGTTTAATAATTTACTGTTCAGTAGTTGAAAAGATATTGAAGTTTAAATGATCCCCCTCCCTCCCCTTCTGGTCATCTCACACTGAATCTGTAATCTGGTCGTGGAACGAGACGGATACAGTGAGGGACAAAATTCAGTGAGTAAGTATAAGGAAGGGTGACAAGATTTTCCTTTTGCATACTGAAGTTTGTCCCTCGCCGCTCTCCATCCGGACCACTCTCACTGGCAGCTTGACGCAGCCAGTAGGAGCAGGAGGGGGATCATTTAAGCTTCATTTTCTTTTGAACTACTGAACAGTAAGTTATTAAACTTAGAGCTGCATGCTATAAAGCCATTGTAGCAGACTCGGAGAGCAACTTTATTATAGACATTACAATCTCTTTAACTCTTTGGATGCCAGAACAATGTGCCATGCTTTTTTTGTATTGTGTGACGAACCTCTTTGTAACGTAAAGGGTTAAAACAATTGGGTTAGCTGGAATAAGTTTTGAATGATGCCTCTCACAGCAATGAGAATACCCAGAAAAAGCTGTAAAATATCTATTTTTCCATGATACAACTGTACTGTTCTTTGAAGTGGACCAGTCCCCTTGATTCAAGTTTGTGTATTTGAAAATTTCATTGAAAACTGCCTATATGTCATATAAAAAAATTATAAAGAAAAAGTAGGAGAAAAACACTGCACCACTCGGACAACAATCTCATAACCCCGGGAAAATAAACACCTCTAAACATAGCTTAAGAGGTAAGGGTGCCAGGTAGTAAAAACAACAACAGAAAAGAAAAAGGAAGAAAACTACCTATAAGACACTCGCTGATTTACTCAGTAAACTGACATAAACCACCATATAATTAAAAGTAAGATAACTTTAATTATTCCAGAATTTAAATCCCAATATAAAGTGAAAATAACAGAGGGAAAAAAAGGAAATAAAGAAAAAATGTGTATGTGTATCTACATAAAAAGAGTCCAAGAACTAATATTAACTCCTCATACCCACACAGCGATTGTGAGTGAATTATTTCAGTACAAAAGAAAACAGAAAACAAAGGGGGGATATGGTAGTGAGATAATCCATAAACCAATGGCGCTAACTAGGTATGGTATCCCTCTTCACTGAAAATTACTTCAGCAGAGCTTATCCCGCAATAACTGCGTGTTGATATTCTTATGGGATCAGTTATATATTATTGGACTGGCTAATGGTGGCATAAGGTATCACCCCACTTTACTCATAAGTGACCCTATTAATAACCGATGACCCTACTAAGTCCATGTTGTTCCCATTTGTAGTCTTGTGAATGGGAACAATTAGGATGCATATGTAATGGTCCGATTAATTCTAGACCCATTTATGCCATCATGTCTTCGTATTTACAGAGATTGACTTGGTATAGTTGGAAATGGATATTTCTGTTCATAGGATACATATTTAAAAAGATCTGATTATTTTTAGGCACTTTCAATGGATATGGAGTAGAAGGTGCTGACTGGATCCAATCCTTTTACGACAGTGTTTGTCAACTCCTGTCCGCAGGACCCACTAACAGGCCAGGACTTAGGGATTTCTCTGCTAGAGCACAGGTGTGGTGATCAGAGGCTCATTCACATTGATTAACTCACCTGTGCTCTAACAAGGAGATCATGTGATCAGAGGCTTATTCACATTGATTAACTCACCTGTGCTCTAACAAGGAGATCATGTGATCAGAGGCTTATTCACATTGATTAACTCACCTGTGCTCTAACAAGGAAATCCTGAAATCCTGGCCTGTTAGTGGGTCCTGAGGACAGGAGTTGAGAACCACTGTTTTACGAGAACAGCTATCAATCAGGTAAAGTTTTCTGTTAATGAATTCACCTTGATTAAGTAATTGGTTTGTTTGAATACGTAGGAGGAACATAGGAACATATAAAAACCATTGGTTTGTTTGACCACAGTTTTTTGCCTCTGATGAAGCCCACTTGCTGGGAGAAACGCATTAGGCATATTAATATGAATATTTTTAGTAATTATTAAATCCTCATTAATTTTCCCGTAGCATCAGTCAGTTGCTTTTGTCGTAAGACTGCCTTCAGCAGACAAAGCTTCAATCTATCAATCTGCTCAGTAATTCTTGGTTCTTAAAGGTTTAGACTAACATGCATAAATGAGTTATTCTGAGAGTTTGACAGATGACCTAGCAAGCAGTAGGGACTATACCTTTTCCATTCATTGGTTAATTCAGCTTTCTACTGTGGTGGAGACTGGGGGAACTATGTAGTAGGCTAGTTAGTGTGAACCACTTTGGTTGTAAGACTGCCGTTAGCAGACAAAGTTAATCTGTCAATCTGACTAGGAGAAATTTTGTTAGGCACCTCTCTCTCTATATATATTTATATTTTATAGGAGGAATCATCTGCCTAGGAGTTTGACAGATGCCTACTCTGTATAGTTTGGTAGGTATTTGCGAGGCATATACTTGTACGGATTGGTATTTCTTTAACTGACTGATTGCCAGCAATGCATGTAAGGTTATTCTAATTGAATGACAGTATGGGGAATGTGTTTGATAGTTCGACCTCTTAAAGGGACTGTAATATTCCATAAAAATTTTATACTATTATAGAGCTGAAGAAAATACAAAGAATGGTGCAAACCCTCTCTCTCAAACCGCTATGGTTTGAGAGATATAGGCACTGAAAGTTTGCCCTTCTCTCCCTTTCTCCTGATGTCTGCTGTAAAGCTGATAGCAGGAGATTCGAGTCGTACGACTTGAGGAGGGTCTGTAGCACAGCCGAAATCGCTATATTGCAAAAGAATTACTTCATTGGAAATGTCTACAAAGTGTGCCTGGTTTGCAAGCACACTTTGTAGACATTTCCAATGAAGTAATTCTTTTGCAATACCGCAATTTTGGCTCTGCTGCAGAGCCACTGGCTGGTCTCCGGACCGGAATCTCCTGTTGTCAGCTAGAAGCTGAGGTCAGGAGAAGGAGAGAGAGGGGCGAACTTTCAGTGCAAATATTTCTCAAACCATTCTTCTTATTTTCTTGAGCTCTACAAAACTATAAAAAGTTTTTATGGGTCCTTACAGTCCCTTTAATGGTATAAATGTGTATTCTCTATAGGCTACCCGGCTTATTATTTTGCATCTTTTTGGATCGACATCTGTGGAACAGGAGTCAATTATAGGGTCTGTTGATTGAATAATCCTTATAGATTCCTTTTTGTCTGTTACCTAGTCAAACAAATTTTAGCCAGTGTTGATGGTATGATGTTCGCTTGGGTGGGAAGGTTATTTCTAGTTACAGCATGGACTTAGTAGGGTCATCGGTTATTAATAGGGTCACTGGGGTGATTCCTTATGCCGCTGTGACCCGGTCCAATAATATACAACTGAACCCATAAGAATATCAACACGCAGTTATTGCAGGATAAGCTCTGCTGAAGTAATTTTCAGTGAAGAGCGATACCATACCTAGTTAGTGCCATTGGTTTATGGATTATCTCACTACCATATTCCCTCTTTGTTTTCTAATTTTCTTTTGTATTGAAATAATTCACTCACAATCGCGACGTGGGTATGAGGGGGTTAATATTAGTTCTTAGTGACTTTTTTTATATATAGATACACATTTTTTCTTTATTTCCTTTTTCTCTATTTTCATTTTATATTGGGATTTTAATTCTGGAATAATTAAAGTTATCTTACTTTTAATTATATGGCTGCATACGTCAGTTTACCGAGTAAATGGGAACTAGCTTGTTTCAATGGTTAATGGATGGGAAATTAGTGAGTGCCTTACAGATAGGCATAAAAGAAGAAAGGAAGAAAACTGTGTGTCATGTTAGCCAAAAGACCAGTAAATGTACAGTTAAAGGGATAGTAATGTTTCACAAAAAAAAGAAGCTTCAATTAATCTTCATAGTATTTGGGCAATGGAGAGTGTTATTTCAATACTGTCAGAGTTGTAGTTCAAGAGTAATTGAATGATAAAGTATCCCCCTCCTGCTCCTTTTATCTAGTGTAATACACCTCCCCTCAGATGTAGAATCTGGTCTCTTGACCGGACATGTCACAGCAAGGGACAATCTTCTTACTATGAAAACCCTGCCCCTCTTATCAGGTTTTTCCTTATGCTCACTGAATATTGTCTCTCTCTGTGATCCATCTGGACAGTCTTGATGCACTGAGGTGAGCAGTGTTACATCAGTAAAAGGTGTGGGAGGGGGATACTTTATCATTCAATTACTCTTGAACTACAACTCTGACCATATTGAAACAACACTCTCCATGGCCCAAATACTATGAAGAATCATTGGAGCTGTTTTTTGTGATACATTACCTATCCCTTTAAAGAGATATTCATACTTGGTACCGTATGCTAATTGCTGTACCTTTGTGGTACCAATGATGTTTTACATGCTACTTAAACTTTGATACTTTTCATATGATAATTTATTTCAGAGAAAAGCGAGTGCTGCACACTCACTTTTCCCAGAAAAAGTATGAATATTTGCTAAGCTATACTTCTGCTGGACTTGTAGTTAATATGACCCATAGGTAGTTTTGAGTGATGTTCTCAAATATGTAAATATAAATCAAGGTGACAGCTTCACTTTAAACTTGGAGAAAGAATGCATTATTTTGCAGAAAGCCCAAATAAAAATATCATAAAAGGTTTCAGGCAGCAAAGTTGTGCTATAAATCTCTTGTAAACTAGAGAGATGACACACACATTGCTTTATGATGTGTTGAAGATCTTTTTAGTATGCAGGGAGTTAAAGACTTGGAGGTGCACTTAATAAAGACATTACTATCCCTTTAAGAGTATCAGTTGTAGGAGACTACAGTCATAAAATACTTTTTTCCTATATCCTTTTCCAGCTTGAAAATATATTTAGCACAATTAGCTGATATCTAGGAAAATACATGTGAAATGCTCCCAAAGAATGGTAGCAGGGCAGGAAACAGCTCAGGCAATGTATTTTCCATGATGGATAGATAATAGTTTTTTGGACGTTTATGGTGTGAGTAAAAGAAAGTATTGTAACAATTACTGAATACCCAAAAGGAAACTCCATTCTGTATACTGGATTACAGGTACAATGGGATGGATAGTCAGACACTGAAGTGTTTAAAATAATACCTGAATATGCTCTGTACAACTGGCACTGAGATCTTTTAAATATTAACCCTTAAAGTTCACAATAATTTAGATTCTAAGAGATTTGTCTGTTTACTTTAATCCAAGGATGCTCCATTCAGTGTTCGTGAACCCTAGCATGCTGCAACGTTAGTTAATTGTAGGAAGTCAGCTGCCAGGGACTATACTATATACAACCAATTATTGCCTAGTTGGGGGTTACAGGTGTTACAGAACACAACAGCTGGCAATCCCACAATTGACTAGTCATGTGCTACAGCTAAGATGTCATTGTTTAAACAGACAAGACAAGCAGGACTTCTGCCTTTGCCTTTCTGGTGCAAATGACACCAACCTAGAAATGAAAAGAAGCAGTTCATTGGTACAGATCATATTGTAGGTAACAAAAGATTCTTTTGCACTTAGAATCTATCCCTTGATCATGGGACACCGATATATGGGTGAAATCCTTAAGAAACCCTAGTTATGAACTGGAGAATGAAAATGAACACAAGTGCTGGTGGAAAATGGATTACCTAACATATATTTACAGAACCTTGTTGAAAGCAGAACTCCATTTAATGTGATTAACCTGGGATTTTGAAGCTGCAATGCTGAATCTGAATTCATTTTACAAAAATAGTCATTTGGACAAGGGAATTGCTGTTGATGTAGTATACTTGGATTTTGCAATAGCCTTTGTTATTGCGCCTCACAACAGGTTACTTCATGAATTAAAAGGCTTTGGTTTGGGAGTAGGGGTGGACGAAACTTGTCGCCGTGCTCCTGTGGGAAATTTCGCAAAAAGCACACAGTTATCCGCTTTGTAGCGGGAAAATCTGCTTTAAAACTAGTGGTTAAAATTTTCGCATCTTTCGCCCATTGGCCAAAATTTTTTGCCATTTTTTTTCCAATGGCTAGAAAGCTTCCGCCCATTGATTTGTTGTTTTCGCACTATTAGGTGAATCTTCCAGGTCTTTTAGCAACAGTTCATATCTGAATTGTTGACTGTATTTTTGTGTAAAACACACTACCTTCCTTTGTAGCATGGATGACTGCTTGAAATTTGATCAGACTTTTTTTGTTCGAATCCCCTATAGGAAACCAGTGGGAAGATGCATTAAAGTGTGAAAAAGGGGAAGTAATGTGGAGATGCTTTTTGCAGCATGATAAAGTCTCCATTCACTAAGTTATTCTACAGAGCCACTGCACTGAGATTTCTCCATCTTGAAGGATCTTACTGCATAGGCTCCAAGGAATTACATTAGACTTGCAGAATTTAGAACATTGGAGAAGAGATCGCCACAATCAGACTCCAATGCAATTAGATGTTATCTACATATAATGAAGCATCAGAGGTATTAAACAGCATTTTTTGGATTTTATTTTGTTTCCAGAAAAGGTTTATGACAGAAAAGTTCCTAGTAAATACACACTGTTAAACAGATACTCACGATCAGGGGGAAGTATCAGCCTTCACCTGGAGATGGAGGTTGCTGGGCAGTCAGCTGCTCAGGGATTACAACTGCTCTAGATAATGTGTCACACCTTAGAACAGGATAAAGGTGCAAATTACAAGGCCCTGGGACATGTACACCAGAGCCAATTATACAGTAAAACCTTCATTTTCTGGTTTGTGTTGCTATATTGTAAGGGAGAATGTCTCCCCCTCAAGCCCTATTATCAGTGAAATTCACAGTGTGCAGATGTATCAGGACTGCGCCCTTGGTATAAACATCATCCTAGCAGAAACTAAGGCGGCAGCTGCAACACCGAGATGTGACTGACACACACACACACACACACACACACACACACACACACACACACACACACAATACTATTCTGTACTGTCAATAAAACTCAATAAATGTATTAACACCCTAATGGCATAAGTGTTGTGGTTGCCTTCTTTAACACTAGTTGCTTTAGCGACCCAATAACCAATGAAACACATTTGGATTTATGGTTCATGATGCATCAATGTTACATTTTCCTTTACCAATCAGTTTCTGCATCTTCATATGATGCTTGATCATCAGATGTGCAGATAAATATATTTAACAATCTGTTACAAGAAATATACATAAAATGAATGGATATATTGTGTTCATTGACTGTATTCATAGGCTTAAAAGAATGCAAGCCAACAGGTCATGGCCTTACAAACGGACTACGAGCCAGTGTTTCCTCTAAGCCACGAGTGGGTAACCTGAAGTATGAACTCAGTTGGCTTTTCAAGGATGACAGGAGTTACCGTTAATCTGCACCGTTAATTCCCAGTTAGATCAAAATGAATACCTTTTTGAATACCTTGTAAGCTAGAGAGGTCTCCCTATAGGGGCAGTTGATTTGCTCTGGTGGTGGTGAATATGAGGACCTCCAGCTGCTGTCAGAGGACAAAACTCTTTCATTGTCTACCAGCCATTAAGACACAATAGTGAGCCCCCAAACTTTGTCCCATTGCATTGGTAGACTATTCATTCCAGAATTTCTCTTAGTTTGCTTTTTGCTTAAAAGGGATAATAATACTTCCTTTAAGGTGGTTATAATATTGTAGGTATCAATTAAATAAACCAATCCATCTTTGTATTTTTGTTATAACTTTTATAGTTTAAGAGTAACCGCTATGTAAAGTTTACCCCTCCCGCTCCTTTAAGCTACATCATCGCTCTATCAGACTTGGATTCTGGTCCGCAGACCGGACAACTCATCTGGAGAGCCGAAATAGCAGTACATACAAAGGAAATCTGCATAAGGTCTAAAAAGTGTGCACGGTTTGAGGCAGTAGACAGTTATGAAGGTTTTCTTTATATGTACTGCCATTTCAACTCTCCAGACGAGCGGACCAGAATCCAAGTCTGACGGACAGAACGTTGAGGTAGCTTGAAGGGACGGGAGGAGTAAACTTTACATAGCGATCAAACTATAAAACTTATAGCAACAAGTAACTAACACCTACAACAGGGCTTATAATTTTAAGTCCTTTGCTACTAGCCAGACCTGAAAAGTTACTCGCTACTGCAAGCCAAAACATACCCACCAGGGCTGAATTTCTACTCGCCAGGGCAAAATTTTCACTCTCCATTGGAAAGTGGAAATTTTGAACCCTGACCTACAATATTACAGTCACCTTAAAGGAGCAGTAAACTTTTTTTTATGAAAATATATATATTGTAGGGATTTTCCTATTGAGTACAATAAGGGTACTTCCACTGCCGAGAGATTTATATTTCCAGAGTTTATTACAGTTTTTATATTAGCAGTGCCCTCTAATTAGATTTCCTGTTAGATTCTAATGGAGGAGAAAGTCAGAAAAGTCAGAGACATACAGTTCTCCAAAGAAAGTGATAGAAACTGCCTATCACTTCCTGTCAGTTAGAACCATCAGGAAGTAATCACAGTAAATTAACTTCCTGATTATTTAAACTGTTACAAATTTTGAATAAAACAACTGACAGCAGTGGGAGTGACCTTGTTTTATTCAGCAGGAAATGCTCTATACAATATGTTGTTTTTTTTAAATGAAGTTACTGCTCCTTTAAATGAAGGAAGTATTACCATCTCTAAGGTCTGACTGGGCTTTTGTATCAACCTATCACAAAGCTGCATCACAGTTAAAAATATTTTTGTGAATGTTTGTTCTTGAACATTAAAGGTAATGGCTCAGAAAGTTTAAAAATGGAGGTCAGTTTGACCGTTTCAAAAACTGGATAGGGAACTACAACTTCCACGTTTAGAGAAAATTTTATAATCTTTTTTTTTTTCTTTTTTTTTTTTTTTTTTTTTTTAAAGGACAAAATTGGTGACAGTCTTTGCCAGTGTTAACATTTGCCAATTATAACCTTTTCATCAAGCAATTATCAAACTTTTAGTGACATGTTGATAAATATGCACCATGTTTTTCAGAACCAGTGTATGACCCTTTTATTGCCAGAGGGTTATGTAAAGTATTGCTTTGCACACCCCTCTGGCACTGAAAGGGTTAAGTATGAGTTTACAAGATCATACAGAAGATTGATGGTATAAAAGTGACTTGAACAGAAAAAAAAGTTCACAACACAGTACCAAAATAAAATCAAGACATTGCTCAAAAATACCAAGTCATTTTTAAAAGCCATCCCCAAATTTATTCAAAACAGCTGCTCGAAGTCTTATGAACAGGAGGATATTTATAAAGACAGCTCAGTTTCGCATGGAGAGTTAAATCTGTTGGTGGGAAGAAATTCATTTAAGATTAATAGAATCCAGAATCTTGAGCTGCCCAGTTAGGCGCCTGCAAAGAAAGAAAAAATAAAGTAAATATACATATTTTCCTTTATGATTGTAGCTGTGTAAGTAAATCTATTACCATTAGCATGACCTAACAAGTTTACTCTACCTAAAGGGCAACTATCATGATGAGTTTGTGCATTAGGTAGGTTTGATGTTGTGACTCCTGACGCTCGCTAGCTGGTCTTTCGATCAAGCTGAATTATGAATTTTGAAGTCTTACAGGGATGTATTCAGAAAGATAAAAGCAATTCTGGAGAAGCCAACTGCTCCATAGGGGACAATGAAAACTCCCACTGACTTCAGCAATCAGTGGTGTTAAAAGCCCCATGCAAAGTCAGTTGGAATGTTCTTGTGCATTTGGCTTGCCCTCAAATCGCTCTGCTATTGCTGTTGTCTGGGGATGATGGCAAGTCAAGATGTACAGTTGAGGGGCCTCAGGTAGCCACCCCCTGCTCTAAACAGGCAGTTGCTATGATACGTACAAATAAAAGCAGAGAAGGTCTGGGGCAATAAAAACCCTTTTTTCCCCACTAATTGAAATGGGTTTTTCATACCTTAATACTAGATGTTAGTACAGGGGAGCTCAAACCTGAAAGCACAATGTTTTCCGGATCTCAATTAATCACTATAGTATAGTTAAAACTGCAGATCCTCAGAATGACTGAACCACTGACTGATTCACCTGGGTCCATGAGAGGTGATCCACAAAACCTGCAATGCTGTGGGGCCCCAGGACAGGTTTGAGCACCACCGATTTAGTACCCCCGCTTCATTTATTGTGACCCCCCCCCCACTACCCCCAGGGCACAATTCATTTTCTGCTGAATTGTTAGCGTTCTGCTTTCTGCATAAGGCCCATAGTGAAAATAAAGACATATTTACCTCCGTCCTAGTGTTCTGGCTGGATTTCTTTTCGATGTTCATTGCCAGCATTTGACTACGGAAAGCGAGACTCTTAGTCTTCTCAATGACTTGCTGATAAGGAGATACCGCATTGTTTCCCATTACAACATGGCCCTAAAAGGACAACATGAAAGGCATATGTACAAAGTATCAATATTCACTCCATATTCCGAAGAAATCCTAATGCATCCCTTATGTCAATGCACAGTAAACTTCCAGACAGTGATTTATGCTACTCACATGCTTTAATACTCACTAGTTTAAGCATTAACATCCACCTCCCAACCCTTCCCCTGATGTCTGGCTATTCTATTTACCAGGGAGCTGACCCATGTGATTGAGTTGCCATGGCAACACACCCAAGCATTCAGTTAAAAATTATATTCACCTGCCTCAGGAATTCCCTCAAAAAAGAGCAGTTTTTCAGCTATGCAGATACTGACCCAAACATTGACTCGCTGCTCTGGTAAAAGCACAGAACCATAAAACACTGAACCTCCAGCCTCGTCCCACACACAAGGACATCCAGGACCCACTGGATTAGTAGCCAGAGATAAGCAACACAAGGTCCTCCAGCTACAGTTCTCCCATGGCAGTTTCACTACTCTGGTAGCAGCTGGAGGATCTTTTGCCATAGAAACAGAAATACTGACAACCCCGCACTGTACTGCTGCACTGGCAGCCATAGTAACACATAAGGAGAAACACTTATTTTTTTTAATAAATAAATAAATATTAAAAACAGAAACTTGTATTTTTGTTTAGGTTTTCTTTTTGAGAGAGTTTGAACTAAAGATGTTTTTTTGCAGACACGTAACACTTATTATTCCATACTGTGAAAGAGGATTTTAGTCTTACCTGTTAAATCCTTTTCGCTTAGTCCATATAGGTTACTGGTAACTTTGTGTAGGCTATGTGCCCCTTTAAGTAGGCAGGAACAATTCTGAGAAGTGAATGCAGGGGTCGAGCCTACCTTCCCTCCTTGGCTGCAGCTAGCCATCCAGCTCCAGTAAGATTTAAGACACTAACAACTGACTAGATAGTGAGAAGGATAAAGACTACAGTCAGCATGAACCCGGAAGGACCCCTACGTTCTGCCACAGGAGAGCCAAGCATGGTCCCTTGACAGGATGGGAGACCAGTAACCTATATGGACCAAGAGAAAAGGATTTAACAGAGAAGAATAAAATCCTCTTTTCTCTGTCGTCCAATATAGGTTACTGGTAACTTTGGGATGTCCAACCATCAAGTTTCCCAGAGGTGGGAAGGCAGGCAAGGACCAGACGCAGGGCTCCCAAAGTCACCAGAGCATATATGAACCATCAGATCAGACACAGCCCAACAACAACAAATGAAGTGTCAACGGACACTGAACACCACAGGAACTGTTACACAGCACACTGAACTAGAGCCAACAGGGCTCAAAAGTGAGGGAACGCTGAAGAACCGAAAAGAAGATCCTAGACAGGCAAGACTGCCTCCAGGATCTGTCTCCCAAATCTGGCATCAGCCGACGCCCACACAGCAACACAGTAGTGCTTCAAAGAGCGCACAGACGACCAAGTGGTGGCCTTACACAACCGATCAGCTAAGGCCCGATTCTTGGAAGCCCAAGATGTCCTAATAGATCTAGTGGAAGGAGCCGTGACCTGAAAGGAAACAGGCTTCTTCCTCAGTTCGTGAACCTTACGAACAGTGGACTTAATCCAAGACACAAAGGTCACTTGGATGCAGGTCTCCCTGCCCTGGGACCCGTAGGAATGACGAACAGCTCATCAGACCATCGAATGGACTCCGTGTGATGCACACAAAACTTGAGACAATGCACCACAGCTAACAAGTGGAGATCCTTCCCCTTGTCAGAGGAAGGGCCAGGGCAGAAAGAAGGAACCACAATCTCCCGATTAAGGAGGAACTCAGAAACCACCTTCGGGAGTAACTCCTGCTAAGTTGGAAGCACCGCCATGTGCTAGCAAAACACCAAAAAGGGGTGGTTTACAAGACAGAGCATGCAACTCCGTGACACAGTGAACAGATATGATCGTCAGGAGAAAAGCCATGTAACACGTCAGCAGACGTAGAGGTATAGTAGCCAAAGACTCAAAGAGAGGGCACTGAAGGATGCCCTAAACCAAGTTAAGATCCCACTAAGGAGCGGGAGACAAATACATGACAAGTATGAGCAATGCCCTGGAAGAAAGCCTAGACATCAGGAAGAATAGCAATGCGCACTGAACTAAAAACCAGAGAAGATGTCTGAACCTTAAGGGAACTCAAACTGAGGCCCTTGTCCACACCTTCCTGTAGGAAGGTCAGGACCGCAGGAAAATCAATATCCGGAGATGGGTCCTTAACAGCACTTCAATACAGAAAGGGAGACCAGACTCAACGGTAAGCCATAGTGGAAACAGGCCTGCGTGCACTAAGAATAGTCGCCACCGCACCAGAAGAAAACCCTTTCTTCCACAATAGTGAGGATTCAATTGCAAAGCAGTCAAGGCTAGACAATGACAACCTCCTTCCGCAGGTAACCCTGCAGAAGAAGATCTGGGCGGCAAGGGGAACAGGAGCTCCTGAAACCAAGCCTGCCGAGACCAGTATGGAGCAATCAGAATGACTGGACATTGCTCCAGTCTCAGTTTCCTTATCACCCTGTGCAACATGGGGATGGGAGGAAAGATGCAAGTCAGAGGAAATAAACATGGAATGGACATGGTATCCACTGCTAGAGCTAGAGGATCCCTCCAGCGAGAGCAGAACGTTGGAATCTTCTGGTTTTGTCTTGTCGCCATCAGGTCGATGCAAGGAAGACCCCACTTCTGAACAATGAGGTTGATCACCTCTGGGTGCAGTTCCCACTCTCCGCTGTCCACAGTGTATCGACTGAGGAGGTCTGCCATGACGTCGTCTACGCCAGGACAAGATAGCCTTGACCTCTAACCAAGCTGTGAGACTTCTTGTTCCACCTTGTTTGTTGATGTAAGCCACAACTGTGGCATTGTCGGACTGGACCTGGACCAGGCAATCCTCCAGCTGGCGTGTCCAGTGGCAAAGGGCATGAAATATTGCCCGAAGCGCCAACACGTTGATGGGAAGGAGAGATTTCTCCTGAGACCATGGCCCCATTCAGGTGACCCAAACAGGCTGGCATATGTCGTCACCGTGGTCCAGAAGGACACCAGGAAGGGCTTCCCCTTCAGCAGACTGAAGAGGTTGAGCCACCACGACAGACTCCGTTCCACATGAAGAGGGAGGAATACTGACAGTTTCAGGAGGTCCGGCTGACCCCTGCACACCTGGGTCACAAACCTCTGGAGTTCCCTGGTGTGAGCCATGGCAAACGGGAATGCTTCTATGGTGGAAATGAACTTCCCCACTAGAGAGGGCAACTTCTTGGCTGGAACTGGATCATAAGCCAGAACAGCGGAAACCCTGTGGGTGATCTGGTGAGCCACCTTCTCCGTGAGAAACACCATGCTCTGCTGAGTGTCGAAGAGAAAGACCAGGAAGACCAGACGCTGGGATGGGACAAAATACGACTTGTCCATGTTGAGGATCCACCCGTGACGGGCGAGTGCATGAATGCAGTTCTGAACCTGCTGATGAAGAAGTTCCAAAGAAGCGGCCTTCAGAAGCAGGTGGTCCATGTATGGAGTGACTCTGATGCAGTTCCCACGGAGGACGGACACCAAGGCTCCCAGGACACGAATGAAGACTTGAGGAGCTGTAGTCAGACCAAAAAACTGAAAATATCCTTGGTCGCAGGCAAATCTAAGATACTGCCAGCTCTCTGGATGAATGGTGATGCGCAGATACGCATCCTAAAGATCTAGAGAAGCAAGGAATTCCCCCGGGGACATAGCAGCAATCACTGTCCTTAGGGACCTCCTGGTGATGCGTTTTGATCACAAAGGAATGGAGATCCTTCAGGTCCAAAATCGGACGACAGCCACCATCCTTCTTGGAAACCACAAATAGGTTTGAGTAAAAACACAAACCGTGGTCCTGAACGGGGACCGGTTCCATAACTCCCTTGTCCAGAAGGGCCTGGATAGTAATGAGCAGACAGCGTTTCTCTACGCCCTGAGGTGTGTGAGAAGGGAAAAACCTGAAGGGAGGAAGAGGTGCGAAAGGGATCCTGTACCCTTCCGCCAACCACCTGCAAAACCCACGGGTCCACCACTGAGTCCTCCCATACGCTGTGGTAGTGACGCAGCTGGTCACCCATAGCAGAGTGGGGACCTGGGTTCGGAGAGTCATGACAAAGGAGGTTTTGGAAGCCTTGGGTTTGGAGGAGGACTTGGGCTTCCCTTGTGGTTTGGGCTTTGAGGAGGAATGCAGAGCTGGGGGAACCACCTGGTTCACCAGATGTGTCTCTGGAAGCACGAAAAAGCAGATTACGATTGAAAAGCGTCTGCTTCCTGGGAACTATAGGCAGGAGGGTACTCTTACCCCCTGCGGCCTCACTAATCAGATCCTTAAGATCTGGCCCAAAACAAAGCAGTGCCTGGAAAGGGCAAGAAGCGCAATGCTTTCTGAGAAGCAGAGTCAGCAGACCAGATCTTGAGCCAAAGAGCTAGTCTGGCAACCAAAGAAATGGTGAAAAACCTTGCCACCAACTGATGGCATCAAATAAAGCAGCAGAGACGCAATGCTGGGCTTCAGAAATGTTGGCAAGTAGCCGCAACTCATCAGGAGTATGAGCTCCCTGACAAACAGCAAGTGTGAGCTGTTCAGTCCAAACGCAATGGTCCTATTTACCCAGGCCGCAGCAAATGCTGGATGTAGGGAAGTACCAGCGGTGACAAAAATGGACTTTAGGGAGGCCTCAAGTTTCTCGTCATTCCAGTCTGTAAGAGCAGAGGCATCAGAAGCTGGCAAAGCAATGGACTTGGATGCCCCTGTTTCTAGGACTCCTACTTTGTGAGGATGAACCCACTGAGCAAGCGCCACATCAGAAAATAGGGTAAAGCTTAGCAAACTTCTCGGAGACAGAAGGCTGTCAGGAGACTACTACTCAGACACTAACCGGTCAAAAGTGGGGAGAGGTGCAAAACCAAGTATGGGGCCGTTTGGGCTCCTGAAATACATCAGAGGGAAGACCCCCTGTAACTGGGATGGAAAGAGTTGAGATGTACACTGGAGGTCTCTAGTAGCAGCCTTAAACTCTTGCACCCAAACTGGCTCTAATGCATGGCTGAAGGTCCCTGGGGAAGACTCAAGGACAACAGAACATGCTGGGCATAAATAATCTGAGAACTCTCTAGGCAACCCTGATTGACATGAGGATCAATGCACAAAGCAGGACGCAGAGACCCCAGCGTCCTCAGTCTTAGTCCTAGCCCCAAGCTTCAAAGGAATAGACATTCGCGCAGTGTCAAAACGTTCAAGGTATAAGGAAATACCCAAATACAGTGTGTGTATGATTAAAATTTTCACCCCAGAATCGCTAAAATACACTTATCTGGCAGGCGAAGGGTTAATCTGCTGAGAAGAGAAGGAGTCCAGGCCCAGCGTAGGGTACTTGTTCAGGGAAAGCACAAAATTTCTGCCACGAGAGGAGCCAATCAGAAATGAGTGCGCAATGCAAGTGCTCATGGGAAATGTAGTTTTCCCAGAAAAAAAAATACCCCAAAAGTGCCCGAAGCCACCACTGAGCCCCCCAACACACACTAAACGTTGACCAATAGTAGAGCAAGGACAGACAATTAAAGTGAGCCATATCTGAAGTCACTACAGTGAGTGGTAGCGGTTGCAGAGATACGTCCCAAACTGTAAAGTCCCATAGAAGTGAATGGAGCAATGGCGTCTATGCGGTAAAAGCAGAACATAATTTTTGCAAAGTTGTAACTGTTAAGAAAATTTGCACCAAACACTAAAACAGGTCACTAGACCCAATAAACACTGAACCTAGTAGGTGCCCAACATTCCCCCAAAAGATGCTAGACCAGCAAACAAAGGGTTAAGTTACCACAGAAACTTGTTCCAAACAGCCAACAGATAAACCCAGTGAGTGCAGGAGCATGCAATAGGAACCGCAAAGGAAAACCCCTGTGCGGAGAGGCACTGTGGGACATGTGGACGTTAGCACTCAAGATTTTCCCCCCAGGGCTTAGGTCCACAAAAGCACCTGGTAAACTGAGCTATCCACATGTGGGTGCTGGGAATTGTCAGTTATGGTAATCCTCCTAATGGTGGTATCCCATATCTAACAGAAAAATAATAAAGAAGCTAAACTATAGCAGAATTGTTCTCTTGCCTTGTGTCTTCACCAAGGAACAAATCTTAATGGGGCTGGTTGGCTAGCTGCAGCCAAGGAGGGAAGGTAGGCTCCACCCCTGCATTCACTTCTCAGAATTATTCCTGCCTACGTAAAGGGGCTGATCGCCTACCCAAAGTTACCAGTAACCTATATTGGACGACAGAGAAAAGCAGATTGGAAAGCTTGTCTGTTACATAGACTGACGTATAAACAGCACCACCTAGCTTGAGCTCAAGCTACTAGTAGATGGCAAGTTAACATAATTACTTTTGAAAGAATAATTTCTCAGCAAGTTATATTAATACATTTTGTAGAATATATTTTACTACATATACATACACGTCGGGTGTACTGCCCCTTTAAAAAATAGGATCCATTCAAAGCAATGACAAAGAAGATCATAAAAATATGCACAGATGTCACGGAGAAAGCAGCATCACATTGTTTAAAAGTTTTAAAATATGTACATACATTTCTATCAATTTAAACTGCCGCATCTGCAGGATCCGGCAGAGGGTGGGCAACTTGTGGGCCCACAGCTACTGTTGGCTCAGCCCTTAGCTACTGAGGAATGGAGCTCCATTCATAAACACACACAACATTAAGGAGAAGGCAAGACAAAAGTGGGTGAGATTTATTAGGCTGCATATTCTCTTTAAAGTGATAGTAATACTTAACATTCAATATTTCTGTAGATAATTAAAAAACAATGTAATTGCTCCATTTCTGATCTCCAAAACCTTTATGGTTTGGGAGATATCAGTCTGCAAAGTTCTCCCTTCCCTCCCCTTTGATCGAGGTAGTTACAAAGAAATACTTCATTTGAACGGTCTACTACGTGTGCCTGGTTTGCAAGCACACATTGTAGACCGTTCAAATGAAGTACTTTATAACTACCGTGATCACAGCTCTGCTGAAGAGCCGCAGGACAGTCTATGGACTGTGATCTCCGTCTGTAACTTTGAAAGCTGGCATCAGCACAAGGGGAGGGATAGGGGAACTTTGCAGACTGATATCTCCCAAACCATAAAGGTTTGGGAGATCAGAAATGGAGCAATTATGTGTATCTACAGAACTAAATCTATTGAATGTTAAGTATTACTATCACTAAGTCTTTAGAATGCATGGTTTATTATTAAAATCTTACCAATTTAGAATCTATCTTGGCATCCAGTCTTGCATTTCGAATTAAATTGACAATCCACCTTTCAGCTTCTTCTGGGCTCATGTTCAGTTTAGCAGCCAACATGCTTAAAAGAGGAGAGGGAAAAACAGTTATTGGATAATGTATACATCTTTCTGGTTTGCTGTCCACCCCACCCCATAGCAGCAAGGGGGCAGAGGGCACCCACATCAGCAAATTGCCACAGAGGAGTATTTGTGATTCACCCCCAAGACACTCATCACAATTGTTGCAGCAAGATTTACAGGTGTGGCAATTTACATTGTCCCACCTACCGCCACTCCTGTGAAAAAACTGCTGCTGGGAGCCTCGCTACCATCAACTTCCAGCAGTTCCCCGATGTGCACAGAGTGGCGAATCCCACAGGCAATGGCGTGGCATGTTTAACCCCTTAAGGACCCATGACGTGCCAGGACAGTCAAGGGTAAACTTGCGTTAAGGACCAATGACTGTCCTGGCAAGTAATTCCATAGAACAAAGGGAAAAACAAAAACAGTGCTCCAGGATCCTTAACAACTGACCGCATGGCCGACAGTTAAGGGGTTAAAAATTATTTCTAAAGTTTGCCAGGGAAGGCAGTTACAGGTCATACTTATAAAGTAGTAAAGCCATGTTTAGAAATGTGTTGGTATTTGAGAAAAATCAATAATTTAAATTTTTCCAACATAATTTATACAGATGTATATCCATTAAAAATAGGTCATACCTGGAGTAAAGCTTTAAAGGGATAGTAATACTTCGTTTTATCTTTATTTTATTTTGTAGGCATTAAAAAAACATGAAGAATGATACAAGTCTTATCTCTCAAACCTTTATGGTTTAAGAGATATTCACAAGCAAAGTATCCCCCCCCCCCCCCCCCCCCCCGTTCAGCCAGATCTGGGAGGTGCCCAGGTAGACTGCAGAGAGGGACAATCTTCAATTAAGATAAGGGAAAAAGCTGAAAAACTTGTCAAGGGGGGGGGGGGGGGGGAGGGCTTTCATTCTTTTCATACAAAGAAGATTGTCCCCTGCTGTTATCTGTCTGGTCTTACAACCAGATTCACATCTGAGAAGAGATGGCTTACACTAGGAAAAAGGGGCGGGAGGGGGAAACTTTGCTTGTGAATATCTCATAAACCATAAAGGTTTGAGAGATAAGACTTATATCATTCTTCATGTTTTTTTAATGCCTACAAAGTAAAATAAAGTTAAATGAAGTATTACTATCCCTTTAACTGCTAAAATGGCTTATTTCAGTCACAATTAGAGAATTTCTTTAACGTAATTTGCGGCACAAATCTAATTTGGACCACGTGCATTTTTTATTCCACTTTTCATAAAAAGTCAACTGACTGCCGTTTGTATGTCGAGAAAACAATTACATTTTATACATCGTTCGCTTTGTGACAATTTTACAGAGCCTTTATTATGCCTCCTGCCCTTTATGTATAAAGCCAAAGCAGAGCAAGCCAACTGCATCAGAGTGGGGAAAAGAAGCCCACATTTTTAATGGGCATTTTAATGCATTAAATGCTAGGTCTTCAATGCATTGCGAAGCAATGTGTTGCCTTCTCTAGCATTCCACGGATTAAAATAGGCCACTTAAAACAATGAAGATGTTTGTCAGCTTATTTATCACTGGTGGTGCAGCTGGTATGGTTCCACTTCACCTTTCACACAAGACCCTAGGACTCACAAACTGCAACAATTCAACATGACAGATGTCCTAGACTGTCACTAACCCACAGGTTAATAAAAGAAGGGTGGGCAACCAGGGACTCGCCTGTTGTAGAGACTGGCTGCGGATAGGGTGGAAGGAATGCACCAATTGTAATGAAAAGCTCAGCAGCCTCAGGTTGCTGACACTTGGATTAACCCTTTGAGTGCCAAAAGGGTATGCAACACATTACTCAAAAGGTTAAAGTGATGGTCAGGCACAGAAAGCTGCTGATTCCAAGAAAATATTGAAATAGATATGTATGTAAATATATTTATGCATTTATATGGCCAGGGAAGAGCAATGCTCATCCATTCTTTGCAGGACCCTTTTGTATTGTGTTAACCAAGCAAAAAATACTTCATAGAGTTTCAAGGATTTGTAGCAGTGCATCCCATATAGAATTAAAAATAAATATTTTGCATTAAGAAATCAATTCAATGGACCCACTTTGCAAAGGAAAAATTCTGTAGCATTAAGACAATTTAACAGTAATTGCCTAGTTCCCAACAGAACTAGCACTTGACCTTTCCTAATATGGATTATTAGTGCACAGGGCAGCCCAACTGCACCATAACTAGTAGGGAGATTAAATCACGAGATCAGAGGCTTTAACATTATCTATCTATACATACACACACACTTCACTTCTGTCGAATATGTGGTTTTTCCTGTGGTGGATTTTGTGTGTTTCACAGGCTGTCTCTGTAGAACTCCAACAATGAAAGTAATGCACACCTGGGGTCCTAGAGTGTCTTTCACTCTTCCACGTATCCATCGATAGCCACTGAAGCATGCATACACTGTCAGACTCCAGTCTTGTTCCACTGATAGTGTCACAGTACCAACTCTTACACAGATACTCCAACCCTGTTCCACTGGTATCCAAAGAAGTCCATATAAGACGACAAAGACTGCGCTCCCAATACAACCAAGAGCAGCAGAATGTGCATACCCTCCCCATGACCATTAGAAAGGTTGCTACTAATGACATACAATGTTACATAATATTTATCACACATGTATCTGTTTAGATGGTCAATCTGATACTTGTAACTTTTCTATACCAATTAAAGGTCTCTACTCATGCTTAGGCCTCAATGAAAACAGCATTAAATACCTTTAGTTCTCCTTAAAGGGATAGTAACATTTCATAATACAAGCAGCTCTAATTAATCATCATAGTATTTGGACTCGAGAGTGTTATTTCAATTCTGTCAGAGTTGTAGTTCAAGAGGAATTCAATGACAAAGTATCCCCCTCCCGCCCCTTTTACTGATGTAACTGCTCAGCCAGATCAGAAGGGAGGTGCCCAGGTAGATTGCAGAGAGGGACAATCTTCAATTAAGATAAGGGAAAAACCTGAAAAGCTTGTCAAGGGGGGCAGGGATTTCATTGGTTTCATTGTAAGACGATTGTCCCCTGCTGTTATCTGTCTGGTCTTACAACCACATTCACATCTGAGAAGAGATGGCTTACACTAGGAAAAAGGGGAGGGAAAGGAAACTTTGCTTGTGAATATCTCTTAAGCCATAAAGGTTTGAGACATAAGACATAACATTCTTCATGTTTTTTTAATGCCTACAAAATAAAATAAAGTTAAAATGAAGTATTACTATCCCTTTAAGAAATACAACTGGATCTCTGGATGTACTCTGTGGTACAAGTGGAAACTCTTTCAAACACCTGGTCATCTTTTATTGAATCTAACCATTTAATTATTTATTTTAAGTGAATAAAAACCTTAAAACTATAAAAGTTTCTTGAAGTCTGTTACTTTCTCAGAGGCATCACACTGCATAGGTAGTATTAATGCACTCATTTTTATATTATTTATGAAATTAATACATTAATGGTAAGAGTTTATTGAAGTCTTTCCACTTCGGCACTGCAGAGTATTCCCAGAAACATCAGGGTGTTTGATAAACTGATTCTGTGAGGTTGGACTTGCCTCTCCATTCTGTGAGTATTGACCTTTGTTTCAGAGGGTGGAGGGTATACACATTCTGCTGCACGTTGTTTGCACTATGTCTGTTCCACCTGCTCAGGGTGCAGCACTGACTTTCCTACTTTGAAGGAACTTTCCTACCATTATCCAATCAAAGATGAAGATTAGTACAGATTGCAGATTGTTCTGATCGTCTTTTACTCCAGTGGATTTCTTTTGGAGATGATGAAATTTCTTCAGAGAGCCTCAAGATATGAACACTTGGTCTAGGTCTTAGTTGGACAAGACAACACAGCTAACCGATGAAGGGTACATTAACTCCTCCACGATTAGATTTAGAATGGCAGCACCACACAAAAAATAAAGTCACCTTAAAGATAACCAGATGCCCTACTCTGCGATTGCTTCCCTGCATACAGTTTAGTTTTTGTTCCCCAGGCTCAGACAAGAGTAACTATTGAGATAATAGACTGGAAGAAGTGTTTCCTATTAACTCAATTAGTATCATAGTAGCTCTCAGCTGGATGTCTACTTTGATGTGCAGCGTGAGGACACTTGTTCCCCAGACATCACAAGGCTTTTGACACATATTTAGGCCAGTGTGCATTACATTAACTCTTCCAGCAATGAAGTGGACATCTCTCTGGCACGCAAAGAATATATTTTACCAGAGGCCATGCAATAACTTCTCTTAAAACTAGGGATGCAAAACAAAGGGTTAAAATTGAGGACTGCGTCAATATTTTCCTGTCTAACCGTCAAAAATTAAATACATTTTAACTCTTTGTACGACTGTGCAAAATGCAGTTCTATTTAAAAAAAAAAAAAAAAAGTGCTAACCATCCATTTTTAAAAGTGACATTTTTCTTTACAAGCACTCCTATGGGTTATATATGCAAAGAGGAGTAATTCTGATGGAAACTGATGGGATCAACAATTTCCTACTAATTCCAATGGGATTTTAACACACTGAATGCTAGAGAGGTCTTCAAAACATTGTGATGTGTTTAACCCCTTAACGACCCTTGACGGTCATAGTACGTCAAGGGTCGATTTGACTTAACGACCGATGACGTACTATGACCGTCATCGAGTTCCGGGCTCCCCCCGCGGCTGCACGCCGTTCGGGGAGTCCGGAACGCAACGGAACAATAAAAAAAAGTTGCTCCGTGGTCGTTGAGTCGCGTCCGCATTCCCCGGTTGTTAAGGGGTTAATAAACTAAAAGCCCTATTTAATGTTTGGGAAATTGATTTGTCCCTTATGGTGCAGTTATTTTGCCCCAGAATTACTCCACTTTTTTGCTCAGAGTTCCAAAATTGGTCTTTAAAGGGATAGTAACTTAATTAATCTGCAGCTCCTAGTCTTCTTTATACATATTTAAACCCATAGCACTATATTTAGTTTCTTACAATGCTGTAGTTCAAACACTATTCCTGAAGAAAGGTTCCCCTTCCCGCCCCCCTTAAGTTCTTGAATCCAGTTGTGGGACCAGACGGATGCAACAAGGGAAAATATTAAGACAGTAAGTATAAGGAAAACCCATCCCCCCATTACGAAGGGGGGCATGATGTTCCTTTGGTTACTGAAGATCGCCACTCTCCATCCGGACCAGCAGAGAGGATCAGTGACACGGCTAGAAGGAGTGACAGGGGGCTCCTTTGAGCAGGAATACATTTGAACTACCACATTGTAACCAACTAAACATAGAGCTGAATGTTTAAAAATACATAAAGACTCAGATACAGTTTAATAGTATAATAATTGTCAAGAGAAACATACGATGCAGCATGGAGCATCCAACATTACGTTTAGCCCAGCTTACAAATATCCATTTTCCTTAACCCTCTGAGTGCCAGAGGGGAACGCAACGCATTGCGTACTCCTGCCACTCAAAGGGTTAACTGAGCACTAGTCATGTTCCACAAAACAAATAAAGACGGTCCTAAAAAACACAAAACATATGCATTTCTGGACAACTAATCCAGCCCACCAATTTCCAGCATCCTATATCATAATTCACTAAGGATGTTTGTCAGAAGCCATCATGTGCAGTAGAGGCAGCTGCGCGCTGCAGTCATGCGCAGTACAGACTGCCTGCACTGTTGCTGATAGAGCGGGGCGCTCCGAAGTCAGACAGGACAGCACATTCGGCCAGTCAGTATTGTGCATGACTGCAGCGTCGCAAGTGTTGGCCCATGTACACGGGCTTTAAAACTAATTGCTCAATACTGGGTGAAGCACTATCTTACTGAGCAATGTTAATGCATAATAAAAAGGTACATGTATGAGCAATGTTAAAATCATTGATTTTTTGCGTTCCTAGTAGTTTACCGCTTCCTGGTTAAATTCACCTTCTCATTACCTAAAACAAACAGTGAGTAACTTGCAAGCCTTGTTTCACTCTCACGCTAGACAACTAAGTACATAAACTTTAAAAGCGGCTGGGGGGGGGGGGAGCAACATAACTCTGAATCATTCAAGTTTTAAAGCACAGATCAGGTTTCCTAAATAGATCATTCGTTTACTTGAAAATGATACCATGGACAGTGGACAAAAGGACTGGCCTGTTACCAAATTATAGAAGTTTAATTTTCATTAATCGGTTTCAATTTTTACTTTGCCTGGAAAATGTAAAATGCCTGAAAATATGACATTTACACTAATCAGTGGGATCCTGTAAAAATAAACTGTATTTAGAAATTAAGCTTGTAGTTTGTCATTTCACAGTATTTTTTAGAAACTGAGGTACTGCTATTCCCTGTTACAACCCTCTGGTTCCAACAGGGAGTTTTAAAGGGGAAGAAAATGCTATGATTAAGTGGACCTGTCACCTTAAAGGGAATTCTACACTAGACTAAATGACTCAAGTTAACAGGAGGACTTACCTAGGCAGCTGTGTCCAAGTTATTTGTGCAGTCTTGTATTGTACTGAATGGATAGGTTTATTTATATAGCACCACAAGTGTACGTAGTGCTGGCTTAGATAGTAAAGGGCATAGCAAAGTGAAACACTGATAGGATTGGACCCTGCTCAATATAGGACTGATTTATGAAGTAAATTACCAAGGTTAGGTCAATGTGTTAAAGAGCCACTTATTCCTAGAGCAAAGTTCCCCTTTAAGACAAAGTTGTTTTACAACATGCACATGGACAAAAAAAGACAATGTGCTCCTATACCATCAAACCAATATGGGATATAGAAACAGAACATGTAAAAATAGTCCTATAGCCAAAAACCTGATCTTCCCCAGGGTTCCAGCTTTTCACTGTCTCCAATAGCATCTCCGCATTCTAATGCACCTGAGAGCATCATCTGCAACAATTCAGACCCCTGTCCAATACATATTTGCTCACAGGAACAATCTCTGTAAATAGGCCCAGGTAATACACACAGTGATGATGATCTTGGTATATGTTTTTTCTTAGCTTTAATGTGACAAGAAGAGTCATCCTTTGGGTCATATATCATCTTCTCCTTAGTAATATCCAGCAGTCACAAAGAATGGAAAAACAAGCAAAGGGCATATCAGCCCTCTAAGGGTAATACTGCAAAGCAGAGAAAACACCCACAAATACCCCACTAACAGATGAAAGAGGTATAGTATGCCTCAGGGAGAGAACTTGATGCACATGCAGCTTATCAACTATTAGAAGTAACAGCCCACAGACAACTACAATACGTAGTCTGTTTATTAAATAAACACACCAAAACAGAATCGAAACACTCCCTAGACATTTTGTGCAGATCCTCTCACTTCATCATGTTTATACCCCTAATGAAGTGAGGATTCTCATAAAAAGCAACAAATTTATCCAGCTATAATAGATTCGGTGTTTCACGGTGTAACTAAAGAGACAAGAAACAAAATAGCAAGTTGCCGTATATTATAAAGGATAAGATACCTTGTCAGTGATTGGTAAACGATACAAAGTAAACCTAATGCCTCACGACTCACATAGGGACTCTACAGACCATTAACGCTATATATCTAATACCGCTAATGATTCAAGTTGGTCTACCAACTTGCGCGTTTCGATCATCTTTCTCAAAAGCAGCAGGTTCTATATGCTGCTTTTGAGAAAGATGATTGAAACGCACGTTAAGCGTGCATTTCTTTTTTAATTAATTTTGGCAAGCCGGTATATGCCCCGGCATCCTTAGGAAACTTAGACCAAGATTATGCTAGAATTAGTATCGGCATTTATCCTCTAGCTTGAGTGAAGACTGCCAAGATAGAATTTGAGTTAGAATAGAACCAACTTGAATCATTAGCGGTATTAGATATATAGCGTTAATGGTCTGTAGAGTACCTATGTGAGTCGTGAGGCATTAGCCTTACTTTGTATCGTTTACCAATCACTGACAAGCTATCTTATCCTTTATAATATACGGCAACTTGCTATTTTGTTTCTTGTTGTCTCTTTAGTTACATCGTGAAACACAGAATCTATTATAGCTGGACAAATTTGTTGCTTCCTCGGCAAGCTGGTTTGTGCCCCGGCATCTCTAGGGTTAAGTTGACTCATTTGCTTTTTACACTGCGAGTAGAGTCACTAGTAAACGATTGGAACTTTATTCGAGTTTCTTTAGTGATCTTATTATTTTGTTTATGTAGATCACATGACACTGTTTTTTTTTCGTTTACTGATCCTATATGTTTAGGTAGTATTTTGATTAGCCAATAGATGTTTTAACATCAGGCAATCATCTAACTAAGTGCAATATATTAAGGAATGGATGGTTTATTCTTCATCTTATACTACCAGTGACTGGGTAATTTAATTTTGTGTGATACATGTGGCAAACCGGAAATAGCCCCGGATCAACATAATTTGGAATTTTAAGATTATAATAAAAGGTTATTTTTTAACTTAGTATTTTGTACTTCTTTTTTCCTATTTCACCTCACAGGGAATGGGGATTTTTTAGTTGTGCTAGTTCTGCAGGGTTTCTGTTTTCTACTTTTATATATTATTCAATTATCCCCTGTAGCACCCTTTTATTTCCCCTTTCCTCTTGATTAGAGGTTTTAAGGTGGTCCTGGTTTTGGGTGTGAACAGTTTTTGTGTGTTTTTTTTTTTTTTTGTGTGTGTTTTTCTCATAAAAAGCATAGGGAGAGTTTAGCTCTTATTTTGGGGTGTTGATTTTAACAAACTGAACAAGTATTGCACTTCTACATGGGCTATTCTTTCTAATATTTAACAAGCAGCATGTGCACCAAGTACTCTCCTCGAGGCATGTTATATCTCTCATTCTGTGAGTGGGGTACAATCAAGATCACTATCACTGTATTATCTGAATGAATATGTTTACGGATATTATTCCTGAAAGTATTTATGTATTAGACAGGAGTCTATATTGTTGCAATGCTGCTCTCGGGTGCTTTTGTTTTCTTTATATGTTTAACAGACATACAATCTGCCCATATGTTGTATTAGCCATTTTTCAATATGTTTTGAGACCTCTCTTTGGGCGGTATGGTGTAGCACTAATTCCTAGAACAGAATACCAGTTAGTCGTGTTGAAAGCCAACATCTCTTGTTGTGTTATTAGAAATGACGCAATGTGTGTACTCTGCCTAGATTCTTTAATAGCACAGCATGTGGTAGCACTGGCTCAAACTAATAAGCATAAAATACCACACACTGTCAACATATAATTTAATTTTTCAAGAACAATTTATATTCCAAACAGATGGTTCGTATAGACTTTAAACTGCTTTAAAATTAAACTTACCTTAACCCTTTGCATACCAGATGAGTACAGAATGCATTTTCTGTACCCCTCTGGCACTCAAAGGGTTAATGCCAGATTTTTTTTTTTATTTTTTTTTTTTTTAATCTGGTATAACATGCCCAGCAGAGTAACAGACTGACTGGCTTGGGTAACTTTCTTTCTGGAAAAGTCACCTGCCTTCTACATTGATTAAATTGGCGTATAAACAGTTGTATAAATTAAACCTATCTTATGAATGTGGGCTTTGTGGAGTTCAACTGTTACACAGTATTTTTAAACAGACAATGGAACAAGGCTGAAGTCACAGTCACACGTATGGTTCTGTGACGCTCAGTGGGTATGAAGATTGAAATGATTCACAAAGTACAATTTGTAGTTTAAAATTTCTCTCTAAGCATTATAGCCTAGCACAGATCTCATATTTCACTTCTGCTCATGCCCAGTAATTGTACAGGGACTGCACAGGGTAGAAGATCATCCATGAACATCTCCTAAACTCCACCAGACCTTCACAAATCACAAGGGATGGAGTAAGGGATGGAGTAAGGGATGGAGTAAGGGATGGAGTAAGGGATGGAGTAAGGGATGGAGTAAGGGATGGAGTAAGGGATGGAGTAAGGGATGGAGTAAGGGATGGAGTAAGGGATGGAGTAAGGGATGGAGTAAGTACTTGCAAATAAATAGGTGCAAATCTGAAGCAAGACAACCAACTTGGGACACATTCCTATTAAATGGGGATTTAACCCCTTGAAGGGGGAAAAAAGGAACCATGTAAATTAACAAGGTTTTTTTTTTGTTTTTGTTTTGTTTTTTTAACACAAAAGCGGTAGCACATCTGTAATCAAGGCGACATGCCCCTTACATTAAGGAATTTAATTATCAGGGTTTACAGCTACCTTATTTAAGCCATAACTGTACTTTTACGCTTTTCCTTTATTGGCTTTGTATTAATATAGTGGAGGTTGCTTTTTACATTTCAATAGTTACCTTTAAAAGCAATTTAAAGAATTTCTCGGTGACTAAGAAAATCTGTTATAAATGTATTTTTCCCCCACTCTCAAAAGGCCAGAAATGCAATGCTTCATGTTGGTTTCCTTGAAAGTAGAGCAAAAGGTTAAAGTCCAAATGCTCTTGAATAATGTAACTCATGAGGTTCTAATAAGCTTTATGTAATTAAAACAAGCAGAATAATCATGTTTGATTTGTGTTAGGTCAGTGGTAAGATTTGGTAGCTACCATTTCTCTCTCTTCGTGTAACACCTACAAAATGAGAAACATCAATGAGCTGTTACCAAAGCAGAGAGAGGATTTTAAATAAAACTGTGACAAGAGGCCAAGCAAGTGGACTACATTAAAATAGGGCAAGTTCAGTTAGTAGTTTTGTCTCCATTAATCTAAAACGGATTACAGGTCCACTATGGCTTCAAAAAGCCCCCAACATACTGCTGTTCTAATGGACTGTGCATGAAATTTATCATTGTGTTAGTTCCCCTCGCTTTCGCAAATGCATTGCTCACCCCTTCCATCTTCATGGAGTAATACCTTGTTGCCATAAGAGTATTAAATCCAAATAAAGATATTACTCCATGAAAACGGAAGGGATGAGCAATGCACGGTATTGTATACGTCTCTGGTCTTCAAAAGGCGTTAATCCTTTGATTACCAGAGGGGAAAGCAACACATTGCTTTGTAAAGTGTTGCGTACCCATCTGGCACTCAAAGGGTTAAAGGAGAAGTACCAAACCCCAACTTACCTTACTATTGCCAGATATTCCTAATGGCCACAAATGAATTTTGCCCTTGAGCCTTTGTTTAAGAGAACATCTTCAGTCATGTGATGTCATGGAGGCAAAAATGGCAACAGTTAGCAGTTTAACCCCTTACCGCCCGAGGACGTACATGTAGTAGAAGTGCCGGGATCTCGTTACTTACACGGAATCCCTTTATTGGAATGGTCTAAAACATGTGCCTGAACACTAGGCACATGTTTTAGACCATTCCATTGAAGGGATTCCGTGTAAGTAACGAGATCCCGGCACTTCTCAAGCACCACAGTGTCGACCGACACGAATCTCCTGCTGACAGCTTTACAGTAGGAGAAATCAAACTTCAAATGCCCGTATCTCTTAAACCATAGCAGTTTGAGAGATACGGTTTTTTGCATTTAGATCAGCTTTTTGAGCTCTTCTAAATGCAAAAAAAGTTTTTTTTTTTTTTTTTTTAGACATTACTATCACTTTAAAAGGTAGCACGCAAAAGAGCGTGCGACAATCATTAACCATGACGGCAGGATAAAAATGGTGACATGAGAATCTCGCTCTTTCATGCGTGTGAGATTCTCACATCTCTTACTGAAAGGGGCTGAATCAAGTAAGGTTAATGAGCTTGATCATTTGTCATACGTAAGGCAAAAAGTTACTACACCATTGCATTAGGAAGGTGGAAATCCTTTTGCCAGACTGTCAAGTCCAGCCTCTCTCATGTGATCTTCTCAGAATCCTGTTATTTGTGGATACACTGACATTCTTCCCTTTGCATATTTGTATAGTCTTTTGCTATGACAGATCTTAACTGAGCACTATATGCTCGCAGCCAATCAGGACACAGTTATTGCTGTGATTCCAGTGCTTTGACTACAGGTCAGTAACGGAGCTGAAATTAATCAGGGAGAGGCGAAAGAGGTGTGCGAGATTCTCATGTTGTCATTTTTATCCTGGCGACATGGTTAATGTTTGATGTGCTTGCACGCTCTATCGTGCGGCCTTTTAAAAGTGAACAACCTCCTTCCACCCATTGGCTCTTTTTTTTTTTTTTTTTTTTTTTTTTTAAATTTACCCCCCTATACACATTCAAAGCCTTAAGAAGCCATTTTGTAATTTTATAAAACATAACTTCGCTTTAAGGACCAAGGCCATACATGTAAGTCATGGAGTGAACGTGCCTAAAGGACCCATGACATATGTACATCATGGAATTCAGGGGTCCCCACGTGGCTGCATGGAATTCAGGGACTTCAGATTCAGATAAGGAAAAAGCTCCATGGTCCTTAAGTGCCAGCTGCGCAGCCTTAAGGGGTTAAGTAACGTGGGAGGAGATATCACCTACCATTTCAGCATGCCATCAAAACAAGTGACAATATATCAAGACCAGAAAAGTGTAATTTAACCCTTTGGATGGTCAACACTTCTTAACCACACTGCTATCAACGGTCACAGGAGATAAAATTAGCAATTCCAATGTATCAATAGAGAATGCTTTGTTATACAGATATCAGATCTACAGTTAACCCACTGAGTGTCTTAATAAAACAAGAAAGCACTTGAAATACCTGTTGTAAATAGTTTTCTTATTTTTTTCTTGAAGCCTGCTACTTATTTAAATGATTAAAGACCAGCAATGTTCAAAACACCAATTTTGTTCAGCCAGATGTGCATGCCTATGACGAGAGAGAACTCTGTGCTGGATCCAGTGACTTGTGGTAATTTACGAATAGATTTCACAGAATGGCTCAGGGACACTACTTGCTGCACTGAGATTTTCTAGAAAAGCACTGAGAAAATGCTAGCTAAACACCACTACCAATCCCCTTCATCAGAGAAGAAACAGATTTTTTTTTTCCTTCAAAGCTTTGAAGGGTCTGGGTCTCTATTAAATGAGTAGTAAACTCATTATGTGTATCTTTTCCAGCTGGGGGGTGGTGGGGGGGGGGTGGAATTACTCAAACGGCTGGGAGAGGATTCATTCAAAAGTTATAATTCACAAGTACAAATCTCTGCGGGATCTTTTAATATTTATGGCCAGGTGGTGCTAATTCTATTGATGCATCTGGAGGGCTTGTGTCTGAATATGCAGTTCATACACCGCAATAGCAACTGTGACAGACACACTCCCAAATACACACAGCTCTCTTGGCATCGCCAAGCAGTAAGATTGCCCCGGTTTTACTCCAGACACACACACAAAAAAAAAAAAAAAAATGGATTTCATAACGAGTTTACAACCAATGTAAAACTACAGAAGTGCATGTTCATTATTTTTAGCCAGAAACAGAGAATTCCCAATATTCAATGTTACACAAAAGTGTTAGAGTGTAGATCAATATATTTAACTCTGAGGGCCAAAGAGCTAATTCAGCACCAATGTGCTGGATACCCCCCTCTGGCATTCAGGGGGTTAAACGGATAGTAATGCTTCAAAATAAAAGCGGCTCCAATTACTCTTCATAGTATTTGGGGCATGGAGAGTGTTATTTCAGTACAGTCAGAGTTGTAGTTCAAGAGTAATTGAATGATAAAGTATCCCCATCCCACCCCTTTTACTGATTTAACACTGCTCACCTCAGAACAGAAAGGTGGTGTCCAGGTGTCTTGCAGACAGGGACAATCTTCAGTTAGCATAATGGAAAAACCTGTCACGGGGGCAGGGTTTTCATTGTTCTCACAGTAAGAAGACTGTCCCTTGCTGTGATCGGTCTGGTCTTAAGGGGAGGTGGCTTACACTAGGTAAAGGGGGATATTCAATTACTCGAACTACAACAGTATTGATGTAATACTCTCCACGGCCCAAAGAGCATACGCACACAAATGCACAAAATCATTTTTTGGGGTTTGATTCCATCCATCTCAACCCGCTCACAGCTTCCTAATCCTGCTACTCACCCCCTCCTTAGTCATTGGTCATATCTGCACAGCAGGCAGCATACTTGCAATTTTCACCCACTTCCTGCATTGCCCTGTGAAGACCTTTTAACCCTTTCAGTCCCAGAGGGGTATGTAATGCGTTGGCATTGAAAGGGTTAATTGAAGCTAGTGGTAATGTCCTTGGAGGGCACTACTGTAGATCCAATGCACAGTGCTCCATTAAAAAAAAAAAATAAAAAAAAAAAATAATAAAAAAAAAAATAAAATATCAATGATAAGGTTTAGCTGTCGCCTATGCTGTGGCAGATATGCCCCAGAACGGCTCCACTTGACCTTTACACAAAAGGTCCATTATGTGTTTCGAGTCTAAAGCAAATAGGAGTATAATTAGTTCTGTGTTTTTTTGTTTTTTTTTTAAACCGACCTGTCACTAATATACACATTTGAACATTTCAGTAAAATTGCCTCTGCACTGGGCTAGCCAAAAGACCAGCAGTTAGGGAGATATTCATTCTTTTACTCCTGAATGGAGAGTGCGGCACAAGATGCTAAATAATTACCAATGAATCTTTCAGTAGATGGGGTAGCAACACTGTCACTGTACAATTTCAGGCCACTGATTCTGTACCTATAAAATTCACATCATAGAATCTGACGGCAGATAACCATTCGGTCCATCTGCCCATTTTCCTACTGTAAAAGCCTCAAACCTCATTTGGTCCTTGGTCTTTTCTTATATTATGGACAGCTTTATGCCTATCCCATGCATGCTTACATTCCATCACTGTATTAACTTCTACCACTTCTGCTGGTAGGCTATTCAACTTATCTACTACCCTCTCAGTGAAGTAAAACTTTCTTACATTACATCTAAACCTGTGTCCCTCTAGTTTTGGACTATGTCCTCTTGTCATAACATTTTTACTCCCTTTGAAATATACTTCCATCCTGTACTTTGTTGAATCCCTTCATGTATTTGAATGTTTCTATCATATCCCCCCTCTCTTCTCTCCTCCAAGCTATACATGCTCAGATCCTTTAGTCCATCCTGATATTTCTTTTCATATAAATAAAATGTTACCTTTTTTTTTTTTAATTATGTATTACTATTAGCAAAGACTGAATATTTACCTGATGCTTATACACTGATGGATGCGACAGAAAGTCTCAAATATAAAGAGCCGAGCATTTTCAATGAAGTCCTCGAGGCATGCCACAATGAAGAAGTCATTCACTAGCACCTAAAGAGAAAAACAGATTACAGAATATACCAGAAGGGTTACATAGGCTCAAGCACACTGCCTGCTTCAACTTCCAAAAACGGCTGGCAACTGTGAGGTCAGTGGAGGACTGAATCAAGAGGCTATTTCTTGAACAAAAGCAAGAGGAAACATATTCAGGTTTTCTGGCTTTTTTTTTTTTTTTTTTAAAGGTAATTGGTGGTGATTATTCTTTTAAATCCTTGACGCCTAGAAAAGGTGCGGATTGTTTAAAAGCCCCATTTAAGTTCAGGGGAATGTTTGCCCTCTATTGTGCAGTTTGTTTGCCCCAGAATTGCTCTAGTTTTTTGTACATCAGCCTTACTGTGTGAAGCCTCTGACCAACACAAACACAACATTGTTAAGGACTTTTATCATTTACAGGACTACTGTGAATTAGGATTGGAAGTTTGAGGCTCATTTACGGCATGGAATGTGATTTTCTACCAGCTGCAGCTATGAAACATTAGAATCCTATTTGCCACTGCCTTTCTGCTGGGCTAAAAACATCACATTTAGTATATTTAAATCTAAAATTGCTTGCAGATGTCATACATAGGAGTTTTCTTGTGAAACTATTTTAGGCAGTTATAGTGCTCTTGATCCGAAACGCTAAATGGGTATGAGTGAGTGTCATGGTTAAACAGCCCCATTTTGGAGTTGAACAGCATAATCACTAGCTTTTTAGAGATCAGAAAAAATAAAATATATTTGTCTATATACACACTATTTTTTGTAGTCATATCAATGGCTGGACTATACAAATGGGAACAAACAGTGTAAAGGTTAACATGCAATATTACAGCTTCCATGGACTGCAGTGGTCACAATTCAACTCACTACATTAGTCTGCAGCCGGAATGGGCAACATGAGGCTCTCAGTTCCCATCATCACTGGCTAGGAATGATGAGAAGGCCAGAAGGCCTCTTGCTGCACATCCCTGGTCTAGAAAGAATCAGCTTGAAGTCTCTGCAAGTAGTCAGGATTACCAAATGAATGTATCACTTGGACTGCACAAGCAGCCTTAAACAGCCTGTGGGGACAGTTCATTAACACTCTGTTAGAGCAACTGGTCACTTATAAGAGAAGTCCCACCAAACTTAACTTCTTTTAAACCACTTTGAGATTATCACCCATTTATGCTTTTATATCTACAAATATAAAAACACATTAAAGCCATGTTTTCTAGTTCTATGGTACAAGACTTTTTTGGTTCCAACAGAGAAAAATCTGGCTGATCGACTACTTGTACAGATAGGGCAAGATCTTTTCACTCAAGTCCTGGTTTCTGTGCCAGTGCCTCCACATGTGATCTGCTGAATGTCTGTTTCTCATACCTGCAATCTGGCAGCATGTAACACAGAAGTGAGGAGCTTTATGTCAAGGTACTTTGCCTCAGAGCGCCCCTACTCCACTTCTGCACAAAAAAGGGAGTCAAACACAGATGAAGCACATTGGGCCTTGTGTATAAAAACAAAGTGGATCATTTCTACTGCAAACACATAAGGTCACCAATGCTACAAGCAGTGCAGCTCCCTGAAGAAGGATGAAGGTCAAACTTGATAAAAATGTTAGCTCGTGCAGCCACTTTGCATAAATAGTGCCTGCACACCGACATTCAGTCAAACTTCTGTCATGAGGCAAGACTGCAGTACACAAGCAAAGGGTTAACTCAAAAGATATTTTGCACTAGCTGTAAGAGAAGTCATATTCTAGGCAGATTCGTCACTTAACTAGTCACATACATCTACTGCGAGAGCGCTCTGGAAACCCCAGAAGTTATAGTACCACTAAACATGACTAAGTGCGCAGAGGCCCATGTCCCTCTGTCTGACTCAGACCTCACTGACATCGGAACTTCATTAGAAGTCTTCAACTTCAATAACTTCAGCTTAATTACTCTCTAGGATGCAAAACTATGTTCTTCATGTACCAGATTTACATTATTTTACTGTGTGAAAGAGAAAAACAAAAACACCTACAAAAGCCACTGGGGGAAGTTAATTTACTTCCTTCCAAGCTGCGTCATCATCATTAACAGCTCTCCTAATTAAAGGCAGAATCACATCAAAGGGTGTGGTGGATTGGTAAATTTGGATGCCAGACCAAAGCTCTCCCTTGTGAGTAACTGCACAAGCGATGCATTTCAATGGGCTTTGAAATTATATTACATCTCAGTCCTTTCAGTGCCAGGTGGTGTCAAAAACATTGCAAAGTCGTCAAGGGTTAATATGGACATGTCCGTTCAAATCATTTAAAAAATTAAAGTGTGTTCTGTTTTAGCAGTTTTTTGTAATTTAGTCAATGAGAAGTTAAATGTTGGTGATACTGTGGCATGTAATGCTCATGGCTCAAAATTTCCACTCGTCACTTGCCAATGGAGAGTGAAAATTCAGCCCTGGCGAGTAGAAATTCAGCCCTGGTGGGTATGTTATGGCTTGCAGTGGCGAGTAACTTTTCAGGTCTGGCTTGTAGCAAAGGACTTAAAATTATAAGCCCTCTTATGCTAATGCTTGGCACTTGTGTTGGGCCAGAAATTTCACCACACACTTAAGGCAATATGGAGGGGGAAAAAAAAAAAATATATATATATATATATGCATCTCTCTCTCTCTCTCTCTCTCACACACGTTATTTAGCATTGCAGTTTTAAAAACACAACTTGTATAGTTATTCCTCAAACAAGTTAGAGCCCATCTGATACACAAACAAAAAAAACTAGGCCTGTTTGCTCAGCAACTTACCGATTCACACTCTCGTAACTTCTTCTGTGCGCCATCAAAGTCAAAGTTGACATACAAGCACTCCACAAACTCTGTGATGGGGTCTTTATAGGTGTAAGATTCCTATAACAATAGCAGAAGCTTTATCAGCACCAATAAAGCTAATGGGTACATTAGTGAATAGGAATCATGGCGTGCAGTTTAAAGAAAGAGGATCAATTATGGAGCAAATCACAGGAGTCAAATCAAAATATTAATTCATTTAAACTTGATTTTTCACCAACTGAATGCTAGAGGTCTCAACACTGCAAAGGAACACACTGGTAACCTCTAGCATACAAGAGGTTAAAAATACTATTACAATAACTGCCAGTTATGGACTTTTTACTTGATTCTTTTAGTGCAGATGGTCTGTCCCACAAACCCTCCTTTCGCCATTTGTATTCAGTCAATTAAAAATGTCTATAAAAGTATTCATAAGCCACTGGATGCTAAAGAGGTTTCCAAGCTATGCACTGGAACAGGTCTAGCAAATAACAGGTTAAAGTGGACCTATCAACAGGAATTTTCTATGCATTTTTGAAAGTTTCATTCATTACTGCCTGTGTGTCCCGTTAACTAAAATTCAGGCAGATGTCTAGTTTAGTAGATATTCACACTAGATATTCTTTGTGTGTCCACAAATTACCCACCCACTATAGAAAGTAGATTGAGAGTAGAACAGAAGACATATTTAAAGATAAATACATTCTCCTAATACCTGTTGGATAACCTTTACCAGATCCTTCAGGACTTGTCGTCGTTTCCTTGCATCCTTGTTGGTGATGACTGCGGTGGTCAGATACCGGAGGATATGTGGACACATAGTCTGAATGGCATTAAGGTATCTATGGAATAAAAGTCAAAATCCGTATTCTGTAAAATTAGTTCTAATACTTTGTTATAGTGGATCCTTGCACATTCAAATGATACTCATGGAAAATAAACACTTTAACCCTTTGAGTGCCAGAGGGGTAGCCAATGCATTGCAGAGTAATGTACTGATACCCCTTAGGCACTCAGAGTTAAAGGGATAGTAATGTCCCACAAAAAATATTTTTTCAAATTGCAGTCCTTAAAAAGTTGAGCATGAGACAAAAAAAAACCTCTCTCAAACCGCTATGGTTTGAGAGATACATGCATTTAAAGTTTGTGATTTTCCTGCTGTCGCAAGCGCACTTTCTAGACCATTCCAAAGTAGTAACAGCAGGAAATCACAAACTTTAAATGCACGTATCTCTCAAACCATAACGGTTTGAGAGATGGTTTTTTGTGCTGTGCTCAACTTTTTAAAGACTACAATTTGAAAAAATTTTTTTTGAGGGACATTACCATCCCTTTAACCAAGTAGTGAGCCGAGGGCCTCTGGTTGTTGAAAACTACACTTCCCATCATGCCCTGTCTGACCCTCAACAGCTGATCACCACTAACCCCCCTCCATGGACTCCAAAAAACTGCTAAGCAATTAATTGCAGACATCTGCAGCATTACTTCAAATAGTAAGACTATCAAATATATTCAAAATACAGTGGATCAAAAATTAATACCAACCAAAAGTCTGTTCACCACTTTAAACCCTTAGATAAGACATCTTCAGCAATTCCTGGAGTTGTAACTAGCACTCAAAGCAAAGGCAAGAGTTTTTTCCCTCCCCGAAGTCACTCAAATATAAAGACCGTTATAATAAACTAGTAAAAGGGTGGAAAACCTGTATTATATATACCTATATTAAAAGGCAGCCAACATGGAGAAAAAAATAAAGCATCATACAGTTATAGGCCAAATTGTGAAAGGATAGCCCCATGTTTGCTACAAGATGCAGCCTCATTTCTATTGGCTGTACAGGTGGGCAGGGCGGTACAGTAGTCAAAAGGAATCATCTGCTGCTTATAAGTAGCTTTCTGCACCAGTTTTAATAAGACAATTGGAGGAACTTTTACCGTGCAAGCAATTAATTTATAATGATTCTAAACAAAGATGGGACTAGCGATATTCAAAGGAGGGGGAGGGAAAAAAAAAAAAAAAAAAAAAAAAAAAATTTTGCTTTTCATAACTCCACACTAATTATTGGTACCAGAATCAGTTCAGTGACCTCTCAGTCATGAGGTCACCCTTCCCCCTTGATCCATTTCCTTGCCCATATTTACAGCCTGTAGTGGACAGATGCGGGTGGATGAGTATCTGAATTTGTATGCAAATGTGTGAGAAGTGAATTTGTGCCCCCACTCATATGTATGAAGGCAAAATGTCCTAAGTATGGGTGCACGATCATGTATGTGCAAATGTATATATGCATTAAAGTGTTAGTAATGTCCAAAAAAAGTGTTTTTTTTTTTGCATATATAAGAGCTTAAAAAGCTGATCTAAATGCAAAAAAAAAAAAAAAAAAAAAAAACGTATCTTTGAAACTGCTATGGTTTAAGAGATAGACGTTTAAAGTTCGCCGTCTCCTACTGACAGCTGTAAAGCTGTCAGCAGGAGATTCGTGTCGGTCGACACGATGGCGCAATCTCGTTACTTACATGGAATCCCGTCATTGGAATGGTCTAAAATGTGTGCTTGAACACCAGGCACACGTTTTAGACCATTCCAATGACAGGATTTCATGTAAGTAACGAGATCGCAGCACTTGTCGACCGACACGAATCTCCTGCTGACAGGTTTAAACGCCCGTATCTCTTAAATCATAGCGGTTTGAGAGATACTTTTTTTTGCATTTAGATCAGCTTTTTAAGCTCTTCTATATGCAAAAACCTTTTTTTTTTGGGACATTACTAACACTAAGTGTGCACATGAATGTTACAACTGCACACCAGTGCATATGTGCATGCACATCCATATGAAGGAGCATGCACAAATTTGTATGCCAATGATCACACATTTGCAAATGAGTTTTGAGCATGTGTTTGTACACATGTGCAGCCAGATTTTTTTTTTTTTTTTTTATCTGACATATGCATTTTTTATTTTTTTTAACTTATCACTGGCTTTCAAATTGACTATATTTGGGTTAGTTATATTAAATATATATGTATATATGGGTAGAGTGCCTAAATTAGCCCTTTGAGTGCCAGAGAAGTAGCCAGTGAATTGTAGCCCAATGCACTGGATAGCTTCTTGTCAGTCAAAGGCTTAATGAGCGTGTCCATTTCACACCTTTAGGTGTTTTTTTTGTTTTGTAATATTTTATTAAAATGCAGAAGTGAGACACATTCCACTAAGCCCATGTTTAAGATTGAGAAGTTACATTCTCACCCCTGTATCAGGCTGTTCCATGTGTGTCCTGTATTTTTCATTTAAATTTTAATCCAACTTTTTTTTTGGTGAGAATCAATGCAGGTGACAGGAGCAGAACACTCATTTCTGCTCCTACCCGGACGTCTGGGTACGAGTGGACGGGATTGGGGGTAAGCCTCCTCACGTTACCAGTACCAGGTTCCCACCGACTCCTACTCCAAAGTTTGGGTAGGAGTATAAGCAGGGGAGGGGTGTTGCTCCACTGCATTGACCCCCCCAGTGCTATTGGCTCGGAGATCAATAGATGGGGTGCCTCAGGAGGGGTACTGATCCCCCAAAAAAGGTCCAATTAGGGTTTGCTGTGAAGGTAGAACCCTAGTCACCAGGAACCAATTTTTAGTCGACCCAGGTTATAATGGATATGAATCAGTCTTTGTTGTCAAAATGCACCTTTAACCCCTGAACGCGGGAGGTCTCCAACATGTTGTAAAGCAATGTGAAATAGAGCTCTGAAGCATTCAAGGGGTTAACTCTCTGAATGCCACAGGGGTACACATTACAAATAAATACACTGCTCACCCCTTTTGGCACTCAAATGGGGTTGAAAATCCATTTAAATCAAATGGCAGTTTGTATCTGCACCCTACAGTGTTACTGGTTTACTTAAGTATTGCTTCACTTTGTCCTTGTACATAAGACAGATTGTGTAACATTCCCTCCTAATGATCTTTTTACTTGTGTTTTCCTTGTCAACATGTTTCTGCTGCAACAAACAGAAAACATTGCAGGATGGATATGACAATAGTCATGTTGAAGTGGTCTAAGTACAACATTTAATCTATAAATAAAAGCCAAATGTGACCTCAGAGCGTTTCGGTAGCTTGTGGACAACTGCATGTGTATGTTTTCTTTTCTCATTGTAGCAGACAAACGTCTGATGGCAACCAGATGTTCCGTGAACTGGATGCTTAGAAAGGCTTAAGCAACTTTGATGTGCAATTTCTAGGCACTACAAGCACTATTCAATATTCTACATCGAGTAGCCAGCTCCATAGAGCTAGTGTAACCCTTTCTGTTCCACAAAGCACCAATACTAATAGTGAGTTACCTATGTGAATTAGACAGTGCTGGTTGACACATCAACCAGATACTAGCATTCCACTTCCTGCCAGCTAGATAAAAACACACAATCGTGAAAGTGAAATTGTCACCTTAAAACAACTTGTGTAATTTTAAACCACCATTTCTACATACACACCATTAAAACTGGATGCAAACTTACCCCCTTGAGGACAAGCAACGTACTAAGACAGTCAGAAAAAACAATCCTTTGAGGACAGCTACCAGTCCTGGCATTTCAAGGGTTAATTATTGCAGCGCCCCCTCAGACATTCTCCGGTGGCAAAGCACATGCGATTGCTGATATAGTGATCATTTGTGTCTATGGAGCCACATGAGAAAGACATTGTATGTGAACAATGTCTGTCACCGTTCTCTGCCTCTCCTCACTGATTGTGAGGAAGAGAGGCAGAGAACAGAGCTCCCACGGCCTTAAATGGTGAGAGATGAGGTACTTTTGCTGTAGTGGGAGCAGGACTGGTGGGGAGATCTAATAAAAATAAGTCCATAAACTATTGACACCATAGTGCTTTGAGTCTTGTTAAAAGGAGCAGCAGTACCTTCCTAAAGAGGGACACTTGGAAGGCATGAACAATCGTTAATACCCTTTTTATCCAGACTATTAAAAATGCACTAATTAAGCAAAAATCACAGAAAAACATTTTTTCCTCTTTTTTACATCATGGAAGAATTAAATGACTGGTTATACATAAAAATGAGACATCAAAAGAAAGCCCTATTTATCCCTTTATTATTATTATTTATTTTTTTTTTTTTTTTAATATAGATAGATATATATATATATATCTATCTCTAATTTGTGTGGGTACGGTGGACTAAATTAAGGGCAAAATATGGATGAACAAAAGGCGTACTAAGACCAAAATTACTCTTGTCCCAATGTGAAAAAGCCCTCATCACCAAGGCGGGAAATTCTGTTTATATGCGAGCAAGGAAGCTGCCATAGCTCTATCTTGCATAGCAGATACCAGCCCTGTTAGAAAGACACCCCTCCCTCTCACTCATTATGAAATGGTCTATGCAGAAAGTCCCTGTGTAATTAACGCCTTGTTTGCTAAAGTTTTACAACTTTCTTTGCACCCCTGACTCAGGGTTATACATGCATTTAGTCTTTTTGACTATTGCTTTAAAGCGAAACTTTCACAAGCAAATGACAATCCATCTTTTGAAATATATACCCATAATGCTCCTGTTCTTGTATATATTTGTCCCTTGCTATGCCCGTATGATACAACAAAATACCTTTTGATTTTGCGGCAAGACCAGGGAGAGCGGCGCCATCTTTGCTTAAAAGAACCACAGCGCATGCATCAGCTTTCCCTTGTCTTGTCAGTCTCTGAGGAAGAGACGCCCCCTAATTTTTTTTTTGTCTGTTGAGCATGACGCGCGCTTTTGCACGATCCGCATGGAAATTGATGTGCATGCGGCAAGGTCCTGTACAGTGCGCGGTCACTCAGGAGCCTGAACACCAGCGTGCACAGCATCCCTCTCCGTGCCTCTCCAAAGGTTATTTATTAATAAATGAAGCAGTATTGTACACCACAATGTTAATCCTTTCAGTACCAGAGCAGTACTCAGTTAAAGAATTAAATAATTTGCTTTAATGTTGCAGCCTTAGTCACTGGATTGTAAAAAGTATTTTATATCACAATGTTAACAATTGTATTGTGCTTATATATACAGTGCGAGCGCTGTACATGAACGTGCTCGCACCTCACTGACATGACCTGGACGCGCAGGATTCAAGGAGCGCGCCAGGTCACATAGTATGGCAGGGACTGATGTAGGATTCAGTGGCAGGACGGACACTTCACACACAAGACCTGTGGGAGTGTTTTCTGCACCATACGGTGCACAGCTTACAGCTCAACCAAAGGCTTACGTCATCAGGTACAGAACTGAAGACTGTGTTGCTGAATTTAGACACATTTAAAAACGAAAGGACACACAATAATATGAACAGGGGACACAAAGGAAGAGATGAAGAGACTAATACAGAGGTGAAAATTCCACTTTAAAGGGATAGCAATGTTTCACAAAAACAGCAGCTCCAATTAATCTTCATAGTATTTGGGCCATGGAGAGTTATTACAATACCGTCAGAGTTGTAGTCCAAGAGTAACTTTTACCTAGTGTAAGCCGCCTCCCCTCAGATGTGGATTCTGGTCTTGAGACCAGACAGCTCACAGCATGGGACAATCTTCTTACTATGTGAACAATGTAAACATTGCCCCCCCCCACCGACATGTTTTTCCCTTATGCTCACTGAAGATTGCCCCTCTCTGTGATTCATCTGGACAGTCTTGCTGCTGAGGTGATCAGTGTTACATCAGGGGCAGGAGGGGGATATTTTATCATTCAAAAAATCTTGAACTACAACTGACAGAATTGAAATAACATTCTCCATGGCCCAAATACTATGAAGGTTAATTGGAGCTTTTTATTGTGAAACATTACTATCCCTTAAATGCCATAGGGCTTGGCGTACGTTTAGCGCTCAAAGGATTTAACCCTTCATATAGCAGACTTGCAATTATAAAACAAATAGGAGAAACCTAGTACCACCAAGATAATACAGAACAATTTGTTTAATTTTATTTTCCTTACCCTCTTGTTTACTTTACTATTCCCATACTGAAAGATTATTCTTTTACAGCAAATTGCTGCTGCAGCCTGTCAGCTAGAGTGTTAAATTGGTGATCGCACCAACTGCTTTCTGTAGCAGCAGGTCACTTTGGTCTTTGTATATTATACCTTCACATGATATATACCTTCTCTAATGCACTGTAGAGAAGAATTAGTTTAATTGTATAAAATTGTTTTTTTTTTTTTTTTGGGACTTTTCTACATGAAGTGGGAAATTTGTAATATCAAGAGTGATGGTCACCACTAAACATAAGAACACTCTGTCTAAGGATTCTCCTCAACCCTTTGTGTAGGCTGACCAGACCTCGCCTATACCTGGAGCCACATGAAAAATACTTACTACAGGGTTGCTTTGATTTCAATGCCGCCCTGAAACATGCACATTGACCTGTATGTGGACATACAGAAAAGGAAGCTTTGGGGAAACCCTTTCCCTCTGGACCAATTGCAAAATACATTAACCCTTTGAGTGCAGAGAGATATGAAAGCATTGCACGCATATTGAAAGCGAACTTAAAATTGCACTTGGGCTGTAGATGGGGGGAAAGGACCACACAAGGCACAGACCAGGTGAGCGAAGAAAGTCACATTTGCTGGCTACACTAGCAGGGGACTGCACTGTAGAAAAAAGAAAATGCTTATTGCATTAAAGCCCATCTAACACAATGTAATCTTGAGAGATTTTAAAATTGTCCAAGTTGTTTTAAGGTGAAAGTTTCACATTAAAACACTCAAGATGGGTGCATTCAGTCACATGAGAATGAAGACAGGTGGCAGTTTAACAAAGCGGGAGTCAATTCTTTCCATCTCTTGAGACACTATAGCCTCAGGTGTTGGCCTGAGGATCATAGGAGTTGTTGAAGGGTTACAGACTGTGCACACATCTTATACAGACATTACACCATATATGAGACCCAAGGCATTTTTAAGTGCTGCAAAAGACATCCACCAAAAGCTCTTTAGGATAATTTTACCATAAGCTGCTAAGACAGGAAAAAACAAAAAGATTAAAGGAGCAAAAAGCTCCTGTTTAAAAGTGTAGGAAATTACCAGATCACTAGGAGTTCCCATGGCTTAAAACTCCCAATCCCTACCCACTTGCCATGCAGATCTCCATGATTTTAGGGCTGCACAAAGTCTGAGCTTCACATATGCTTCTCCATGATGAAGCCCCCTTCACCAACTCGGAGACCCCATTTTGGAAAATTCACAGACAATGGGCTTGAGCAGAGAATACAGAAATCTCCTGTAAGTGCAGAGTGAAGCTCGGGCATTTAATGGAAGGGGGACCACAAACTACTCCTCTAAAATGTCTAAAAAAATCCAATCCTAAACATGCTTTTCTAATAGCTAGTGTCACGATATAAGTGTGTGACCTGAAAGGATTTTAATCAAGGCATGCTTATATTTGCAAGAGGTTTTTTTTTTTTTTTTTTTTTTTTTTTCTTCCCCTTTCTTTAAGTGATCAAACTCCTTTCCCAACCAGCCAATGGGTTGTCAAAAACCATTTATTTTTGCCAATAAATGAAATGAACAAGCTACTACATTTAATGCCCCCTACACACAGTAGCGGACAACCCTGCTTACCACCAAAGTTTTTGAAAAACAGTGTAAGTATGATGGGAGCTGTGCTATGAAGCAAAACAGAGCAGATGAACACTTTTTAGGGAGAATTGAGCAGGAGAGCACAAGAGGCACTTTACCAGAGAACAGACTGGGTACTACAGGAGAAAGATGTGAGGGAAGTAGAAGGCGCCAGGGCGATGTATTGCCACATTTGTGATACTTTAACCCCTAAAGAGGTCTCCAAACGCATTTATGAAGCAATGCATTGGAGACATCTATAGCATTCAAGGGGTTAATGCATTAGCCAGTTATAGGCTCAAAATACAATTTAATTCAATTAAAATTTGTATTTGTCCCTATGGAACAGGTGGCTTGCCCCACAATGCTCCAATTTACCTTTAAACTAAGGGCCGTATGTTCAAAGGGATAATGACAAAAAATTGTTGTATGAAACACAAAAATAAGTAATTGAATGCATGAATGACATTTTCTATAGAGTATACGACAAAAAACTAGTAATGTCCATTGTGTACGACACCCCCCCAGAACTGACGGGCAAAGGGGCGGGGCTAAACTATTCTCGAGTGTCGTATAGAGGAAAAGCAAATTTGTACGTTAAGAAAAAAGTGGAGGGAATGTGTTCTGAATGTGAGAATTTGTCTTCAGTTAAGACATTTTTGTCGTTGGTTAAGATATTTGTAAAAACATTTTTTGTCGTTAGCCAAGACTTTTTTTTTTTTGTCTTTCCATACGACAATTTCAGTCAGGACAAATGACATATTTCCAATCACAACCAACACTCTCTGAAAATATTAATGATCCCAACGACACTGTACTTTGAAGTGTCGTTACAAACGACAAAAGCTATTTCGCTACTACTTTGAAAATATGGCCCATAGAGGTTAATGAGTTGTACTCCATAACTAGGAAGTGCAAATCTGGAGCAAACCAACTACACCACTGAAGACAAATGAGAGTTCCTATTGATACAAAGGGGATTATTAACGATTTGCATATAGTGTCCTGAGTACACTGTCACAATCTCCATGAGTCGGTGATCTGTAGGGTTGAGTAATGTAATTGCTTTGACATTCAGGGGTTAAAACACCTAACTAAATCTAAGGTAATAAGAGAATTTGTAGTTGTTGCGTAGCTGGATTGCACCAGAACCGTAACTTTAGCTTAATGAATATGGTCCATTGTACCATACTGCACAGCAGAATGCAAAGCAATGTACTACATTCCCTTTAGGACCTGAAGGTGTTAATGCAAACACCAAGTATTAATGTAGGACAAGCGGCTTCTCTCCCCACATATCAGTAGCCATCGCTCTTTCTAATCAGCCACTGTTAATCAAGTCCCTCTCCACAGCCTGGAGGCAAGAGGATATACAGAACATTTGTTAGTATTTATAGGGCCAGAAAACAGCCGGCAGAGTTGTGAAACAGCAGATGCTCTTTAGAGGTCTCACTTTGTAGCTTCCCAGTCACTGACCTAGCAGGGAGCGTGTTTGTTACCAATCGCAGAATACCAGAGGTCTAGCTTAAAAAAAGAATTGTTGAGGAATGAACGGAAAATATATTTACATGTTCCATCCTAGAGCAAGAAAAAACAGTAGGTGACAGACCGAGATCCTTAAAGGACCAGCAAAGCCTCTGAATAATCCCCCCCATATGTTAGTGTCTCAGCAGAAAACTATCAGTCACTGAAATGAACCTTTAACCCTTTGAGAGCCAGAGGTGTACAGAGCAAGGCATTATGTACCCCTTTGGCACTCAAGGGATTAAGTAGTAGTGGATATAATGTTCACAGAGAAGGACATGATTCGGCCCAATAAAGTCTTCCTAGACTGACTGCCCAGCATTAATCCACACAGAACCTGTTTATAAGGGCAGAAAATCTTAATGGGCAGCCTAAAGCAGATGGAAATTAGTTATCAGGAGTTAAATGTTCCTTTACTGCCACACAGAATATAAAAGTACTTTATTGTAACAGGTGCTTAACAATGCACAGTAGAACTACATGGCATCAAGAGAGATTAAAGTTACATATGCTCAAAGCCAAATCTCTCATAGGTTAAACACTATTGATAACCACTGTATTTACCCCCCCACACACACATTTTCTTTTTCCACATACAAGACAAAAGGTATAGAGAACTGCAGAGGTGTGAGACTTTTGTATTGTTCTGTGCATCAATTACATCTCTGGTCTGTTATCTGAAGTTTATTTCTGCCCATAAGCCCCCCCACGGAGGAATCTGAGTAATTAAGCATGTAAATGAGGACATTATTAAATGATGGTACAGCGCCAGGGGGCTAAACCTTATCTATGACAACAGCTGGGTATAGAAATTTTTTCAGGGAGCCTGAAGTTCTGAAACAAAACCAGCTTCACAGTAAACAATAAGGGGGTGCCCCACAAATGTAACCCTTTGAGTGCCATACAGGTATTGCTTTGCAAAGCGTTGGATACTTGTCAGGCACCCAGAGGGGTTAAAGGAAATACACACAAAAGATGTGCTACAATAAAATGGATATGTACAAGTCTATTTGTGTGTATATGTATATATAAATAAATAATACATACACACACACACTTATTTGCTCCTGTTCAAGCATACAACAGGCACAACTAGCTGGGATTAGACAGCAAGGCAGTGAATAATTTAACAAAAATTAACACACAGTATTCTCATCTATTTCTTTTCCTCCGTGTGTAAGCTGCAAACAAAAAAAAAAAAAAAAAAAAAACCAAAAAAAAAAAAAACCAAAAAAAAAAAAAAAACACATTGGAGTAGGACACCCTGATCTAGAAATGTGTTAGTAGACAAGGCTATCGTGAGGCTTTTTTTGTCTTATTAAAAATTATTAATTTTTTTTCATTGAATCGCAACTGAGTATACAACAGGCAATCCAACAGGGGCCAGTTATATTCTCCTGAAGCTCTTTAGAAGGTCAGCTAGGAATTCTGAACCAGCCTATCATATAAGTACATACACAAACATATATAGGTTATTGAAGCATGCAGTGTATTTTGTGGTTCTGGAACTCTCTCTCTTATGAAGAGAAGCAACCATTTTGTATAAGGGAGCAGCTGACCAAGTGGAGGCAGTTTCAACCCTTTTAGTGCCAGAGGTGTACGGAAAGCATTGTGAAGAAATTGTGCACCCCTCTGGCACACAAAGGGTCAATATCCATCTGTGCAAATATCTACAGTTTGTTCCATCTGTAGCACCAGAAACGATTATAATCATTGCAGGAGAGTATTCTTCTGAATATTACCACCCAGTGAGACCACCCTGAATGCTAAAGAGGGCTCAGTATTCAAAAGGTTAAAAAGTATTTACATCAATGGGAACTTTTTATTTTTCCCCAATGGTGCAATTTGTTTCCTCAGAATTGCCCCACTTTCTCTTCATACATATGGTCTTAGTGATCACAAAAATAAGGCAGGAGAGTCAACTTACTGAGGCTGGTAAAGGAACAGATCAATGATGTTGTCTCGCCCTTTCGGATGGTTGAAGAACACAAAGAGAGACCAATGGATGAGCCATGTTCTGTGCTGCAGGGACTGGAGTGGAGAACTGACAGACTGCAGGGATAGAGGTACATTGTTAGTTTTTTTTAGTTAACTGGAGAGCCACAGTGCACCAGTAAATGAACAACTCCAAATTCTCTGATGGTATGATGGGAGTTTTCATCTAAAGACAGCTGGGGAGCTACATGTTGACATCCACTGTTCCAGAAGTGCTTTTATTCTGTTCACTAGCTCATTCTTTTACAGATGTCCCCAAAGCATTGTATGTAAAACATATAAAAACAGACACTGACAGCAGATAAGAACCATTTAGATCATCCAGTCTGTACATTATAATTAGGTAGGAAAATAGGCAATCATATATTACTCACAATAGACTAATGCCAATCTTAACCCCTTAAGGACCGGGAAAATGTGAGATCATTTTCACTTAAGGACAGGAGCAATGCTGAGCTTTTTGACTAGGTCTTTGTTCAACAGTGTTTTCCCTCTAAGTACTTTATTTTACCCATGAAAATTATATACCGATTTTTTTTTTTTTTTTTTTTAACACACAACTAGGGCTCTCTTTTGATACCACACTTATATGGACAGCCCACCATTTATTTTAGGAAAAGAAACCTGTAAATTTAAAGCCTCTCTTGGGATCATTTGGGCACAATGGGTTACATTTTTATGGACACTGCATTAAGCATATGACTGGTCATATCTATAAAATGAACAGATTTAAGTGGTCATTGACCCCCTGGGTGAAAATCCCCATGCCCCCCCCCCAACTTTTTTATTGATGACATTTGGCAGTGTGTATAAATGTATTACATGGCTCCACAACAATCACACGTCCTATTTTGGTTATTTAAAACTTCCTCCCCCCCCGTTAATTAAAAAAAAAATTAAATAAAAAAAAAAAAAATAAAAAAAATTATTAATTTTAGGAGGTCAAAAAATTGACCTGCATTTAGCCAGCCTCCAGCACAGCAGTGAAGGGGTTAATACCCCCAGCTGCTGCATTTTATTTGTCCACTAGGTGTCTCCTCTATGCTTCTCTGTCCCTTACTTTGATAGCAAGGGACAGACGGCTGAGAAGAGACACTAGAGGCCTCATTCATTTTTTCACAATGCCGGTAACATGGGATCGCTGCTGCAGCGATCCCATGACCCGGCACTTGTGAAAGTGGCTGAGACTGAATGCTCCGGTCCCGGAGTGCTCAGTCTCAGCCAGGAATTCATAATAGCAGCGTGCACAGAGTCGCGCTGCTATCATTTAATCCATGACTTACCAGGACCGTCATGGGTCCTTAAGTCAAATCTACCCATGATGGTCCTGGCACGTCATGGGTCGTTAAGGGGTTAAGCATTTCTGAATTTCCTTACTGTATTAGCATAGTGGTGGTGCGCTTTAAAAAAAGAAGGGGTTGATGGCAGGAAATTAAACCTTAGTATTTTAAGAGTGATTTGCTGCCACACCCCCCTCAGGGGTCAGCAGCTTTAACTAATATCGCTTGGTGTACATCATGTTTCTTATCCCACCTGCTACAACAGTTCAAGTCCGTAAAGGCAGACTTTCCTACAGGCTGTGATATCACAGCCTTGCTGGAGCTCAGAGCACTAGCTCTGGGGAAAAACAGCTCAGGGAAGACTGGTACACAGATTGCGCTAAGTGTTTAATTCTAACACTCCAATATTTTCTTTTTTCATATTAGTTGCCCTTTAAACCAATCTTTGTTTTAGTCTTAAAGAGATAGTGATGTTTCACAAAAACCGCAGCTCCAATTAATCTTCATAGTATTTGGGTCATGGAGAGTGTTATTTCAATACTGTCAGAGTTGTAGATCAAGAGTAATTGAATGAAAAGAACGTATCCCCCTCGCGCCCCTTTGACCAAGCATAGGCCACCTACCCTCAGATGTGGAATCTGGTCCTGGAACCAGATAGCTCACAGCAAGGGACAATCTTCTTACCGTGAGCATAAGGAAAACCCTGCCCTCCACTGACAGGTTTTTCACTGAAGATTGTCCCTCTCTGCAATCCATCCAGACAGTCTTGCTGCTGAGGAGAGCAGTGTTACATCAGTAAAAGGGGCAGGAGGGTGATACTTTATCATTCAATTACTACTGAACTACATCTCTGCCAGAATTGAAACACTCTGCAAGGCCCAAATACTATGGCGATTAACTGGAGCTACTTTTATGGTGAAATATTACTATCCCTTTAAGTGTCAAACGAGAGTGCAAAGCAAGGCACAATCCTCTCTTATACAGGAAAGAGTAATCATGAATCAAACATGGTCACATGTTTTCATCAACCCTTTCAGTGCCACTGGAGTACACAACACATTGCATACTCCTCTGGCACTGAAAGGGTTAAAGATGTGACTTATGTAGTCATTTGCCCATTTAAGTAGTGCTGGTAAAAAAAACGTTAGATGAAATCTTCAGAAAAGGGCAAGTTATGGAAGTGGTGAAGCTTTGCAGTCTACTCGGCTGGCACATAAAGGGTTAATCAAATAGTTTAACACTCCATTCGGAAGGACATAGACCAAATCAATATCACCGAGGTATGTCACATGCAGACAACCAGAATAGATCTTAAAGAAAAAGATATCTTACATTATTGTCTATGGTTTCTTTTAGCCTGGTCAGATCTTCCATGGCGGCGTCCCAATTTTGCATCAAGATTTCTGAAGCCAGTTTTCCCCAGACAGAGTTGAGTGCATTTCGGTCTGTAGATGGAACCTTTTACAAACGAAAATAAAGTTTACAAGGAAAAAGGTCAGTTACTGCACATAAAACTGCTGAACGTATTGACAGCCTTTATAACACAGGTTCGAAAAGCCAAGTTTTATTGGATCAACCTGAAAGCTTTATTTACAAAAATCAATCAGTGCTGGTCTCTTCAGTTTAAACAGCTCAGACACAGTTTTATAGTAACCTGAATAGTAGTATGGTTTGTATTAGGAGCATACTGCTGAAGGAAAAGGACGATCTATTTTTAACAGATAAGATATATAAGCACGTTGCTAAGACCTCTTTCACATGGATAACAACTGCCGAGCTTCCTGACACTTCAGTCTGCCATGCAATTTTACTCACCACCTCCTACGTTTCACTGCAGACACAGATGTGCCTTACAGACGGCCTGTGTAATACTGGCTGTCACACACATGGGTTGGCCATTCTCTGGAGGCTGCAATGAGCATCAAAACCTGCACCAGTGCTGATGGTCTTCACTGCAAGTCTCCGAAGACAAAGCAGTAAAGATGAAGCTTGATGGACTTTGGTGCATTCACATTAGGTAACCGTTGCCCATCACCTTGGTTTTCACAATGGGCAACAACTCTAACAGCATCACTACTTTGGTGCTGCCCATTTGAAAGGGACCCAAGTAGTAAAATGTTGACCATATTCATGGCCAGGGCTGGAAATTTTCACTAATCTGAATAGACTAGTAAGGAATGATGCTCCTCTGTGGCTGGACTAGAAACTTTCACCTCCTGTGTAGTAACTTTTTTTCTAAGACTGTCGAACATGCTGACATTTTCCAGCCCTGTAAAATACCTTAAAGGAGCAGTAAACTTTTTTTAATGAAAAAATATATATTGTTGGGATTTTCCTATTGAGTAAAATAAGGGTACTCCCACTGCAGAGAGATTTATAGTTCCAGAGTTATTACAGTTTAAACCCATGATTTTTACATTAGCAGTGCCCTCTAGTGGTCAAATTCTAATTAGATTTCCTGTTAGAGTCTAATGGAGAGGAAAGTCAGAAAAGTCAGACATATACAGTTCTATATAGAATGTGATAGAAACTGCCTGTCACTTCCTGACAGTTAGAACCTCCAGGAAGTAAACACAGTAAATTCACTTCCTGGTTATTTGAACTGCTATACATCCTATATAATAATTTGCTAAGTTGTGTGTAACGCCCGACATGCGCAGTAGACACTGCTACGGGTGCGGCAGTCATGCGCAGTAGAGACTGCCCGCGCCGCAGCCTGACACAGTGTCTATGGATGTGATGGAAGAACATACTTCCTGGTTGCATTCCAGCTGGGGAGGGGCAATTTTCTAACCCACTGAACAGCTCATAGGAGCCGATTTGCGTTTGCATAGAGAAACACCAATAGGAACAGACTTTGAAAAACATGATAATTGCCCTTTTACGATATTGTTTATAATTTTACAAAATATATATATATTTTAAAAAGTGACAATTTCTCACTAAAAATGTACTCAACCACCAAGACCAAAGTAAAAGCAAGCTGGCTGTTCATTTCAAGTACTTTAAACTTAAAATCAACAAAACCACCCACTCTGTTCAATCTTTAGAACAGGTCTAGTTATTTTATCTAGTTCAGTTCAAGTCTTCTGAAAGCAAGGGGTAATGTCGGGGTCATAAAGCTGTAATTTATACAACACTGAACTACACTAGGTCATTCAGAGTGTCAAATTCTAATCTCCGAGCACAGTTACAATGGCTCATTCATGGCTTCTGTTTCTCAAGCTGTCACTTTAAATGAATTTTCACCCAACAAACAAGTTTGAAGTACCAGGTCCCACAGCTTGCTGTGGTAGCAATATGGGTATTTCTGCAAATACAAAAGAAAAATAGAATTATGTCTAGTGTTCCGACTCCATGTAATTATAACAGTTTTGAAGAAAAAAAACTAACATCTTTAACCCCTGGAATGCTAGACACATTTCCAAAGCACTGAAAAGTAATGCATGTGAGGTGTCTAGCATTCCAGGGGTTAAAGATATGTAACCACTGTCACAGTAAATGATCAGTGTTTCAAAGCAAGACAACTTACATTACATACTAAAAATGCATGTGTGCAAGAGCGAGATTATGTGCAGCAAATACCATGTCTCAAACCTTTACAGTTTGAGAGATATTCGCCACTAAAAGTTCACTCTCTCCTGATGTCAGTTGTAAAGCTGACAGCAGGAGATTCGAGTCAGTCGACTTGAGGAGGCTCTTCAGCAGAAATAGCTATCTTTAAGAACTATTTCATTGGAACGGTCTACAAAGTGTGCTTGCAAACCAGGCACACTTTGTAGACCGTTTCAATGAAGTAACTTTTTAAAGATTGCTATTTCGACTTTACTGAAGAGCCGCCTGCTGGTCCCAGGACTGGGATCTCCTGCTGTCAGCAGAGCACTGACGTCAGGAGAAGGTGAGGTGTGGGGGGCGGAGGGGACTTTAGCACTGAATATCTCTCAAACCATAAAGGTTTGAGAGATGGGATTTGCTGCACATAACTAGGTTTTATTGTAAATTTAGAAAAAAAAAAAATTCTTTAGGCATTACCAACTCTTTAAACTTTTAGCTTTGTTTCAATTGAGTCCATGGTCAGCGTTTTCTTTATCCTGCCCCCAGCACTGAAGGGGTTAATACCCCCAACTCTGGCCTCTCGTTTCTAGTCTATTCTCTGTTTCCCTCTCCCTTACTCTTATAGTAAGGAAGAGAAGCAGAGAACAGTGACAAAGGCAATGTGTAAAACACATTGCGTTTGTCAATGACGAAGCCGGTACATTTGACCGCTGTAGTAGCAATCACATGTACTGGCAAAACAGGGAATGACTGAAACAGTGTTCTGGTCTTGAAGCGCTCAGTTTCAGCCTCCCAAGCATGATAGCAGTGTGCCTCAGGGCGAGCTGCTATCTTATCCTATGAAGTGCCAGGACCTCCCTTAAGAGAAGTTTACCCATGACTGTCCTGGCATGTCATGGGTCCTTAATGGGTTAATGCCCTTCTAAAAAGCTAAATGCCCTTCTAAAAAGCTAAAAAGCTTATTACTGGAAAATGCATGCCCCATAATAAACACATTTGTCTAAATCTGAGCAGCAACTATTAATGGTCATTATGAATCCCTTCTGTTGGGACAAATTCCCAAAAACTAATCTTTAATTAGTACTGGATATCACAAAAGGTAGATTTTCTTTTTTGCAGAGCCCCTGGACCTAATGCTGGTCAGTAACATTCTAATGGAGACATCTGGGATTAAAGAATCATGTTTGCCTCCATGGGCCAGATATGCAATACTAATTAAGAATGTTGACGACCTGGTCCACACAGGATTGATTCATGGTGGTGGTTATTATTAGATAGGTGTTAGTTAAAGGGACAGTAATACTTTTTTATACAAGATTTTCTAAATATGTAGGTTACATATTGCTCCAGCTTACAGGCAGAAAGCCTCTCATCGGAGGAGGGGCTGGATAGAGGCAGGGGAGCAGAGAGAGTGACAGGCTGCGGTACAGAGCTGGTAACCGCAGTCTGTCCGGAAGAAGGGTGCAGGGCAGTATTCGTTCCTTAGATTTTGGCCAAGTGCCGTTTTAAAAACAGAAATTGATACAATATTACACCTAGTCGCTATGTAACCTACATATTTAGACAAACTTGTATAGGAGTGACAGATCCCCTTTCAATAAATAAACCAAATAATCTAAATCTGGTTGCTATAACTATTGTTTTAGTGTAATTTCGTTGTAAAGTTTCCCCCTCCCGCCACTTTTAGCCACGTCAGCGCTCTAGCCTGCAAACTTGGATTCTGGTCCAGGGACCAGACAGCCCACCTGGAGAGCCAAAATAGCAAGGCATGCAAAAAATCTTCATGAGAACGGTCTACAAAGTGTGCCTGGTTTGAGGCAGTAGACCGTTCTCATGAAGATTTGCTTTATATCCACTGCTATTTCAGCTCTCCAGACTAGCTGTCCGGTCCCGGGACTAGAATCCAGGTTTGTCAGCTAGACCACGGACATGGCTAAAAGGGGCTGGAGGGGGAAATTTACAACAATATTACAATAAAACTGTAAAAGTAAGAGCAAACAGACTTAAAGATTGTAGAAAGTATCACTATCCCTTTAGCTTACTTGCTGTAATTAAGGGGGAGGGGCCCTAAGATTTTCACCATGCCATTAACCCCTTGACCACCAGAAAGGATTCTAACAGCTAAAAGGTTTAGCTTCTACTTTTACCCCTTTTCAGGTTCACACAATTCTTTCTGCAATTTTAACCATTTGTGGAACAATAAGCTGCTCCCCATAGCCTCTGGAATTCAAAGGCTTAAGAACCAAACATCCCACTGAGCTAATAGGTACAATTCAAATAAACAATGCACTTTACACATGGTATCCCTAAGCTTGGGAAGTTGAAACTATAAAGAGCTTAATAAGCCTTTACATGCCAGATGTATCCATCAAGTTGTGTTGCAATGCACTGGATGCCACTCTGGCACTCAAGGGGTTCAACTTACACACATTCCCTGATGGCCAGTATAAGTTTTTGTTGCACATTATCGGCAATTTTTTTTTTCTAAACGCAACTAAGGCTCATGTGAACAGCTTTGGCCTGGCTCCATGTCATTACAGCTGGCTCTGCATACTAACCTTTCAGCCGTGGATATGCTAGAATAGTTTCAATATCTGGATTTTCCAGGGGTTACCTTAAGTTTCCATTTGCTAGCGAAATGGCAAACTCACTCACTGGCCAGCAACAATAAATTGACTGTGCTGAGTCTTGAACGAGACATTAAATCTTCATTCTCAAAATTCACTCCCAGCATTAACAAATGATATGAATAACCTGCTCTTTTCAAGGACTTGTAATGAAACCAAGGCTCGGGTTTTATTAACCTCATTTAAGCTGTTTACATTTCCCAAGTAAATGACTCTTACTCTCTTAAATCCTTGGTAATATTAAGGAAAGCTTGATGGAAGAAGCAGATAAGGAGAGGCTGGGCCGCTATGCAACATTACTACAGATTACCTTCAATTTGCCAGTCTGGTTTTCAGCACTTGAGTTTTGCAGGTGAGATTTAGATTACATACACTGATGTAGTCCACCTGCTAGTCTGACTGGCCCAATAATGTCAGTGCTGGGAAACTTGAAGTGCATAAGTTATCTTGCAAAACATTATCTATGCCATTAGCACTTGCAGTAAAACTGGGAGAAAAGCACATTTTCACAATAAAACTTTATTGATAGAAGGAAAGACTAAACAATTGTCAATCTAGACAAGAGGCTTTGACTTATTTATTGATCTCCTTTCTTGCTTGTAATTGTATCATAACAAAAACAAGGAGTTGTCTCAACAAGTGCAAGTAGGTAATACAATTGTGGGTACCCTAAGGCCGTACCATTAATTTCTACAAGACCCATCATCCACAGCCTTTTGTCTAGATAACGGTCAGTGGGGTCTTCTATTAATCCTTTGAGTGCCAGATGGGGACACAATGCATTAGAAAGCAGTACTTTGAATACCCCCTCTGAGTTAAAGGGATAGTAATACTTAAACCATAAGATATATAATAAATTACAACTCACAGTTGAATTTTTTAGGTGCAGTATCTCACACACTATTTTATTATATATATATATACACACACACGTATGTATATATATATATATATATATATATATATATATATATATATATATATATACATACATACACACACTTTTGAAACATATTGAATCATTGAGTATTACTATCCCTTTAAGAGGCTCTTAAAGTGATAGCAGTACCTCAAAACTTAAGCTTCGAATATTCTTTACAATTTTTAAAACCACATGTTGCTCAGTCTAGTATACTAGTTGAACAGCCCGTGTACACGGGCCACAGTGCTAGGCTTCAACAGCCATGCTGCAGTCATGTGCAGTACTCTCTGCGCACAGACTACGGTCTGAATTCGGAGCTCCCCGCTCCGTTATCAGCCGCGGTGCGGGCAGTCTGTACTGCGCATGACAGCTTGACAAACATACATTAGCGATTATATAGGATAGTATAGTACTTATAGATCTGTAGTTCAGATGCGATTCAAGAGGAAAAGATCCCCCCCCCCTGCCCTTTCTGGCCTGTCTGGTCTGGATGGAGAGCAGTGATGGACAATCTTCAGTAAGAAAAATCTTACCCTCCATCAAGGGGGGGTGGGGGGGCGGCTGGTGTCAGGGTTTTTCTTATACTTACTGACTAAGATCTCACTGCATCCGTCCGAGTCACAAATCTAAGGGGAGGCAGCCAGAAGGGGATCCTTTCCTCTTGAATAGTGTTTGAATTACAAATCCTAAATTACTATATATAGCGCAACATGTGGGATCTTGATTTTAAACAGGCAGATCAGCACCAACTCCCGACAAATGAATAGGTATCAACTTATGGGGGTAAACAGTGACATGCTAAAGCTGTAGGCTAGCAGGGTACAATGTCATGACACTGACACAAGTAGAAAGAAACACACTGTGGTGCAGAGGATTTCAGCAGAAATCCTGAACTTGCAAACTAGCTAATTTTCCACTAATCAATAACCTATGTCATACAGGGTAATATATATGTACACCAGTCATATGCATTACATTGCACCAATTAGGGAAACATGAAGGCCTAAAGATGTACTTGTGAAAGCGATTCCCATAGCTGTGCCAGAGTACACAGAAAAGGTCAGTATCTGCTCAGTCATCAGTTTACAAGTGGGGAAATACACTCTTAAAGTGATAACACTTAATATGGCAATTATACACAGACACACATTTTGCAGCAAAGGTGATTTATTCAAACGTTATAGCTGGTCAGACATGCATTTTTTCGGTTCAGTACTACCATAGCCTGCAATATTATATGGTGGCGCTCTTACTACAACAGTCTATGTACACCAAAAAGAAGAGAAATCAGAGTTTATCCTGCAATAACGTCTGAATACCACATCTCTCAGAAGTATCCATGTTTTACTCAATAGTATAAAAGCTTGCAACATATTTCTTTTCCATATTAAAGGGGACGAAACCACTTATACAAATACCCCACTTCCCTCAATACAGCCAGCTGAACTTTTGTCTTGCTCCAAGAGAACATTCTATCAGCACTGGATGTCATGTCCAAGAGGCGGACATGAGAGCTGTTAGCAGGATCACATGATAAACTCCACCCAATGCACAAGCCAATCTTAACCCTTTAAGGACCGGCTGCACATGTGGCCGTCACTTAAGGGCCACAGAGCTTGTTTGGGTTTTTTTTGCGCATTCGATTACAGACTCCCCGGATGGTGTACAGCCGAGTGGGGAGCCCAGAATTCCATGAAGGTCCTGGCATGTCATGGGTCCTTAACGCAAATCCAGCCGTGACGTGCAGGGCCATCAAAGGTCCTTAAGGGGTTAAGAGATTAACGTGAAAATGGGTGAGGAAAGCATTACTTTGAAATGCACTGCGGACTCATCCTTAACCCTTTGAGTACCAGAGGTTTTGAGAGTTAAATGGGCTCATGCACTCGACCAGCTTCAGTTAAGGAGAAAACTGTCATGTCCACCTCCATAAACATGGTATTTAGGACCGACTTAAATGGTGCTCTTGAAAAGCACAAGGGCAAAATGCTTAGAGGCAGTTCTTCTAATCAGTAAGGTAAGTGTAGGATGTTGGGGTCTTTATTAGAAGATGTTATTTCCCCTATAAGAGTTACTATCCCATAAATTCCTTGAGGACCACCAACACCTTAGGCCAATATAGGGAAACAAGTGGCCTTAGGGTCACATGAAACCCTCAACAGCTTTGTGATCAGCAGTATCTTTTCTGGTAAAATGAGGAGGATAATTTGCCTTGATCAAATCTCACAACTTATTTTAACTCCAAAAAGTATCCTCTTTACCCTCACAGGGTACACCACCCATTACACATTTACACTATTCTACCATAACTCCACAGGTCATAAATACATCCCAAAGGGTTAAACTACTTTCTTCCAACCCCTATTTAGATGTCTTTAACCATCATGTCAGGCCCTCAAAGTGTAAACAATTGACTACTTTATGCAAAAGTTAACACAAATATAATGGACTTTTACTTAAATGATGGGCGGCATCTCAATGGGCTGAAATTTTACACCATCCTATGGACAGCTGACCACAAACCTACATAGGATGTTGTAGCAACAGCACCACTGTAATATTTCAGGCCACTGAGGCTGCACCTTGCAGTTTGATCTATAAGAACATTCGGATAAAACACCTCAGCTGTGGGAGCACCCTTTTAGTACTCAGGAAGCTAGGTAATCCCTACAATTTATATTTTACTACATATTAAGAGTTTGTATCCCTTTAAATAGAGTCAACCTCCTTAACATTTTTTAAAAAGAATACTTTCAAATACTTTTATAATATGTATTTTATAGAAATAGTTTTATGACCCTGATATTGTGCTCCCTGGATAAATATTTATACAACTTGGCAGTCTTTCTGCAGCCAGTAATCTGTGTGCTGTAGGTGCAGGTTTTTCTACATTGTTTCACTGTATGCCAGAAAGCTTTCTGAAAATTTTAGGAAAAAAATACATACATTTTGACAATCTGACTGTATATGTTCTGCATCTGCAGAATATGTAAAGTCAAAAAGGAAGCCGACTCAAGAACAAACTTGACAACATGTTGATTACATTATTTACTACACAAAGAAATGTGACCTGCACTCACCAGCACTCTGAAAAAGTACAAGTACTCAGCGGCTCCCGAGTAGTTTCCACACTCGTACTGGAACTTTGCATATCGGTAAAGAGTATCCAAGTACTCCTGTCTGAACTGTAAATAAATAGTTGCACGGTTAGTATAACTACATAAGTGATACAATGCAAAAAAGAAGGTGAAAATAAGTTTCAACACAGAGTGCCAGAGAGGTACGTATTGTCCTTCATACTTCTCTGGCACTCGAAGGGTTAAACTTCAACAGGAGACATCTCCAATGCATTGCTTTGCAAAGACAACACCAGCATCCAACAGGTTAAAGACGCCAGCAACTCCTCATAATAAACCTACATGGAAAGCACTTAAAGTGGAACAGGTTATGACCTGGGTGACTGGTAAAGCGCTTTCAAATCAGCTATAATTTAGCTTGGTCATTTTAAGCAAATGAGGCAGTACAACATTGCACTCTCCCTCCCAACTGCCACTTCTCATCAGGAAGTAATGTCTAATTTGCCTAAACTTACAAAGTTAAATATTTCATAAGTTATAATTTTAATTAAAAATCAGTGGCTAAACAATACATATATACACCCGCCAAAGTCATTATGAAGTGTTGCCTGAACTTTGATCTTGGCAAATAAGTCTAATGGCCTCTAGAAATCAATTCTGCATGGACTGTTTCTCCAACATCTTTAATTAGTAAAGGATACCAAGGTCAATCAAATTATTTGTTTTCGGACTCCAGGACCCCAAACTCAAACTGAAAACTTCCTAATAAGATTTCAGCAGCTCACGGAAAGAGAATCACATCTGCCCAGTGGGCATAATATCCAGTACTAAATATAGATTTAATTATGGACAGCAAAATCACACAGTAACCATTAGGATTTTTTGCCCACATTAACCTTTTGAGTGTCAGTACCCCAGTGGCATTCAAAGGGCTAATGTCTCATTTGAGAGTGTAAACATAGAATAAAGATTAAAAAAAAAAAAAAAAAAAAAAGTGTTGGCTCAGTTCAGGACTACTAACAAGGTACTTCTTTATGCAGGAAGCTAATCAGTTAATTTATGGTTTGAGAGATAAGCGCTGAAAGTCTCCCCCTCCCCTTTTCCAGACGTCAGGAGATCCCGGTCCCACACCAGCCGGCGGCTCTTCAGTGGAGCTGAATGAGCGCTACTGAAGAACAAATACTTCAGTGGAATGGTCTGCAAAGTGTTCTTGCTACCCAAGCACACTTTGTAGACCGTTCCAGTGAAGTATCTGTTTTTCGATATGCTCATTCAGCTCTGCTGAAGAGCCGCCGAGTCGTCTGACACAGATCCACTGCTGACAGCTTTACAGCCCGTCAGCAGGAGGGGGGAACTTTCAGAGCTTATATCTCTCAAACCATAAAGATTTGAGAGATACGACTTGGCACAGTAAGATTATCTTTTTAATAACTTCAATATTAGGGTTAGTTAAATTGTTAGTAATGTCTAACATTAAGAGCCCCATTGGTTTACATCAGTTAGAATTTTGGGATTTTTTTTGCTTGAATTGTTTCCCAATGATGCACTTGGTACATTCCAGAATGGCACCTCTTCAGCACATTTTTGGTCTGAAACATCTTAAAATAGAAAAACAAATGTACAAGCGTCATACCCCATGTTTTTCAGCCAGGTAGTCAAACAGCATTCTGCCGTCTCTATAAAGACAAACATAAATCAATCAATTAAATTTTTATACATTTTTTACTGCCTATACATTTTTTTTTTTTTAGTTTTGATTGTTAACCCTTTGAGAGCCAGAGGGGTATGCAACACATTGCAGAGCAATGCGTTGTATACCCCTCTAGCAGTCAAAGGGTTAAACTTGAGGAACAAAGGGATTCAACACAATGCACAGCAATGCTCTGTGCAGCACTCTGCCCCTCCAAGGATTAACACTTTAAGGACCAGAATGGGGTGAAACATTGCTTAGCACAACGCTGTGCACCACTCTGATGTTTAAAGGAGTAAAAGGATTAATCCTTCAGAAAAAAAAAAAAAAAAAAAAAAAAAAAAAAAAGTTTATATCCGTTTAACCCTTTCGCGACACAGGACGTACATGTACGTCCTGTGTGGCTGTCACTTAGTGACAGAGGACGTACATGTACGTCCCGGAAATCCGGCTCCCCGCGCGGCTGCACGCCGTTCGGGGACTCCGGATTCTTTTAGAAAAAGAAAAAAAAAAATGTTAGACGGGCGTTAAGTGACGGCCGCGTCTGCACGCGGCCGTCACTAAGGGGTTAAACATTTGAGGAACAGAGCAATATGCAATGTATTACGATGCAAAGTGATGTGCAACCGGGTGGTCCTACGGGTTAAGAGGACAGTAACCCCTGAAGTAGAAATTCTACAAGTGCATAAAATGTAAAGTAAAAATGAAGGACTGCTATTGCTTAAAGGGATAGTAATACTTAAAATGTAAAAAAAAAATATGTTGTAGGGTTTATCCCCCTGAGTAAAACAAGAGTATTCCCACTGCTGAAAGGTGTTTCATTCTAAAGTTATTAAGTTTCAAAGTTGAATTTTTTAGGTGCAATATCACAGTGGCCTGAAATTGTACAGTGGCGCTGTTGCTACATCATCCTATGGACAACTCTGGTCCCGGGACCATAAATCTCCATAGGATGGTGTGGCAACAGCGCCACTGTACAATTTCAGGCCACTGTGATATTGCACCTAAAAAATTCAACTTTGAAACTTAATAACTTTAGAATGAAACACCTTTCAGCAGTGGGAATACTCTTGTTTTACTCAGGGGGATAAACCCTACAACATATTTTTTTTTACATTTTAAGTATTACTATCCCTTTAAGCCTTGGATTCCCAGAGGGATTTCAATGCATTGCTGGACACCCCCTCTGGCATTCAAAGGGTGGAAGAACAAGTGCACCTAGTCCACATTTGTAAACACTCCCTTTCTAGGAGCTCTTAAAGTGGACCCGTCACCTTGATTCAAGTTCGCACACTTTAAAACTTCATTAGCCCCTTAAGGACCCTTGATGGTCCTGACACGTTATGGGTTGGGGAGCCATAAGGACCCATGACGTGCCAGGATCGTCAATGAATTACAGGCTCCCCACACAGCTGCACGCAGCCCTGAATCAGATTTGGTAAAAAATAGATAAATAATGGTCCGTGCTTAAAACCGCCTGTGAGTCATGATGGACAAAAGACCAGCAAATAAGATATTCATACTTGGCGCCATATGCCAATGTGTGCTAATTAATCTCTTCAGTGACATTTCATAGCCAATGAAGATATGTGCTGCACCAGGAGACTCACTTTTTTTTTTTTTTTTTTTTTTTTTTTTCTTCTGGGAAAAGACTTTTCTAAACTGTTCATCTGGTGGAACATTGGTTAGCATGACACACAGGAAGTTTTGAATATGTAACACAAATACATAATTAAAGGTAACAGGTCCACTTTAACCATTTGAGTGCCAGAGGGACACAACGCATTGCTTTGCAATGAGTTCTACACCCCTCTGGCACTCAAAATAAAAGGTGACTTTTCTCTGTATAAAGATGCTGCTATGCACTGCCAATTTACACTTTAATGAGTTGGTGCAATATAAATGAAGTAAAGTGACAAACATGAGAAGCACTTTGTCAAAATGAGGAATTCTAATTGTCTTCTGTAGAATGTAGTGTAATTTGCTTGTTATGTGGGGCAAATTTAAAAAAAAAAAAAAAAAAAAAAAAAAAATAGAATTTGATTTAAATAACAGAAAAAAGAAAAAAAAAGTAAACTCTCAAGACTGCAATCTCCAATGATAAGAAAAAAAATATTCTTTATAGTAGAAAAGGGAGAAAGTAAATGCTCAGGCAGTACTGTATTTGAGTTTGTTCACACAAATGATCACTTGAGGACTCTTTCACAGAGCTAACAGAACTGGAATAGCAGAACTGCTAGCATTCTGTCATCTGTGTTCCTTCACGCTCCTTGTCCTGCATGTGAGGTGTGAAAAGGCTTGCCTACATGAGCACTAGAAAATATAGTTGTGTAGTATCCACATGAATCAGCCAATTATTGCAAATTGTTCAAGAGGTCTGCCTGTGACCCTGCAGTACTTCCTTGCTGCATCTTTGTCCTGTGTTCACCCATGAAATCAGTAGTGTGCTGGACTCCCGTACAGTCTTGTGAGAAGAAACCCTCCCATGTGAAAAGCACCTAGCCCATCATGGTACCATGCACAATAGACAACATTGCTGCTTTGGTGACAATGTGAAACGTCACTATGCAGCCGGTAGAGACATAAAAACAAGAGTTGACTTCAAACTTCTTAAGATCCATTTTCAGAAACCCATTTTCTAAGCCAGCTGGTGAATTCCATTTGGGATTCTCCTCCTTGCCAAGTTAGCTTTAAAGTATACACTAAAAGCCTCCAATCTCATTAGCCAACTTTACAAGGTAAAAACCCAGCAACTCAGCTTTCAAGGAGCTTCAGCTGTCTGAAAACAAGACAAATGACTTGCATTACATAAATGCAACCCCTTTCCAGGCATTCCTAAAAACAGATGCCACTTTAGTCATTAACAGCTCAGGTACAATATATGCAGGTGTAAATTATACACAAGATTTTAGGGGACAAACATATGTATAATAATAATAATAATAATAAAACGCACCTTGGCTTTCCCTCTATCCACAAAAAAAAAAAACAAAAAAAAAAAAAACAAAACAAACACACGAGTCTTGTCGGCTTCCCCCCACTTGAATGATTCCATCTTCCCCTCTGTATACAGTCGGGACATCTATGCAACGGGCAGCATGTTTTCATTTGCCGTCCGTTTCGCACATCACGCGGTGAGGAACTATGTTAATTTAAGCTAAAAGGTCCTTACATGGCACCATCTGTAAGCTTGAATGAACATCGTCCTGCGAGGTCCTATTCAGGAAGCGGGCTACAAATGCAGCCGCTTCCAGAGGAGGTAAGCCGGGGGGGGGGGGGGGTGTCAGATAGAATTTTTTCTTCTTCCCTCTTGTATATAATATGCACCACCAACTCACATAGGGGTGAAAGGGGCAAAACTGTGAGCATAATTTTTTTCGCCTGCCTTCCCCTCATTTCCCCTGGAAATGCAGGTAGCAATCTTCTCACTGTGAGAACACTTAAAGCCCTGCCCCCAATTACAAGTTTTTTCAAGTTCATCCCTTATGTTAATTGAAGATTATACCTCTGCAATCCACTTGGACAACACCCTGCTGATCTGAGCTGTTATATTAGTAAAAGGGGCAGGAGGGGAATACATCAATTACTCTTGAACTACAACTCTGACAGTAATGAAGTAACGCTGTCCATGGCCCAAATACTATGAAAATTAATTGGAGCTACTTTTATTATGAAACATTACTATCCCTTTAACCCTCTGAGTATCAGAGGGGTACACAATGCATTGTGAAGCAATGCGTTGCATACCCCTCTAGCACTCAAAGGGTTAAAGAATTAAACCATAATGCATTTTATAGTCTACTTCAAAGAGACTTTGCTAGAGTCTAGAGACTAATTTATGTTCCATGCCAATAAGAATATTATTGACCAAAGAATTTAAGTGTTAAAATAATGTGCGTGAATCAAGGTCATGTATATAAAATCTCTTTCCATTTTTGGTCTGTGTGTGCGCGCATATTTCATCCATCCGTCCACACAGACTGACTCCTTAAAACCAGCATTCAAAAAGAAACTTAATCCTAATGGGATTATAGATATGTATCTAGCATGCAAGTAGTTAATGGGGGGGGGGAGTGGAAAGAGTTAAAGACAAAAAAAACCCCACAGCAGTTGAAGTGTTCACAGGAAACCTATACCATCTGCACATTGCCCCACAAAGCAGATATTAAGCCTCCATGCTGGAGGGTATGAACCATGAAAGGCAGGCCCTCTTCTACAGCCATTTAGCATGGTTAGTAAAGACCTACAATGAACATTTGGTGATAATTACATGGAAGAAGCAATTTCCTTATCCTCATTAAGGAGCAGACCATCGCACTAGCAAACTGAAGACTATTACTGTAAAAGGCATAGTGGTGTTAGTGATGCAGGGGGATCACTTTTTTTTTTTTTTTTTTTTTTTTTTTAAACTTTGCACAATGGAAAACCACCACTGGATACTCCATATGAATTGTGTGCAACAGGTGTTGATTTTTAATGAAAACAAACAATATTGTATGCTTACTGGTCTTAGTAATTTAGCAGATATTTGTTAACAAAATTACTTGAAATAATGTGTGGTCAAGTGTTACTCTGAGTCCTTCATCCCCCCCCCAATTCATTTAACAGAAATTGTCAAAAACATCAAAAATATACTGCCTATTTACACAGGCAACAAAAACAGGGTTCTCAACACTGCACGTCTTGCATTCAATAGTAAACCTCCTTTTTGACTTTGCATATTCTGTAAGAGCTTACATTATACACACAAATAACATTTTATTAAAAATATATATTCTATACACACAAATACTTAAATACAGACACATACACCTAGTTTAAAGGGATAGTAATACTTCATTTTATCTTTATTTTATTTTGTAGGCATTAAAAAAAACATGAAGAACGCTATAAGTCTTTTCTCTCAAACCTTTATGGTTTAAGAGATATTCACAAGCAAAGTATCCCACCCCTGTTCAGCCAGATCAGAAGGGAGGTGCCCAGGTAGACTGCAGAGAGGGACAATCTTCAATTAAGATCAAGGAAAAACCTGAAAAACATGTCAAGGGGGGGGGAAGGGCTTTCATTCTTTTCATACAAAGAAGATTGTCCCCTGCTGTTGTCTGTCTAGTCTTACAACCAGATTCACATCTGAGAAGAGATGGCTTACACTAGGTAAAAGGGGCAGGAGGGGGAAACTTTGCTTGTGAATATCTCTTAAACCATAAAGGTTTGAGAGATAAGACATTGTTCTTCATGTTTTTTTAATGGCTACAAAATAAGAGAGATAAAATGAAGTATTACTATCCCTTTAAGTGGTTGTCAATGCACTGCAAGATGAAGGCATACTCAGCAAGCCTCCAACAGCTTCAGTCCTATGCTTTTTGTTACCACTGTATACGAACAAATTTGATAATTTCATATACTCCTCTTATCTTTGGTCGTCTTCTTGGGTGCTTAGCAGAGTGGAATCCATTCCAATATTTGTTTGGTCTGTCTACAGCCAGATCGTCTTACTATGGGACCTGCCCATTTGTATTTCAGGCACTTTACTCTTGATGAAATCATAGACTTTGTTTGCTGTGCTTTATGAAAAGTTGCATTTGTTACGCCGCTCATTAACTTGTTGCCCTGGCTGGATACGGTCCACTGTACTGAAATTGCTCAAAGCCCGCTTGCTCTTTAGGTTGTGCTTCATTAAGTATTGTGTCCATTCTTCTTGATAGTACCTTTGTGAAAACCTTCAGACGACTGGTAATAGGCTTACTGGTCAATATTTTAAGATCCACCTTATCACCTTTTGTTTGTGCAGGAAGGATGACTTATGCATTTTTACCCCATGTTTCAGACACGTTGCCGATTAGCAGGCATTTATAAAATAATTTAGCTAGGGCTTTGAATAAGGGTTGAATGCCAGCTTTAAACATTTCAATAGTAACCATCAGGTACAGCTATAGCATCACAAGTGTACACAGTGCTTAAAAGGAATAGTAATACTTCGTTTTATCTTTATTTTATTTTGTAGGCATTAAAAAAAAACATGAAGAATGATATAAGTCGTATCTCTCATACCGCTATGGTTTGAAAGATATACACAAGCAAAGTTTCCCCTCCCGCCCCTTTTACCTAGTGTAAGCCATCTCTTCTAAGATGTGGAATCCAGTCCATAGACCAGACAGATAATAGAAGGGGACAGTCTTCTTCCTATGAGAACAATGAAAGCCCTGCCTCCCTTGACACGTTTTTCAGGTTTTTCCCTTATCTTAATTGAAGATTTTCCCTCTCTGCAGTCTACCTGGGCACGTCCCTTCTGATCTGGCTGAGCAGTGTTACATCAGTAAAAGGGGCGGGAGGGGATAATTTGTCATTCAATTACTCTTGAACTACAACTCTGACAGAATTGAAATAACGCTCTCCAAAGTCCAAATACTATGATGATTAATTAGAGCTGCTTTTATTATGAAACATTACTATCCCTTTAACAATCTTAGAGTTTAGACAATATAGGCTTACAAGTGCTTTGCAAAGTGAAAAACTGGAAGTGAGATCCCTGCCTGAAACCATACAATCTAAATTGGTAATGGGACACTGTACATAAGGGTTAAGTGCTGAATACAATGCTAGAGCTAGAGTTCTGGGCAGGATAGGGGACTATTAAATCATTTATAAGAGCCTTAGTTGTACAAAGTCAATGTCTTCCAGGATGTCAGATACAGCCAGTAACAGTGATGCATAACAGGTGGCATTATAGTATTTGAAACTATACAATACCAACAACCTTTTAGGGAGGGTTGCCATGGAAGGACACATAGGAAAAACAAATATCAGTGAGTAAATTTCACATTTTCCTCTGTGTCCAATCCACGGCATAGACTGTGGGACTTTCCAAAGCAGTGCCCAGTAAATAGGGAAGGGATGATACAGTCTTATAAAGGGATAGCAGCTTCCAACACTTTATGCCCAAATTTTGCATCTTCCGATGCCTGGACGTCCAGTCTATAATGTTTAATAAGAGTGGAGACTGAGGTCTGAGTGAGGAGATCCTTTGCATATGGCAGAACTACTGGCGGTCTTACTGACAGTTGAAGTAGGTCTGTGTACCATGCTTTTCTCAGCCAATCTGGGGTGATAAGAATCAATTCTGCCTAGTCTTTCCTGAGTTTCTGTATCACCGCCGCTATTAGGGGTAGAGGGGGAAAGACAAAGCCAGGGGGAAATCCCCATGGGAGCTTTAGGGCAACCTGTGCTAAGGCCTGAGGTTCCTTCCGATGGGATATGTAGGTGCTGCATTTTCTGTCACATTCCCGAGATTTTGTACTACAAGAGTAAGACTTCGTTTTTTAGACTCCATTCCCCTGGGTCTAATGTGTGACAATTTAGGAAGTCCACATGGCAGTTCAGGTGTCCTGACAGTAAGGATGCAGATAGATGTTGAAGATTCTTTTCTGCCCAGTGAAGAATCTTTATGGCTAAGAGATGTAACCGTCTGCTTATGGTGCCTCCTTGATTGAGGAGATATTGGACAGCAGACACATTGCCTGACATTATCAGAACTGCCTTCTGTTGTAGGGGAGTGAATGAGTGTCTTCCATACTGCAAGCAGCAGCTCTGAGGTTTATGTGGAGTAGAGACTCTTGGTTGGACCAAGTGCCCTAGACTGAGCCTTGCTCCCAAATACCTCCCCAGCCAGAATTGCTGGCGTCTGTATGAATAATAAGCCATTCTGGTTCAACTAGAGGGCATCCTTTTGCCAGGTTCCTTGGTTGTGTCCACCAACCTAATTCACGTGACGTGGTCCTGAAAAACGGAATCCTGAAGTTGGGATTGTGAGGATTCTGTTTGTAATATATCAGGAAATTGTCCTGGTTTGTCTTGCATGGCTTTTTGCCAAGGGGAGGATTTGGAATGAGGAAGAGAGATGACCTAGGAGTCTCTGGAAGCTTTCTAGAGACTTTCTTCATCAAGAATCTTGATAATTCTGACGAATGCAACTGTCTGTCCTGTGACAGAGTGGCTACTCCTTTGTGGGTGGTGAAGTCTATCAGCAAAAATGTCAGACTGGGAAGGGACTAGAAAGCTCTTCTTCAGGTTTATCACCCAACCCAGGTTGGTCAAAAACATCTTGCAAGTCTGGGTGCTGTAAGCTGATAAGTCCCTGGATGACTCCATGATGAGAATATCGTCCTGGTAGGGGATTGCCCGAATCTGATATAGACGCCCCAGATTCACCATGGCCACTGCCAACACCTTGGTGAAGACTCTTGGAGCTGATACCAGTCCAAAAGGGAGGACTTTTAATTGATAATGGGTTCCTAGGATAATGGGTTCCTATGATATTTGCAGTGACTCTCTGATAAGGATGTGATAATATGCATCCTGTAAATCCAGTCTGGCGAGATAAGCTTGTGGAGGGATTAATTTCATTGTTGATGAGACTGTTTCCATCTTGAAATGCCTGTTCTTCAGGAAGGTGTTCAGTCTTTTCAAGTAGAGGATGAAACGCAGCTCCCTGGAAGGTTTCATAACAGGAAAGAGTGTGGAGTAGAAGCCTGTGATCCTCTGGTGAAAAGGGACTTCTATCACTTTGTTGGACAGTAATTGGTGGATGGAATCTCTCACCTAATGAAGTTGTGATTGTGTTCGGATGACTGATTTTATGAAGCAATATTTTAATGGGACAGTTTGGAATTCTAGTGCATATCCCTTCCGAATAATATCCAGTACCCAAGTGTCGTGAGTCTAGACACCAGGCTTGCTGGAACTCCCCCCCAGTTTGCACCTACTGGAGAAGGGATAGCACTGACCTCATTGCTGGAACTGGCCCTTTCGCTGGAAATCCTCCCAATCTCCGGATCTTTGGCCCCAACTTGCACCCCTTTTCTTCTGGTCAAAGCTTTTACCTGGGTCGGTATAGTCTGGCTTCACGAAAGGATTGTCTGTGATATCGCCCAGATCTGGTGGTAGGACTTCTGGGCTTTTTTTCCTTGTGGAAGGAAAGGGCGTTTTCCTCCAGAAGATCTGTTAAATGGATAGTAAAGTTTCATAATAAAAGCAGCTCTAATTAATCATCATAGTATTTGGACCTTGGAGAGTGTTTTTTCAATACTGTCAGAGTTGTAGTTCAAGAGAAACAGAATAATAAAGTATCCCCCTCCCACCCCTTTTACAGATGTAACACTGCTCACCTCAGAGCAGAAGGGAGGTGCCCAGGTAGATTGCAGAGAGGGACAATCTTCAATTAAGATAAGGGAAAAACCTGAAAAACTTGTCAAGGGTGGCAGGGCCTTCATTGTTCTCATAGGAAGAAGATTGTCCCCTGCTGTTAACTGTCTGGTCTAGCAACCAGGTTCCACATACGAGAAGAGATGGCTTACACTAGGTAAAAGGGGCGGGAGGGGGAAAACGTCATTAAGGTACTCTTGAACCACAACTCTGACAGTATTGAAATAACACACTCTATGGCTCAAATACTACGAAGATCAATTGGAGCTTCTGTTTTTGTGAAACATTACTATCCCTTTAATTATCTCTTCAAGCTGGTCCCCAAATAGTTTGGAACCAGTGAAGGGCAGGGAGACTAGCCTATTCTTGGATGATGGATCTGCTTCCCAGGACTTGATCCATAATGCTCTGCGAGATGTAATGGACACTTTTGCTAGTAATCTGATGTTCTCCAGGGATGAGACGCATGACTTACGAGCATCTTTTATGATGCCCAAATCTTTCAAAATTCTACTTCTGGAGACTGAAGATTCAATTTTTTCTTCTAGCTCTGTTAGCCAAAAGCACAGTGTGGAAAATTGAAGTCATTGCTGTTGCTGTTTTTAAATTCTGGCCAAGAGCGGAGAATTGTTTCTTCAGTGCTCCATCTGCTCTTTTATCCATGGGGTCTCGTAGAGATTAACCATCTTCCAGTAATATAGTAGTTCTTCTGGATCTTTGAGCGATGGCTATGTCCACTTTGGGATGAGTGTGCCAGCTCAAAGTATCTTCATCTGCACATGGATACATGCAGTGAAATCTACGTGAAAGCGAATTACGTTTGTCACATTGCTTCCATTCACCCGAGATGACTTCTTGGATAGATGTACCGGTATCTGAGGACATGTCTTCTTGTAGCCGACAAAAGCTGAGTCAATGATATTCAAATCTTTCTGCATTTCTGAGAGGCCAAGTGTTTTTCGCATAGATTTTAACAAATTATCTATTCTATCCAAGGGAAAACTACCGGCATCATCCGTTATTTCACACTCCTCTGCTGAAGATGCAGCCAATTCAATCTCTATGAAGCTTCAGTCTTCATCTTCCTGAATCCTGTAGTGTCCTTCGTCAGGGTCTGAATGCTGTGGGCGTTTTCTGGCAGCCTCTTGCATAGAGCTTCTCATCCAGGATATAAAGTCTTGGAACTGGACTGGATCATCACTAGTTGCTGCCCGCTTAAGACAGTCAGTACAGAGTGTGGGTGGGGGGTCCATCTGCAGGCAGTTTTTGATCACATTCAAGACAGGATCTAGTTTTTGGTGTCAGCTTATCTTCTTTAGAGGACTCAGCAGGTTTAAGCTTTTTCACCTTTAGCTTCTTTTGACACATCAAGTAGCAAGTTTTCTTAACCCCACAATGTATAACAATAGGTTAAAATCGAAGCCACAAGTATTTAAAATATGAAGGTGTACTCACGATAGGGGACAACTGTTTCACTGCTCCGTTTTTATGCCAGCAGCCCTGCTTCCTGGACACCACCTGCACGTCAACGGTGGAATCTATGACTGCATCCGATTTCCTACTTCCGGTTGTGAAGTATAGCACAGCACACACTTCAGGGAAGCGTGGGGCATTAGGAGCCGAGGCAACGCTGTGCACTGCTCTTGTAGCGACTGGACAGACAGAGGCGGGTGGCAGACTCACAGTGAACCATGAGGCTGCGCCATGGGATATCAGCATCCAGTGTGACCACGGTGAGGCCAGCCACATTAGGGGTAGTTCTGTGTAGAATGTAGGAGAGTATTCTCTCCCTCCCTCCGTCCTCCAGCATGGTAGGACCAAATAACTGAATGGGGGAGGAAGTTAGCAGCATTTAAATATTTTGAATTGGTCCTACCAGCTGAAGGGTGGAGCCAAAACCCAGTCTATGCCATAGATTGGACACAGAGGAAATAAGCGTGTGCTTGACACCGACTTGTCTTGTTCCTATGATGAGGATGTTGTCCAGTTAAGGAACTGCTCAAATCTTTTGCTGGTGTAAGGCTGCCATGGCTATGACCAATATCTTGGTAAAGACTCAGAGGGCTGATGCAAACATAGAACGAAAGAACTTTGTACTGATAATGGTTCCTAAATATATGGAGCTTGAGATACTTCCTGTGTGAGGGTCTTATTGGAATACGATAATATGCCTCTGTAAGACATTCTCATCAGGTATGGCTGAGGCTGGATAATTTTTACGGTTGATGTTACAGCGTCCATCTTTAAGCGACAGATTCTCCGAAAGGAATTTATTTTTTTTTTTAAAATCTAGTATGAGATTCAAGTCCCCCCGAACAGAAAAGAATTGAATAAAGTCCATGGAACTGCTGAATCAATGGAACATGCTCTAACATTGTTCTAGAGAAGATCCTGAACAGCAGACATCATTACTTTCTTCATGTTCCAGTTCCTGGTGTGTGACATTGAGTTTTTAAAACACAGGGACACTATGAAACTCCAGTGCATACACCATCTCCAAGATGTCCAGCACCCATTTGTCTGGGTGACTCATCTTCCAGGAGTCACGAAAGTGTTCCAGTCTGCCCCTAACTGGAGAAGGAGATGGGACTTGTCTTGCTTCAGTGGAAGCGCATCTTTTGCTGAAAGCCTTTTCTGTTTCCAGACCAGAAGCTTTGGGTTGCACTCCTTTCTTTTTCTTTGGCCGTAACCTTTACCTGGTTTGTATCTTCGTGCCTCAAGAAGAGATGGCTTTCAGGGACAAGCAGATCTGGATGGTGAATTCCTATTTCTTCTCTCTCGAGGTAAAAAAGGAATTTTGTTGTCTGAAAATTCTTTGACTTCTTCAATCTGGTCACAAAATAGGCTAGACTGTGTGAAAGGTGACAATGCTCTTCTAGCAGAACAAGACAAAGGAGATGACCTTGTCCACAGCCTGATATCCAGTGATGCGTCAAAGGAGAAACTGACTGCATCCTTGATGGAAAACAATTTTCAATAAATGGGATTTTGACACAGAGGGTTCTATCTTGTCCTCGAATTTGGACAATAAGATGCAAAAAGTAGGACACGCATGTCGTAACAGTGGCTGATTTCGTGTTAAACCCTATGGTTGCAAACGGCTTCTTAAGAGCGGTATATCTGCTCTTTATCCATAGGATCATGTCAATTTCTGACATTCTAGTAAAATGGTGGTCCTGCGGGAGATCTGAGCCACCACTGCATCAATCTTTGGAGTGATTTCCCAGCCTGCTGTATCTTCCTCCAAAAACTAATACATCCGCTGGAAACTTCTGAATATGGCAGATTTCATGTCTCCCCGATTCCATTCAGTAGCAATGATCTTCTGTATGGAACTGTGAAGAGGAATTTGAGGCGTAGCCTTATATCCAATAAATGCTGTATCAATAATTTAGATCCTTTGGCTCTCATGGCTTGGATTAAACTATCCAGCTTATCCAGACTAAAATTCCCCATAACCTCAGTAAAGGAAAAGGCAGATTCTAATTCACGTATAGTTTTCCTGCTTATTGTTTTCAGGCAACCTAGTTGGGCCCGATGCCCTTGGTCTTTTTCTGGCTGATTCCTGCATAGAGGTGAAAGTTTGCATGGTAGTTTTCATCTATCCTAAAAAGTCTTTAAACTGGGATGGGATTTCACTTCTAGCAACATGTTTTAAACACTCAGAGCAAAGTTTAGCAGGATCAGAATTAGTTAACTTATTGTCACACCCTTCACAAACCCTTGTTAAGTGCTGATTTATACTCCTTTGGAGCCCAAGCAGCAGATTTTGGCTTATCCCCCTTGCCTTCTTTAGAGGAAGACAAGATAGAGACATATGTATCTGAAGTCAATCTAAATAAAAGTGGCTCACAAGCACAATATTCTAAAATAAAACAGCTATATAGCTGCCAGAAAAAAGCAGCGTTGCCACTTCCTTGTGTATGCGTTACACAAGAATGCACGGGGTCAAACTTCCAGTTTGTCTCTGTATAGCCTTCGTCATAGCATGCGCTGCACTTTGGCGTGGGACCTACGTGGCAAGTAGGGAAAAGATCGTAGAGAGTTTACACTTCTGCAAGTCTTGTAGATCCATGTGACCCAGGCACTGAAATTAAAGTGAAAACTGCTGGTCGAGTTTAAGGCATAAGTGTAGAAAAAATTAAAAAACAAAATGACAGCGCGAAAGAGAACACGCCCTACCAGCTGGGATGATGCAGTCTTATTGCCGTGGATTGGACACAGGAAATAAGCAATTTGTGAATACCCTCTTTTATATGGGCTACCGGATTCTATTTTAAGAAGAGATTTCTGAGAGATCATCTGCCTTCTCTCAGGCCAAGAGGTGCTAATCACAATGTTTGTTTAGAGCAATTCAGAAACCCAAAGTAAGAATCTAGAACGCAACATGTAAAGATGGGGAGAAGGAAGGAGATAAAATAATCAGGAAAAAATAAAATAAAAATGTGAGCACAGTGTCCCATGAATCTCTTTGTTTCAATGTTTTGGAGACATATTTACCATTCAAGGGAGTTAGCTCCAAGTGCCAGAGAGGCATCAAACACATTGTGTTTTGCAATGCACCGGATACATCTCTGGCACTCAAAGGGTTAACAGATAATATACATACACACACACATATATACATACATACATACATATATACACACACACACACACGTCTATTGTTCTGCCCCAAAACAGATCCTGTCAAGAAGAAAGTGCGGCTGCAGGCAGAAAAATGAATCTCCTCCCTCATCTGAAATGCAACCCATAAGTATACGGCTCCCAGCCACAAACTTCACTGGTTTGCCAGCATATTCTCCATAGGCCCTCTATCTTGGACTTTTGAAGCAGATGTTCTATGGGGACTGGGCTAGCACCCCAAATTGCAGTTCAGTCTCTTCTTGTAAGAGTAATGAGGGAGCTCTGTTTGGCTCCTACATTTGTCCACCAAGGTTCACAATGCAGCTTCATTGTCAGGTCTCCTACCAGGCGAGCAGATCTGACGATACAGGGCAGCTGTCACGTGTATAGTGTGCCCCAAACACGCTCATCAACTGTCCTATCTGCATTATACAATGTCCATTTCAGGGATAGCAAACCTGTGTCTCTCCAGCTAACAGCTTGTTGGGGATGATGATCTCTAGTCCCCAGGATATTTACCCCTAGTCTAGCACAATTAGTCTTAGTAGCATCCCATCTCATTTACAGAAATAGAACAATATATTAGAGAAAAATCGTGTTCTTCTTGTACTTACCTGGTAGACTGCATCTGGTGAGTGGTCTCTGGGTCTTCAAACATCTTCACAATGGACTCTGCTTCTGCTTGAAGCTGTTTCAATTGTGCAACAACTACGACTCTCTTCTCCCTTAGCGCTGTACAAGATGGGCAGAAATAACACCACATTAGATTTTATAGTTCTCCTGGTAGGCCTGTTTGCTACTTTGCCTGCATTTTACCTTTGCCAGTCTTTTTACTATTCCTCCTATCCCGTTTAAGTGCTGTTGACTAAAGTGAGGAATACATACAGGCAGAAGCAGCAGGAACATTGCGTTATGGTTTAAGGGTTAGTATTAGCTTAAAAGTATTAAATGTAATACTGTAGATAAGGAAAAAAGAAATCCATTGGTGCAAATCCTCTCTCTCTCAAACCTTTATGGTTTGAGAGATAGAACATTTTAAAGATCTCCTCTCCCTCCCCTCTCCCCGAGATCAGCATCTAGCTGACAGGAGATCCTGGTCAGGGGACCATCAGGAGGCTCTTCAGCAGGGCCGAGATACCAAAAACTAAAAAAAAAACACTTTATTGGAACTTGCAAACCAGGCACACTTCGTAGACCGTTCCAATGAAGCATTTTTTAGATTTCAGTATCTCTGCTCTGCTGAAGAGTTACTTCAAGTGGGCCGACTCCAATCTCCTGCTGTCAGCATTACAGCTGACAGCAGGGAGAGGGAAACTTTAAAACATTCTCTCACGCAAACCATAAAGGTTTGAGAGATAAAAATCAATCGGTGCAAAACCTTTTTTTCCTTATCTACAATACTACTTGTTATAATTTTAAGCCATTAATATCCTATACAGGTCAAATACACAAAGAAATGAGGATCAATTCTTAATGTAACTTCACCTTAGAGAACAAATAATTCCTTTTGATTTAAGAGGAGTTTTAACCTCATGAATGCTAGATGTCCAATACATTACTTTGTAGTGCAGTGGCAACCTAGCATTCAAGAGGTTAAAAGCCTCCTTTAAAATCAATATGGATTTGGGACATTGCTTCTAACCTGTATAGTGCAATTGTTTTTTGCAGATTTATTTTCTTTGTGCATGAGCCAACATCATTCTTATTGCTTTACGTAACATAACCCCCAGGTTTGCATGCAAGTCGAAGGGAACGCTGTCCAGTAGTAGGACATTCACTAGTGTCTATTTATGGGGCATCCAAAGAGGTCCATGAGGGCCATATACAGGCCAGGATTTAAAGGACCACTACTAATCCAGAATAAAGCCCCTCTTCCTTTAATCTTATTGTGGAAGATTGACTTTCCAAAATGAATGCTCAATACTGGAAATCATGTCAACAAATATGAACACGATGCTTTGTTAGTTAATTGACTCCAGGACCGCAAGGCTACTCTCACTGAAGTATTAACTGCTGAGTGCCAGAGGAGGTACACAATACACTGTGTACCCCTGTCACTCAAAGGGTTAAGTAGACTTTAGTGGGAGAAGTTACCCAAGAGTTATGCAAAAAGAATCCTGTACACACACGGACATGATATCCACAACTAATTAAAGAGCAAGTTAGAAGAAACAAAACATATAGAATTGATTTATAGTAGCCATTAGGATTTTCACAAATTAAAGTAAATGGGGAGGGGGTTAGCAGGAGGTCAGACTGTTCTGTTAAGGCAAGTGTGACTCCTTACTACGCGTTTCATGTTCCTTTAACGATATCCCCAGTTAAGCACATGTAAAATAATCAGTAGTTTATTCATTCTGACCAAACACAAACGGGGATATTCTTAAAGGGATAGCAATACTTCGTTCTAACTATATTTTATTTTGTAGGCATTAAAAAAAACATGAAGAATGATATAAAAGTCATCTCTCAAACCTTTATGGTTTATGAGATATTCACAAGCAAAGTTTCCCCCTCCCACCCCTTTTACCTAGTGTAAGCCATCTCTTCTCAGATGTGGAATATAGTCCATAGACCAGACAGACAACAGAAGGGGACACTCTTATTCCTATGAAAACAGTGAAATCCCTGCCCCCCTTGACAAGTTTTTCCCTTATCTTAATTGAATGTTGTCCCTCTCTGCAGTCTACCTGGGCACCTCCCTTCTGCTCTGGCTGAGCAGTGTTACATCAGTGAAAGGGGCAGGAGGGGGATACTTTGTCATTGAATTACTCTGGAACTACAACTCTGACAGAATTGAAATAGCACTCTCCAAAGTCCAAATACTATGATGATTAATTAGAGCTGCTTTTATTATGAAACATTACTATCCCTTTAAATCTTGTTATGTACAAATCACTTGAGGACAGCTTGGTATACCTATGCTCTAGTTTATGTTTGCTTACTAGTGGACAACTAGCACCCCCCCCCTCCCATCATGTGTTTCTCCCCCTGCTCCTGTTTGGGCCGACAAGACATGACTGTATTAGATCACTTACCATGGGGGATTTCCTTGTCAGGATAACGTTTCTTGTATACGTCCATGGCAAAATCAACCATGTTGGTATCACCAAGCAAGTCCAGCTTCCCCTGATGTAGTTCTTTTTCATTGTAAATCTACCAAGAAAATACATGTTGATTAGCTTATACTGTTCCATTAGTTCACTCAATCACTACATTACAGCTGATAATTTGTTTTGTATAATCAGGTTTATTTTATATCAGGACACGACAAACCACGAGCAACAGGTAGCCATGGTGACTAGAAATTGGGACCTGATGCCCACAAACTTGCCCTACATGTAGGGAAGGATCTTTCCTACACTGCAGGGCAAGTTTTAATATTTTGGGAGCGATACTGTATATAAAAGGAACAGTCTGGCCTCCCAGCAGTCACAAAGCTCCTCATACTTTGTGGTCCCCCCACAAGCTGGTTCCACTGGTATAGAGCCACACATACACTGAGTAGCCCCACCCACTTGGAAGCCACAGATCCATTTACACCCCCAGCCTTGCTGTCTTTCCCAAAGGAAGCAATACTAGCACATCATTGCCAGTGTGTTAAACAATGGTAAAACTAAGGTACAATATGTGCTCCTTTAAATTCTTCCCGTGCAACGATGTTATTAAATCAAATTTAATACGGGCACGTAGGAATGTTATGATGAACTGCTCCTTAAAATAAAGCCCATCACTGTGCATTTAAAAGACACAGCACTACCCGATGGAGGACATACTGAACTAGCTAGGATATAATATGCTCTTGTGGGGAGAGGGGGAAATGAGAACTCAAGTAATTATCTTCCCCCACCCCACCCCCTTTTAGTGACTTCAGTTTTAGTGGAATGTTGTCTTTTAAATACATACTGTAATAAAGCTGTTTCTGATGCTCTCTTTGGCCTGGATCATGGTACACTAATGCACTCTGCACTATAAGAGGGCATGTAAAGAAATGCTGGAACTTTATATCCCATATAACACGACGCATACAGTAAGTGCGCAATGATTCAGACAGAGAACCAAAGATTGCCTAGCTCTGACTCTTCACCTTAAGACCTGACGCCATGACATAAGTGCAATAGGCCCACAGCCTTCACCTCCAGATCATGACAGAGGGAGGGAAAGAAGAAGTGTTGTGGTTTTCTGAATTCTGCCATAAGAACGCAGGCAGCGCATCTCCCGTAAGGAGCCAAGGTAACTGGCCACTCAGTGCCGGTTGCCGTTCAGCCTTTTGCCTGCCACAAGTTTTCATACTTCTACAAAGTTTAATGTAGTATGCCAGTGAAGTGTGGGCCTCCTGATGTGTTATTTAGGCTATCGTAAGCAGCATATTAGAGAGGCCAGACAACAGTAGTGTGGGTGCTCGTGTCATATGGTATATTCCAAAGTGATGTGTAACCGAATATTCTGTAAGGAGGAGTCATAAGTACTAGGGGAATAATCTAGTTAATCATCTACTAGACTGTTGCCATTTACTATGTTTTCACCCTTTCCAAATTACCTTTTGCTGCAGCTACAGAGGAACTTAGTTCATACTGAACAAAGCATTAGCACGGTGCAGGGTGACAAACTGGTCTGGGGCTACATCTAAAGTGAAGGTGAAAGAGCAGAGAAGATGTAGATAAAGTGATGGGCGGGGGGAGTGGCTAGAGGGAGGGGTAGAATACACCCCTCCACACACAGAGGACATAAAATGTAAGAGGCTATTGGAGGGGAAAGAGGACAAGTATGCAGCAAGTGTTTTTGCAAGTCACACTTTCCACTCTCCAACAGATTAACATAGTTGACAAGGCTGTAGAAGAAGAAAAAAAAAAAAAAAAAAAAAAACACGCCAGTAGGCATGTATAAGAGGTGGAGGAAATCTGGGACAAACCCCATTCGAGCACAGAACAAAAGACAGTTCTCAAGTATTACAAAGGGTTTTAAAGTGGCTCTGTCACCTTGACTCAAGTTTGAATCAGAAGGGGGGGGGGGGGGGGAGTAGGTATATAGTTCTCATTAAAATTGCCAGTGTTACGTTAGCCAAGAAACAAGCAAATGCATAGTTAAGAGATATAAATACATACCTCAAACTGCACCCCAAAAATATATTCACCCAAATCACACAAAAGACCCTCACTTGTACGGGAAAAAAAAAAGCTAACATAATATATTGTGTGAGGCGCCATTATTACATCAACCACATCAACTAATTATGTTATTATAGTTAAGAGATCGTCATACATGGTACCACATGCCAATTAAGATTTGGTTGCTTTTCATGAACTAATTAACCCTTTGAGTGTCAGAGGCATGGTATGCATTGCACTGCCCTCTGGCACGCAAAGAGTTAAGTTCTGCACAGAACCAGGATACTTTCACTTTTCAATGAATGAATATCACCTATGACTGCATGATACAAAAACAATTGTATGCCTCTCTCTCTCTCAACGGAAACTCCAGAATTGGAAAAAAAAAAAAAAAAAAAAAAAAAAAAAAAAAAAAAAAAAAAGATACAACGTTTCAGACATCAGTTTACAAGGCCCAGGACATGATGGAAACTTTGGAAGATCTATCCTCACTCACTCAGATATTTATGTGGGCAAATCTTCAGCTCAATTTCATTAAATTCTGGAAATACCTGTCAAAGAAGATCTTCTATCACCACCTAGGAAAGAACTTGTCTGGTGGCTAACAAAGATAAAACCTTCTCAGATAAAAGCCTTTAGGAGTATCTGGCATGGGAGAGTCAGACCATGGATGCCAGTCTGGCAGGCATCTGGAGGGGCAGGAGTGCTCAAAGTCTATGGAAAGGATCAGAGACATCCCTTCACATCAACATTAGAGATGAACAGTGTGGTATTGCTTAACAGACTACATGTTCATGCAAATGTACCTGCTCAACCAAGAAAGTACGAGAAGCAAGCAGGGTACAATCTCAGCCTCATATTTTGGGGAGACAAGACAGAGAAGTGAATTTCAAGGCCAAGATCAACAAAGGCAACAAGTAGTCTTTAAACAATAAAGTCTTCAATCAGTTGATCCTAATAAAGCGTCAGCCGCTGGTAGATTTGATGGCCATCCAGGAAAATAGGAGGTGCAGCTAGAACTTCGCTCGCTTGAAGATCAAATGTCTCTGGGTCAACATGCCCTGATGATGCCTTGGGGACTGCATACATGTTCACTCCAATACCCATCATGGATGTTGTCAGGAAGATGAGAAGGGAGAAAGCAGAAGTCATTCTGCTCCTGAAGGACATGGTTTGTGCACCTAGCCCAGCTAACAGTGCATCAACCATGGAAGCTCCAAATGTTAAGTCTGCTGACATAGGGGTCCTTGATTTATAAGAACATGAGTTCTTGAATCTGATGGCCTGGAGGCTGAGAGGCAGTCTATGAAACTAAGGGGAGTTGGGGGCTGTAGGATAAACCATCACAAAGAACAAAAGCTTCAACATCTAAGGTCTATTGCAGAGTATGAACCACAGTTTCAAAATGGTGTCAAGAGAGGGCTTCATAAGCAATCTATTACAACAGCAAGAATCATGGTTTTCCCTCAGACAGAATGTAATGGAGGTTTAAGAGAGCTTCCACTAGGGTCGTTATCTGCCTTTTCAGTACACTAAGATGAGGAAGATGTAGTCAAGAGATGTACAAGACAAAACCAGCCGAGATGTCCTTCCATGAATGGACCTATAATGAGATGCCACAAAAAATAAATAGGAAAATCACTTTCAGGAGTGAGAGATTTAACAACCACCACTTGATTAAGAAGGGTCAATGCATTCCACACTAGTGCAACCAACCTTATTTTGTTCTACACCAAGATAAGATGTTACTATAAGTCCTTAGACCTAAACTATCCTTTAGGTCAAACTTAATTTCAGAACTCCATCCAAAACAAGAAATTATTTTCCTTCTTTCTGTTCCAACCCTAAAGGCATAGAGAGAGGAGACTTCAGAACTTGGACCTAATCAGATGCACATAAACCTGTCTGAAAAGGACAGAAGTCTTCAGGAAATCAGAGAACATTCATCTACTTCCAAGGCAGATAAATATAACAGCATGGCAACATCAAAACACTCTACTGCCAGATGCATATGGATAACAGGCTCTATGAAGTTAGTATATAAGGAAGCAGGCATTAAGGTGCCTTTGATGCATTCTAAAAGAGCGGTCCCCACATCCCAGGAAAAGCAGACTTTGCCCCTGCAGTTACCTGGTCTTCCATATTCACATTTATAAAGCTCTATCAGTTGAGCTTTCAATCCTCAGCTGAACCAAGATTTGGAAGACAGGTGCTCCAGGCAGTGATCCCAGGAAAACTAGAAAGATCTTAGCAGTTTATTCTGTTTTCGCTCTTGGATCTCTGGTATCTAATACTATTCATTTTTTTTTGGTTTGTCATTATCCCACCCTCTTAGCTTGGTCTGGTACTACTTTGGAAGTACCACTTTCTGCTGCGAGAGGGACACATGAGAAAATATCTAAGAAAATTTTCCCACTTTCTTCTGTGTCCCTCATGTCATACCCTGCCCGTAATTCATATGCTCTTTTTACAGCTCAGTTTTGCCATTTTCAATCCACAGGATGCACCTTTTCAAAAAAGTTTTAATTTGTCCCACCCAGCCATAGGGCTGCAACAACCCCAAATGTTCTGCAGTGGAAGGACACAGAAGAAAAGGAAATATTGGTAAACAAAAGGTTTACTTTTTGCCCCAGAATTTACTCTTCTTTATGAACCTGGGTGCTCGATTTCCTGCTCTTATCAATATTGTCCATCAAAATAGCAACCTCAATAGTCTCAGAAAATTATATTATAGCACTAACAATTACTGAACCTGCGATAAATCAGCCTGACCAGGGAAGCAGTAGTTACAAATCACAATACGTTAATAGCAATGTCAGTGAACAAACAACTAACCACATTGTGTCTGTAAGAGTCTTATACGTTAACCCTTTGAATGCAAGAGGGGCATGCAACACGCAAAGGGTTAAAAATGCAAGTTTAGGCATCAAACATTAAATTTACGCTTTAAAGATGCTAGCTGGAAGAACTTTTTTATACAGGAAAAAAATAGTAAATAAGATTTTAAATATAATGTACTTCCAGCTATAATCTTTAAAATGAAATAATTGTGTGTGGGATGTGGAACACCAAAAAATGAGCACATTATATAATTTTAGTTTTCCAATAGCATCCAAGTCTATTGCAACCTATTGTTTGCTGTGAGGAGGGGTGTCCAAGAGTTCAGCATCAATAGATACCATATATAAAACACTAGAGGAAAGAAAAAAAAGAAGATATGCACATGTATACATATATGTATACAAAACACCTGACTGATGTAACACATTCACTTGCCTAGGTAGGCATCCTTCATATTACATTATAAGCAACTTACTCATAGGTTACATACCCCCTCCAAAAAAGCATCAACCATCATTCAGGTTCAGAATTTCAGTGGTAGTTTAAAACTACTAACATAACCAAACTGTTATGCAGGTAACATTCCATTCACTGTATATCTTGTTAAATATTATGAGTTACCCCCATCACACCCCTTATGCTTACATAATTCTTGAAGCCTCAGAGCTGCAAGCGGATTGCGAAGTGGGACAATGTTCTTTCAGTATACGTAAAACACTGCCCTCCTTCATTAAGATGGGCAGGGTTTTCCCATAAACTGAATGGAGGAAGTTTGTGCCCCGTAGCTCTCTGTCCAGTCAAACGGCAGGAATTCAGATTTATGGGGAGGTGGCCTGGATTCGTGAAAAGGGTGTGAGGGGGGTAATTCATAATTTTATTTCACAAGATAAATAGTGAATGCAGCATTAAGAAAAGATCTGTTGTATGCACTATAAGAAAATTTCAGCGTTCTGGAAATTTAAACATTACTATCCCTTTAACAATTTAAGGACCGAGAAAAAGGAAAGATGTTGCTTAAAAAAAAGAAACAGTGAGAAAGTAGAGTACCCATGTGTAGAAATGCAAAGAGGGTAAACGTCCTGCTGGTCTTCATATCTGTCACAACAATACTATCCTTTGTGGTTTTTTATCATCCACACACTCATACTGCGAAAAATACATCAAGTTAACAGGAACGCTGTGAGTCTAGGTTCAGCCTTTTCTTCTCTAGGATGTCTTGTTTTGGATCTCATTGGTTCTGTCTATACATGACCATTTATACACCCATTGTAGGATAATGAATTACAACACACACCTAAATGACAGCGTGTTTACGCCTCTTTCCCACTGGCAACAGCAGTCCACTTGCAGTTCTGTCACCAATGTACCCGCAATCACCTGTCTTGCAGTTCACAGTTGAATGGAAAGCAGGAAAGTTGTATTGCTAGCTGGCACCCAAGAGTGCCAGCCAGTGTTACCGACTGGCTCCCACATGGGTGAGCCATTTATTTGAGGTTGCAGTGATGATCAAATCCTCCAGATCTGCTTGAGTGAAAGGTCTGTCTATGGCCCCCATAGGCCACTGGGCAGACCTTCCTTAAAGTGGAACTGTCACCAGAAATAAAAATTGTCCCATGGGTTTTAACCTTTAAAAACATTAACGCTTTTTTTTTTTTTTTTTTTTTTAAATCCCATAGTAACAGATATTTACCTGTCAACATCGGGCACTTCCATGTTCTATGGGACCCTGTATGTCCCACATGACATCTGAAGACTTCCCAGCTGTCCCAGGGAGTGGGTTCACGCTCCCCTTCATAGCTGGTGTTTTCTGGGCTAACGTTACAGCAAAGTCCGTTTTTAATGCTACTGAAGTTGCAACCTCAGTATCATTGTAAACGGAGTTTGCTGTAACGTTAGCCAGCAAAAAAAAAAAAAAAAAAAGCTATGAAGGGGAGTGTGAATACACTCACTGGGGCAGTTGGGAAGCCCTCAGACAGTCCAGTGTCCAGTAGAACACGGAAGTGCCCGATGTTGTCGGGTAAATATCTCAGTTACTAGGGGATTTGTTTAAAAAGGAAAAAAAAAAAAAAAAAAAGGTGTTAATGTTTTAAAGGTTAAAACCCATGGGACAGTTTGTTTTTGGTGATAGTTCCGCTATAATGCAACTTTACTGCATTCCTTATGAAACGGTACAGTTGCACCTCGCTGAACTTTAGTTCTTTCAGGCAGGCGTCAGTCATCTATCTGTGTGAAAAGCACCATAGTCCAGTATATTACTTTATCACAAGCAACCACTCCAAAGCAGCACTACTGTGTTGATGCTGCCCATGTGAAATTGACGTTAATGGCTGTGTAGTAGGGAGTGAGATCTTATGGATAAATTTGATCAAAGATAAGCTGTCTTACATGCTTATCTATCTCATTACATGTTATAAATTGAAAAACTGTGGTGCTACAACTGCTGTTCTACAGTGCCCATAAACCTCTGCCAGGTTTGAGCAGCTGAAGATAAAGAAATTTGCAGTCCAACAATGGCTGTAGTGCCAACAACTACCATCAACTGGATTAATCCCATGGATATTACAAACATCTGTAAATGCCATGGTTAAAGGGATAGTAATACTTCGTTTTAACTTTATTTTATTTTGTAGGCATTAAAAAACATGAAGAATGATATAAGTCTTATCTCTCAAACCTTTATGGTTTAAGAGATAGTCACAAACAAAGTATCCCTTCCCTGTTCAACCAGATCAGAAGGGAGATGCCCAGGTAGACTGCAGAGAGGGACAATCTTCAATTAAGATAAGGGAAAAAGCTGAAAAACTTGTCAAGGGGGGAAGGGCTTTCATTGTTTTCATACAAAGAAAATTGTCCCCTTCTGTTATCTGTCCTGTCATACAACCAGACTCACATTTGAGAAGAGATGGCTTACACTAGGAAAAAGGGGCGGGGAGGGGAACTTTGCTTGTGAATATCTCATAAACCATAAAGGTTTGAGAGATAAGACTTATATCATTCTTCATGTTTTTTTAATGCCTACACAATAAAATAAAGTTAAAACGAAGTATTACTATCCCTTTAAACATTGTCACAATAGCAAACTGGGTAGGATGTGCCTATATATAACATGTGCCCTCCTTAGACAGGAAAATTATTTCCTTGGTGCTGCATAAAGGAATAGATAGTGGATATAGGTTGTGTTCCTAACACCCTAAACAAAGGATTTCAAAATATGTGAAATGTTAGCTATTTATTGTGGAAGGTTTTTTTCACCAACATATTTTGAAAGTTCAAGTGTTCATTGTTTTTTTTGTTGTTAGAAACGCAACCTATATCCAAAATTATATATTTTTTTATTTGCATACTTGATAAACCTTCCAAAGTTTTCTAAGGACATTTTCTGCTACACAATCAAGTTACAGAGTATCTAGTTGTCCATTATATCCAATAGAGCAAAAACAGAAAAACCCTCATACAAACTAACAACTGCACCTCTACAGCAAAGCAGACCAAAATGATACTTGAAATAATATAAACAACAGAAACGCGTGGACGTTCATAACCTCTTAACAATAAACGTTAACTGTGACCGAGCCAACCAAAACCCATATAAGTCTTAAGACTGGTACGTATGGATGGCATCTTAAAGCAACTAGATTACCACAGGGCTTGGACCAGTGATGGACAACCTGAGTTTCTCATGCTGTTAAGAACTAGAGGTTCTATTACCCCTCGGCTGGAGTACAGGTTGATAGGATTCGAAGTCCACAATAACTAGAAAACCGCAGGTTGCCCACCCCTGGCCTGTGCTTTAGTCTGCCAGGAAGTATGTCAGCTGGCGAGTGTAATATACTGGTTTGATAACCAAGGCTCAGCTCGCAAAATAAATGCCCACTATATATGTCCGTGATCGCACACTGCTTGAGCAGTGACAAGGCCCAATGCACAGCATGGCTGAACTCATTCCCAGACCCATGTTCATAGGCCACAGCCTATCACCCATCAGTCTCGGAATGTCTCCAATGGGCCTTAGCGAGCCTACACCGAAGCCATAAATAATATATCCCCTCACCTCTTTCACAGAGAGAAACTCAAGCAGAGGGAAGACCAAATGCCGGTCCAGGAAGTGAGCTATCTTCGTAGTCAGATCGTATTCCGCCATTGCTGCGGTACCCGGCGTGCTGAAAAGGAAGAATTCAAACGCGGCACAACTTTATTAGGCGTACATAAAACAACAGCATTGGGACCAAAGAGCGCGCATGAAAGAAGGCGTGTCTCACAGAGTGTGTGGACAGCAGCAAATATGCAATCTTTGTTGTGTGTAGTGTCCGTACGTGTTCACTAAATAGCGAGCATGAGCAAATTGTAGACCTCCAGTTTGTGAACTACAATACCCATTATCCCTATTATGTGTCAGCTGGAGGGGTAGGGCACCGTAGTTTTCTAGCTTCTTGAACCCTTTGCGTGCCTGAGGGGTAAGCAACGCCTTGCAGAGCAAAGTTGCGTACCACTTAGGCACTCAAAGGGTTAAGTGCTAGCCAGGAATACGTTGGCTAGCTCTTTGGCACTCAATGAGTCAATACGTTATTGTCGGGAGAGTCCCCAAGTGAAACCACAACCCTGTGTGTGTGTGCATTGAAAATATTTATGTAAACAAGAACACCAGATGCAGAAAAACAAATCAATTTTGGGACACGCTAACTACGCCATAGGTACGGTGATCAAAGACAGCTCCGTTTTGAAGTGGTACTAAGAACTTACAACAACTTATCCAGTGATATCACTTCTTCAAGTCCTACTTTAGTCTTTAAAGCGAATGCACTAAGGTGTATCCCATTTGTAACATCTTAGTGCATCGGCTCAGTAGAATAACATAGGAACTGGAGAAGTGAACTCACCCCCTAATGTTTTAATGCTGGCACACAAGTAAGTATATTAGAGTAAGCACCTGCATGATTGTGCAGAAGTGCTGTGCCTCATAGGAGACAGGGCTTTGCTGTATATGCACCATGTGCACCCCTGTAGTAATGCCCAAAATGGGACAGGCCTGTGTGGGGCTCCAGGAATGTAGGACATAAATACTGGAGACTGTTTGTTGAGCTTATTATTTGGTTTTGAGGGGGTGAGAGTGCAGACCTTGGTCATGTTTCAATACCCCATCTTATGTTTAATTTTAAAAATAAGATTTTTTGGGATGTGATTTCAGACCAGTTTGGATAATGTTTTGGGAAATGTGAAATAAACTATGGCAGAATCACATAAAAATAATGGATGTTTACCACAGCCCCATATTTGTAATACTCTAGCCTTTGCACCTGAAAGTTAACCCCCTGGTGCCAGAAGAGCCACATTAGCGAAGATATGTCAAAGGGTGAAATGATTACCATTTACAGATATATTCAAGGCCAATACAAAGAACTACCCAATGAACTATTTACTCAAAGAGCAAAGAGAAAAACAAGAGGTCCTCCATTAAAGGGATAGTAACACTTCAAAATTACTATCACTTATATTGAAGCCCTTTAAAATCTGAATTAAATGCCACCAGCGGCATCTCTCAAACCTTTACGGTTTGCGAGATAGCCGCTTTTAAACTTCGCTCTCCCCTGCCACTCCCCTGACGTCATCGTTCTTGCTGCAGCAGGGGAATCCGGTCCCGGGACCAGCGGAGGCTCTTCAGCAGAGCCGAGATCTCGTTATGGAAGTCAAGATCCTTTAATAAAATGGTCTTCTATGTGTGCTTGGTTTTCTAAAATTCCCACACAAGATAATGGCCCACTTTCCTAACCCCTTGAGTGATAGAAATGAGGGAGGGGTTGATACTAGTAGTGAGAAAGACTCAGAGACTGAAATTGATGTGGTTGGTGTTGGTAATAGTGATTGTGAAGCACTGGTGGGGCTAGTGTGACAGCAGTAAATCCTCCTGCAGATGCTGAGGTGGTAGGGGAATAAATGCGGAGACTAGTGGTCAAGGGAGTCCACAACATTCCCCTGACTGTGGGAGTCCCCTTACCCCCATGGCATTGTCCCTATAGAACATGATTCTGAAGAAGGCAGAACTGGTGTCTCGCAGCAATAATATCACCACCTCCATGAGCACAGATCAGCTGCCCGTGCCTGCTGCTAGTGCAGCAGGTCTTCCTTCTTCAGTTCAACAAGAGATGGCAAGAGTGACAGTAAGGGGGGACCCTCTGTCACATATCTCATCACCTCCTCCAGCTGGTGAGATGTCTGTAATAGAGCAGCAGCAGCAAGGAGGGAATGGTGGTGGTGGTGGTGGCGGAGAAGCTGAGTTAGAAGAGACATTAATTGCCTTTTATCCCAAACTGAGAAGGAATGGGAGACAGGGAAGGGGATGGGCATGACCACCACCACCAGCAGTGAGCTTTTGGAATTTGTGGAGTTTGCTACTGCTCTAATTCCTTCTGCTGCTGAGTTGCAAGGGCAGCAGGATGCCACCAAAGAAATCGGGCACCTCTGTTGCTATACCCCCAAAAGTAACAAGAGGCGAGGCGTAAATCAAAGAGGAAGAAGAACAGAGAAACCCAGCCAGAGTCTGAAAGTTTGATGATGAGCGAAACACCTGGTTCACCATCACTTTCTTGCTCTAGGGTCAGGCCAAGGAAAGATATAACTATATATTCTGGTGATCCACCTCTTTCATCTTTACCTCCCTCATCAGCTGATAACCATTCTTTAGATGTCAGGATGTGGCAGTTCGTGTCCACCCATTGCACACTGTGTGGTGTGCTGACCACACATAGCAGTGTGGTGGAGGATAATCACAACCAGGGCATCAAGTGACATCTGAGGAGATTCCATCCCACAGAATCCATTAAGCTGGTGGCAGGGAGGTTTCATCATTATATTAAACTACAAGCTGTCTCGTGTCCTTAGCAGGAAATGGATAAGGGGCATAGTGACAACAGCAGTACTTGGTTTCTGGTGGGATGATTTGACATTGGGGACCCTAAACGTCATGGTGTTTGGTTGGAGTTGTGCCAGGTGTTTGTTGTGAGTGTAGATGCGCCCACTGTTCCCAGTCCTTTCCTTATTTACCACACACTGTGCATTTTGCAGTTGCTGATGAGAGGAACATTTCCTTGCTGCTCTCAAGGGAAAAATGTATTTTCCAACAACACACCCATGGTTTTGGTGGAGGGGCAGGTGGCGAAGCATTATTGGCCAACTTATTTTCTCCACTTTTACCTGAAGTGGTGGGGGCTAATTGTAATGCTGCTACTGCCTCAGCCGCATCACTGGAGCTAGTAGTGGCAAGGCAAGTGGAACCTTGATCATCATCACCCACATTACTGATGTTGTTGATCTCATTCCCTTGTGGTTGCCTAATCATTCTGCTGTCTAAACAACTCAGCAGAAGCAGAAATAACAGCAGCTGCAAACACTGCAATTATACCAGGTCATTTGACAGTGGCCATTGGCCACATAACATGACCTGCTTACAGTAGACCAGTAGGGCATAAGTTTTTTCCCCTCAGGGCTTGTTCTTTCATAAAAAAGACCAGAGGCCTACAAAAAAAAATTGGGGTGGCGGTTGGTTTCTAACAAGTCTAAGATCTACAAGTCAATGTTTCGGCAGGGCTTGGGCCTAAGAAAAGTCTAAGTCCTACAACAAATCAATGTTTCCTCAGGGTTTGTTCCTCTAATAAGTCTAACTCCTACAATTCAATTTTTCCTCAGAGCTTGGACCGCTAACAGCAAGTCCAATAAATCATCCTCTACAAAATACTCTATCCTGTCAAGTATCAATCTGCCCCAGTCACAGCTTACATCTGGGGATCCCTGTCTCTGTCATATGACGTACCAGTTTTGTATTTTACTTTTAATTTTATTATTTTTTTATGAACTATCCCCCCAATACTAGTCAACAGACCCCCCACCAAAAAAAAAAAAAAAACTTCATTCCAACTGATTCTTTCCCCAGAGTCCACCCAACACCACAGGCACCCTCCTCAGACACCTTTTATATCACTTCTATACCATGCCTTTTTTTTTTTTAATTAACTGTCCCCCCAATCCCAGTCAACAACTCCCCCCAAAAAAAATCCCCTTTCAGCTGATTCTTTCCACAGACTCCCTCATAACCCTTTTATACTATGACTTTGGGAAATAAAATAACATTTGCTGTCTGTTGTGTGTAAATTTAATGTTCCCATTGATTTCAATGCAATGAGCTAGGAGAAAAAAAGCAGAAAAACAGCACTTTTCATGGGAAATTATTCGCCAAGTGAGAAGTGCCATTATTCACCGATTTTGGTTTGAGTAGTCAGAATCAGGGTAGCCATGGGGAAGCCCAAGAGCACCAAAACTAATGCACTTTTTTCTGCAGTGGCCACGTATATCTGTTTTAGAATGACTGTCTTCCTAAGGGATTTTCTTATTTTGTGACCCTTATTCAGTCCACTCAGGGGCCAATCCCACTGATTAGGAGCTTCCATGAGTTATACTTTTACCCCCGCTATGGCAGATTTTCAGACCCACGTCTATCCATTGTGCCCTGGATCAGTTAGTTATGGGTCCCCCTTCCACCAGAAAGATGGTCTTTATTGTAGTGTGAAGTGATACTATCCCTTCTGGGGAGCATCACTCATTCAAGGAATTTGAGTCACGGGATAAAGGTGCAGATGATTCTTCTCTTTTCCTTGGCTATCTCCTTGAGAAAGACCCTGTGAGTTCTGTAGAAGTTTGATTCAAGCAGTATCAGAGAACACCCAGATCTATGAGAACCACAAGGGGATATTCTCACTGCACATATCTGATGGCGAATGGATGCTATTCACCTCCTCTCTTTAGAATCTCTTGATCAGATAATTTTAGAGAAGTGTAAGTCGCCATATAGAAGGTTCATCGTAGCTAGGCATCTTTGTACTTCTTTAATTTTTTTGTTTTGTCCCTGTATTGCAGCTGTGGGTTACTCCCGCTGCATTGATCCCCCTACTTTTCTCCCCTTCTAACACACAGCTGTATTGATATCTGATGCAGCTGCCCTTTGGGATCAGGCAGACATACTCCTAGGTTCAGTTTTTAAAATAACCTTTACGGCCATTGCCTCCAGCTTTGACCACAGTCCTGGGAGCTAGAGTTGGGAGGCAAGGACAATAGCCTTTGGGGTGATCTCTGTCAGGATCAGTTTGCTCCTGGTGGAGACCTCCTTTTCTGTCGTATTGGCTGTCTGTCCTTCATAGCCTGACTGCTTGTTGTTGTTAGTGCCTGTTCTTCAAGCTAGTTTCCTAAGTCAGTTATTTTTTTTCCTGCGTTCTCAATCATCAGCAAGAACCTCAGCTTCCTTCCTGACTACGTCTCCTGGGTTACGACTTGGCACCTCATCTGTGATATCCAGCTTCGATCTCAGAGCTTGCAGGACTACTACTCTTCATTTCATCCGAATAGATTCTGCCTGCCTGGCGTGTTCCTGTTCGCTTCTTTACCTCCTTTCTGTGCATTGATTCAGAGTGCATTTATCAGTCTTACCCTTACTTTTCTGTGGTTCGCCAACTTCCTTTCTCACTGTCTCCACTTTCCCTTACCTTCTCTTCTGGTTTGTTTGGGCCATTCCTCTAATCCTACTTTCTTCACCTTCTCCTTTCCTGTCTGCTTACTAGTCTGACCTCTAGTGGTTTGCTGCTACTCTGTATTTCACCTACGCTTACTGTAGTATCCTCTCAGGTACAACTAGGCCATTCATCACATCCTCCTTATCTTTGCCTTCACCTTATCATGCCCTCTGCTCTTGTCCAATCTCTAGCGGTTCGCCGCAGTCTACACCTTCTCTTAGATGCTAGTGAATGAAGCTTGAGAGTGATGCTTAGAAACATAGTAAGTCACCTGTATCTCCTTTCTGCATCCAAAGCAGGATAAAGGTACTGGTCATGAAGCCAGATGTCAGACCCCAAATGATACAGGGCCCTGGCCAGGACAATGACACAGGCGACTTGGATATCCTGATAATCGAGGCTGATAATGGCAAGTAGGGAAAAACAGAAACCACAGAACACAGGAGACCTTCCAGAGGAAGAGAAACTCATAGCAGCGGTACAAGCCACAGCAGAGACTAGGAACAATAGTTCCAGCAAGGGCTGAAGGAAAATACAATTGGTGACTGTAAGAGCCGCAACACTGAATAGGAACCTTAGATTTTTGTTGTCAGAAATAGTATGGTTATATTTAGGGGAATGTAAGGGTTAACCAGGTGCCAACACACCTTCCAGGTCTGTATAGGGGTATATTATTACTCTTTAGTACTGTTAGAGTATATAACTTTGCAGGAGGTATTCCTTAGACAAAAATCACAGAGAATTTCCGTAACCAAAAGATGTAACCGCTGGTTTAGCTAGATGATGGCCTTCTTGTAGGCAGATTCTGGACATCTGATCTGTATGTCCTTGCCCAGAGCAGCTTCCCCCAGGCCTGACCAAACAAAGACCATACTAAATCCTGTTTGTTCAGGCCCATTTGGGGCTAATGTTTTACAACTGAGGGGGCTGTTAGTTTGCATACAAACACAAAAGACTTTATTCAGACTGTATTTTAGGCCATCATCTAGATTTTACTTTATGGTGTAAGTCCTTGCTTGGACAGTTTATATAGGCATGACAAACAAAGAATGAAGTAAAATAATGACCCATCCCCTAGAGGTCAGCTTTACTTCAATGAGCCATCCCTCCCTGATTGCATAAATACTGTACATATATCAAATTATTACATACAAAGTCATTCATGTCCACACCAGTAGTTGCTGAAGGAAATTCAACTGGCGGCAGTAAGAGCCGCAACACAGAACAGGAACCTTAGTTACAGCAGTGGCTCAGGGATATTCAACTGGCGGTGGTAAGACCTGCAACATAGAAATACCCAATGGCACTGTTAGATAAGGTCCCCCAAAAGGTTAATGCAATCAGCAGCGGTGAGCTGCAACTCTATTGGAGCTCCAGGGTATCATAGGAAACTGGTAACACTATTGTGAGAAACCAATGAAGTCATGCAGTATCCCAGCAGGGTAGAATAGCTGCAATAGTAAATGGCAATGAGAGCCAAATACAACATAAAATGCAGCAGGAAGCAGAATATATCTCTGAGAAGGCAGTCCTGTATAGAGGACAAGGCAGGAACGATATAGCGACAGTACAAGCCTTACGAACAGCCTAGGCTAAGGCTTTGGAGATGGTCAAAGTAGGGGTAAGAGCCACATGATCAACGGCTGATAAGGGAAACCAGCGGTGTTGAGAGCCAAACCAGCAAGGGCCTAATTCAAGGCTGAAATCAGAACCCTAGCAGAGGTAATGAGCCTAGGATGAGGCAGTAGAGAAAGCCCAAACAGTGGTAAGAGCCTCACAATCAGCCAAGCAAGACTGTTAGAGGGAACCCACGGTGGTGAGAGGCACTCAAGCAATAGCTTGAGGCTGGGCTCGGAACTCAAGAGGCGGTGAGAGCCACTACTCAAATAGGCCAAGGTAATAGGAATACTCTTGGTGTAACATAAACTTCACAAGCAGCCAGGCCATAGGCCATAAAGGCATGCTAGTGCCGGTGAAATCCTCACCAAAGGCCAGTGCTACTAGGAAGAATTCATACGGTGATACAAGCCACGCTGTTACCCTGAGAATTAAGAAATGAGAAACAAGTGGAGGTATAAGCCACACAGTTCTACCAAATGGCAGGCTAAAGGAAGAAACCAGTGGCGAACAAGCCCCACCATATATTGGTAAAACCGCTCAGGGCATGGGATACTAATGCAGTTAGGAAAAACTGCAAAGAAAAGTAAGCCAGGCTGAGTTCATAACCAAAAGTAAGAGTCCAAAACTAAGTACAAATAGGGTTAATCGGAGGCAAGTCAAATATCAAGGCAGAGATCAAAACACTAACTGAGCAAGTAAGACTTCCTTAAAAAGGATAAGGGACCAATCAGAAACAGGACTGCCTCAATCCAGGTAAGAAGCAAAATCGTGACAGTGCCCCCCTCTTATCGGGAGCTCCTCGGGCTACCAGGCTTATTAGAATGAGACCGATGAAAGGCTTGAATCAATGAAGCGACATGAACGTCAGCAGCCGGTACCCAAGAATGATCCTCAGGACTATACCCTTCCAAGTCCAGAAGATACTGAATCTGTTCTCGAACCAGATGAGAATCTAGAACTTTCCAGACAATATATTCAGGTTCACCATCAACAACAACAAGAGGAGAATGAGGAGTAGTCCGAGCAAAACAATTAGAGATGAATGGCTTGAGGCAAGACACAAGAAAGGCGTTATGAATCTTCATGGAAGGTGGGACGAGTAGGGAGTAAGAAACTAGTTAAATGCAGAAACACTCACAAAGGACAATTATAGCGAGGAGCAAGCCTAAATGAAGGCAAGCGTAGGTGTAGGTTTTTGGTGGTCAACCAAACTTTGTTTCAAGGAATATATATATAGATATATACAATAGAAATAAGATTGGGGCAGCACCCGTGGGACTTTTAAATATTTAAAAGTCCCACGGGTGCTGCCCCAATCTTATTTCTATTGTATACACATATATATATATATATATATATATATACACGGTTCAAGAATTGCTGGCAATCCGCAGCAGACTTCTAAGTTGCCACTGCCAAGGTGAGACATGACTAGTTCTGGAACCATAGGAGTAGTAAGTTGTTTACACCCGAGAATTAGCTGCTGGCACATCCGAGGTAAATAAGAAAGGTATAAATCAAGGATGGTAACCAAGAACGGGGGAACATTGTAAGGTCTCATGGAACAGATTGTTAAAAGTGAATTCTGCCAAAGGTAATAAATCTGCCTAGTTGGATTGCAATATTTTTTTGCTCTATATGTGTATATGCATGTGTGCAGCTATTACATTATGCGAGTACGATTTATTAGAAGTTGATACATTTTATTAGGGTGATAAGGCACTATTAGCACCCCCTTTTTCTTGTTTTGTTGTGTTTGTATGGCTTTGTGAGGGGAGTTCATGGGGGATAGCGACCTAACCATTGGAGTTTTAAAGAAGCTGAGAGGGAAACACTCAAAAATACTTTTTGTACTGGTCTGCATATATGTGCATTTCAATAATTTTCCTTTGTCATTACCTCTTCACTGATGATGGTGTGAAGATTATCTAATTACATCAAAGATATTGCACAAAGAATCACCTTTGCTCCTTTTATTCTTTCCAAACAACTTGTTGGGGGGGTTGAGAAAAAGGAGTAGTAGTCTGGGCAGAAGTGTCACGGTTAGTACAAATAAGATCTGGACAGGTGCTGTTAGGTAACGCACTTTATTGAAACAGACAATTAAATAGTAATACACAATATATATACAATATGAGCACACACGACAAAGCAAGCAACACTGCGAGGATAGGAGACTGTTTCTGTGTGATACTTGCATGTCGACGACCTTATTTAGAGGATAGGGAATGGTAGGCAACCGCAGGTCTGCACCTGCACTATACCAACAAAACACAGAGCGAAGATATCTGAGCCACAGGTCCGCACCTGAGGGGACACCAGACACTCGGAATGCAACCAGGAATGAGTCTGCCAAAACCACAGGTCCACACCAGAATGGATATCAGACTAATGGGAGGCCACACAGAGAATAGTTAGATAGAGCCACAGGTCAGCACCAGAATGGATAGTCAGGCAAGCCAAGGGTCGATATGCAGTGAGTAGTCAGCCAGAGCCGCAGGTCTGCACCAGATTGGTTATCTGATTAAGCCAGGGTCATACACAGAGCGGGTAGTCAGACAGAGCCACAGGTCAGCACCATTACAGGTAGTCAGACAGGCCAGGGGTCATACATGGAGTAGGTAGTCAGTCAGAGCCTCAGGTCCGCATCAGGATGGTTATCAGACTAAGCCAGGGTCATACACAGAGCGGATAGTCAGACAGAGCCACAGGTCAGCACAAGAACGGGTAGTCAGACAAACCAGGTAATACACAGGATACAATTCAAAGAACTGCACTGGACACCAATGAAAGGGCGACTGAGCCTTGTGTCCAGTCAGTATTTAAATGCCTGCCCCAGGAAGAGGGGGAGCATGGAATAGGTGACAGCCCCATTAAATGGAGTGCACGCCCTTCTCCCTGGACATGCGCCCGTATGTGAAGTCTCCCGGCATCGGCCGGGGCGTCTACAACGAGGCGGCAGGAGCTGCAAGACAGAATGCGGCTGAGCCACGAAGGCGATGGACTCGGCCGGCCCGCTTGCAGAAGGATGCGGCCGACTTCCTATAAGGTACAAACTGCGGTGCTCGAGCGAGCTGCTGCCAACTATGACAAGAAGAGATTCTATCCAATAAGGATGTAGAATGAGGTGCCAGAATCTTGTCAGAAGGAGTAATGGACTCTGGAAGAGAATCAGGACAGGGCTCAAATTGCTTGGATAAAGCGTCTGTTTTAAAATTCTTTGTGCCAGACCGATAGGAGATCAGAAAATTAAAGCCTAAAAAATAACACCCACTGTGCTTGTTGGGGATTTAAGGTGTTTGGAGGATTGTAAAAACTGAAGATTTTTATTATCAGTCAAGTATAAGAATAGGAATAGAAGAACCTTCTAAGAGATGACACTAGTCTTCCAGGGCCTGCTTCGCAGCCAACAATTCCCGATTGCCCACACCGTAGTTATGTTCAGTGTTTGAGCACTTCTTTGGAAAATAGGAGGAAGGATAAATTATGTGGATGAGGGAATTCCACTGGGAGAGTATTGCTCCAACATCCTGTTCAGAGGCATCTACCTCAACAATGAAGGACAAAGCTGGATCTGGATATTGAATCATAGGGTCAGTGGTGAAGATGGTTTTAAGTTTGGTGAAGGCAGAGACAGCAGCCTGAGGCCAACAACACAGATTGGCACCTTTTCTGGTCAATGCTGTAATGGGAGCAAAGGCCAAAGAGAAATTGCAAATACACCGCAGATAATTAGCAAAACCCACAAACCCCTGGATCCCCTTAATATCAGAAGGTTGGGTCCAATGTTAAACAGCAGAGACTTTGGCAGGATCCATCTCCATGCCTTGATGAAAAACAATAAACCCCAGGAAAGAAACCCTGGAGCACTCAAAATTATATTTTTCCAATTTCATGAATAAAGAATGTTGGTCAAATAAAGAATGCTGTTGAAGACACTGAAGAACAGATCAGTGAACAGATAGGTCAGAAGAGTGAATTAAAATGTCATGACAGTAGACAATAACATGAAAATAACATGTCTCTGAAAATATCAATGATGAACCCCTGGTAGACCGTCTGGGCATTACACAAGCCGAAGGGCATCACAAGGTTTTTGTAATGCCCATATCTAGTATTTTGGGTGGTCTACCATTCAGCTCTGGGGCAAATCCGAATCAGGTTATAAGCTCCATGTAAATCCAGTTTTGTAAACACAATGGCTCCCATGAGCTGGTCAAGCAATTCAGCAATAAGTGGAAGAGGCTAATGGTTTTTTACCATGACCTTATTAAGGTCACTGTAATCCACACAAGGGTGTAGAAAGCCATCTGTTTTTAGCCACAAAGAAAAATCAGGCCCTGGCTGGGGAAGAGCAGGGCTGAATAAACCCTCTAAGTAAGTTGTCTTGTATGTACTTGGCTAATGCCAAGTTCTCAGGAGAGGACAAAAGATATGTTTTGCCATGGATCTAGCCAAGAGTTCAATAGCAATGTGATGAGGAGGGAGGGATTCTGCCCTAGATTTAGACATAGCTAAATTCAGTAGGAGGAATCAAAACTGACACCTCCTTTGTAGGGAGAACAGCAGCCAAAGGAAAAGGGGATTGCCTGGGAAAATCTGTCCTGCCAAGGGAGAGAACCTCTCCCCCTTATGATCCCACAGAGACCAGTTCAGTATTTAATGTACGCATATTAATGTACCTAAAATATACCTTTGATTAATAATGTTAAAAATACAAACACAGACAAGGAAACGCTATGAGTATCGCGTCCTTTAAAAACACAGTGCAGTATTTACAAACATACGTTCTACCCAGCAAACAAAAATTATTTAAAGCTGTTTACTAGCCAGGTTGTATAGAATATCCAGTTTCTCCTCAATTGTGGGTTAGATATGTCTATTAGTATCTCTTCTCAGTAACTAGGTTGAATGAAACCTTTCCGTGCTTTACTGTGTTAGATTCGGTCGTTATAACTTAACACAACTGGATTTACTTCAGGCGCCCTGCCTTACTCGGAGGGTGAGCTAGTCTACAACCAGTCGCAAGTCCCTCCAGCTACTGTGTTAGGGATACTTATGCTAACTTCATTACTTGGTTGCCACATATACTGATAAATCGAGGTGTCTTTTACATGATCGTTTCCCGTGGCCTGCTATCCTTAATGCTTACTTCATCACAGTTCTCATTCAGACCCTCATGTAGCAGATACTATTATTCCTGGCTAGATAATATATTACTAGCTTAAACAGACAAATGTGAATAGTTCACGCTAGGCTACCTACCTCATGGTGTAAGCCACATTGTAACGCTTCCGCTACAGCTATAAATCGTTACATTTTTCTTTCATTCACATCATAAGTAGTTCGTATTTTAGTACAACCTAATATTACAATAAGAATTCTGCCTTTTTACTTCTACTGCACAGCCCAACGCGTTTCGACATATAGACGGCTTCATCAGGGGCTTCTGTATGTTTGGTGGGTCCGCTCCCTGGGTTCCTATACCCTTTCAAATCTTAGCGGGTTCATGATTGTTGCTATTTTGACCAATCAACTCCAAAGTAAGCCTCCGGCTGTTAGTGCCATCACAAGGTGTGGATGTCCATTTCAATTGTTAACCCTTGCACTGCCTGATAAGGCAATATGGACAATTCCATTATAAAAATCTATGAATTAGTAATGTTCCAAGATCATACTAGTTTTGTGAGTAAATCTCTGAGATACACGCTTAGAATAAGTACACATAGGTGTATACATAATCACTGAAAACCCATATTTCCAATAGAGGAATATTATTATTAACACTTCAATTTATTAGGCAACGAGTAGCATGGAACCAATAAATATAACAGGGATGTGCTAGGCAATACTAATAGATTGTATGATTATAAGCCCTATAATGAATATAATATAATTGTAATCATACTATCAGTGGTATCCATAGACATTTTTCCAGGGGGGAGCAAAGCCATAATATGACCCCCAGGCCAGCCCATCTAGCCCCTTTATTTATATGGAGGAGGGTAATTGTAGGGGGGGGGCAAGTGCCCCTCTTGCCCCCCACTCCGGATGCCCATGCATACTATTGATATTCATCACTATTTGGGCTGTGTCACATCTCATAATTCATGGTTCTACTGTCTAAGTTTCACCTATCCCTAAGTTAACCATAAACCGGTATACTACCAGTAAATGTCAGTTCAATATTTAACCCATTAAGGTTAAAAAAGGATATCAAAATTCTAAATGGCATTAGTAGTTCCTTAAATATAAACTACTGATATTGTATCCAATATGCCATAGTGATTGTAACCATTTCTTAATAAAGGGAGTGAATGTAAATCCCTCGTTCAGACCTTGTGGGCTAAGGGTTCCCAGCCTATATATCCACTCAGCCTCCTTGATCAATAATTTATGGTCTAGGTCCCCTCTTCTAGAGGCCATATCTATTTTTATTATTCCCTTGAACTTTAAAACTTCAGGGTTTCCTTCATGATGTGATATCACGTGGTGAGCAATAGGTTTCTCTCTCCCATTTCAGATGTCTCCTAGATATTCTAGGATCCTCAGTCTCTTTATATCAGAGATGGCAGTCCTATATATTGGATAACGTGGAGGTACAAGCAGCACGAACAGTCTAGTATAAGACTGTGAAGATGGTCAAAGTAATAGGAATAACTCCTATGGCGATACGAGCTGCACAAGCAGCCAGGCCGTAGGGGAATATTAGAGGAGGTGAAAGCTACACCAAAGACCAATGCTGCTAGGAAGAATTCTTGCGGCAGTGGTGCGAGCCGCGCAGACCTACTAAATGGCAGGATAAAGGATACGCACCAGATACTGCCCAAGCAGCTGGCAAAACCCCTCAGAGCACAGGATACTAAAGCAGTTAGGGGAAACTGCAAAGAATAGTCAGCCAGGACAAGATGAGGACCAGAAGTAAGAGTCCAAAATGAAGTACAATAGGGTTAATCTGGAGTCAAGTTAAATATCAAGGCAATAGGACTCATGGTGCAGGGTTAACTTAGATTGCAAAATAATGAGAAGTCACTAGTAGATGACAGTTACCAACACAATAGGAAGTGTTGTCTCTTTAAGGAAGCAAGGCTTCTGGCAAAGCGCCTTACTGCTGAGCTGAACCAGTGGATGTATGTCTAACAGGATGGGTAAGCTGAGATGGCAGATATCTGTCTTACAGGATTGTTAGGTTGAGCTGGTGGATGTTTGTCTGACGGGAAAGATAAGCTGAGACAGCAAACGTTTGTCCAAGAGGAATGGAAAATAGAGCCCGCGTATGTGTGTCTGACAGGATGGGTAAGTTGAGGCCAGGGATGCCTGTTCAACAGGATAGGTAAGCTGAGCCAGCAGATGTCTGTTCAATGGAATGGGTACTAGATAGCATAACTGTCTGGAACACAAATGAAGAAGTAAGTAAAGGCACAGGGGGTGAGGATTTAAAGTTGAATTCAGAGGTGTAGCCAGAAGTCAGAACTGGAGATAGTATGGAGGACTGTCACAGTGCCTTATCTCGGCCTGCGCCATTCCGCCAGGAGCGGGGTTCTGGACTGATGCTCCAGCGTCACTGGCTGCGTCCATCTTTTCCTGCGGCCTCCTCACGTATGGTTCCTTGTTACTGGCATCATTAATCAGGCCCTTGCCTGGATGCCTGTTATAGGCCCAGCCTGGGGGACCTAATTGGTCCCACCTTCTCCTACTCCTTTATAAATCTCTCTGGGCCTGTGTATAATTGCCCTTACGCTGTTGTTCAGTGCAGTTCTAGTTCCTGTTGTTCCTGTATCCTGTGTATGACACGGCTTGTCTGACTATCCATTCTGGTACTGACCTGTGGCTCTGTCTACCTGTGTGCTCCTTTGGCTACAGACATCCAATCTGGTGCAGACTTGTGGCTCTGGCTGAACACCCGCTCCGTGTATGTCACGGAGTGACTGGGAAATAACGACACTTGACAAGTACAGATAAAATTAAAATAAACTTTATTTTAAACACAACAGTGGCAGTAAAGAATAGTACACTTTCACGAGTCCAGGGAAAAACAGTACACACTTTCTTCACCCTTCACTAGATAATTCTCGTCCGTACCCTAACGCTAGAGTACCCAGGCAACAGGAGCGAGTATCTCCAGAACTTTGCGACTAACTCCACCACCTTCTCGAGGCCAGGTGTGAGGACAGTGCAAGACACTTCCTCAACCCTTTACTAGGCAGGTGTAGCAGTAACTGAACGGCCCTAGGTAACCTTCGCAGCTGGATAGAAGGACAGTGCACGGCACTTCCTTAGTCACACGAAGCAGGTGACTCGTAGCGCAACTATACCCTACAGCTAGGGTATACCTATGTAAGGCAAAACGGCACCTAGTAGGCTAGGTGAAGCAACACTGGGACCGGACAGAACAGGAGATAGTGACACGGACTGATTGAAGCAAGCGCCCAAACTAGACAGATCACGGGAGGTCAGTGACTCGGACTGACCTAAACAAGCTCCCAAACTAGACAGATCACAGGAGGTCAGTGACACGGACTGACCAACAAGCACTGCTAACGGGGTAGCAAGCGCAGTAAGGTAGGCCCAGATAGCAAGGATCACAGTAGCCGGGCTGGGTAGCCGAGGCTAGCAATCGTAAGCGGAACGCAACAGAAGGAGAGTGGTCAGACGTAGCCAGGAGTCAGAGCTGGATTGGGTAGTCGGACGTAGCCAGGAGTCAGAGCCGGATCGTGTAGTCGGACGTAGCCAGGAGTCAGAGCTGGATCAGGTAGTCAGACATAGCCAGGAGTCAGAGCTGGATCGGGTAGCCAGACGGAGCCAGAGTAATACACAGGAACAGAAATGGACCAACACAGCACTAGGCTCAGGTACACCACAAAAGGGCACTGGTAATGGGATATGCTGAGGTATAAAAGGCCTGGCAGGTGGGCGGAGAGATGACATCACAACAGTGGTGACCTATAAGAACAGCGACTTGCATAGATCGACAGCCAGGAAGTAACAATGTCTCTGTTACAGCAATTACACACAAGATGCAATCACGGGCATAGTGATAGTGTATGACCCTGGCTTGTCTGACTATCCAACCTGGTGCTAACCTGGGGCTCTGTCCAACTATCCTCCCTGTGTTGCCTACTATTATTGGACATCCTATCTGGTGCAGACTTGTGGCTCTGGCTGACTATCTGCTCCGTTTATTACCCTGCCTTGTCTGACTATCTAACCTGTTGCTGACCTGGGGATTTGTCCAACTATCCTCCCAGTGTTGCCTACTATTATTGGACATCCTATTATCACGGTGCCCGTGATTGCTGCAGTTCCCTGTCTGTCACCAGTAGGGGGCTTCTATTGGCTGTCTGCAGTTAGCCCGCCTCTTGTTGCCTATTTAAACCTGGATTGGGCACCCTTTGATTGCCCTTTCGTGTTGTTTCTGACCTTCTTGCTATCACTATGCTAGTGATAGCTGGGCCTCTGTTCCAGTGTTCCTGAGTTCCTGATCTCCTGTGTTCCTGGGTTCCTGATCTCTACTGTTCCAGTGTTTCATGGATGCTGAGTTACTCCAGTCCTGGTTCCGGCCTAGTCTCTGGTGTTGCAGTTACTGCTGAACTTCTTCTATGCTGTTTCCTGACATTACTGATGGTTGCTGGTTCCTGTCATCTCATCACCTGTCTTCAGTATCCTGGCGACCGTCTGCCTGGTCGCGTTGGTGACATTGCTCAATTCTGTGTCGGTCCCAGCGTGCGGACGCTGGTTTGCTCCTTAGCCTTGCGGTTATACAAACTCACTTGTTACACCAGTGTGCGGTCACTGGTTTGCTCCAAAGCCTATCAGCTATACAAATCTGTGTTGGTCCCAGCGTGCGGACGCTGGTTTGCTCCTTAGCCTTGCGGTTATACAAACTCACTTGTTACACCAGTGTGCGGTCACTGGTTTGCTCCAAAGCCTATCAGCTATACAAATCTGTGTTGGTCCCAGCGTGCGGACGCTGGTTTGCTCCTAAGCCTTGCGGCCATACAAACTCACTTGTTACACCAGTGTGCGGTCACTGGTTTGCTCCAAAGCCTATCAGCTATACAAATCTGTGTTGGTCCCAGCGTGCGGACGCTGGTTTGCTCCTAAGCCTTGCGGCCATACAAACTCACTTGTTACACCAGTGTGCGGTCACTGGTTTGCTCCAAAGCCTATCAGCTATACAAATCTGTGTTGGTCCCAGCGTGCGGACGCTGGTTTGCTCCTAAGCCTTGCGGCTATACAAGCTCGCTTGTTACACCAGTGTGCGGTCACTGGTTTGCTCCAAAGCCTATCAGCTATACAAATCTGTGTTGGTCCCAGCATGCGGATGCTGGTTTGCTCCTAAGCCTTGCGGCTATACTACTCACTTGTTACTCCAGTGTGCGGTCACTGGTTTGCTCGCAAAGCCTTACGGCTATACTATTCAGTGTTGTTCCCAGCGTGCGGACGCTGGTTTGCTCCAAAACCTTGCTGCTTAACGATTCTGCTAATTTGCCAGTTTCATCTGACTGCTGCTACTATCTCTGGGCTGCCCTGCCCGGTATTGGTAAGGCCGGTAGAACCTTTTGCCACATTCCATCTGAGGTTGCCTTACCCGGTATTGGCAGGGCCGGTAGAGCCGACATTGTGTATCTATTGAGGCTGCCTTGCCCGGTAATTTGGTAAGGCCGGTAGAACCGTTATGCTATTCCATCTGCAGGTTGCCTTACCCGGTATTGGCAAGGCCGGTAGAGCCTATAGACTGTCCTGTCCGGTATATTGACAGGACCGGTAGAGTCTGCCTTCTGTCTGTGCAATATTCTGTATATATATATGTATGTTATTGCCATCCTAAGTTATCAATTTATTATTTCAATAAAATTGATTTTTTTTTACCTAAAACTTGTGTCTGAGAGTCATAATAAACCGTGACAGTACGAAAGGGCCATGACCTCAGACAGCAAGGGTGAAGGTAACGCACAGAATATCCATTGGAGGATGGATGTGCTCGAGCAACGTTTGGATCAGTTGGCAGTTGCAATCCAAACGATCCTTGAACGCACGGTACTCGCTGACAAATCGAGTTCTAGCCCGGTGGTCTCGCCAAGTCAGACACCGGAAAGTGATACCAGGCCCCTAGAGGGTACTGTTAAAGGTTTAACTGCTTCTGCACCCTTGCCGCTAAGATATGATGGTGACCCTAGTCTCTGCAGAGGGTTCATCAACCAACTTGAAATCTTTATGGAATTGACGGCACACGCATTTCCCAATGATCGTAGTAAAGTGGGGTTCACGATATCACTGCTCACTGGCAGAGCATTGGCCTGGGCTAACCCCTTGTGGGAGAATGCTAAACCTTGTACTAAGAACTTCAGAGAATTTGTGCAATCCTTTCGAAGAGTGTTTGAGCCTCCTGGTAGAACCAACTCTGCTGCCAAACGCCTTATGGAGATACAACAGGGCAGGCGTACAGTGGGCGACTATGCCATCGAATTCCGCACATTGGCAGCAGAGGTAGGTTGGAATAACGAGGCATTATTGGCAGCTTTTTCTCAAGGCCTGAATGACCACATTAAAGATGAAATTGCTGCTAAAGATCTACCTGTTGATCTAGATGATTACATTGAGTATGTTATGATAATTGACTCCAGAATACGTGAGAGATCAATTGCCAGAGATCGTAAAATACGATCAAAAGATAATGAGCCTAGTAGCATATTTTGCCCACCCATCCCTCCCTTGGCATTGAAGTCTAGTGAACCTGTACGGGAAACAAGTGAACCTATGCAAATAGGCTTCACTAGACTAACCAAGGCAGAGAGACTTTATCGCAAGAAGCAAGGGTTGTGTTTATACTGCGGTAAAAAAGGGCACTTGCTAAATTCCTGTCCGGTACGTCCGGGAAACGCACACACCTAGGGTACCTTGGGGGACAGGCCTTAGGTGGTGTACAATCGTCCCCAGTGTCGGGCATAATGAAACCCACCATTCAGGTGGTATTGTCTTGGGCACAACGATCTGTGGAGGTTTTGGCCTTGGTTGACTCTGGTGCAGCAGGGTATTTTATGGATAATACCTTTGCTGACTTGCACGGAGTTCCACGCATTGAAAGAGAAAACCCCTTGACTATTGAAGCGATTGATGGTAGACCTTTAGAACCGCCTCAGGTTTTATTTGAAACTATGCCACTGTCTATGACTATTGGGGCACTTCACAGAGAAGAGCAGCAGTTTCAACTGATTAATTCTCCGCACCACGCGGTAATATTGGGATTTCCGTGGTTACAGTTACATAACCCACAATTGGATTGGAAAAAGTGTGAAATTGCTGCTTGGTCCCAGTTTTGTATGGACAAGTGCGTCATCCAGCCTATTAAGGTCCTATGCACCTCCTCTGCTATACCGGATGTGTACCAACAGTTTGGCGATGTTTTTAGCAAAGGAGAGGCTAGTATGCTACCCCAGCATAGACCTTATGATTGTTGCATTGAATTGCAGTCTGGAGTAGTACCTCCTAAAGGACGCACTTATCCATTATCTTGTGAAGAAAATAAGGCTATGGAGGACTACATTTCTGATGCCCTTGCTAGAGGGATCATACGAAAATCTACCTCTCCAGCTGGGGCTGGGTTCTTTTTCGTAAAAAAGAAAAATGGCGAATTAAGACCATGCATTGACTACCGGGGCCTGAATAAACTAATGGCAAAAAACGCATACCCAATACCACTCATCACCGAGCTTTTTGACAGGCTTAAGGGCGCTTCGATTTTTACCAAATTGGACCTACGGGCCGCTTACAATCTGGTTCGCATTCGAGCAGGTGATGAGTGGAAAACTGCCTTTAATACTCGAGCTGGGCACTACGAGTATCTAGTAATGCCATTTGGGCTGTGTAATGCACCCGCAGTTTTCCAGGAACTGATAAACGATGTTCTGAGAGATATGTTACAGACATGTGTTGTGGTTTACCTTGATGATATACTGATTTACTCCCAAAACATGGCACAGCACATCAAGGATGTATCTGCTGTATTGCTACGACTCCGTGAGAACAAATTATTTTGTAAATTGGAAAAATGTGAGTTTCATAGAACCAGTGTGCCATTCTTGGGGTTCATAATTGGCAATGATGGCATTGCCATGGACAAAGATAAGTTGTCAGCTGTCCTACAATGGCCAAAACCCAAGGGCCTTAAAGCCATACAGCGTTTCCTGGGTTTCGCTAACTATTATAGGAGGTTTATTAAGAACTTTTCTTCCATTGTCAAACCTCTGTCCGATCTTACGCACATGGGTGCTAATCCTTCTTGTTGGCCGGTATCTGCTGAGAAAGCCTTTGAAAATTTGAAGCTGGCATTTGCTGCGGCTCCTGTGTTATCCCACCCCAATCCTCTACTTCCATTTACGTTAGAGGTTGATGCCTCAGATATTGGGGTCGGGGCAGTACTTTCGCAACGACACGATAAAGGTGGAACTCTCAGACCTTGTGGATTTTTCTCTAAAAAGTTGACTGTCACTCAAAGCCACTATGAGATAGGTGACAGAGAATTATTGGCCATTATCCTCGCTCTTAAGGAATGGCGTCATTTGCTTGAAGGTACTAAGAATCCTGTCTTAATCCTAACGGATCATAAAAATCTGACGTATCTCTCGGAGGCCAAGAGATTGTCCTCCCGTCAGGCCAGGTGGGCACTGTTCCTGTCTCGATTTAATTTCATTGTATCATATTTACCGGGGTCAAAGAATATCAGGGCTGATGCACTGTCAAGACAATTTGAGGCCGACAGTGACAGAGTGGAAACACCAACACCTATCATCCAACCTGATAGAATACTGGCTACTATACGCACGAGTATCACTTCTCCCTTAGGGGAGGAGATCCTGGCCTCTCAGGGGTCCGCTCCCCATGAAACCCCAGTGGGCAAATGTTTTGTCGCTGAACCATTTCGTACTAGGCTGCTCGAAACCTACCATTCCTCTAAGGCTGCGGGACATATTGGTAGAGACCAATTGTTATGGTCCCTTTCTCAGTTATTTTGGTGGCCTTCCATGAGAAACGATTGTGCCGAATTTACGAATGCCTGTGCCACCTGCGCCCGCGCTAAGACCCCGAGACATCTCCCAGTGGGCTTGCTTCAACCGGTGCCTAATGGCGAACGCCCCTGGTCTCATGTTTCCATTGATTTTATGGGAGAATTGCCTATGTCTAAGGGGTACTCTTTTATATTCATGGTGGTGGACAGGTTTTCTAAAATGGCTCATTTCGTGCCCCTCCGTGGCCTTCCTTCAGCTAAGGAATTGGCAATGGTATTCGCCAGAGAAGTATTCCGGTTGCATGGAGTGCCTAGGGTACTGGTGTCTGACAGGGGGAGCCAGTTTGTGTCTAGATTTTGGAGGGCATTTTGCCAACAGATGGGCATACAGCTGTCCTTCTCTTCTGCCTACCATCCCCAGACCAATGGAGCCGCTGAACGAGCTAATCAGGGATTGGAACAATTTCTCCGTTGTTTCGTGACTGACCATCATGATAATTGGTCCGACTTGTTGCCTTGGGCAGAGTTCGCCAGGAACTGTGCGGTCAATTCTTCATCTGGGAGCTCTCCGTTTCTGATTAATTATGGGTTCCAGCCCTGTTTGCTTCCAGATTCTTTTCAGACGCAACAGATTCCAGCTCTGGATGAGCATATCGAGCAACTCCGTTCCACATGGGCACAAGTTCAGAGGGCACTTGGTCAGTCATTTCAGCGTCATCAGCGCCATGCTAATCGCAGAAGGCTTCCAGCGGTTTCCTTTCAGGTTGGGGATAGAGTATGGCTTTCCTCCAGAAATCTCAAGCTGCAGGTTCCGTCTAATAAGTTGGCTCCCCGGTTTATTGGTCCATACAGAGTTATTCGCAAAATTAACCCTGTTTCCTATGCACTAGACCTACCTGCATCCATGCGTATCCATAATGTGTTCCATGTGTCTCTTCTTAAGCCTCTGGTTTGCAATCGCTATACTACCACACCTGTGGTGCCAGGACCTGTTGAGGTCGAGGGCCAGGAGGAGTACGAGGTTCAGAGCATTATTGATTCCCGTAGGCTTAGAGGAGGGGTACAGTACCTGGTACATTGGAAAGGGTACGGTCCTGAGGATCGTTCATGGGTGGATAGTAAGGACCTTCATGCACCTAGGCTAACTAGGATCTTTCATGCCAAGTACCCACAGAAACCTAAACCCTATTCTAGGAGAGGGGGTCTTTGAGAGGGGGGTACTATCACGGTGCCCGTGATTGCTGCAGTTCCCTGTCTGTCACCAGTAGGGGGCTTCTATTGGCTGTCTGCAGTTAGCCCGCCTCTTGTTGCCTATTTAAACCTGGATTGGGCACCCTTTGATTGCCCTTTCGTGTTGTTTCTGACCTTCTTGCTATCACTATGCTAGTGATAGCTGGGCCTCTGTTCCAGTGTTCCTGAGTTCCTGATCTCCTGTGTTCCTGGGTTCCTGATCTCTACTGTTCCAGTGTTTCATGGATGCTGAGTTACTCCAGTCCTGGTTCCGGCCTAGTCTCTGGTGTTGCAGTTACTGCTGAACTTCTTCTATGCTGTTTCCTGACATTACTGATGGTTGCTGGTTCCTGTCATCTCATCACCTGTCTTCAGTATCCTGGCGACCGTCTGCCTGGTCGCGTTGGTGACATTGCTCAATTCTGTGTCGGTCCCAGCGTGCGGACGCTGGTTTGCTCCTTAGCCTTGCGGTTATACAAACTCACTTGTTACACCAGTGTGCGGTCACTGGTTTGCTCCAAAGCCTATCAGCTATACAAATCTGTGTTGGTCCCAGCGTGCGGACGCTGGTTTGCTCCTTAGCCTTGCGGTTATACAAACTCACTTGTTACACCAGTGTGCGGTCACTGGTTTGCTCCAAAGCCTATCAGCTATACAAATCTGTGTTGGTCCCAGCGTGCGGACGCTGGTTTGCTCCTAAGCCTTGCGGCCATACAAACTCACTTGTTACACCAGTGTGCGGTCACTGGTTTGCTCCAAAGCCTATCAGCTATACAAATCTGTGTTGGTCCCAGCGTGCGGACGCTGGTTTGCTCCTAAGCCTTGCGGCCATACAAACTCACTTGTTACACCAGTGTGCGGTCACTGGTTTGCTCCAAAGCCTATCAGCTATACAAATCTGTGTTGGTCCCAGCGTGCGGACGCTGGTTTGCTCCTAAGCCTTGCGGCTATACAAGCTCGCTTGTTACACCAGTGTGCGGTCACTGGTTTGCTCCAAAGCCTATCAGCTATACAAATCTGTGTTGGTCCCAGCATGCGGATGCTGGTTTGCTCCTAAGCCTTGCGGCTATACTACTCACTTGTTACTCCAGTGTGCGGTCACTGGTTTGCTCGCAAAGCCTTACGGCTATACTATTCAGTGTTGTTCCCAGCGTGCGGACGCTGGTTTGCTCCAAAACCTTGCTGCTTAACGATTCTGCTAATTTGCCAGTTTCATCTGACTGCTGCTACTATCTCTGGGCTGCCCTGCCCGGTATTGGTAAGGCCGGTAGAACCTTTTGCCACATTCCATCTGAGGTTGCCTTACCCGGTATTGGCAGGGCCGGTAGAGCCGACATTGTGTATCTATTGAGGCTGCCTTGCCCGGTAATTTGGTAAGGCCGGTAGAACCGTTATGCTATTCCATCTGCAGGTTGCCTTACCCGGTATTGGCAAGGCCGGTAGAGCCTATAGACTGTCCTGTCCGGTATATTGACAGGACCGGTAGAGTCTGCCTTCTGTCTGTGCAATATTCTGTATATATATATGTATGTTATTGCCATCCTAAGTTATCAATTTATTATTTCAATAAAATTGATTTTTTTTTACCTAAAACTTGTGTCTGAGAGTCATAATAAACCGTGACACCTATCTGGTGCAGATCTGTGGCTCTGGCTGACTATCCGCTCTGTGTATGACCATGGCTTGTCTGACTATCCCAATTGGTGCTTACCGGTGGCTCTGTCTGTTCACACTGCTGTGTTGCCCGTTTCCACAGACATCCATCCTGGTGTGGACCTTGGGCTTTGGAAGACTTCGGCATTTCTGACTGCAGGCGTGAGTCAGTGTCTCCATTGTTGTGATCCCTTATTGGAGACGAGCTCTTCCTAACTGACTGAAGGCGTGAGTCAGTGTTCCCCACTGTTGCTACCTAGCGGGAGACTTCAGATCATATCCGGTACTCCACTCACTACCATTGAGACTACCAGTTGGGTTCGGCCTAGTCTCCAGCAGTTGTGGTTGACCCATTGGCAGACTCCTATTTCTAATAGAGTAACTGGCCTTTTCCGTCACCCACTGCTTATTCTCGTTACTTTAGCTATTTGCATTACTACCTATTATTCTAATAAAGGTGATTTTAACTATACTGCCTGACTCCTTGTCTTTGCAAACCGAAACAAGGACTCAACAAGTCAAGGTCTGGAAAATGGTAGGACCCCAAGAATTATATATCTCAGACACTAAGCAGTAGGCTCAAAGATCTGGCAATGAGAAGCACATAAAGAAGGTGTTTAAACCCCTGCCTGCCAATCAGAGAGGCAGAGCGTTGTGTCAGCAGTACAGGTAAACAGGTAAGTACATGACTTGGGTAGCCCCGTTTATGACCCTGGCTTGTCTGACTATCCAACCTGGTGATGACCTGGGGCACTGTCCAACTATCCTCCCAGTGTTGCCTACTATTATTGGACATCCTATCTAGTGCAGACTTGTGGCTCTGGCTGACTATCCGCTCAGTGTATGACCCTGGCTTGTCTGACTATCCTAACTGGTGCTGACTGGTGGCTCTGTCTGTTCGCTCCTCTGCATTGCCCATTTCCCCAGACATCCATCCTGGTGCGGACATGGGTCTCTGGCAGACTCCGGCCTTACTGACTGCAGGCATGAATCAGTGTCTCCATTGTTGCGATCCCTTATTGGAGACGAGCTCTTCCTAACTGACTACAGACGTGAGTCAGTGTTCTCTGTTGTAGCTACTTAGCGGGAGACTTCAGGTCATATCTGGTACTCCACTCACTACCACTGAGACTACCAGTTGGCTTCGGCCTAGTCTCCAGCAGTTGTGGCAGACTCCTATTTCTGATAGAGTATCTGGCCTTTTCTGTCACCCTCTGCTTATTTTTGTTATTTTACCTATTTGCATTATTACCTATTATTCTAATAAAGGTGATTTTAACTACACCACCTGACTCCTTGTCTTGTTTGCAAACCGTAACAAGGACTTAACAAGTTGAAGTCTGGAAAATGGTAGGACCCCAAGAATTATATATCTCAGACACTAAGCAGTAGGCTCAAAGATCTGGCAATGAGAAGCACATAAGGAGAGTATCACGGTGCCCGTGATTGCTGCAGTTCCTTGTCTGTCACCAGTAGGGGGCTTCTATTGGCTGTCTGCAGATAGCCCGCCTCTTATTGCCTATTTAAACCTGGATTGGGCACCCTTCGAGTGCCCTTTCGTGTTGTTTCTGACCTTCTTGCTATCACTATGCCAGTGATAGCTGGGCCTCTCTTCCAGTGTTCCTGAGTTCCTGATCTCATGTGTTCCTGAGTTCCTGATCTCTACTGTTCCAGTGTTTCCTGCCTGCTGAGTTGTTCCAGTCCTGGTTCCGGCCTAGTCTCTGGTGTTGCAGTTCCTGCTGAACTTCTTCTCTGCTGTTTCCTGACCTGACTGATCGTTGCTGGTTCCTGTCATCTCATCGCCTGTCTCCTGTATCCTGGCGACCTCCTGCCTGCTCACGTCGGCGACATTGCTTGTTACTCCAGTGTGCGGTCACTGGTTTGCTCCAAAGCCTATCGGCTATACAATCTTGTGTTGGTCCCAGCGTGCGGACGCTGGTTTGCTCCTAAGCCTTGCGGCTATACAAAACTCGCTTGTTACACCAGTGTGCGGTCACTGGTTTGCTCCAAAGCTTATCGGCTATACAATCCTGTGTTGGTCCCAGCGTGCGGACGCTGGTTTGCTCCTAAGCCTTGCGGCTATACAAACTCGCTTGTTACACCAGTGTGAGGTCACTGGTTTGCTCTAAAGCCTATCGGCTATACAATCCTGTGTTGGGCCCAGCGTGCGGACGCTGGTTTGCTCCAAAGCCTTGCAGCTATACAAACTCGCTTGTTACACCAGTGTGCGGTCACTGGTTTGCTCCAAAGCCTATCGGCTATACAATCCTGTGTTGGTCCCAGCGTGCGGACGCTGGTTTGCTCCAAAGCCTTGCAGCTATACAAACTCGCTTGTTACACCAGTGTGCGGTCACTGGTTTGCTCCAAATCCTATCGGCTATACAATCCTGTGTTGGTCCCAGCGTGCGGAAGCTGGTTTGCTCCAAAGTCTATCGGCTATACAATCCTGTGTTGGTCCCAGCGTGCGGACGCTGGTTTGCTCCAAAGCCTTGCGGCTATACAAACTCGCTTGTTACACCAGTGTGCGGTCACTGGTTTGCTCCAAAGCCCATCGGCTATACAATCCTGTGTTGGTCCCAGCGTGCGGGCGCTGGTTTGCTCCTAAGCCTTGCGGCTATACAAAACTTGCTTGTTACACCAGTGTGCGGTCACTGGTTTGCTCCAAAGCCTATCAGCTATACAAGTCAGTATTGGTCCCAGCGTGCGGACGCTGGTTTGCTCCAAAGTCTTGCGGCTTTACGATTCCCCTGTTGGTCTCAGTGTGTGTACACTGGGTTGCTTACGATCCTGTCAATTTGCCATTACCATCTGACTGCTGCTACTATCTCTGGGCTGCCCTGCCCGGTATTGGTAAGGCCGGTAGAACCTTTTGCCACATTCCATCTGAGGTTGCCTTACCCGGTATTGGCAGGGCCGGTAGAGCCTACATTGTGAATCTTTTGAGGCTGCCTTGCCCAGTAATTTCGTAAGGCCGGTAGAACCGTTATGCTATTCCATCTGCAGGTTGCCTTACCCGGTATTGGCAAGGCCGGTAGAGCCTAACATTCTGCTTCTTCAGACTGTCCTGTCCGGTATATTGACAGGACCGGTAGAGTCTGCCTTCTGTCTTGTTATATTCTGTATATATCTGTATGTATGTGTTTGCCATCCTACGTTATCAATTTATTATTTCAATAAAATTGATTTTTACCTAAACTTGTGTCTGAGAGTCATAATAAACCGTGACAGAGAGTGTTTAAACTCCTGCCTGCCAATCAGAGAGGCAGAGCCGTGTCAGCAGTACAGGTAAACAGGTAAGGACATGACTTGGGTAGCCTTTGAGGATCTTTTCACTTCATGTCAAGAATTCCTCAAGATAACATGAGGATGCTTCAGGTCTGGATGGCGGTTCAAACCATGGTAGACATACAGGTCTTGATTCCGGTTCCCTTCCCAGAAAGTTTTATGGGGTTCTATTCCAACATCTTCATAGTCCCCAACCTCATCTAGCCATACGCCTAAACTGTCTTAATCATTTACTTCTGATGTAGAAGCTCAAGTTGAACTCTCTGCATCCTGTTATATCTGTTCTGTATCCAGGGAAGTATTTGACTTCTCTGGACATAAGGAACATGTACCATTCCTAAACGTTGCTTTCAGTGTCATCTTTTGTTGTGTGTTGCCCTTCCCTGTTGTCTGGCATCCACTATGTGTGTTCTCAAATAAATTATGGTGGCTTTGTTTAGGCCATATTTGGTCATAAAGGATCTTCCTTATACTTTATCTGGTTGATATCCAGTTTAAGGTACATCTGGCAGAAATCTTGCTCCCCCACCTTCAGTCGTGTGTCCATTGCTGGACCAGCAGAGCTCGTTAGTCCACTTCACGCAGTCCTCTTTGATCCCATCCCAATCTTTGGTCTTTCTTGACATGAGATTCTTCACCCCCAGAGACAGGTATCTTTGCTTGTGGACAAAGTTAAGATGTACAAGAAGCTCAAATAATCCTAAATAAGCTTTAACTTGGAACCTTATTTCTTTCCCAGAGCCCAATAGTGGTTAAATAAAATATTACAGGATAGTCAAACCTAAATTTCTAGAAAAATACTTAAACTCAAGTGGTATATGTTTGTTGTATACTTAAAATTACAGGTGTGATTATTAATTAAACATATATGAATCCCAAATCAGTCACTAATAAATTCAAAGTCCAAAAACAAACTGAAGAAGACACCCCCACCAACCAAGGAATATAGTCCATATAGTATAAGAAGATGAACTTCTAGCACTGATGATCTTCATGATGTGCTTTCAACTTATGTATAAAGATAGATGTCGATGACTCATTGAGTTGATGGAGATGAGATGATTATGAAATGATCAGATGATTTTAAAGATGATGGTAGTCACGCTATTAAGTTAAAATATATTAGGTCCAGTAACTAATGTTCACTCCATAAAAAGACTGCTTGTTGAACTCTCTCCAGGATCCCCAGGTGTAGCTTAAATTAACTCCAAACCAAATAAATGGAATACAGTATCATATATGTGTAGAATAATAAAAATATATATATTCCTTATACACAATATAATGACATCATATAACTAAAACTCGATATAAGATATACAAATCAAATATAAAATCTATGTTAGATTGATATTACTTTCACTAAACAGATCAGATTTCAGAGTGTACCTGGTCTTACATTACTCAGTTAAAATTGATATGCTGGATAGAGAATGTTTTGGAAAATACAAGATACTATCCAGTGTTAAATTAGGTGCAGACTCCCTGGGAAAAGTGTAAATTTGTCTATTTATAAATCATTGGTAAGATTTCACTTTGAGTATGCAGTTCAGCATAAGTTCATAAAAAAGATATGTAACTGGAAGGATTTCAGACATAGGTATCCACACGGGTAATGTAATGATAGTATAATATTCTAGTTAAGGATAAAGGCTGTCCAAGTAGGATTTATTTATCCTAGAAAACATGTATCTTGGTTTAAGAGGTGATAGGATTACTATTTACAAATAGAGTCAAGGTTCTTATGAAGAACCCTCTCTGAACCTTTTCATCAACATGTATGGACATGAGGTCATCCTTCAAGATCAGAGAAAGGAGATTTCACTTTTGGTAGAGGAACAAATTATTTACTGTAGGAATTGCAAAGTACAAATGCAAGTTGTGTTGGCTGATATAGTAAAATTGTTTTTGCTACTACAGTGAGAAGATTGTATGTAGACAAGGATAGAGTCTTGATCTAGGGTGAAGTCCGATTGACATTTTGCACACCCTTTTGAGGCAGAATTTTAAATGGATTCAATGGGTATTTTTGCTTTCTGATGGCCCAACAGAAAGGAGATCTGTAAAAGGCTGAAATTATTAACAAAAAAGGGGGAGATTCACTAAGCGGTGATAACAAGGTGATACAATGGAGAAAACTTCTCCAGCGATATCACTTCTCCAGTTCTTATGTTATTCTATGGAGCCTATGCACTAAGATTTCTTGAGCTCTGAGATCTTAGTGCATAGGTTCTATAGAATAATATAGGAACTGGAGAAGTGATATCACTAGAGAAGTTATCTCTGCTTTGTCACCACTTTATCACAGCTTAGTGAATTTCTCCCAATGTATTTGAACAGTCTTATAGTAGTGCTGCTAAACTTAAGGTGATTCACTTTCCAGTGTGATGAATACTCGACTATTGAAGTAGTTAAAAGCCCAGTGTAATTCAATGAGAATTTTTATTTGTTCCCTGTGACAGAGTTGGCTTGCTTTTGAACTGTTCTGCTTTTCACTTTATATGGATCAAGGGAGATGGGTATCACCAATCCAGTGCCTGGGATACCTAGACTTGGCCAGAACACAGAAATGTGGTTCCAGAGGGAAGGTTGGTAGGGAAAAACATAACTCCCTAAGAAAACTGGAATAAAAATGAATGGTTCAGTAACTGTAGGACACAATTCAACTGGAAACACAAATGGAAATGTATCTTTCAATGCACATTTGCTCCAAGTTGGAAAAAAGTGTGAGGGAGACTGATGTACTTAACTGGAACAAGAAACAAACAATCTGCACTGTAACAGACAAACATTCCCATTGCATGTAATGCGTTGCAAACCCCTCTGGCACTCAAAGGGTTAAAGTTTGAATACTACTGAGGTCTCAAGTGACAGAATACTAAAGTAAACAGCAGAGACATTAGGTATGCATTAACCACTTAAGTACCTGTGGGGTGAACAACACATTGTGAAGCAATGCTTTGCACACCACCCTGGTTCTTAAGGGGTTAAACACCACAGTTTGCATAGTGGCTTCCTCTGTTTACATATGTGCCATGCTGCATATATCTAATGTGTTGCTTATTGATAATCATTTTTCATGTCTTCCACAAGACAATGATTGTGATGGGGAGGAAATAAATGGGTAATTCTGGGGCAAACCATCTTCACCATAGGGAATAAATAACGTGGATATGTCACCTTAAGACTTTGAATGCCAAATGGGTGCTGTATTGAGCGCCCATTGCACTCAAAGGGTTAAAACAAATTGTGTTTTTCACAGAGAATCGAAATTTGCAAATATGTTGCACTACACATTTTTCAGTAAACTAAAGAGTATTTGTAAAATGTACCGGTAATATATGATGATACAGCGTGACACTTTAAGCTAATACCCTGCACAGTATGCTAATTAGTTATTTTCTAGGCCAAACTTTTTGTCTGGGTTCTGCCTAGATTAATTCCTAGCACTGTGTATGAGAATGCTGGCTCAGCACAGAAAGTAACTAGCATAAACTGTCAGACTGTACCTCCAACAAAAAGGTATCCTATTCATATGACACTGCCTACATTGTGAGCGTCATTATGGTGGGTTAACAACTTTCCTGGAGTCAGAATTAAATATGCATGTTGCCAATCAGAGTGTAACCAGGTCAGTATCTGTTAGGTTAGTATCTGTTTGGTTAGGTTAGGGCCAGTTAAGTTAGTATCAGGTTAGGTTACTCTAGAATCAGTAAAGTGAGTATCTGTTATGTTAGAGTCAGGTTAGAATCTGTTTGGTTAGGTAAGTATCTGTTAGGTTAGATTAGGGTCAGTTAGGTTAGATAGGGTCAGTTAGGTTAGTATTTGTTTAGGATAGGATCAGTTAGGTTAGGGTCAGTTAAGTTAGTATCTGTTAGGTTAGGCTAGGGTCAGTTAAGTGCGTATCTGTTAGGTTGTGTTAGAGTGTGAATCTGGTTAGGTTAGTATCTGTTAGGTTAGATTAGGGTCAGTTAGGTTAGTATGTGGTTATGTTATGGTCAGTTATGTTAGTATCTATTTGATTATGTTAGGGTCAGTTAGGTTAGTATCTGGTAAGGTTAGGATCAGTTAAGTTAGTATCAGTTAGGTTAGTATCAGTTAGGTTAGTATCAGTTAGGCTAAATTAGGGTCAGTTAGGTTAGGATATGTTTGGTTAGATTACAGTAAATTAGGTTAGTATATATTTGTTTAGGTTAGGGTCAGTTATATTAGTATCTGTTAGATTATGTCAGGTTAGTATCTATTTTGGTTCGGTTAGGGTCAGTTAGGTTAAAATCTGTTTGGTTAGGTTAGGGTCATTTAGGTTAATATTTGTTAGGTTAGAGTCAGTTAGGTTAGTATATGTTAGGAAAGGTTAAGTTAGGTTAGTATTTGTTAGATTTGGTTAGGGTCAGTTAGGTTAGGATCTGTTTGGTTAAGTTAGGGTCAGTTAAGTTAGGGTCAGGTAGGTTAGTATGTTTGGTTTGTATCGGTGTCTACTATAGGTTAGGTTAGGGTTAGCGTCTATCTCTGTTAGTTTTGGTGGTGGTTTAGGTTAGTTGTTTGGTTAGGGAATATTGCAGTACTATAAGAGGAGTGTGCATCATATGGTTTTGAAATGTCTTGCACCCCCTCTGGTATTCAGAGGGTTAAAGGCGACATCTTCATTGCTCCCTTTTCAAGACAGCAATATTAGTAAGTAGCCGTTTTGATGCCCACTATTACAAGTGTGACATTTCAATAATACGTCAACAAAAATACATTCATTTCACAAAAACTATTTCCAGTGTTACTCTATAGAGCCTATACACTAAGATCTCTTCCACTTGAGAAATCTTTTTGCGTTGGTTCCATAGAATAATACAGGATCTGGAGAACAGGGGGTTAATGTGGAGACGACTTGTCCAGTGATATCACTTCTCCAATTCTATGTTATTCTATGGAGCCTATGTACTAATACCTCTAAATCTGATGAAATCTTAATGCATTGGCTCCATAGAATAACAAAGGACTTGGAAAATTTACTACACTGGAGAAACCATCTGCATTTTTTCACCTGTTTATCACCTCTTTATCACAGCTAAGTGTTTCTCCCCCCCCCGATCTCCTTTGAGAACTTATGTCTTCTTTATCAAGTCTTTATCACACTTTAGTGCACTTCCAGCCTGTTCTTTTTAACACATCAGCCTCACCAGTTCATTATCTGCATGCACTTGTCCCTTGAACATATTGAAGTTTACTCAGATGTCCTGTCTGTCTTATTCTGTTACGACGTGGAAAGCATGGAATCAATCACCTCCGTGTATAAACAAGAGGTGTGATCCCAGCACGCTAGTGCAATTAATTTAGAAACTGGAATCTAATGAAACCTGAAAATATGCCAGTAATTTTAGACTTCTGAAATGTTGGCAAAATCACAATGAAAAATGTCATCTAGAAAGCAGAAAGGCAACATTTGGAAACTATTATATGCTTGTTCTTGTAAGTAGTAATCTTTCTTGCCTGACCATCACGAACACTCTTCTTGATAAAGCCTTAAAACAATTTAATCTGATCTATTTAGACATACAGATTAACCTATCACTTCTGCAAATTGCACTTCCATATGACTTTTTAAATTGAGTGACTCATTCATTTCATAGATGCTTTGGAGATTGAAAACAACGGCAATTTTAAGACTACATTGGTCCCTCCTGACAGTAACATTCAATAAAAAATGAGATATTTTATATATTTTAAAAAGGAAACAAAGAGTCTAGGGAGCTTGAACTGGTGTTGAGTGCAAATTTCTTATATGAGAGGCATTTGGGGAATACAGTACAGAAGAGGAAAGTATTAGAAGTATTAGTTTATCTCTGAATGCTATAACAAGTTTATTAGTCCTCAAAACCTTTATTGGACAGCCGAACTGGGGAAGATTAATTAACCTAGTTATTCTCAACCAGGGTGCCATGTACCTTTATGGAAATTGTTATGGACAAAATGTTTGTTTTTGTTATTCTGATTGTGGGACATAAGAACAACTATACATAATTTCTTTCTTCCCTTCATTACGCTTTGACAAATGACATATACAATGGTAGAGGTGCCCAAAAAATTCTAAATTAAATGGTAGGGGTTCCTTAAAGGGATAGCAATGTGTCTTTTAAAGTGCAGCTCCAAGTCTTCTTTATGTTTTTTTTATAATGCATAGAGGTAGATTTCTTACATATCTGTAGTTTAAACTCTATTCAAGCCAAAAGGATCCTCCTCCCACCCCTTCTGGCCTCCTCCCATTGAATCTGGAATCCAGTCATGGGACCGGACAGGTGCAGCGAGGGGCAATCTTCATTCAGTAAGTGTAAAGGAAAACACTGCTCCCCTTGATGAAGGAGGGTAGGATTTTCCTTTTGCTTACTGAAGATTGTCCCTCACTGCTCTCCAGACCAGACAGAGAAGATCAGTGATGCAGGGAAAGAGGCGATAGGGAGATCCTTTCGGCTTGAATAGATTTTAAAATACAAATATGTAAGTAAAGAAATATAGAGCTGCGTGTTATAAAAAAAATAAATAAAAAACATAAAGAAGACTCGGAGCTGCGCTTTAATAGAAACATTGCTATCCCTTTAACCAAAAAAAAAAAAAGATTGAGAACCATTGAATTAAGCCCTTGGATCATTGCTTCACAATGTTCTTGAAACATCTTAAGCCGTTTGTAAGCATTCACACACTTACCTGTGCTAGGGAGCCGGCTGCCTCAGTGCTCCGTTCAGCAGCCGGTCTCCTTGGCGTTCCGGATGCTGTTTCCTCTGGGCTGTGCGTGTGGCTCCTGTCGCATCACTTTGGCTCCCTCTGCTGGCCGGCAGAGTCAGGCGCTCATCACTGGGATTCCATAGTGACGTAATGCCGGCTCTTAAAGGCACAGTACTCGGTGCTCCACCTTCCAGGGGTGGAGCCTAGAGTATTTAAACTGCCTGGACGCTAATTCACTTGCCCTTTTGTGGTGTTCCAGTGCAGTTGTATTGCTTGAGCTCTGTGTATTACCCTGGTTTGTCTGACTACCCGATCTGGCGCTGACCTGTGGCTCTGTCTGACTATCCGCCTTGTGTATGTCCCTTGGCTTGTCCGATAACCATTCTGGTGCAGACCTGCGGCTCTGGCTGACTACCCACTCCGTGTATGACCTGGCTTGTCTCACTATCCACTCTGGTGTTGACCTGGGGCTCTGTCCACTGCGTATCCAGCATACCAGCGCTTCAGTGGATATCCTATCTGGTGTGAACCTGTGGCTCTGGCTGACTACCCGCTCCGTGTATGACCTGACTTGTCCGACTACCCATTCCTTGCTACTGGGATTGTCTGGTGATCCCCTAGGTGTGGACCTAGGCTCAGACATTCCTAACTACCGCTGCCTATCGATTAAGTCTGATTTCCCTACAGGTGCGGACCTGGGGTTCAGTCCGTTATCCTTCCTGAGTGTCTTTCTCCATAGTCTGGTAGCCTCCAGGTGCATACCTGTGGCTTTGCAGATTACACATACGTTACAATTACTGGGCCATACTGATCGAGCTCCTTACAGAGGTAATCTCCTACTCTCTAGAGGAGGTACTAGCTCCATTAATTACATACTCCTCTGGTTGCAGTCTACTGCTGAGATGTGCCTGTTTTATTATTTGTGCGCAATAAAGTGATTGTTACCTATAAGTACCTGTCCTGTATTCATTTGTACGAACCGTTACACAGTTCAAGGAGCCTCTGCACCTAAAATGATTGGCAGTTATATCAAGATCGCCACATGTTAGAATGCCTCTGGTAGTAGTTTTTCAAAGAAGGAATAAGTCAGGAATTTGTTGATTTTCTTTAATTCACCATGATGACAGGATTTACAGGAAGCTTGTTGGTTAACAATGATGATTTACAGCATGATGGAAAAAGCGGTCTTGATCTTAACGCTTACAGTGCCCTTTGGCTGGTTTATATAAAGTTGAACCTCTCTGACCATAGTCAGTACATAATGAAAACAGAATAAACATATGTAATTAGTTTGCACATGTTCATAAATGGATCTATACAATGTGGAGCCACTTTATATCATGAATATGTAATTAACTAGATCATCTTATAGAAATCACGTGTTATGCTAAATTAATATATAAGAATAGCTTTAACGGAACTGAGACACGAGGCCATGATGGAGGGAGGACCTTCAGCTATTCTTAACTAACAATGACAACTAGCGTTAGAAATACAGCTGACTTATTACAACTGGAGACGGTTTTTAATGTTAAAATAAATTTAAAGAGGCAGATCTCAAAGTCAGATATAACACAATATCCCTCTAAATCAGAGAAGCTTGTGAAAATATAATTCTAAAGGAATCAGTGGAACCCTGCAGTATGTGTGTGTTTTTACACATTTTCCTGATTCAAAGGTCACCTTAGGAGAAACACACTTTAATATTTCATGTTAACATGTGGAAAAGGTTTTTGTTTTCTGAGGTCTAAAATCTAATTATGTATTTGCTCTGTGTGGCCTCTATTTCTGACTTTGTCCTAGCTCCTATTATTATACCAATCATATAGGGTGTCTAAGAATTGATAGTACTGTTTTTTCTGTAAATGGGCTTTAACCCCTTAAGGACCAGTGGTCCAGGGAAGTTACCTTCCCTTAAGGACCACTTTGATCCTTGCTGACGCGCCGGGACACGTTACCTGTTACACGTACCGGTGCGCCACTTTGAGGCCTAAGAGAGATCGCTCCAGTCTTGGAGCGATCAATTTTAGGCCCCGTTTTTACTTACAGTGCTCCCGGTAGAGCTCTGTAAGTAAAAAGTACGTGATGTGCTATGATTGTCAATGGTCCTTAAGGGTATAAGGACTGTGATGGTCATAGCACGTCACATAGTCCTTAAGGGGTTAATAAGGTAACCACAACCATACTGAACAAAAATGCAGTGGGTATCAATCTCTATAAACTAACTGTTTACATCTTGTCACTTATTTCACACTGAATGAACAAAATTGCAGAAATGATGTCTATATATAGCACAATCTGCACATTCATTAACCCTTTGAGTCCCAGAGGGGTATTCAATGTACTTCAAAGCATGCCTGATATGGAAAATTGTATATCCAAATTTCATTTTAGGTGCTAGTGGTCATTTCAAATACAAAAGATGTTATGTTTATCACTACTGAAAAATAATTAAATATTTCTTGTTAATAAATTCCTAATCTGCATAATAAACAAGATAAATAGAATAACTTGCATCTAAACCGGGTAGTCTGTCAAATAAAGTTGGATTTCCCCTTAGGCAGAGTAGATAAGTGTGCTGGCTACACCCCCATTGCTGAGCTGTGGATGTGGCCACTAAAATCCCAAATCCCCCTCCAGGAACCTCCTCCTGATTTATTGTGGATGATTTATTTGCTACTCTTTGGGTCTCATGTAAAGAAAAAAAAAGAGAATACTAATTTGGACATTTGATCTAACCAATGTACTATCTAGTTTCCATGAGACCTTTGTTTTATTCCTATTTTAACGCTAAGCATATTTTCTGTACCTAGACAACAGTGGCTAGGTTTGAAGTGGTGTTATGGCTGGAGTGGAAATGTGGCTATGGGAGGAACAGGACTATGGGATCCATGGTTGCTTTCTTTATGAACGCAACATGTAAATCTGGCCCTGATGTCAAACGTCTCCTTTATATTAGTCCATATAAAGAAAACACACACACACACACACATATGAACACACATTTCTGCATAGCTGATGGTGTACACTTGAATTTCCCCATGTTGTATTATAGACTGCACATAAATGATGTCAGTAGTGTTTAGGCACTTTTCTTTGTGTGGGACTATTTATAAACTGACTCTGTATGCATTTGGTGTATTGTTAAAGGTCCAGAAAAGGTAAAAACATTGACCAATAAACTTGCCTGATTTCCATATTGAAGACCCATGGGTGATGTCCTGTTGTTTGCATATAGTATTGCCTGTTTGGGACTGTGTTCCTGGGCATTATTGACAACTGTGGTGAGTGAGTGCTTCCATCATCCCTATTCTACATACATACATATACACGCACCACATTATATAAAAGCAATGCTGGCATGGTTTTACCCATGAGGTTAATGGAAAAAAAGAGTCACATGCAGTTTTATGTATGCCTACATAAATAATGGTGGCAGGTGGTTTGTCCTCCTAAAGCCATGTTAGGTGGCTGCCCTCCACCCCCACCTGTAATGACACCCCGCCATACACTGTAGAGGTTGGTCCCTGGACAGTGTAAGGGGCGGACCTCTACAATCTGACAGGAAAACCTGGGGGAGGTAAGATGCTGTCCCTCTCACCTTCCTCCGGTAAAAGGTTTTAAGGGATGGGGGATTTGCTGTATAAAAGAGCCAAAGTTAAAGAAAAGAGTAATTTGCTTTTTATGTGGCAGAATGTTGGGTGGGGGAAAGTTCCGGTTAAGTCAGGACGCCAGTTGTGCGGCTGGTGTGACCTGAGGGGGAGAGGTGTTGCCAAGTAATAACACCAAGAGCACGAAGTGGTGAGGTGCTGCAGGAGGTGGGGAGGTTGGACTAAGAACATCTGTTAAAAGGCCACCCCTCCTAGGTAGCTGACCTGGCTGGGTGTGCAAGTTGTGCCGTTCCTATGCCAGGACACCAAGGTCCAGGAGTGCCACATTATGAGTGTGGGTTCAAGGATTAAAACAGTTAAATATGACTTAATAAACCATTACCTCCATTTTTCCCACAAATTCTGTTATGTTGTGTCATTATTTATCTTAGCTAGTAATAATATGTTTGTAATAGGCAGGTAATGTGCAACTTGAGTGTGGCATGTGTCATTGGGATGTTGGGCATGGTAAGAAGGGGGGGTATGGCATGTACGCCTCAACAGAGAATGTTTTATAAAGGAAGTGTGTTATGCAGACAGACACCACAGAAGACATCCTAAACAAGGAGTAGCCATTATGAGTGTTCCCTCTGCGCTCACACACAACTCCCCACTTGAAGTACACCTTGATGTTTTTGTGGCACGTGTGTCTGAGCTGGGCTGTACGTCACCATTTTCCTCCTCAAAGCATGTCCCAGCCTCCCGTCACTTGGCCAATCACATCGAGTAGACCAGAGGAGGGCAATTTTCCATGACATCCAGGTGATTCCAGAAAAGGAAAAAAAAGACAAAGGAGTAAAAGAACCCAGCTGTACTAAGCACTCTTTAAAGTGTTAACCACCTCAATTTCCAAGGAATCAAAGGAAAACTAGAAAGTGGGAGAGTTAAAACTGAACTGTAATATCTAATAAAATTAAGGTAGACACTAAAATGTTATGCTGGATATTGTGACTCTATTAATTTGTAATATTACTGTAAAAGAGTAGATTGCGCTAGATATTGTGTGCACTTGTTAGTAAGTCTCAGCTTAATTACGATTAAGGCACTTGAATTGACTTATATCACCTCACTACACAGAGAATGAGATTTCAGTTAGAATCTCATAGATGTAAGAATGGTACAGGTCTATATTATGTAGCACACTTCAAAGCAGTGTGTACTCAAGTATATAGTACTACCAGAATCACATACATCAGCCAACCACAATGTGCATTCTAGGGAAGAGCGTCAGAGACATGGCTACAAACATTATAGTGTACACTGAAAGCCATTCTTTTAGTTCTAATGAAAATTGTATGAGAATACTCAAATCTATAGAATAGTGCTGTTACAAAATGTGATAAGAATATATCAGTTAGGAATTCTCATCCGTATATAGTCTGTATCCCAACTTCTTTATTACCGGGGCATAGGACCGGATAGCCAAAGAGAACAAGCTATTATACAAATGTTAAAGGGATAGTAATACTTCGTTTTAACTTTATTTTATTTTGTAGGCATTAAAAAAACATGAAGAAAGATATAAGTCTTATCTCTCAAACCTTTATGGTTTAAAAGATATTCACAAGCAAAGTTTCCCCCTCCCGCCCCTTTTACCTAGTGTAAGCCATCTCTTCTCAGATGTGAATCTGGTTGTAAGACCAGACAGATAACAGCAGGGGACACTCTTCTTTGTATGAAAAGAATGAAAGCCCTTCCCCCCTTAACAAGTTTTTCAGCTTTTTCCCTTATCTTAATTGAAGATTGTCCCTCTCTGCAGTCTACCTGGGCACCTCCCTTCTGATCTGTCTGAACGGGGGGGGGGGGAACTTTGCTTGTGAATATCTCTTAAACCATAAAGGTTTGAGAGATAAGACTTATATCGTTCTTCATGTTTTTTTTAATGCCTACAAAATAAAATAAAGATAAAAGGAAGTATTACTATCCCTTTAACGAGTCTCTAAATTAATTAGTTTAAGTAGTGTTTGCTATGTATCTATATATACGGCACACATAAACAAATGTGTTCTCTGATTATTAGCATAGCCAGAACAGGTTGAAAAAAAAATCAGCATTAAGAACGTGACTAACAATATGGTGTACATTGGAAACCATTCATAAAGTTTAAATCAAAATTGTATTGAACTACTCGAATAGGTAGAAAGGAGATGAGATAGCAGTGTCTATTGTGGTTTCTAATACGTGAGTATATAGACAATCTCTTTTTGTGTCTACTCCTATTCGAGTAGTTCGATACAACGTCATGAACTGTTTTCACTACAATATATTATTAGAGTCACATTCTTGATGCTGTTTTTTAAGCAGGTATAAGCAATTCTGGCTACGCTAATAATCAGAGCACACATTTATTTATGTGTGCCGTATATATATATATAGATCTATACCAAACACTACTTCAACTAATTCATTTAGAGAACATTTAAAGGGATAGTAATACTTAAAATGTAAAAAAAATGCTGTAGAGTTTATCCCCCTGAGTAAAACAAGAATACTCCCACTGCTGAAAGGTGTTTCATTCAAAAGTTATTAATTTTCAAAGTTGAATTTTTTAGATGCAATATCACAGTGGCCTGAAATTGTACAGTGGCGCTGTTGCTACACCATCCTATGGAGATTTATGGTCCCGGGACCAGAGCTGTCCATAGGATGGTGTAGCAACAGCGCCACTGTACAATTTCAGGCCACTGTGATATTGCACCTAAAAAATTCAACTTTGAAAATTAATAACTTTTGAATGAAACACCTTTCAGCAACTCTTGTTTTACTCAGGGGGATAAACCCTACAACATATTTTTTTTTTTTACATTTTAAGTATTACTATCCCTTTAACATCTGCATAATAGCTAGTTCTCTCTGGCAATCCGGTCCCATGCCCCATTAATAAAAAAGTTAGGATACAGACTATCTGTGAGATTGTTAGCTTGCTGAAGCCTATGACTGGGTGGAAGGAGCCACTCAGAGGTTAGCAGAAAGCTATTTATTCTGAAAGGTAGGAAACCCCGAATGCAGGATAATTAGGAGATAGCAGCTGAAGGCTAAACGATCAGGGGCAAACTGAGAAGATGAAAGTCCAGTAATATACAAGCCAGAGTTCAGGGCAGGCAGAGACAATGCAAGTCCAGTATAGCAAGCCAGAGATCAGGGCAGGCAGAGATGCTGCAAGTCCAGTATAACAAGCCAGAGGTCAGGGCAAGCAGAGATGGTGCAAGTCCAGTATAACAAGCCAGAAGTCAGGGCAGGCAGAGATGGTGCAAGTCCAGTATAACAAGCCAGAGGTCAGGGTAGGTAGAGATGGTGCAAGTCCAGTATATACAAGCCAGAGGTCAGTACCTGAAGGTCAGTCTAACAGCAGATCTATGAAGCAAGCTTGGGGAGTCCAGTATATGCAAGCCAGAGGTCAATACCTGAAGGTCAGCCCAGCAGAGATCCGGAAGATTGCTCAAAAAAGATAGCCCCCAAAGATGGAGGCCAGATAGGGGACAGAAGCCGGAACAGAAGGTGGCAAATCTACTGCCTGGGACTAGAGCTACAACTGAGCTCTGAGTCCCAGTTTCAGCTGGCTTAAGTGGAAGCTGGTCACATCTTTGATGACGTCAGTGCGACATCCGACGTCACCACTACCTATCGAGCATGCACACGATCCTGCGCATGCGCATGACTGTACTGAAGCCAGTCTAGCTACTGGCAAGAACGGGGAGAACGTAACAGTCCCCCCCCCCTTACGACTGACCTCTGGGCGGTCGAGTCAGCAGGGCAGTCTGGGTGAGCTTGATGGTAGGCACGAATGCAGGAGGGTATGTGGATGTTACCTGCAGGTTCCCAGGATCGATCCTGTGGACCATACCCCTTCCAATGTACCAGGTATTCGAGGCAGTCACGACGTAAGCGGGAGTCAAGAATTTCTTCAACCTCAAACTCATCTGGATCAGTAATGGAAACAGGTGGGGGTCGAGCAGGTTCCCGGTTAGGAAATGGACTGGGAATCCATTTCTTTAATTGAGATACATGGAATGTTGGATGAATGATTTGAGTGATAGGGAATGGTCCCAAGAAGCGAGGACTTAACTTCCTGGTGGGACAAGAAAGACAAATATGCGAGGAAGACACCCATACTTTGTCCCCGATCTGTAGCTCAGGTCCTCGTTGTCTGTGTTTATCTGCCTGTCATTTGTATTCTTGTTGTGCAGACCCTAGGATGTGACCTAATACACAATGAGACTGTTGTAACTGCTGTATTCACTGATTAGCCTCTGGAACTGGAGTAGGAGTGAGTCCTGGTAAGGCTACTGGGTGATATCCATAGCTGGCCAAGAAAGGAGAGATTTTTAGAATGTTATGATAATGATCATTGTAAGCAAACTCTGCCATGGGGAGTAAGTGGTACCAATTATCTTGTAGGTGAGAAAAAAACGCAACATAGATATTGTTCCAATGTTTCATTGGTCCTCTCTGTCTGTCCATTGGTTTGTGGATGGTATCCTGAAGACAGGTTGCTGGTAATCTGAAGACCGAAACAAAACGCTTTCCAGAATTTTGATGTGAATTGAGGATCTCTTTCTGAAGTAATGGACTGTGGTACTCCATGAAGACGGAAGATCTCGCTCAGATACAAGGAAGCGGTTTGGCTAGCTGTAGGTAATCCCTTACTTGGGATAAAATGAGCCATTTTTGTAAGTCGATTGACTACTATCATGATAGTATTATGCTGGTTTGAACGAAGTAGATCCACAATGAAATCAATGGTTACATCTCTCCAAGGACCAGTTGGTACAGGTAAAGTTTGAAGTAAACAAGATGGTTTGGTATGTTGACTTTTGGCTGTGGCACGTGTCACAGGTAGATACAAAACTGTTAACATCTTGCTTTAAGTTTGGCCACCAGAAGTACTGCTGAATAGCTTCTAGAGTATTCTGAGTTCCTCCATGGCCAGCAGCCGGAAGGTCATGGAACAGGTGGAAAACCTCTTGACGGACAGGTTCAGGGACGAAAACCATATTTTGCTTGTATAATATTCCATCTGTGAAGGTTAAGACATGTAGCTGTATCAAACGAGGAGAAGGAGTGTTAGCTTGCCTAATGCGTTCCATGAAATCGGTACTGGTGAGTAGGAATTGATGTGGTCACAAAATAGTGTCAGGAGGTATAGTGGAATTGGGTGGTGACGTATACATCCTGGATTAAACATCTGCCTTTAGAATTTTTGAGCCAGGTCTGTAAGTGATGTGTATTTGTCACGTTTTTGAAGACTCTCAGACTTAAGGTTTGGTAAAATTTAACTTTATTAAACGTTAAAGGCAGTCCCCGTAGGGTAAACATACATAACAATATAACATCAATAGAACATACAAAAGGTTCTACCGGCCTTGCCTAAATACCAGGCAAGGCAACCCAAGTGACAATATTAATGACAGGCTCTACCGGCCTTGCCTATACCGGGTAAGGCAACCGTGAGATGATAATTACGGTTCTACCGGCCTTACCAATACCGGGCAAGGCAGCCCAATGGGATGCTGAATGTAGGCTCTACCGGCCCTGCCAATACCGGGTAAGGCAACCTTTAAGATGGTGAGTTACAAGGTTCTACCTGCCTTACCAATACAGGGCGGGGCAGCCCAAGGAGGTACTGTAGTAGGCGCTACCGGCCCTGCCAATATCGGGTGAGGCAACCTACAGGATGGTAACGTCAAGGTTCAACCGGCCTCACCAATACCGGGCAGGGCAGCCTGAGCAAATAGACCAGCTGTTAGGTGACAAAGACAGCAGAGAGCAGAAGTCTAGAGGTCTACTCAGCAGAAGTCTATAGCCAGGGATAATCAGACAACTGCAAGGGAGTGGACAGCGACTGACCACAGTACTGGATGTTCAGGAGCAAACCAACGTCCGCACGTTGGGACTAATGGTAAATAGCGCCACCAGGTTTAAGGAGTAAACCAGCGTCTGCACGCTGGAACCAACAATGTATATCGCAACCAGGTTTAGTGGAGCAAGCAAACCAGCGTCCACACGCTGGAACCAACAATGTATATCGCAACCAGGTTTAGTGGAGCAAACCAGCGTCCGCACGCTGGAACCAACAATGTATATCGCAACCAGGTTAGTGGAGCAAACCAGCGACCGCACGCTGGAACCAACAATGTATATTGCCACCAGGTTTAGTGGAGCAAACCAGTGTCCGCACGCTGGAACCAACAATGTATATCGCAACCAGGTTTAGTGAAGCAAACCAGCGTCCGCACGCTGGAACCAACAGTGTGTATGCAATAGCGAGGAGAACAATGTCGCCGGAACGACAGCTGGAGCGCGAGACTCACGAACTCGTACAGGTTAACCCGCGCGGTGCTGGAGCACAGGAACCCCCGAATACAGGCACACCGGAACGCTGGAACACTGGAACACCGGAACGTTAGCATACAGGAACACTGGAACACCGGAACGTTAATGTACAGGAACACTGGAACACCGGAATGTAATGTACAGGAAGACTGGAACACTGGAACACTGGAATGTAGCATACAGGAACAATGGAAACAGGCCCAGAGATCTGACAAGCAGGTCAGGCAGAGTGGAGTCAGAGACACCACAAAAGGGCAACCTGGAAGTGCTCAACCTGGGTTTAAAAAGGCTGTGTGAGGAGGGCTAATGACAGACAGCAGGTGATAGACACAGAGCAGCACGAATCACGGGCACCTTGATAGTACCCCCCTTTCAAAGACCCCCTCTCCTAGAGTAGGGTCCAGGCTTCTGAGGGTATTTGGCATGAAATACTCGTAGTAATTTGGGTGCATGAAGGTCCTTACTGTCAACCCAGGAACGATCCTCAGGACCATAACCTTTCCAATGCACCAGATACTGTACCCCTCCTCTACGTCTGCGGGAATCAATAATGCTTTGTACTTCATACTCCTCCTGCCCCTCGACTTCAACAGGACCTGGCATCACAGGTGTGGTAGTATAACGGTTACAAACCAGAGGTTTGGAATACATTATGAATGCGCATAGAAGCAGGTTATTCCAAGGCATAAGAAACAGGGTTAATTTTGCGAATGATCTTGTACGGACTAATGAACCGAGGTGCCAGCTTATTAGATGGGACCTTGAGCTTTAGATTCTTGGAGGACAGCTATACTCTATCCCCGACTTGGAAGGAAACCGCTGGAAGCCTTCTGCGATTGGCATGACGCTGATGTCGCTGAAAAGACTGGCCCAATGCCCTCTGAACTAGTGCCCATGTGGAACGGAGTTGCTCTATATGCTCATCCAGAGCTGGAATCTGCTGTGATTGAAAGGAATCCGGGAGCAGACAGGGTTGCAACCCATAATTGATCAAAAACGGAGAGCTCCCAGAGGAAGAATTAACTGCGCAGTTCCTGGCGAACTCTGCCCAAGGCAACAAGTCGGCCCAATTATCATGATGGTCAGTCACAAAACATTGCAGAAACTGTTCCAATCCTTGATTGGCCCTCTCAGCGGCCCCATTAGTCTGGGGATGATATGCCGAGGAAAATGATAGCTGTATGCCCATCTGTTCGCAAAATGCCCTCCAGAATCTGGACACAAACTGGCTCCCCCTGTCAGACACTAGCACCCTGGGTACTCCATGTAACCGAAATACTTCTCGAGCGAATACCATTGCTAGTTCTTTGGCCGAAGGAAGGCCACAGAGGGGTACGAAGTGTACCATTTTAGAGAACCTGTCTACCACCATCAATATGAAGGAGTACCCTCTAGACCTGGGCAATTCTCCCATAAAGTCGATAGAGACGTGAGACCAAGGGTGTTCACCATTAGGCACCGGCTGAAGCAAGTCCACAGGGAAATGTCTAGGGGTTTTGGCACGGGCACAGGTGGCACAGGCATTCGTAAAATTGGCACAATCAGCTCTCATAGAAGGCCACCAAAATAGCTGAGAGAGAGACCAGAACAATTGATCCCTACCAATATGTCCCGCAGCCTTAGAGGAGTGGTAGGTCACAAGTAATCGAGTACGGAATGGCTCAGCGACAAAACATTTGCCCACTGGAGTCTCATGAGGAGCAGAGGCTTGGGATGCCAAAATCTCCTCCCCTAGTGGTGAAGTAATACTAGTACGTATGGTAGCCAATATTCGATCAGGTTGAATGATAGGTGCTGGTACCTCTTCTCTGTCAACCTCTGCTTCAAATTGTCTAGACAGAGCATCAGCCCTAACATTCTTTGATCCCGGCAGGTATGATACAACAAAATTGAATTGGGATAGAAACAGTGCCCATCTGGCCTGGCGAGAAGACAGTCTCTTGGCCTTAGAAAGATATGTCAGATTCTTGTGATCAGTTAGAATCAAAACGGGGTTTTTTGTGCCTTCAAGTAAATGACGCCATTCTTTGAGAGCGAGGATAATGGCCAGTAATTCTCGATCACCAATCTCGTAATGACTTTGAGCACTAGTCAATTTTTTTGAGAAGAATCCACAGGGTCTGAGTGTACCGCCTTTAACCTGTCGCTGAGAGAGCACCGCCCCGACCCCAATATCTGAGGCATCAACTTCCAAAGTAAAGGGGAGTATTGGATTAGGGTGGGACAACACAGGCGCTTCAGCAAAGGCTACCTTCAACTTCTCAAAGGCCTCTTCAGCAGCCACCGGCCAGAGGGATGGGTTAGCGCCCTTATGCGTGAGGTCAGACAGAGGTTTCACAATAGAGGAGAAGTTTTTAATAAACTTCCTGTAATAACTGGCGAAGCCCAGAAATCGTTGGATGGCTTTGAGGCTCTTGGGTTTAGGCCATTGTAAGACTGCCGTCAATTTCTCTTTATCCATGGCAATGCCGTCTTTGCCAATTATAAACCCCAGAAACGGTACACTGGTTTTGTGGAACTCGCATTTCTCCAGTTTACAGAATAATTTATTTTTTCATAAGCGCAGCAAGACTTCAGACACATCCTTGATGTGTTGTGACAGGTCTTTGGAGTGGATAAGTATGTCGTCAAGATAGACTACAACACAAGATTGTAACATATCTCTAAGAACGTCATTGATCAGTTCTTGAAATACTGCAGGAGCATTACATAGACCAAATGGCATGACTAGGTATTCATAATGCCCAGATCTCGTATTGAAGGCAGTTTTCCACTCATCACCGGCTCTGATACGTATCAAATTGTAGGCTGCCCTTAGGTCCAATTTGGTGAAAATCGAGGACCCCTTAAGTCTATCAAACAGCTCGGTGATGAGTGGGATTGGGTAGGCATTTTTTGCCATCTGCTTATTCAGCCCACGATAGTCTATGCAAGGTCGCAGTTTGCCACTTTTTTTCTTAACAAAAAAGAACCCAGCACCGGCCGGAGAAGTAGATTTCCTTATGATCCCTCTACTAAGGGCATCTGCTATGTTTTCCTCCATAGCTTGGTTCTCCTCACAAGACAATGGATACGTGCGTCCCCTCGGTGGTACTGCTCCAGGACTCAGTTCTATGCGACAATCGTATGGTCTGTGCTGAGGTAGGGCGCCAGCCTCTCCCTTACTGAAAACGTCACTAAACTGCTGGTAGGCATCAGGTAGTGAAGGGGAGGTGCACAAGACCTTAACAGGATGGGTAACGCACTTATCCATACAGAACTGAGACCAAGCAGCAATCTCACATTTCTGCCAATCAAATTGTGGGTTGTGCAACTGTAACCAAGGAAAGCCCAAAATCACGGCATGGTGAGGAGAATTAATCAATTGGAACTGCTGCTCTTCCATGTGAAGAGCCCCAATAGTCATGGACAAGGGCATCATTTCAAAAGTAACTTGGGCGGGTTCCAAAGGTCTACAATCAATTGCCTCAATAGCAAGAGGGGTTTCTCTCTGAATCCGTGGTACCCCATGCAATTCAGCAAAGGTATTGTCCATAAAATACCCAGCAGCACCAGAATCGACTAAGGCCAAAACCTCAACCGAGCATTGTGCCCATGACAATACCACCTGTATGGTGGGTTTAAATGTGCCCAACAATGGGGACGATTGGACACCACCTAGGGCCTGTCCCCCAAGGTACCCTAGGTCTGTTCGTTTCCCAGACGTACCGGACAAGATCTTAACAGGTGACCATTTTTACCGCAATACAGACATAAACCTTGTGTCCTGCGATACCTTCTCTCCTCCTTAGTTAACCTAGTGAAACCCACCTGCATAGGTTCACTTGGTTCCAGAATAGGTTCACTAGGTTTGGATGTCGAGGGAGGGCTGGGTGGGCAAAATATGCTACTGGACTCATTATTTTTTAACCGTACTCGTCGCTCTCTGGTGGTTAATTTTTCACGTATTCTGGAGTCAATTAGAATCACGTATTCGATATAATCATCTAGGTCAGTAGGTAAATCTTTTACTGCGATCTCATCTTTAATCTGGTCACTCAATCCTTGAGCAAAGGCTGCCAACAGGGCCTCGTTATTCCATCCTACCTCTGCTGCCAAGGTGCGGAATTCAATGGCAAAATCGCCAACCGTGCGCCTGCCCTGTTGTATCTCCATGAGACGTTTAGCACCAGAGGTAGTTCTACCAGGAGGCTCAAATACTCTCCGAAAGGATTTCACAAAATCACAGAAATTCTTTGTGCAAGGTTTAGCGTTTTCCCAAAGTGGGTTGGCCCAAGCCAATGCTCTGCCAGTCAGCAAGGATATCATGAACCCAACCTTGCTGCGATCACTAGGAAATGCGTGTGCCGTCAATTCCATAAATATCTCAAGTTGATTGATAAACCCTCTGCATAGTTGAGGGTCGCCGTCATATCTCAGCGGCAAGGGTCCAGAAGCCGTTAACCCTTTGACTGCGGCCCCTGAGGGCCTAGACTCATTCTCCGGTGTCATAATTGGCGAGACCACCGGGTTAGCACCGGACTTATCTGCAAGTACCATGCGTTCAAGAATAGTTTGGATAGCCACCGCTAGCTGATCCAAACATTGCTCGAGCGTATCCATCCTCCAATGGATATTCTGTGCGTTACCGTCACTCTTAGTGTCTGAGGTCATGGCCCTTTCGTACTGTCACGGTTTTTGAAGACTCTCAGACTTAAGGTTTGGTAAAATTTAACTTTATTAAAAGTTAAAGGCAGTCCCCGTAGGGTAAACATACATAACAATGTAACATCAATAGAACATACAAAAGGTTCTACCGGCCTTGCCTAAATACCGGGCAAGGCAACCCAAGTGACAATATTAATGACAGGCTCTACCGGCCTTGCCTATACCGGGTAAGGCAACCGTGAGATGATAATTCCGGTTCTACCGGCCTTACCAATACCGGGCAAGGCAGCCCAATGGGATGCTGAATGTAGGCTCTACCGGCCCTGCCAATACCGGGTAAGGCAACCTTTAAGATGGTGAGTTACAAGGTTCTACTGGCCTTACCAATACCGGGCAGGACAGCCCAAGGAGGTACTGTAGTAGGCTCTACCGGCCCTGCCAATACCGGGTGAGGCAACCTACAGGATGGTAACGTCAAGGTTCAACCGGCCTCACCAATACCGGGCAGGGCAGCCTGAGCAAATAGACCAGCTGTTAGGTGACTAAGACAGCAGAGAGCAGAAGTCTAGAGGTCTACTCAACAGAAGTCTATAGCCAGGGATAATCAGACAACTGCAAGGGAGTGGACAGCGACTGACCACAGTACTGGATGTTCAGGAGCAAACCAACGTCCGCACGTTGGGACTAATGGTAAATAGCGCCACCAGGTTTAAGGAGTAAACCAGGGTCCGCACGCTGGAACCAACAATGTATATTGCAGCCAGGTTAGTGGAGCAAACCAGCGACCGCACGCTGGAACCAACAATGTATATCGCAACCAGGTTTAGTGGAGCAAACCAGCGTCCGCACGCTGGAACCAACAATGTTTATTGCCACCAGGTTTAGTGGAGCAAACCAGCGTCCGCACGCTGGACCCAACAATGTATATCGCAACCAGGTTTAGTGGAGCAAACCAGCGACCGCACGCTGGAACCAACAATGTATATCGCCACCAGGTTTAGTGGAGTAAACCAGCGTCCGCACGCTGGAACCAACAATGTATATCGCAACCAGGTTAGTGGAGCAAACCAGCGTCCGCACGCTGGAACCAACAATGTATATTGCCACCAGGTTTAGTGGAGCAAACCAGCGTCCGCACGCTGGAACCAACAATGTATATCGCAACCAGGTTTAGTGGAGCAAACCAGCGTCCGCACGCTGGAACCAACAATGTGTATGCAGTAGCGAGGAGAACAATGTCGCCAGAGCGACAGCTGGAGAGCGAGACTCAGGAACTCATACAGGTTAACCCGTGCGGCGCTGGAGCACAGGAACCCCGGAATACAGGCACACCGGAACGCTGGAACACTGGAACACCGGAACGTTAGCATACAGGAACACTGGAACGCTGGAACACCGGAACATTAACGTACAGGAACACTGGAACACTGGAACACCGGAACGTTAATGTACAGGAACACTGGAAGACCGGAATGTAATGTACAGGAACACTGGAACACCGGAATGTAGCATATAGGAACACTGGAAACAGGCCCAGAGATCTGACAAGCAGGTCAGGCAGAGTGGAGTCAGAGACACCACGAAAGGGCAACCTGGAAGTGCTCAACCTAGGTTTAAAAAGGCTGTGTGAGGAGGGCTAATGACAGACAGCCAATCACGAATACTCAGCAGGTGATAGACACAGAGCAGCACGAATCACGGGCACCGTGATAGTAGCTGGAATCGTGCAAAGAACATTGCCCATCTGGCTTGACAAGGGCGTAGTCTACAAGCCGATTGAAGATATTCTAAATTTCAGTGATCTTGCTCTTAGAATGAGACTTAACGTTCCTTGCTTCTAGATCTTGATTTAAACCGGGATGCATTCCTTGCAGGGGAGTGGGAATGGCCGCTTTTAGCAGGTGAATGAGAGCGGCTCTTCCTGGCAGGGGAGCGGGTCTTCTTGGCAGGAGACCGTGAGCGGCTCCTGGATCTGCTGCAGCTTGTTCTTCTGCTCCTGCTGCGGGATCTTCTCCTGCTTTGAGAGCGTGACCTGGATATGCTGCCAGAGACCGATCTCTGGTGGCGGGCCTTACTTTCCACCAGTCAGATCTTCCTCCCGTTTATTTCTGTGCCATCTAGTTTATCCAAGGCCCTCCTCATGTCACTGTAAGACCTGAACTCTATAACTCCCTCATTTTTGTTCTCCTTATGAGCATCGGCATAAGTCACCTCTCCTGCCTGCCTCATGAAATCCTTAAGATCTTGACAGCTGCTTAAAGGGATAGTAATACTTCATTTTAACTTTATTTTATTTTGTAGGCATTAAAAAAACATGAAGAACGATATAAGCCTTATCTCTGAAACCTTTATGGTTTAAGAGATATTCACAAACAAAGTATCCCCCCTGTTCAACCAGATCAGAAGGGAGGTGCCCAGGTAGACTGCAGAGAGGGACAATCTTCAATTAAGATAATGGAAAAAGCTGAAAAACTTGTCAAGGGGGGAAGGGCTTTCATTGTTTTCATACAAAGAAAATTGTCCCCTTCTGTTATCTGTACTGTCATGCAACCAGACTCACATCTGAGAAGAGATGGCTTACACTAGGTAAAAGGGGCGGGGAGGGGAACTTTGCTTGTGAATATCTCATAAACCATAAAGGTTTGAGAGATAAGACTTATATCATTCTTCATGTTTTTTTAATGCCTACAAAATAAAATAAAGTTAAAACGAAGTATTACTATCCCTTTAAACTTAAGAGGTTCTCCACCACAAGTCTGAACTCTGTGCGCACAGGGGGACCATACTTGTCCCTACCAGACCTCTGGCTCCTGTATCCACTGCAACTTCCAAAGCTGTATCCATCCGGATCACGTTGTGGCCCACGGGCATGTTCGACAATCACACACTCCCCACAGAGGTCCTTGCTGTTCAACTCGTACACAGCATCATCTGCATCTCGGGAGTCCTCAAACTCCACAAATCCATATCCGTTCTTTAGGTCAATCTCTAGTAGCTTCCCGTAACCCCCGAAGAACCTCTGGATGTCCTTCTCTCGGACTTGGTACCCGAGTCTCCCGATATACACCCGCAGCATTGTAAACCTACAAAATGTACTCAACTAGAAGGCGACTAATGGGATGCTAATATTATCCTACCTCTGTATAAATCCTTGGTTAGGCCTCATCTAGAATATGGAGTACAATTCTGGGCGCCTGTTCTAAAAAAAAAACATCACTGAACTGGAAAAGGTGCAGAGACGTGCAACAAAACTGATAAAGTGATTGAAGGATCTGAGTTACAAAGAGACTAGCCAGACTGGGTTTGTTTACATTAGAGAAGAGATGTCTAAGGGGTGATATGATTACCATTTACAAATACATTCAAGGTCAATACAAAGAACTATCCAATTAATTATTTATGCATAGAGCTGAGCTAAGAACAAGAGGTCATCCATTAAGACTAGAGGAAAGGCGTTTTCGACTAAAACAAAGGCAGGGAATATTTACAGTAAGGGCGGTAAGGCTATGGAATTCTTTGCCTCAGGATGTTGTTCTTGCAGATAATGCAACTGCATTCAAAGAAGCAATGGATGCCTATCTAGCACAGAACAATATTGACAATTAAGACAGATGGCTTCAAAGCAAATAGAATATTGATCCGGGGAACAATTTGACTACCAATTGGAGTCAGGAAGGAATAATTCCCCTCCACACGCACACTTGGGACTAGATTGGAAATGGCTCCAGAGGGCTTTTTTTTGCCTTCCTCTGGATCAACAGGGGTGTTTTTGGCATGGGCTAGACTTGATGGACGCATGTCTTTTTTCAGCCTTATCTACTATGTTATGATCTGTATATATTGTAACAGGATATTCTGAGCCTTCCAGTAGGTGTCTCCACTCTTCCAAAGCGCACTTGATGGCAAGTAATTCCTTGTCTTCTACATCGTAATTTTGTTCAGCAGCTGAGTAGTAAGCCACTGGATGTAACTGATCCTTGTCTCTCATATGTTGAGAAAGCACTGACCCTGTGGCAATGTAAGAAGCATATACTTCCAAAAAGAAAGGTTTGTTGACATTGTGTTGTTGTAGAATAGGTGCCTGTGTAAAGTGAGTTTACAAATGGTCAAAGGCTCGTTGGGCTTCAGAAGTCCAGTGAAAACTGACATCTTTCTTAGTTTGGCAGGTGAGTGGTGAGATCAACTTTGAGAAATCCCGGATAAAGCATTGGTAGAATTTAGCAAAACCGATGAACCTCTGGACTGCCTTCTTGTCAGATGGTGTGGGCCATTTCAGGATAGCTGTTGCCTTACGGGGATCAATCTTTAACTGTCCTGGAGAAATAAGAAATCCTAGGAATTCAATTTCAGGTACCTCAAAAGAACATTTCTCCAGCTTAGAGTAAAGGCCATGTGTGCGAAGCCTTGATAATACCCTCCTGCCATGACTTTGATGTTCTTGTAATGAATGTGAGAAGATGAGGATGTCGTCTAAATATATGACGAGAAATTGGTCTAGTAGATCCCGGAAGACGTCATTCACAAAATGTTGGAACGTTACAGGGGCGTTGCATAATCCACAGGGTATTACAGTGTATTCAAACTGCCTGTATCTGGTTCAGAAGGCGGTCTTCCATTCGTCTCTCTTTCAGATACAAACCAAGTTGTAGGCCTCTCTTAGATCGATCTTTGTGAAGATCTTAGCAGTTGACATGCGTTCAAACAATTCTGGAATTAGTGGTAACGGATATCGATTTTTTATAGTAATGGCATTAAGTTCCCGATAGTCTATGCAGGAGCGTAGACCACCATCTTTTTTGGGTACAAAGAAAATCCCAGCTCCAGCTGGAGAAGTAGAAATTTGAATAAACCCTTTCTCTAAGTTTTCGAATATGTATTCTTTAAGATGTTGCAATTCTGGTCCGGACAGAGGATATATATGTCCATAGGGTGTGGCTGACCCGGAGAGAAGCTCAATAGGACAATCATATGGCCTATGAGGAGGCAGAAGGTCAGCCCCTTTCTTATCAAAGACATCTGAGAAATCCTGATAGGCTATGGGTACGGAAGAGGTTGTAACACAGGCCAAAAGTGTAGGTTTATTAGTGAGGAGACATTTCTCTTTACAATAGGTGGAGAGAAAGGATACAGTTTTAGAGGATCACTCAGTACGGGGGTCATGGGTTTGTAACCAAGGAAGACCCAAAATAAGAGAGAACAAAAGAGATGGAATAACATCAAATTTAATTTCTTCTCTATGATTTACAGCAGTAAGAAGGTACATAGGTAATGTCTCATAAAGGATAGGACCTATTTGTAGATAGCTTGCATCAGCCATTTGAAGCATGAGTGGTCGTGTTTTGCGATGGATGGGTATGCCCAAGGATTGAGCTGTCTCTAGACTAAGGAAACAACTGCTGGCTCTGGAGTCTATGATGGCCGACACTTCACTCTGCTGTGTGTTCCACTATAGAACAACAAAGAGAGATAGGTAAAGAGGAGTAGACAAAAGAGTAGGCACTGATGATATTGCAGGTAAAAGATGCCTACCTTGGGAAGGCCGTGGTCTAGTATCGCAGGTCCTAAGATGATGACCTCCTTTTCCACAATAAAGACAGAGATTAAGAAGTCATCTGTGCTTCCTTTCAGCTTTAGATAGGCATCCCCGCAGGACTCCTAACAGCATGGGTTCTTCAGCAGAAGTAACAGGAGAAGGCATTTGTGGAGAAGCTGGAGTACGATGAGGAGGAGAAGAAGTAGCAGAAGGTTCACGCCGGCATTCTCTCAGGCGACGGTCACTTTGTATGGAGAGATGGGTAAGTTTGTCCAGTGTTACTGGTATAGGCACACAAACTAGTTCATCCTTTAGACTTTCGGAGAGGTCTAGACGAAACTGATCCATAAGTGCCGCTTCATTCCATTTGGAGTCAATGGAAAGGCGAAGAAAGTCTGCAACATAGTCCTCAGCAGGGCGTCTACCTTGAGTGAGGGATCTTAACCCTCTGAGTGCCAGATGTGTAAGGAATGCATTGCAAAGCAATGCATTCTGTACCCCTCTGGCACTCAAAGTGTTAATGCTACTTGGTCAGAGGCCATCTTAAAGGGATCATCATACAGTGAATCCATTGCCTGACGCAAGGCCTGCCATGTATTTAATAGAGGACTGTTAGTCTGTAGCAGATGATGAGCCCAACCCTGTGGTTTTCCTCCTAACAAAGTGATGGTAGTGTGTACTTTGGTGAAATTAGAAGCATAGGTACGTGGGTTGACTGCAAACAAGAGTTCACATGCAGTGATGAAGGATCTGTATCAGAATCTATCCCCATTAAATCTTTCAGGAAGGGGAATTTGAGGTTCAGGGGTAGCATTAATTTCAGCACCAGGGGGGTGGTGGTGGTGTAGGTCCTCCTGCTATGGATGCTGCTTGGGCTATGCCTGGTTGAAGGTCCTGTAGTTGTTGTTGCAGATGGACTTGGTTGGCCTGTAACTCTTGTACAGAAGCAGTGAGGGTAGATATACGACTAACCAGGGAATTCAGAGCTTCTCACAACCCTGCGGGTTCCATGATAGGGCTCAGTTGTTACTGGGAGATTGTTAGCTTGCTGAAGCCTATCTCTGGGTGGAAGGAGCCACTCAGAGGTTAGCACAAAGCTATTTATTCTGAAGGTGACAGGTAGGAAACCCCGAATGCAGGGTAACTAGGAGATAGCAGCTGAAAGCCAAAAGATCAGGTGCAAACTGAGAAAATGAAGTCCAGTAATTTACAAGCCAGAGGTCAGGACAGGCAGAGACAATGTAAGTCCAGTATAACAAGCCAGAAGTCAGGGCAGGCAGAGATGGTGCAAGTCCAGTATAACAAGCCAGAGGTCAGGGCAGGTAGAGATGGTGCAAGTCCAGAATATACAAGCCAGGGGTCAGGGCAGGTAGAGATGGTGTAAGTCCAGTTACAGTTTTCATTAGAACTCAATGAATGGCTTTCAGTGTACACTATAGTGTTTGATGCCATGTCTCTGATGCTCCTAGATTGCACATTGTAGTTGGCCGATATATGTAATTCTGGCAATACTATATACTTGAGCACAAACTGCTTTGAAGTTGCTACACAATATAGACCTGCACCATTATTACATCTATGAGAGAATGTAATACAAATCCTGTTCTCTGTGTAGAGTGGATATAAGTCAGTTCAAGTGGCTTAAGCATAATTAAGCTGAGACTTACTAATGTAATGCAATTTACTCTTTACAGTAATATCACAAGTTAATAGAGTCACAGTATCCAACATTTTAATGTGTTCCTTAAATTTATTAGATATTAAAATTAAGTTTTAACTCTTCCAATTTCTACTTTTCCATTGACTGGATTGGAAATTGAGGTGGTTAACACTTTAAAGAGTGCTTAGTACATCTGGGTTCTTTTACTCCATTGTCTTTCTGTACTACTGCCCTGTGAGCACCTTTTTGTTCTCCATAATAATTTCCTCTCCAGACATATTGGGGCTTTAGTGTGCACTAGGTTTCACTTTTTTTTGTTTGAATCCAGAAAAGAAGAAATTGTTTGAAACTGGCTTGTTGAGTTTTCAGTGTATAAACCTTTTAGCTCAAAAGAGGTGTGCAACGCTTTGCAGAGCAATGTGTAACACAACTCTCCAGCAGTAAAAAGGGTAAAGACTTTGCAGCTAGTTATAGTTATCCAAGTCAACTCTCCATTAAATTGGTCTGGACTTCTTCTCCGGTGACAAATCATCATTCTCATGTGCTATTGTGATGTCATGTCATGTCTTGTTTCCATGTACTAAACATTGCAGAGTGTGAGAGTATGTGCAAGTGTGTAAGTGTGTTAGAGTGTGTTAATGCTACTTACAGCCTATAGCTTATTTACCATGAGTATTCATGGCTCCCGAGACTTTGAGAGATTTTGTGCATACTTCCCGCCCTTAGGCATCCTACTGGGCACAGGATGAGAAGTTTTGCATAGTTTTACCCAGGCTGACAGAGAACCAGAAACTGTCTAGACCAAAAACCCTTAGGGCAAAAAGTAGAAATGTGGGGGAAGAAATTATAGGAAAACAGGGCATTGTACCTCCAGCAGGGAGGTCCCTTTCCTCTGACCTTTTCTAGAAGGCAGAAAGCAGTGAGTGTGAGCTAAAGTGTACACATGATGATGTACTTTCAGAAACATCAGGAACATAGAACTTGATAAGGAAACATGGTGGTGGAGGGTTTCACACCTTCTGGAGGTAAGTTTCTCCTGCATTTCCTCCGTGTAGGAATTATCAAAGAAAATGAGCAATATAGTTCCTTTTCCTCAAAAGTTTCTGCAAACAGGAAGTGCAAATTTCAGAACATCCATTTCAGAACATCACTAGTGAAGGGTATGCCAGATGTTGATCCCTTGTTTCTGTGCCTAGGGACACCAGCCTGTTCCTAACTGCTAAGGCCCACAGAATTCAAAAGTTTTAAAAGACGACTACACACTGCAAAAATAAAAAAAACAATTTTTCTCCCATGAGAAGATTTCAGAAAAATAATCAGTTGAAACCTTGTAAATATTTTATAATGTGGTATGATCCTTCATAAGAAAGCCTTATTTTCAGTGGCATTAGTAAGCGCTCACTTAAAGAGTGGACAGCTAAAAAATCTTAAAGCGGAACTAACACCCCTATAAGATGTAGCCTGAATTAGAGCGCTATAATCCATTAAAACGCGCTGTCTGTGTATTTATTTTGTTTTGTAAACCTGTTATTAACCCCTTAGCGACCCTTGACGTACCAGGACCGTCAAGGGAAAATTTGCTTTAAGGACCAGTGACGGTCCTGGTACGTCAAGTGTTAAATGGTAGCAGCGCGCCACGGTGCACGCTGCTACCATTCATTTCAGGCTGAGACTGAGCGGTCCAGTACCGGACCGTTCAGTCTCAGCCTCTGTCGGTTGTGCCAGGTCATGTGATCGCTGCATCAGCGATCACATGTACCGGCATTCTCAATCAGTGAATGAGGCAGTGCTACTTACTGTCTCTAGTGTCTCCTCTCTGCCAATGCGTCCCTTACATCAAAGTAAAGGACAGAGAAGCAGAGAGGAGACACCTAGTGGAAATAAAAAATACAGCAGCTGGGGGTGTTAACCCCTTCACTGCTGGTGCAGGAGGATGGCTAGATGCAGGTCAATTTCTGACCTGATAAATACACTTTTTTTTTTTTTTAAATAAAAACAACACACTTTTTTTTTTACTAATAAAATATTTAATTTTTTAAAAAAACATCTCAAGAAACAAAATTGGAAGTGTGATTGTTGTGGAGCCATGTAATATACTTACACACACCGCCAAATGTAATGAACAAAAAAGTGGGAAAATAGGGTGGGAAAAAGGGACACGGGGATTTTCACCCAGGGGTGACAGTGGCCACTTTAAACTGCGCATTTTGTAGGTATGACTGACTGGTCATACCTTTCATGCAGTCTCCATAAAAATTTAACCCTTTGCGCCCAATTGATCCCAAGAGAAAAAACCAAAATGGTGGGTTTTTTACATTTTTTTTTACCTTTTTCTTTAATTTTAATAAAGTAAATGGTGGGTTATCCATATAAGTATGGTATCAAAGGAAAGCCTTATTTGTTTGTAAAAAAAACAGTATATCATTTATGGGGGTGGAATAAAAGCCTAAGAGGGAAAACACTGTTGAACAAAGACATAGTCAAAAAGGTCAGAATTGCTCCGGTCCTTAAGTCAAATCCACCTCTGATTTTCCCGGTCCTTAAGGGGTTAAAGAATAATCACTAATTGCAAAAGGTACCTGGTGACTTCTTCCCCCCGGAAAAGCGCATTGCGCATGTCAGCACAGAGCCGATCGGCTCTCTTGTAACTCCCCCAAGGCTACACGAAAACACCTACGTCATCAGCTTTAGATTCTCAGACCAACAGGAGAATCTAAAGCTGATGACGTAGGTGTTTTCGTGTAGCCTTGGGGGAGTTACAAGAGAGCCGATCCGCTCTGTGCTGACATGCGCAATGAGCTTTACCGGGGGGAAGATGTCACCAGGTACCTTTTGCAATTAGTGATTATTCTTTAATAACAGGTTTACAAAACAAAATAAATACACAGCGCGTTATAACGGATTATAGCACTCTAATTCAGGCTACATCTTATAGCGGTGTTAGTTCCACTTTAAAGAATATTGACTTTTCCTTCTTAAATTCCAGTTTTTTTTTATTACTTAAAAATGTACCTCCCTCTACTTTACTAGGTTGATACAAGTGCATACAATTAAAATAAAATGCTTGTACAAATAAAAAATGTGCTTTTTATTGTCACATGCCAATTTGCTATTCACGTATTGTATGAAATAAAATACAACAGAAATATAAGAACATGAGATTTATTTAGCCAGTGCCAGCTAAGATTCAATTCATTAAACGGATGCAATTTGTACTTATTTGGATGTTGGCATGAGAAAATCTAAATACAACATTCCAAACACATTTGCCAGAAATAAATTCTCTGCATCAGGTTGAACAGAGAGTGACCTTATGGCTGTTATTAGACTATAACTCCCTTTAAGTCAAAGATGAGCTTGCTGGCTGTTGGTTGCCCAGCCCTGTTATACGCAAATTCGTGGAATATGGTCTGAAAGGAAGGATAATTTCGTAAACAACTTGGAACTAAATCATAAACATGTAGCCTAAGTTCACAGCAAAAATGAGCATTAAATCCTCCAATGTTGTCTGTGCAAATTATTTTGCATAGGTCTCCATGCAGACCTCTGCTGCAACTTCCCTACTTTCTGCAATGAACGTACGGAAGTTACAGCAACTTGAATTGTGTTCATGAGAGACAGTTCCTGTCCATGTCTACAGCAGACATCTTCACATCATCACTGACCTGAGGACACTTAGCCATATAAGAATATTCAATGCACTAATTTATATGCTACATCTTTAGTTATTAATAAGATATGGATCAAACATTAAGAATATGAGATACTGATTTTTATCATCGTCACTTACTTATAATGTGCCAATGGATTCCTTAGGCTTGAGTTCAAAAAGCTAAAGAAGTGCAATTGTAGAGCAAACTAGCTGTACCATAGGGAATAAATAAAGATTCCCAGAATCCCCTTTCATTTTAATGGGCCCTTTAACATCTTGAATGCTAGAGAGGTATGCGGGACATTGTTCATTGATCACATTCACTCAGTCAGTGTGGAAGAAAATGCTTGCGCGGATGACAGGGAGAGAAGGGTAGAGAATGTGGAAATGTGATGAAGGAGGTGTGGCAGAGTGTCGAAAGTTAAACATGGCAAGAGATAAACAGAGTGGTGGAAGTTAAAACTGCCATTAACCCCTTAAGGACCAGTGGTCCAGGGAAGTTACCTTCTTAAGGACCACTTTGATCCTTTCCGACTTGCCGGTACATGTGACTCTTTAAGTGTACCGGCAAACCACATTGAAGTCTGAGAGAGACCACTCTAGTCTTGGATCATTCAATTTCAGACCCCGTTTATACTTACAGCACTCCCAGAGGAGTAAAATGTACATGACAAGCTAGGACCGTCACCGGTCCTTAAAGGGATAGTAATACTTCGTTTTAACTTTATTTTATTTTGTAGGCATTAAAAAAAATGAAGAATGATATAAGTCTTATCTCTCAAACATTTATGGTTTATGAGATATTCACAAGCAAAGTTTCCTCTACCGCCCCTTTTACCTAGTGTAAGCCATCTCTTCTCAGATGTGAATCTGGTTGTATGACCAGACAGATAACAGAAGGGGACAATTTTCTTTGTATGAAAACAATGAAAGCCCTTCCCCCATTGACAAGTTTTTCAGCTTTTTCCCTTATCTTAATTGAAGATTGTCCCTCTCTGCAGTCTACCTGGGCATCTCCCTTCTGATTTGGTTGAACAGGGGGGGGATACTTTGTTTGTGAATATCTCTTAAACCATAAAGGTTTGAGAGATAAGACATATCATTCTTCATGGTTTTTTTTAATGCCTACAAAATAAAATAAAGTTAAAACGAAGTATTACTATCCCTTTAAGGCAAAAACTGTGTGACTGTCATAGCACATCACATGGTCCTTAAGGGGGTTCATTTTAATGGGGCTTGCAGCCGAAGCAGAAGTTTATAATGCATTCTTATGCAGTATCAAGAGGTATTTCAAATGAAACACTATATAAATAAAATAAATCTAAGAATAATAAAGTGACCTATTTGGATGCAATAGGTATCAAATACGTAAATTGGAGATGCAACTCTAGATATATCTATTGGTGAAAATAGATAAATAGATAAAATAGATAAATAAGAGGCTTTCCTACAAAAAAATCGAAATAATAAATTGGTGCAATTTTGAATTACACTATATATGCTATAACAGTGTAATGTAAATAAAAAACTAATAGAGTTTTATATAAAATTATTATAGTTGTTTTTTATTTGATCATTTTTATTGTTACATTGTCTTTTTTAATAAATCCATGTTATCTTAATCTTACCGGAGTTCGACTGACATGAATAATTCCAGATTAAGCTTTCATTTATCGGATACTAGCAAACAAATCAAAGCAAGACCTGGGAGTTAAAGTGTTAATGGGAAAACAGACACAGAGAGAAACTGTGTAGTGTGTATTAAAAATAACTATTTAAAAATATAATATATGTAATAGCTGTAGTTGTGTATGTATTTAGTGTAAATGTTGGCAGACATTGATAGAACATAAAGATGATTTTTATTGAATGTGCTGCTGTTTTGTAGGATTGCGGATTAGGTCCTTTTACTGTGTTCTATTACTTCTTGCAGCACTTTGCTTAGGATCGTGGGTTAAGTCCTTTTACTGTGTTCTATTACTTCTTGCAGCACTTTGCTTAGGATCGTGAGTTAAGTCCTTTTACTGTGTTCTATTGCCTTCTTGCAGCACTTTGCTGACGATTGTGGGTTAAGTCCTTTTACTGTGTTCTATTGCCTTCTTGCAGCACTTTGCTTAGGATTGTGGGTTAAGTCCTTTTACTGTGTTCTATTGCCTTCTTGCAGCACTTTGCTGACGATTGTGGGTTAAGTCCTTTTACTGTGTTCTATTGCCTTCTTGCAGCACTTTGCTTAGGATCGTGAGTTAAGTCCTTTTACTGTGTTCTATTGCCTTCTTGCAGCACTTTGCTGACGATTGTGGGTTAAGTCCTTTTACTGTGTTCTATTGCCTTCTTGCAGCACTTTGCTTAGGATTGTGGGTTAAGTCCTTTTACTGTGTTCTATTGCCTTCTTGCAGCACTTTGCTGACGATTGTGGGTTAAGTCCTTTTACTGTGTTCTATTGCCTTCTTGCAGCACTTTGCTTAGGATTGTGGGTTAAGTCCTTTTACTGTGTTCTATTGCCTTCTTGCAGCACTTTGCTGACGATTGTGGGTTAAGTCCTTTTACTGTGTTCTATTGCCTTCTTGGAGCACTCTGATTTCTAATCAGAACACTGTATTGCAGTGTGTTAGGACTACAAAAGTGAATTGCATCCCCCCTGGCTGGTAGAAAAAGCTTTAGAGCATAGTAGCAATTTGGTGACGGTGTTGCCCGTCATTTAGGGCTTGATCCAAATGTTGGAGTAAAAAGCAACGGTAAACAAAAAAAGGCCGTCGCAACTTAACCAAGACTGGGTAACGAGAGATTCAAATCTCCATTACCCAGAATGACTAACAAGCGATGGCCAACAAAATACACATACACCTCAAAACCTGCGTCACATAAAATTCTGACCTCATCACTGTATTAAAACACATAATAAATAACGTGTGACACTTACATATCAAAGGAATAAGCGAACGTCCGATGTTACCTAGTGTCCCAGCCAATCACAGCACCCCAAAGTATCAAGTTCATTCGGAAGACCTATATATAGACCCAAAATAACCAACCCACTTTGTTTTTTGTAAATCTGCAATAAGAGCGCAACAAAGGACGATCTAAAAGTAGGGTTTATTCTTAAATAACACACTTGCGCAACATCTAAAAACACGTACAGAATAAAATCAACATAGAAGCTTATCTGTCTTATGATGATGCCTCCGATACTCTAATCATCCACTCCGCTCCCCTATATCCGATAGTTCCCCAGGGAGGATACAAATGGATCACTTAGCGTTCTCAAACCTTCAGCACTCCTGCTGTGCCTATGTATACGCTAACTCCTGGATTCCTTGTCACTCCCAATCGATATTATGAGCGTGTTAAGTTGATTGTATTGTATCCGTATTCAACTAGAGGCATCCACATAGACGATACAACTCTCATATACACTGTATCAAATACTTAAAATATTAAAACATAGTAGCCAACGCGTATCGCGGACGTTACTGACCGTTACTGACCGCTTCATCAGGGCTGATTGCTTGTTGATGCATTGTCTAGCTGTCATGTAGACAAGAGGTTGTTAACAAGGGGATGGCAAGCAGACATATGTATGTGTGACTTGAATACTGGGCACACACACCTCCTCAGTATGTGAATCAGGACCCATGACATTGCTCCTCTATTTCGTGGGTCTTGGTTCACATACTGAGGCGGTGTGTGCTCAGGGTTCATGTCATACATACATATTACTGCATTCCATCTCCTTTTTATTAACATCATGTTTTCATGATGGCTAGATAACACATTGTCAAACAATGGAGTGGCATTGACACTGTGATACACACACACACACGAACAGGTCAACATGTTAGATCTTGCAACCTGACTCACAGATTGTTATTCCCATACTGTAGACAATACCAACACACTATGAACATCCCTATTCTGATCCATTAGTCATTGCCCAGCCATTGCACGCATGCTAATTACATAATCCAAGTAACCCTTTGAGTGCCAGAGGGGTACGTAACACATTGCTTAGCAATGAATTGCTTACCCCTCTGGCAATCAAAGGGTTAATCCATGAGAGTGGAATCCAATCCGTTGTATGTCATTGCATTGGATATCCCTCTCTGACTCCAAGGGTTACAGGGGTGTTATGGCTATGATCACATTTTTGGATGTAGTATTCTGTCAGTTCAAGTTCGGATATGTTGAACATGGCCAATTTGGTGTCCCATTGATCCCAGGTTGCAGGCTGTTATCCACAACATGCTATTGTTGGATTGGAGGGCTGTGTTTATGGGTCATCCTGTGGAGTACGACAGATGGTTATGTGTTGTCTGTGTGTGTTTGCATGCATTCCACACACATGACCATTGTCACACATGCTTTCTACACACAGGTGAGGTGGACCCTGATGAGACTGGTTCACATCTGCATCACACTTCAGGTATACTCATCTTAAGCAATGGAAATAGGAACCTCCATGGACTGTTGTGGCTTCACACCATCAACTAGACATGTGTTCAGCAATATTGTGTCGTAGGGCACACTCTAGGATGATGTCACATTCTTTACCACGTGCATATTTTAGAGCGGCCCCTGAGTGATCCATGCAACGGAACCTGGCTTTGAGCAGGCCACAGGTACGCTCTATGGCATTCTTGGTCCTGACATGTGCCTCATTAAAGTATTCCTGCGCAGGTGTGTGGGGATTGACTATTGGGGTGAGCAGCCACAACTTACACCCATAGCCGGCACCACCTGTGGACAGTGACTGGCATGGTGATGCGAGAATCCCATATTATGTGGATGATGTACTCCAGATAAGTGTTTGCCGGTGTGTCCATGGTTGGTGGTGTAATTATTTGTACTTGGCATGTACCTGTGAGGTGTGTGTGTGTTGTTGTGAGGTGTATGTTGTGGCTTCATTGGCTGTTTTGGTTGCATGGGTGACCTTGATTTGTTTTCTGAGTGACAGGTGTGCTTGTTGTGTTAACCCCTGTTGTTACAGGGTGTGTTGTGATGGCTTATGTTGTGCTTCTTTGTGTTATCCTTGTCCGTGTGAGGTTGCTGGGTTCTTGTTTATCTGTGACTTGTTTGTACGTTGTAGGCCAGTGGTTCACAACCAGGGTGTCATGGCATGTTGGTGTGCCATGTGTACCAGCTCAGGGTGTGTCACCTTTCCCATGATGATTTTTTTGTACATTACTAACATTCATTTTACACATTTATTTTAGAATATATATTCATGGGAATTATTATGCACAATTTTCTCCTCATTGTCATTCCCACTGTGAGACCTTATGATAACTATATATTCATTTATTGTTCCTTTCATTGATGCCTCGGGAACATGCTTATTACTTCAAGGGGTGCCCTGGGACATCCAGATTGCATTTTAGGGGTACTTTGAGTGGAAGGATTGAGAACCACTGGTCTAGGCCTTGTTGGTTTGTGTGCTTGGCATTGCAGGGGTTAATATTTGACCTTTGTATGCTTGGGTTATGTGGTGTATGTTGTATGAGCTGCTGTATCTATGTTTCCTTTTCTCCAATGGTGGGTTTTACTCTGCGTTGTGTGGTGTTCGCCTAGAAAAAAGTGGGTGTTACATTGGCTTCAATGGGCTATATTTTGTCGACCGCTAGGTTTTTCAGAACTAATCACAAGAAAATTCTGCTGCCCTCACTAAAAATAAAGGACACAAGTATCAGATAAGTACTGTTGGTGCACTCATAAATTCACATTATAATGAAAAACAATAGGGAAGTACTTCAGGGAAAAATAGGTTCCAGAGACCACCCACAACAGCAACTTACTAATTAGAGGCACTCAAATATGTGTCAAAGGAGTAAAAATGTTAGGACAAGAGGCCATAGTCTAAAAATAGAGGGACACAGGTTTAGATGTAATGTAAGAAAGTTTTACTTCACTGAGAGGGTAGTAGATAAGTGGAATAGCCTACCAGCAGAAGTGGTAGAAGTTAATACAGTGACAGAATTTAAGCATGCATGGGATAGGCATAAAGCTGTCCTTAACTTAAGAAAAGACCAAGGACCAAAAAAGGTTTGAGGTTTTTACTGTAGGAAAATAGGCAGACTAGATGGGCCGAATGGTTCTTATCTGTCGTCAAATTCTATGTTTCTATGTGTCCTAGAAATACAAAACAAGCTTTATTACAAAAAGTTGTATGTACAAAAGACAGTTAAAAACAATTAAAATAAATAATACAGGCAGATACATGGGATCATAATAAGCTAAAACCTCTCAGTAAGGAGATATCAATGGTAAAGTATGCCGTGCACAGTGTAATCTGTGCAAAAACTCCAAAAAGTGAAAGAACCTACAGAAGAAATATAAGTATATAAAGTGCAACAAAGTGGGTGGCAAGAAAAACAAAAGTGAAAAAAATATGGCACAAAATACTTATCTCCGAATGTAACCAAATGTATACAATGAGGGAATAGCACAAGTGAAGAGCCGTCTGTATCACAACGCAACACGCATCGCAGTATGAACGGCTTTGTCAGGGTTTATGGGAGCAACAAAAACAATACATTATAAAGTTTGAATGGACTAATAGCCAAGAACAATGTCATCATGTGATATGTATGATCAACACATCAATTAAGAAGCACCGAACACTCCAAAACCCCCGCCCGCAAACCCGATTAATATACATCTAATATAAACGCACTAATGGTTGATCAATGTATAACGTGAACTATAAGCACATGAATAAGATGCAAAAAGAGGAATAGTAATAAAGCCGGCTGGTTAGAAAAGGAAAGAAAAAAAAAAAATATTCACAATAAAGAAGAATGTTAAGAAGAAAAATGTCTCACTATCAAAACTAAACAACACACGTGGAAAACACCTCACTACATGGGCAGAGCATCATAACTGAGTTGTTAACGGAGCATCGATAACTTAGTTATTTGATCATGTATAGGAATATAACTCTATAAACATCACAGAGACAATAGCAAGGCAAAAAATAACCATATAGGATGTTATAAAGTGATAAGACCAATATTATACAACTCACAAGATATTAGGTAAGTAAAACACATTGTAGCAATCATACAACAGGGCTCAAAATTTCCTCTCGCCACTAGCCAATGGCGAGTGAAAATTCAGCCCTGGTGAGTAGAAACTCAGCCCTGGTGGGTATGTTATGGCTTGCCATGGCGAGTAACTTTTCAGGTTTTGCTAGTAGCAAAGGTCTTCACATTTTAAGCTCTGATATACACAAAGGTAGTATAACACATTTCACATACGTAAAAGTGTGTGACATCTTTTTGGTCACTTAGGGGCCTTTGGCAATGGGAGCAGAAACCTGAGCCCTTCATCTGTTTCTGAAGTATAATTGCCATCATCCACCATCCAGCTGGAGATGATGGTAGCTGGAGGGCAATAGGTTGCCAGTGATGGTACAGGAGAAATTAAAAAGGCAATTGATTGGAGTGAGGCTCTTGAATTCCAAAGAGGGCTCTCTGGCATTGAGTGAGTTAAGGGGGCCAAATGAAAGCAGTGGTGATTTTTTCTTTCTTATTTGCCACTTGTTTGCTATAGAATTGCACTTGTATAGATTACAAAGCCCTATTTGATAAGGCGCTGTTGAGCACTTAAGGGGTTAACAGCCCCATTGAAATCCATGGAATTTGGGGTATTTGTCCCTCATATTGCAGGTGGTTTGGTTCAGTATTGTCCAGTTTCTATTAATACATGTATTTTCAATCCATAGGCTGCTGTAGACTACAATTCCCAGCATCTAACTTTATATCTTAGTATACACATTTTATACATCTTAGATATAACAAGATAATAAGAGCCACTACATTGATTGAGCCAGATGCCACAGTAATGAAATACTGGAAGAGACACGGATACATGAGAAGCGTCAGACACTCGATACAAACAAACTCAGGTATCCCGGGAGTAAACCGGGTTATATCTAAAATGTATGAAATGTGTATAACAAGATACAAAGTGGCTGGATGTTTCCTATAAGAATTTATAATCTGTTGTATCTGTATTGAAAAGTAGCGAGCTTGGTGTATGAGCTGTGAATACTCACCAACACTTAAAGGGATAGTATTACTTCAAAATTACTATCCCTCATATTGTAGCCCTTAATAAACTGAGTTAAATGACACCAGCGGCATCTCTCAATCCTTTATGGTTTAAGAGATAGCCGCTTTCAATGTTTCCTCTCCCCTGCTCTCAGCGTTCTGCTGCTAGCAGGAGAATCAGGTCTCTGAATCAAGCGGAGGCTCTTCAACAGAGCCGATATCTCGTTATGGAAGGAAAAATTATTCATTGAAACAGTCTTCTACGTGTGCTTGGTAACCAAGCACACGTAGAAGACTGTTTCAATGAATCATTTTTCCTTCCATAACGAGATATCGGCTCTGTTGAAGAGTCTCTGCCTGTCCCGGGACCGGATTCCCCTGCTGGCAGCAGAACGCTGACAGCAGGGGAGAGGAAAATTTGAAAGCAGCTATCTCTTAAACCATAAAGGTTTGAGAGATGCTGCTGGTGTCATTTAACTCAGTTTATTAAGGGCTACAATATGAGGGATAGTAATTTTGAAGTAATACTATCCCTTTAAAGGGATCTGTAATTATGATTGACGTCATTACACCATAAGGGATCTACAATTTTAATTGATGCTATTACATCTATAGTTTTAACTCTTAACATCTGAATTAAAATTATATCACGATATAATCTACATTTTCCCCAAACTGTTTGCTCTTTTTTGTGGATTTGATATTTTTAGGATTTTTTGAACTATTATTTGGGATTTCTTTTTTTATTGTTTTTTATTTTTTGCGGATGATCAGCACTATAGGCTTTTAGAAATTGTATGTGATCATATGTTTTCTGGAAACAATATATTATATTCTTCAGTAAACATTAGTTCTAAAAGCAGTTTGCACTGTATTGAAGACTGAGTAATATTTGTGATTACGTCTGTATTCAATATAATTGTATTAGCATTATTGTAATATCGATGTGTTTGTGTTCATTATGGAACGGTATGAGTTTGCTTGCTTTAAAGTGGGTTCATAGGATGAATATTGGGTTTGTTCTTTGCTTGAACATAAACGTCTCACCAGCTGCGAGATTTTGCGGATTGGGGGACTGAGCAGAGTGTCCTGGCTAGAGTACCTGTTGTCTGTTGCACTCGCTCTGGATATAGTGAGATCGTATATGGAGTGACAGAAACACATTGATATATTTAATGTATTATTTTGTCAGAGATTTTGTCCTGGTGGAGAGTAGAGGGTTCATTTTAAAAAGCAGAATTGTTTGAAAGTCTGTTTAAAATGTGTTTAAATTAGCTCATTCTTCTAGACAAAGGGGGTCTCTTTACTTCAATATGGGAGTGAAATAATTGAGTGAGTTTTACGATTATAAATGATTCTAATACAGACAAAATGTCTGAGACAGAGATACTCCTTTGTAGGAAAATCTAGTAGGGTGACATATTTATGTAAAGTCCAATGATCTCGTGGCCATTCTTATCTTATGATATGAGACAAATACAGATGTCATATGTACAATTTTAATGTGGAGTAAGAGCGACATCTCCAGGCTATATTGCGTTATTACTAGTGCTTGGATTTTTTTTCATAAATTATGCGTGATGTCATATGGAAATTAAGAATTAAGGGTGTCCAATCAGGTAATACTGATGATGTCACTACATAATGAGAGGAATCTTTATCGTCAGAGGAGATTCTGATAAGGGTAATTTTACATTATAAATATGTAAGTTTGGAGAGAGAAGGGACGTTTTCCTCTTGGTTTCCTGGCTCTTGATTTCCTGAAGTGTACCTGGCTGGCTGTTCAAAGAGATACTAAGAAACACTTATTGAACTGGTAACTATATTTTTAATTATTTTAATTCTGTAAAATTCAGAATCAAAAATATATTTCTTCTATATTTGAAGAAACATAATTTTTCTTTGAGTATGTTTTTGGGTCTAAACTTTTCTACAATGAGAAGTTTATTTAAACCTCACACTAGACAAAAGAAGTCACCATCTTGGGTGTGGCATCCTATATTACTAAGTGGATTAACCCTTGGAGTACCCTATAGGTTTTACATAGGATTGCTATGGTCATGTTTATAAAATATGTTGCAAGAAGTTTGGTATAGACATATATTATTAGATTGATTTTAAGTATATTCTTGGTATTATCTATTAATGACTATATTAATTGCAATTTATATGATTTATTCAGAAGGCATGCAATATTTGAAATCAGTAGATAATTAAACTATAGGGATTTCAGTCTGGGATTTAATTCCAGTTAGTTTCTGTAAATGTGCTTATTATATATGGTATAAGGACATTGTCAGAGGACCTGGCTTAATATTAAAGCTGACTCACCTGACAACATACCTTAAACCTCAATTAGCATAGTTTATACAGTTTCTGGGGCAGAGGTATTCATATATGGTGCTGCCAACTGTATTTTAATTAATTGTAAGGATCAATTATCCTTTTCTATGCTGCTGGGTTCAATTATAGTAAGTTAATACCCCTGAACATACCTATGTGTGGTAAACCTTTCAATTGCTGGTAATCCTAATGGTGATAATTGTGGTTTGAGTGTGCATCTATTGAAATTGGTATTCACTCATTTATGTCATTGTTGCTTACACTTTTTATATATATATATATATATATATATATATATATATATAGTATTTACTTAAATAAATTATATATATTTTTGCACAAATATGCGTAATTGATTATTTAATCAATTCTTTACTGTGAAGTAGCGTGTCAATATCTAGTATTGTGTAAAGTTCTCAAAATGATATTATTATTTATCTATTTATCTATTTATGTGAAGATATCCAACCTAATTGGGTCTCTTGTTTAACCCTTTCTTGGATACCTTTGGCAAGTTTTAGGTTTGTATGCCCCAAGGCGTATTCTTGCGTGCCTAGCTGAGGAAATGTTTTGGGTATTGCAGGGCTGATAGCTAAAAGCCTCCCTGCTGCATTTCAAATGCAAGCAGTGTTTTGTGCCGGACACCAAAAGATTTATTTATTATATCAGTTAGTGTAGTCTGAGTGGATTGTCTACCCTCCTCACCACTGTGAAAGTGGAGAAGCAGAGAAGATGTTCTTACACATCATGGTTGTCAGACTGCAGGCGATGAGTAAGGGGTTGCATTCCTTACACAAATCCCCCCTCGCATCACTAATTTTTAGTGCATATGGTGATGTGTGTCTCGGTTGCCAAGGAGATTTGCTGTCCACACATCGCCAGACACACATCAACACAGCATCAAACTTCAGTGCAACTACAATTTATTAGAAGAACTTTTTGAGAAGTTGTGTTTCTAAATTCAGAGGTAGACAGGCCCCTAGATGATCACTTTTTCTAACTGAACAGTGAGTGTGATTGTGTGTGTGTGTGTTGGCTTTCCTCTCCTCTGCTATGTTACACCACCTCTTTTCCATTCCTCTCTCTCTCTCTCTATCTCTCCTCCCTACCACCAATGTCTTTCTCTTCCGTCCATGTGAGTGAGCATGTGAGAAAGTTTGTGTGTGTGTATATAAATATGTATGACAGTGTAAATATGTCTGAGCGGGTGTCAGGGTGTTTGTGTATCCCTTGGAGGGTGTCAGTGTGTATCTTCGAAGATGGGTTTTAATGCACTTTTAAGTGGACACAGTTTATTTCCAAATTTTGTTTGTATGACTACCAAACAGTACATAATAGGCTTAGATAATGAAAGCCTTGGTAGTATTAATGACACATTCTTGAGGTTTTTGATAATATTGTGTGAATCAAGAATCCAGACAGAATGACTGGTGACTCAAAGAATGATTGAGGATCATCCCATATTGATTACATGCATGCATACCGTGAGGCTGGTGAAACCTCTGTATCTTGTGAGTACCCACCTTGAGTGGGTTGTTTTGATCAAAGGGGTCTTGTCAGATTAGATTACTCTTAGGGGCTTTTTTTTGCTCTGTGCTGTTTGCTCCTTGTTTTACCTGCAGAAAATGTAGAATTTGAAGGTCATATGACCAGGTGACCAAGACCATAGCAGCATTGCCCAGAAGAGTTTATAATTCAATTGGAAGAAGGGATTATAGGACTTCCGGGATTGATGCTTAAAGGAGCAGTAAACTTTTTTTATGAAAAAATATATATTGTAGGGATTTTCCTGTTGAGTAAAATAAGGGTACTCCCACTGCTGAGAGAGCTATATTTCCAGAGTTATTACAGTTTAAACCCATGTTTTTTTTACATTAGCAGTGCCCTCTAGTGGTCAAATTCTAATTAGATTTCCTGTTAGATTCTAATAGAGAGGAAAGTCAGAAAAGTCAGAGACATACAGTTCTCCATAGAATGTGATAGAAACTGCCTGTCACTTCCTGTCAGTTAGAACTATCAGGAAGTAAACACAGTAAATTCACTTCCTGGTTATTTGAACTGTTATACATTTTTAATAAAACACCTGACAGCAATGACAGTGACCTTGTTTTATTCAGCAGGAAATGCTCTATAAAATATGTGTTTTCATAAAAAAAGTTTACTACTCTTTTAAGGAATTCCTTTTGAAAAGCAGAAGGTTGGGTCCAAGTACACCAGCGTATTTGTGAGTGGAAGTCTGATTTTGATGGACTAAAACTCACATTATTTATTAGTAGTTTAGATGCAGTTTTAGTGAGATTCAAACTTGTCCTGCTACTGTGTGTCCTCTGACTGTGATCACACTAAACTAGTGGGAGTTATAAGGTAATCCCTGCCTCTTATTACACTTTGTTTTCTTTCTCCCATTTCATCCCTTTCCATGCCCACTCACTACATCTCTTACCTCTGTCCCAATCTCTCTCCCTACTGACTCTTATTTTTTTTTTCTTGTAGTTTTCTTTTTCTCATCATCTCTCTCTCCCTGACACTTTGCTATTATCCCGTCTCTTTGTACTATCCTCATGCTAAAACTTCCTTCTCTCTTGCTTTTCCCTCCTCCTGCCCACTCTGCGTTTTGCTCCTCCTCCCATGCCTACGACAGATGACCTTTGCAAACATATAGTAAATGTGGCAGTCCTCCATTTATGGAAATGTGATGGGTGCATCCCTCCATATATATGAGTTTGATATGCCTGGTAAAATTAGAAAAGCATAGGTTTAATATATATATTTTCATGTTAGATGTTTGATTGCCCTGAAATCCACTGCACACTTCTTTATCCTTTAAAGGGATACAGCAATACAGGGAATTGCATAACCAGTCCACCCCTACTGATTCAAAACTCATGAATGAGCTGATTTCACTCCCAATCAGTCACAGATTGATATTCTTTCTATCTTTGATTGCAAAGGTTTGTACCATCGGTGTCTGATAAATGTTACAAATGGATTAAATAGTTCAAGCAATTAACCAGTAGCAAAGCTTTGTTTATTTCCATCTACTATGACTTCCATTGATTCAATGTTTCATAATATATTGAAAAAAGTAAAGTCTGTTATAGTTAATTTAATGTACTGTCTATTCCAGTGAATTTTGATGTTAGTGCTCAGGGCACTCAAGCAGGTCAGGTTTTCATGATATCCTGGCTTCATCACTGGTGCATAAACAGTGAATCAGTCATTGTGACTGATCACACTGTGCTTTAGTAGAAATATCCTAAAAATCTGACCATTTGATACATCCCAAGTACTAGAGCTGAGAATCATATAGTTTAAACTTAGCTAATCACAATGTGAAATTATCTCAGCCTACAGCTGACTTGAGCAGAAATGAGTTAATCAAGCAAAAGTAGCCATGTTGTAAGTATCAGAAACTGGGAGAGAGATACACTAAAGGTTGATAAGGGGCCAGGATTACAAAATGCCGGTGACTTTGTGTCATCAATATCTACTGAGATGTTGTCGCCTTCCTATCCACCAAAATCTACCAATATCGCCATGACTCCACCATGCTTTCAACAGGTTTACAGTTTTGCTCTAACTAAATGTGCGCATTATTAAATGGACCATAAAGATTCCGCAGAGGGCATTATTGTTGCCATCTTGAATTTTGATTTGTCTTTTAGCCATTTGAACTGAAGTTAAATGTGCAATCCTAAGTGGCATGATTCCCATACAAATGAGTTTGGGTTGATTTTTTGTGCTCTTTTCATAGGTCTGGTTCTGCCCCTTTCTCTGCTTCAAAGGTATTGCAGTGCACATCCCTATGGCACTGAAAAGGTCAGGGAGCAATGCTATTTGTTATGCTGAAGTCAGAGAGGATACTCCCTCCTCTGGTAGGCAAATGGGGGAGCAGAGAGAATATGCTCAGGCTTCAGGGTAGTTGATCTGAGGGCAATATGTAAAGGAGGTCTGGATGGCTGCTTCCTGAGAGCATATGTAAGACTAGATTTTAGGGCTCAGAAAACAAATAAAAAAACGTGTACAGATGCTAGCAAGAGTAATTGAATGATAAAGTAGCCCCCTCCACCCCCTTTTATCTAGTGTAAGCCACCTCCCACACAGATGTGGAATCTGGTACCTTGACCAGACAACTCACAGCAAGGGACAATCTTCTTACTATGAGTGTAAGGAAAACCCTGCCCACCTTGACAGGTTTTTAGATTTTTCCTTATGATCACTGAAGATTGTCCCTCTCTGTGATCCATCCGGACAGTCTTGCTGCTCTGAGGGGAGCAGTGTTACATCAGTAAAAAAGGCATAAGGGGGGTTACTTTATCATTCAATTACTCTTGAACTACAACTTTGACAGTATTGAAATAACACTCTCCATGACCCAAATACTATGAAGATTAACTGGAGCTGCTTTTATTGTGAAACATTACTTTCCCTTTAAAATCATTACTTGGGGCCTTTTTGCTCCAGAGGTGTGGCACCTCTATGGGGACGTGTTTTGCACCCTCATATGCTAACCTTTTTATGGGGTGGTGGGAGAGGAGCCACGTCTTTGGGGGCGAGGGGCCCCATTGAGGGTGTATAAAGAAATATTTCAGGTATGTGGATGACATACTGATGGTATGGGATGGTACCGAAGAGGGTCTGTTGCACTATGTGGCGCTTTTGAATGAAAACTGGTATAATCTACAATTTACTTTGAATTTTCACAGGTATGATATACATTTTTTGGATCTTAGGTTATTTGTAGAAGAAGATGGAAGGGTTAACACTACAATGTATTATAAGCTTAATGCAGGCAATGCTCTTCTGCATGCTGCCTCTAGTCATCCGAGGAGTTTAATTAGGAATCTCCCTGTGGGGCAGTTTTTGCGGATTAAACGCAACTGCTCCATGAGGGATGATTTTGAACTACATGCTAATATCTTGAAGAATAAGTTGATTGATAGGGGTTACTCCATTTGTGATGTTGAGCATCCACATTACCCCCCATATCCATATAGCTCTCACATTGTCCCCTATCAGCTCCATATTGCCATCAGCTCCAACTTATCCCCCATCAGCTCCATATTGCCCTCACATTGCCCCCATCAGCTCCAACTTGCCTCATTAGCTCCAACTTACCCCCATCATCTCCAACTTGCACCCATCATCTCCACATTGCCCCATCAGCTCCAGCTTGCCCTCACATTACCCCCATCATCTCCACATTGCCACTATATCAGCTCCAACTTGCTCTCACATTACCATCAGCTCCACGCAGCGCTGTGAACAAAAATATATATATTTTTTTATTTTTATTTCAATGACAGGCACCCCTCTGTGGGGTGCGCCTGTAGGCAGATGCCTACTCTGCCTTATGGCAAATCCGGCCCTGGGTACAGCAATAATGCATATCAAATTAAGAATATATTGAAAAGACATTGGAAAATTCTGTGTCAGAATAAGAGGTTGAAACATCTATCACAGAGCTCTCCTATGATTGTGTTTAAGAAGGGAAGGAGCATTGCGAATATGGTTTCTCATAGCATGTTTCTATCACAAAAACCTGTGGAGTGGTTATCCACTAAGGGCATGTTTGGATGTGCCCATAAGAAATGCATTTGCTGTGCCTATGTTGCTAAATCAGAGCATTTCAAATCTACAGTAACTAATAAATTATATCGGGTTAAAAGTTTTATTAACTGTAATTCCAAGAACTTTGTATATTTGGTGACTTGTAAAAGTGGGAAGCAGTACGTGGGACATACTGTGCGTCCCTTGAAGTTCAGAATTAGAGAACATTTGAATTCTATTACTAAGAGAGATGGTAGATCCCAGGTTGCTAACCATATCATAAGAGAACATGACGCAGATAGTACATTCTTTTCCTTTCAGGGAATTGAGAAGTGTGTGCACTCATTAAGAGGTGGTGATGGGGTGGCAAGATTAGATAAGAGGGAAGTCTTTTGGATTTTTGAGTTGAGAACCAGAATACCTAGTGGTCTCAATGTAGAATGGGATGTTAGTTGTTATACTGGTTAAATGGTTGTTTTGCCATCCTCTTAATCCCTCTTTCTGGCCGTATCATACTTTTCATATATAGAGCGTGGTTATCATACCTTTTTGTCTTGCTGGTTTCTGAAACAGCATTTAATTAGTTATTAGAAATGTGCTTTTTGTTTTAAGATGTGGTATCACATTTGAGATTTGAGGTACTAACTATGATGTGATTTTTATTGTTATTGTATTATGTTATGTCTTATACGGAGTTTTGCGTTGTCCTCTGCACTGCCGGGCAGACAGGCTATCTGTTTTTTCAATTGTCTGTCTCCTCGGCAGTGCATGGGTTAACGCTCCTTTAAAGAATATTGCACTATGTTATGTCTTAGATTAAGGTTTGCGTTCTCTCCTGCACTGCCGGGCAGACATGTCTGTTTCCTCAGCAGTGCATAGGTTAACGCTCCTTTCATTCTCCTTCTTTTCCCTCCTCCTCTTTCCTCTTTTAAGTAACGAGGAGTGTATAAAAGGTTGTTAGGAGGGAGGTGGTCCTATCCTCTGATGAAGGAGGCCGGTGTGTCTCTGAAACGCGTTAGGAATGGACTAATGTGATTGTCCATTACATTGTCCTATAAATGCTCACTTTTTTATGCTGTGTGCTTTAAGAAATAAAGAACCAAATTTTATGCATATCCTCCTTCTCATCCGTTCGTTTGCATGGGATGTTAGTATGCTTAGAAGGCGTTAAACATAGTAGCATTATTTGTGTTCTGCCCCAGAATTGTTCCACTTGGCTTCGCTTGATACACACTGCTCATGAAATATTATCCATCTATATAAAACAGCAGATTACCAAAAAAAAAACAACAAAAACAGGCAATATACAGATAGATTAAAATGAATTCAGCTAAGTTAAATTGCGCATAACGGAAGAAATACTAACATATGCTGCTTTTTCACTTTTAGAATAATACAAGAAAAATGCATGAAAATGTCAGTATGTTAGCATTTTGTTAATACTTACTTTAAACAATATATTTCATTGAAAGATATGTCATCATAATGTAACTGTCAAGTGTAATACTTTAGAAAAAGTGTTATATATATTTAAAAATATTTTGAAATACCAAATTGAATGTGTTGAGTCCCTCTAATTTTTTTCTGAGAACACTTCTTCCAGGAGCTAAAAAAATATATATAAATTGTTTAAATAATTCAACATGAAAATATATATACAAAATTAGAGTCACAATGAAACAATTATAATCAATAAACTAAATTAGATGCTTTTCCACTCAAATCCCTAATAAGGAGTAAGCATTAATGAACCAGTCCTCAATATTCTACATTCTGGTGGAATCTGTATACCTGAGTACTACACAATGAATTAACTTGTGGTTAGAACGCTAGAATCCCTGCACTTGAGAACAGCCTTTAGTCCAGATGTTATGGATATCATTTCACAAGCACAAGTGTCTTTATTTGTTGCTCAATCAGTTTCTGTCTGTTTTGACTAGAGATATCATTAGAGGGATAGTAATGTTTCATAATAAAGCAGCTCTAATTAATCATCACAGTAGTTGGACTTTGGAGACTGTTATTTCAATTATGTCAGAGTTGTAGTTCAAGAGTAATTCAATGACAAAGTATCCCCCTACCGCCCCTTTTACTGATGTAACACTGCTCAGCCAGAGCAGAAGGGAGGTGCCCAGGTAGATTGCAGAGAGGGACAATCTTCAATTAAGATAAAGGAAAAACCTGAAAAACATGTCAAGGGGGGCAGGGCTTTCATTGTTCTCATAGAAGACTGTCCCCTGCTGTTATCTGTCTGGTCTATGGACTGCATTCCACATCTGAGAAGAGATGGCTTACACTAGGTAAAAGGGGCGGGAGGGGAAACTTTGCTTTTGAATATCTCTCAAACCATAAAGGTTTGAGAGATAAGACTTATATCGTTCTTCATGTTTTTTTAATGCCTACAAAATGAAATAAAGATAAAACGATGTATTACTATCCCTTTAACACTAAAAATGATGATACCAAAATGATGATAACCATTTGAGTGCCAGAGAGGTATCCAGTGCATTGTATATTGTATGTAAAAGCTCCCCTATAGTGTTATAGGTTTATGTGAGAATTGCTCCAACTTTCATTTGAACAAATGGCATGTAATCCTAAATGCTATTTGATATCATATGATTTGTCAATAGATCTGTAGTCTCAACACATTTCAGTTACTGATTTATCTGCTTTTATCTCTCAGTCTGATACAATATATATATTCTAAGACTGGACATGGTATACAAATCAATCAATCAATCAAAAAGCTGATGCTAAGTCTTAAAAATGTGTCATGACTTGACCAGACAGACTTGTAAACTGACTGGCTAAAATTACATTTTGTCCGGAGTGTTTATGTTTGTGCTTGTGTTTTATAGAATACTTGACTTTACTGTGTGGAAATAAAGTGCTTTGATTGGGCCTTGTTTGTTTTAATAGAGAGGAGTGAAAGGTTTATGGGGTTCTTTTTTAGTCATGAAGTCAGGATTAATGTTATGACCTTTGCTTAGCATTTTCTTTTTATTTGCCAACAAAAAGAACATAATCTTCAAGAGCCTCTTAAAATCTAACATTAGTGTACATATGTTTTTACTACATTTTATAATATCATGACAATTGCTATGATTTTTCCTTTCTAACAAAAAAGTACCATGTGGCATGCACATGTATGTATATTTTTTAACCCCTTGTCACGCTGACTGACCAGACATGAGGTGGACCCAGAACAGAGGAGGAATTCAAAGCACCAACTAGATGATCTCGAGCCTGAATCAACAAGAAGTGTATAGATAGTACAGACACAGGACACTGAACAGAGACTAGAGGAGGACTAGAGAGGAAGCACATAGATCGGAATTCATCAAGAGGAGATATGGCAGATCAACAGTTTAATCTCAATAATATACACTAGCGAATAACAGTGCGTATTCATCATGATAGATCAGCTAAAAAAATGCAATTATCTGCGCATACCTCAGATTCACTAAATATATTTCTCTGTTGCCCAATATGACATATAGGTACCATGGGGAGGCGATAGCTCCTCTCAGTAGGCTGGAACATTTCTAGAAATAAAGTTCTGAATGGAGCCACCTCTCCTTCTTATCAGGCTATCCCTCTAACCCCACCTCCAGTTAGACTTGTTCCAGAATCTGTGTGAAGGCTGAGAACTTTTCTGCTTAGTTTTTAGAATTCTTTATTATTTACTATATTAGATATAGGGTGTCACAATCCCCCCATTAAGTGGATTACCATTCCTGGCTTACCCTGGACTCATCTGCACTCATGTTGGGTACCTTAGTTTGTTTGATCCCAGAGTTTTTGGAGCTTGGATGGCTGCATTTATGTAATTAAACCCTTCCCTGCTAGTTTCTCTGGGTTATGGGGCTTATTTTGACTTTTCCCTTTAGAATTGTCTGTTTTTATTTATCCCTACATGTTCCATTGGGTTTTTGGGTAAATTCATTAATTTTTGGAAAAATTTTATTTTTGAGTTACGCGCCTTTAAGGTGCATTTACCACGCGGCCACACATGTGTCATTGACTTCTATGGGAGAAACTGTTTTGGGACATATCTCTGCAACTGTTTGACATACAGGACTCATTCTTCTTGTCTTCTCTTGCCCTACGATCAGGTTCACATTCCCATAGTCTTGGGGGCACCGGGGGCCCAGTGAGTGCAAGTTCAGGCATTGCTAGAAACAAGGTAACAAGAAAGAGAAAAGACTGCAACTCCCAGAATGCCTGTTTCTCAGGCTTTCTTCCTATTGGCTGATGGTTTTATAGATGCCATAGTCTCTCTTTGCTGGAGTATCCTATGCATAAACTTGTCTCTCCTTTCCCTCTTTCTCAGATTAACCCTTCACCTGTCAGATGAGTACTTTGTTGGGCTTTCTGATGTGTTTCATTAATCTGGGTCACAGTATTTGGGATACTTATACTGTTTAGACACTCCTCCTGTTAGGATGCCGGATCAAAGGGTTATGGGCTAGACCTAAGGCAAAAGACCCAGGGACATCTCTGACCCCCCCTTGCTTACTGTTCCTCATGCCAAAACGGGGCTCCCTAGAGAGTACTCAGGCCACTTATGCCCCTCGTGCTGTGGCCCCCACTACTCCACCTTGGCCCTTAGCCTTGAACAAGAGCTACTTTGGGTCAAGGACTTAAAGTCCACTATGGCAGTTTCCTCTATCCCTCCAAGGGGTCCTCTATTCATGGAAATCCCCACCTTCAGGTTTGTGGCCCCTAAGACCCCAGACATTCCAGACCTCACTGAAACCTCTGAGGAGGATTCTTTTAAGGTGATACGGAGGAAGGGAACTCTGCATGTGCTTTTGGGTACCCCTTTGAGCATGACACCACTCCCCCTGCTGAGGGTCTCATTAAGGCAGTTTTGTTGCATTGAGACCACACTGGCAGAGAGGGGAACAGTATATAAACAGAAACCATTTTCACTCCCTCAATGTCCAGGTTGTTTGTGATGCACAACACCGCATCTTGATTGTTACAGCAGACTTCGCAGGTTCTTGTCATGACTCTCATATCTTATATCAGTCAACGCTGTTCGAGAGACTTGAAGAAGGATTCATGCCAGAGGGCTGGCTTTTGGGTAAGTACAATGTTTGTGTTGAAAATTATAAATAAAAAATAATTGTGGTAGGGTGTAACAAGCATACCAAGTAAACAACATAAGTTAACTTTTTGAGTGCCAGAGGGGTATGCAACTGATTGCAAAGCAATGCGTTGGGAACCTCTTTGGCACTCAAAGGGTTAAAAATCTGGTGTGATGTTGAAGTATAATATGTCCATTTTATTTGTTTTGTAGGTGACTAAGGATATGGTTGTCAGCCATGGCTTTTAACTCCTTTTTAACCCCTTTGTGGAATCCACAATCCTCTGCAGAGCTACATTACAGTGAGGCCCACAGAAGCACTCGCTCCATTACTGAATGTACCTTTGGACTTCTGAAGTCACGTTTTAGGTGCTTGGACAGATAGGGAGGTACGCTCTTGTATTCTTCTTCCAAGGTGTCAGATATCATCACTACTTGCTGTATATAACATAATATTGCATTACACCATGGTGTATTACAGCCTGTAGTTGATGATATGGCACCTGAAGAGCAGGGTGGAAATGCAGGGATTGTGGAGAATACAGAGGTGGGTAGGATGGTCCGTACACAATTAATCGCCTCTCATTTTTAATGTAAGTATTGTTAGGAAATTGAAACAAGAACAAAAATTTTGTATATTAATGCAAATTAAACAATGTTACTGAAACAGCTCTTAAAAAATAATACATCCCTTAAAAGTTATTTATGTAAATATTTTTACTCCTTCTTATGCATGTTTAACACATTTCATCTGATGCATGTAAGGCATCTATCACATAAATTGTACAGTCCAGCATGGGTACCACCTGATTCCCCACTTGTCTGCAATATATGCTTTTCAAAGAAACATAATTTACAGATTTTTCTTTTTTTTTCCAGGATATACCCTTCACTTTGGAATATAGGTCTAAATCCCATTTATATCAGGTGAGTTATCAACACAGAATGCATAATGATAGTTGACTATAACAAACAAGAGTGTCGTGTCATGTATTGTACAGCAATACGTGTAACGGCACTCATACACATGTGACAGTTATATCTAAAGGCTGGCTAGGGACGCTCCACACTCTTCTTCTTCTTTCCTTTGTTTATTTTATAATACATGGAATCACAAACCAAATGACAATGAAAAATACTTATTAATAGAAAAATAAGTAAAGTATTTGTACTACTTTCTGTAACAAACTGTCAGAAGTCATAAAACCAGAACGCAATAGTAAATAAACACCAATTTATTTAGCAAAATTACAGACAAAATTAATGGCATACAATGGTACAAAATACAGTAGTACAGCCAATACACTGGGAATCAGGTGTAGTGAGATGAGATAAGTATGGTAGTCCGAGTGGATAATCAGACAGGCCCAGTACAGTAGCCAGAGAGGGTAGTCAGACAAGCCAGTATCAGTAGCCAGAGAGGGTAGTCAGACAAGCCCAGTTCAGTAGCCAGAGATGGTAGTCAGACAGGCCCAGTACGGTAGCCAGAGATGGTAGTCAGACAAGCCAGTATCAGTAGCCAGAGAGGGTAGTTGGACAAGCCCAGTTCAGTAGCCAGAGAGGGTAGTCAGACAGGCCCAGTACGGTAGCCAGAGAGGGTAGTCAGACAGGCTCAGTATGGTAGCCAGAGAGGGTAGTCAGACAAGCCAGTATCAGTAACCAGAGATGGTAGTCAGTCAAGCCCAGTTCAATAGCCAGAGAGGGTAGTCAGATAAGCCAGTATCAGTAACCAGGGGACAATATCAGCTGAACCAGGGTAATACACTACACCAGGGAGCAAGAGGAACAGGCTGGGAGAACAGGCATCATGCAAGGGCAATGGTGGAGTGACTGGGTCCAGCAAATAAAGCCCCACAGGTAGGCAGGGAGAACAGAAAGCCCCGCTGAAACAGTAGTAAAAGGCTGTGTGCAGCCATCTACTAAGAGTCCTGAACAATGGGAAGACACGTGCACAACTCTCACGAGACTGCACCAGTCCGGTAAGGCAGACCATAGAGAGGATGCAGACAAACAGTCTGCGTATCAAGTGGCTCACAGAAAAATGGGGAATCGAACTGGGGACAATGCTAGCAAGGATAAGGGAGAGCAACCGTATGATAAAGAAGGGTGAAAACCCTGTGATGTTGACAGTTCGTTATCATCTCCATAAGAAACAACAAAATCAAGTTTCTTAAGAGTTTCAGTGGTCTTTGCTATTGCAGAAATAATTTTGTTCATGCTGACCATTATGTCTTTCATTTCTAACAATGTTTGCATTATATCAACATATCCTTCAGTTGAGAGTAGATTTTGGCTTTTCATGGACAAGGACTTCCGGTTATGTGATTCTCCTAGAAAAGAAGAAATTATGGAAACTTTTTTGTAGAAAGATAATACATGATTGCTTTAAAAATGAGGTCACTATCATGGCTAATAGGGTGCTGCTTAGAGCCCCATAACTGTCCAAAAAATGCCACAGAAATGAAGTTTGGACGTACATTTTTTCATCAAATAACCTTCATGGGGCGGGTGGAGCGATGACGTGAGCACGAGCACGTCGTCGCGGTGATGCGGAGGAGTGCGCAGGGAGAGAGGTGGTGTGTTTGAGGCGGCATTGAGAGCGGGACGGAACGCTGTGGCGGTGTGAACTGGACGGAGTCAGACGAAGTGGAGACGAGGTGGAGAGAGGATGGAGGGGCTTGGAAGCCGAAGCGGCTGGTTTTGAGGTATGTGGCAGAGGCTGGAATCGGCATAAAAAGCCTGAGTGCATAGGAGGATTGAGGCGGTGAAGTCGATTTGAAATAGGAGGCCCATGTTAACCCAAGGGAAGCGGGACCATTGGCTTTAAAGGAGCGTAGCTGAAGCTGGCACGATGTCCTTGGATAACCCTTGAAGAATATGCTGTGCCTTAAAACAAATAGGGTAAAGGAGAGCTGAACTTGGGTGGAGGCCTATGTATCGCCTGTGTGGTTGGAAAAAGCCGCCCTAGTGAATGGAGCATGAGGCGATAGAGATATAATGTGTGCAGCTGATGGGCAGTTTGTATAGTTCACATAAAATCACCGCTATTTTGTGGATTTGTTTCAGGTTGAAGAGGGTTCCCGCTCTCAATAGCCAAGCATGTAAAATGGCCTCAAAGAAAAGTTTAGATAATAAGCAACAAAAAAAGGATAAAAAGAATGGGAAGGTGGAAAATAAGCCGGAAAAGAGACTATCTTTCTTCTCCCCACAATCAGGGACAAAGGATAGCCACCAGGAAAGCCCACAGCCAGAGGAAAGGAGAAAAGGTCCTGAAATAGACTCTGAGGTGGTGGCATTATCTTCCCTGGTGCAAGGGGATCAAGAGTCTGATTTATTAGGAAAACTAATTCGACATATTGACTCACAATTCCTCAAAATGAGGGAAGAGATGCAGTTAAATACAGAGGAGATTAAAAGTGAACTTAGCCTGTTGCAACCAAGACTGATTAATCTGGAAGAAAAACAGATTGCAATGGCGAATCGGCAAGATCTACAGTGGAAAGAACATCAAGAGCTGCGGAAAAAGTTGGAAGAAATGGAATGGAAGATGGCGGAGTTGGAGGATCGCTCTCGGAGGAATAATTTGCGTTTTAGAGGAATCCCAGAGGATGTTCGAACTGATAAGTTGGAGGATTATATTAGAGACTGGTTGCAAAGATTAGGGGGGGAGGTGGATGACCGGAACTCTATGTTTGAAACAATTTATAGAGTCTCAAAAGTAAAGGGGATTCCAGAAAATTTGCCAAGGGATGTCATGACATGCTGTGTCTCCTCTAAGGAGAAACATCAAGTTTTAGCGATAGTGAGGGAGGGGAGGCAAGAAGAAAAGGGGGGGATACAGGTGTTTCATGACCTCTCTTGGGCAACTCGGGAAAAAAGGAAAAGATATGCCCCATTGGTTAAAATTTTGAGGCTTAAAGAAGTTAGGTATAAGTGGGTCCTGTCCATAAAAATGTTGGTTACATATGAAGATATGGTGGTGGCTTTTGATTCGCCAGGGAAGTTAGAGGAGTGGATGAAGGAGAAGGGGATGGTCTAGGAAAGGATAGAGAGGGTGAGGTTGGGGGGGAAGAGTGATTATAGTGAATATGTTGTGCTGGCAAGAGCTCCTAAGGGTGGGGGAGATGGAGCACGGGGAGGTTTGTTTTGATGGATAATTTGGATAGCACTGGGTGGATGGATGTAGGGAGGGCACTGTGAGGCCTGTGGGTCCCGGGGGCTGGGGGAGAGGGGGGCGCGCTAGTGGGATGGCGCGCTTCGGTCTCCCCCAGAGTCCGGGATGCATGGGTAAAAGAATATGTTCACTTGGTGAAATTGAATGATGGGGGGGCATTGTATTATGGGGTGGGTAATACATGCAATGATATACTGGGTGGGTATGGGGGTGGGGGGGCACTGGGAGGTTTGTGTTGATATTTTATATTTAAGATATGTAATGATATGTAATTTGTTGATAGCACTTAATTGGGGGTTTGATAAATGGGGTTGGTGGGGGGTATCGTGATGTTTGTGGGTCCCGGGGGCCGGGGGTGAGGGGGGGCGCGCTGTTGGGATGGCGTGCTCCGGGTCCTTCCGGCAACCGAGACGCATGGGCAAAGAATTATGGGCACTTAGTGAGATTTGATGGTGGGAATGTGTTCGTGGGTGGGTAAGGCATGCAGTACTGGTCGCCTCAGGTTGTGAGTTGGCTCTGGGGGGCCAAAGGGGGTTCTAGGAGGCGGCGGGTGCTGCATGTGGATGTGGGGGGGGATATATGAGGGGGGGGGTTGGGTAGGGAATATTTCACGATATATTGGGAAGGTTGATTTGGTGGTTTTTTTTTTTTAGTGGGTGAAAGGGTTGAGTGTTTAGGAGGAGCTATTTGCCAGGGGAAAGGGGGGAATAGAGTGGGATGGTAGGAGGGATATGGGGGAGGGAGAGTGGGATGGGGATTGTAGTTGTTTGTTTGTTTGTTTGGTTTTTTTTTGTTTTTTTTTATACACTAAGAGGTGGTTGTTTTTTTGTAGTGATGAAGAGTAGGTGGGGGTTGCATATGTAGGGTGGGGGGTGAGGAGGGATTATATATATGTATGTGTATGTATGTATATATATATATATATATATATATATATATATATATTTTTTTTTTTTTTTTTTTTTTTTTTTTTTTACACTAAGAGGTGGTTGTTTTTTTTTTTTGTAGTGATGAATATTAGGTGGGGGTTACATATGTAGGGTGGGGGGTGAGGAGGGATTTTATATATGTGTATGTATATATATATATATATATATATAAATATTTTTTTTTTTTTTTTTTTTTTTCTTCTCTTTCTCCTCTCTCTTCTTCCCCTATCTCACTCAGGGTCCTTCCCCAAAAGAAGTAGAAGGGGGAGGATAAGGGGGGAAGGGGGGAGAGGGAAAGGGGAGAAGAGAGAAATCTCGAGTTGATTATCTCCTTCATATTTCGGGGAAAAAGGGGGAGGGAGGGAGAGGGGAAAGAAAAAGAAGGGAAAATGTTATGTAATGTTGCTTTAGGGTTTTAAGAGTCAGACTGGATTAAACAAGGATAAGGGGGACCTCTCTCCTTGTGCACCCCCTTGATATAGGTATCCGCACCCACGAAGTTGGTGGGAAGGTACTTACCTGGATGGGAGTGGGTAAGGAAAATTGTCTCGGACTTGGGGGTGAGGGGGAGACCAGGTCCGGTGCAAAGGGGAGGGGAAGTCCCAAATGGCAAAATGGGACTTCAAGGGATGTAAGAGTAGATGGTGTGGATGGGTGTGAGTGTGACGGGGATGGAGACCAGAGGGAAGGGAGAGAATGGGTGGTTAGAAGATTAAAATTGTGTCAGTGAACGCCCGCGGCATCAATTCCGCTCATAAGAGGATGATGGTATTAGAGTATATTAGAAAGCAAAAGGCACAGATTTGTGCTTTGCAGGAAACGCATTGGAATAAGGAACAAAAGATAGGTATAACATCTAAGAAGTTCCCAGTGTTAATTAGTGCTGCAATGGAGAGGCAAAAGAAGCGAGGGGTTGCATTTCTTTTTGCGTGGGATGTTGCGTTAGAGGTTATTTTTCAAGAAGTGGATAGAGAGGCGCGATATATAATTTTAGTTTGTAGGATAAACAATGAATTGTTTACCTTGGTAAATTTGTATGCGCCTAATGTAGCTTCTGGTGCGTTTGTGGCAAAGGTATTGAAGAAGGTAGAAAAAATTAAGGAAGGAAGAGTGTTAGTAATGGGAGATTTTAACCAAGTGTTGGATCCGGAGATGGATCGGAGATCAATAAATGTGTCCAAAGTAAGTAGGCAGGGTGTCAGCAGATTGCAAGAAATTCTTAATAAGACAGATTTAAGTGATCTATGGAGGGTGTTTCACCCATCTGAAAAGGATTTTACATGCTATTCAAAACAATTTAATTCATATTCCAGGATAGATCTGATGTTAGGTAATTTAGGGATGATCCAGTCGGTTAAGAAGATTGAGATTGGAACAATTACATGGTCTGACCACTCCCCATTGATAATTGAGTATTATGATAGGCATGGTAAAAGGTTTAGAGCTTGGAGATTGGATGATCGGCTGCTAATGAAGGGTGTAAATTATGAGACTCTTAAAAATTTGACAACTTTGTATTTTGAAGAAAATGTTGGAAGGGAAGTCTCGGAGGATTTGGTATGGTGTGCCTATAAGAGTGTGGCTCGTGGATATTTGATAAAGATGGCGGCAAGAGAAAGAAGAGAGGCGCAGCCGATGTTGCCTGTGTTATATGCGGAGTTGGCTAAAATTAGGAGGGAGAATAAGGTTAAGCCAGAAGAGGAAAGAGCAAAAAAAATAGAGGAGATAGAGAATAGTATTAATGAGCGGTTGATGGAGAGGACTACTAGGACTTTAGAAAGATTTAAGATAAGGTATTATCATAGGGGAAATAAGGTGGATTTAATTATGACCGAGAAGTTAAAAGGTAGAAGAAATAGTACCTATGTAGCCAAGATTAGGGATAAAGATAGAATTGTCTTGCACCCAGATGAGATTGGAGAGGTGTTTGCTAAGTATTATCAGGGCTTATATAATTTACCGAAAGGAGAAGCTGGGGTTAATTTGGAGGAATTTTTTGAAAAATTGGATATACCAAGAATTAGTCGGGAGCAAGCTGAAGAACTGAATAGGCCGATAGATGAGTGCGAAGTTATTGGAGCAATAGATAAGTTGAAACCTAAAACGGCACCAGGGCCGGACGGTTTTACAAATGTTTTTTTTAAAATGATGAAGAATGAATTGAAGGGGGCAATGGTGAGGTTGTTTAATGTGTTGGCGAATGATGGGAGATGTCCCAGTGAGTTGCTGAAAGCACATATTGTTCCAATTCCAAAAATGGATAAAGGTTTAGATCAAGTAAAAAACTATAGGCCTATTTCTTTGATAAATACGGATATGAAAATATTGGCGATAATCTTGGCGGAGAGGTTAAAAAGAGTTGTATCATTGTTGGTACATAGGGATCAAGTAGGATTTATAGCTGGGCGATCAGCGGTTAATAATATAAGAAGAACAATTGACATATTAGAAGAAGTTGAGGATAAGGGAATCCCATTTGTCCTACTGTCGCTTGACGCAGAAAAAGCGTTTGACAGGGTCAACTGGGATTTTATGTTTAGCCTGCTGCAAAGATATGGTATAGTTGGAAGATTTTTGGAGTCGATTAGGGCACTTTATGATGAGCCAGAGGCTAGGGTAGTTGGAAGGGGTTTTTCCTCTGATTGGTTCCCGGTGGGGAACGGGACTAGGCAGGGGTGCCCGTTGTCACCGCTGTTGTATACACTGGTGTTGGAACCATTGGCAATTATGATCAGAGGGAATGTAGGTATAAGAGGATATAAGGCTAGCTTTGGGCAGGTAAAGCTTAATTTGTATGCAGACGATATTCTCTTGACGCTGGAATCGCCAAAGGAGTCTGTACGGGAGTTATTTAAAACAGTGGAAGCGTATTCGAAAGTTTCTGGATATAAAGTGAATATAGAGAAATCGATATTCCTGGGGAAGAATATAGATAAAGGAGAAATGTCTTATTTAACTAAAATAGTTGGTCTGGTTTGCAGACAAGAATATATTAAGTACTTGGGAATAAATATAACTCCAGATATAGATAAGATAGTTGAAGTAAATGTTTTGCCTTTGTTAAAATATACCAATAGGTGTCTTAAAAAATGGAAGGACTTGCATCTTTCTTGGTCTGGTCGAATAAATGTCTTGAATGCTTATGTCCTGCCAAAATGGTTTTATATTTGGAGGATGATTCCATTGAATTTTCCGGGGCCTTGGTTGAATATGTTACATACAGCTTTTTTGAGATTTATATGGGGGGGAAGAGGCCTAGAGTGAAGATGAGGTTGATGGCTAGGAAGAGGAAAGAGGGGGGCCTTGGGGTAATGGAGGTACAGCAATGCTATAAGGCCAGCAGGTTATACCATGTTTTGATGACGCATGATGTGAGTGTACAGCAGGAGAGTTGGTATAAGATTGAGAAGGAAAGGGCTCGATGGAGTAATTTGGCGTCAGGATTTTGGCTAGGGGGTCTTAAAGGAAGGGGAATAGGAGAGAAAACCCCAAAGATTTTGAGCCAACTGATATGGAGTTGGGAGGGGATTTTGAGGAGTTTGGGGATTAAAGATAGGATTCTTTTTATGTTGCCCATTAATATCTTAAATGACCTGATGGATAATCTGAATGTGTCATCATGGGAGAGAGCTGGTATAAATAAGGTAAGGGATTTGTATTGTGCATGGAAGTTTAAGTCTTTCCAGCAACTTAAAGAAGAGTATCATCTGCGAGAGAAGGAGATCTTTACTTATCTGAGGCTTAAAGGTAGGCTGGATTTTTATATGAATAAGAGAACACAAGATGTAGCGCCGAGGATTGAGAAACTATTTGAGCAGGAAGGATATAAAAATTTGTTATCGAAATGTGTAAGATTTTTATATGAGCAGAGGCAGGTAGGTCCGATAGGGATTCTTCAAAAGTGGGAGAAGGATGTGGGGAGGCAAGTGAATGATGTAGAATGGGTAAAAGCGTGTAGGAAACTGAATGCTGCCATTCACTGTTGTAATTTGGTGGATGCTCAATTTAAGATTATATCTAGATGGTATATGGTGCCGCATAGCTTACAAAAAATTTATCCAGAACTGTCAGATAGGTGTTGGAGGTGTGCGGCAGAAAAGGGTACGTTCTTTCATATATGGTGGATGTGTGGGCTGGTTAAGGAATTTTGGAAGAAGGTAGTACAGTTAATTAAAGTCCTTACAAAGGTAGAAATTAGTTTGGATCCAGTGGTGATATTGTTGAACATGGAGTGGTTAAAGGTGGAGAAGGACTGTGAGCTAATTATAATTCATGTGCTGGCGGCAGCTAAGCTATGTGTGGCAAGAAGATGGAAGTCTGGATCTGTTCCGACTATGCGGGAAGTACTTACTCAGACGGAGTGGCAGATAAAGATGGAAAAGGGGATGAGAATGGGAGGAAGGGGAGCGTGGTTGAGAACACGAATATGGGAAAGGTGGTTGAGCGAAATTGATGGCCTGTTAAAGGGCGGTGGTATTGTTTAGGTAGATTGTTAAGAAGGATTGAATATGCTCTGGTCTCCATCCCTGGAGGTGAGATAGTGAGTGTGTGTATGGGAGATTGATCATGTTAGGTTAGATTGAGGAGTTTGATAATTGGGTGAACTCTGTATAGAAGTGTCTATGTAACATGTTTTATTGTTTATAATTAAGAGAATTAAAAAGAGGAAAAAAAAAAAAAAAAAAAAAAAAAAAAATACCCATTTCTGGAAAAATAAAGCATCTTACTTGCTTTATTTCAGATGGGAGAAAGCAGGCACACATTGTAAAGACCAAAGCCTCTTCCATGAGATAAAAATCCCATAATGTCATTTTTAACATCCTTAAGTTATAAGTATTAAAATATCTGAAGTATAAATGCTTTTTTTTTTTTTTTTTTTTTTTTTTAATTAATTAAAAAGGAAAAAAGAAAAAAAAAAAAAAAATAACCTTCATGGGGTCAAGGTACAACATTTGTAAACTGAAAATTGTTAGCTGTAGGTTAAAAAAAGGTTATTTACAAGACAGTTGTATACTTATATGTCATTCAGTTATTCCTATAGTTTTTACCTTTTTCTTCTGGCTGTATCCCTGACCCTGTTTTCTGTATATCTGGCCCAGATATGTTTATCTCTGTCTCGGAAGTCTGCCTCTCTGTACCAGATGTTTGTGTTCCTAAAAGGGAATTATGTTCTTTAGCAAATTTTTCTCATGAGATGTGCCAATCTGTTATAAGGTGGAGCAAATTGTCGGCATCAGTCCTCACTCCCTGCCCGTAATGCAGCTGCTCGTCGGCTCGGCTTTACCTCTCGGCTGGGCTGGCTTCTTGTTGCTAGGCAACCACGTCATAGGTGTTGTGTCATGGCGCCGTGATGTCACGCTTCATCCCTTTATAAGGGATGCTCAGTGTATGTTGGGCTTTCCTAGCAGCAAGTCCTGTGCTTGCCTCCTGGTGTTTCCTGCATTGCCTTCCCTTATGTTGCTGACCTCTGCCTGGATTCCGTTTTCTGCCGTTTTCTGCCTTGCTCTCCTCTGCCTTGACCATTTGCCTGGACCTGACCATTCCTTCTGTGCTGCCTGCCCTGACCGTTTGCCTGTATTTACATTCACAACTGTTTCCTTGGTGGACAACTATCCTCTATGGAGAAATATTATTCAAAAATAATTACCACTTTCCATCTCTTCTGCTTCTTCATTGTTTGAAGAAATAGAGCTGAACTGATGTCTCTTAATATCTCTGAAAATACAAACAACATACTTTACACTTTGGAAATGTTGCTGTCCAACTTCTGATTCCCTTAACATCATTGCTATAATCAACTTAAATGACTCAATAGCAACAAATTGAGTGATATATTTTATTACAAGAAATTCTTATGTTGAATGCAATACACACAAGAATTGTGAATTTCATTAATAAAGATATCTTTCAATGAGAAAACATTGCTACAAAAAATAGCATTTTCATTTTTTTCAAATAAACTGTTTTCAAAAAAATGTATTTTTTCCATCTCCTTCTCCCTCTCTCTCCCTATTGTGTGTGTGTGTGTGTGTGTGTGTGTATGGATGGAGGAGTGTAGCACCAGTTGGAGTTTTATTTTTCTAAAAGTCCCAGTAGTGCTGCTCTCCTCCATCCTTTGCATATATATATATATATATATATATATATATATATATATATACACATTGAAATTTATATTTCTTTCTCTCTTGCTGTCTCTCTCTCTCTATAGATATAGAGAGAGATCAAGAGAGGGAGAGAGAGAGAGAGAGAGAGAGAGATGGAGCTAGAGAGCAATACCGAAGAGGTACAATGTGTTACTTAGGGAGCATGCTGTAACATCAATAGATAATTGGAACAAGAACTTTGAGGTCTTTAACCCCTTAAAAGCTCCATACAAATCTAAAGCATGTTTGACAAACTGGATTCACATTACCAAGACAGTAAACTTTGGATTACATTTATCTCAAATGTTATGCACTGCTTGCAGTTGGTCACTCGGGATTTCCTATGTACAGTGGATATAAAAAGTCTACACACCCCTTTTAAAATGCCAGGTTCTTGTGATGTTAAAGAATGAGACAAAGATAAATCATGTCACAACTTTTTCCACCTTTAATGTGACCTATATATTCCAAATACCAGGCAATTTTGGCAAAAAACCTTCAGTCATCCATTAGAAAGCTGATGATGAAGAGGAAGTTCACCTTTCAGCACGACAACGACCCAAAGCACACATCCAAATCGACAAAAGCGTGGCTTCACCAGAAGAAGATTAACGTTTTGGAATGGCCCAGCCAGAGCCCAGACATGAATTCAATTGAATATCTGTGGGGTGATCTGAAGAGGGCTGTGCACAGATTTCCTCACAAGCTGACAGATTTGGAGCGCTTTTGCAAAGAAGAGTGGGCAAATATTTCCACGTCAAGATGTGCCATGCTAATAAACTCCTACCGAAAAAGACTGATTGCTGTAATAAAATCAAAAGGTGCTTCAACAAAGTATTAGTTTAAGGGTGTACACACCTATGTAACCAGGTTATTGTGAGTCTTTTATTTTCCCCCTCAATGATTTCAGTTTGTTTTGCAATTGAATTGTTCACGTTATAGGTCACATTAAAGGTGGAAAAAGTTCTGACATGATTTATCTTTGTCTCATTCTTTAACATCACAAGAATCTGGCATTTTAACATGGGTGTGTAGACTTTTTATAGCCACTCTACATAGGAGAGAGAGGCATAAGGAGTGAATACATCAAAATTATTGGAGGTTTTATTTAAAACATTGATATATATAAGTAATTTTGTTTGATGTTTAGTTATGGCTGTTTTGCAGTAACATGTGATAAGAGGTGATGAAGATGAGATAACTTTTGCAGTGATATCACCTCTCCAGTTCATATGTTACGGTGTAGAGTCTATGTACTATCTCTCACAGTTGAGTAATAGTGCATATTCTCCATGGACTAACACAAGAATGGGAGACTTATCAAAGGAGATGTCATCTCCGATTTCTCACCTCTTATCACGTCTTACTTCATAACTCCCATAACTAAACATCAAACAGATTTTATAAATACAAATATGTAATATCTAGCCTACTATGGTTTGGATGTATTCACTTTAACACTTTTTTGTTTTTCCAAAGCTACAAATGTGGAGTCATTATCACCAAACATTTCATGGTTTTATTTTTTTTATCAGTCATCTGTCTCAGTAGACTATTAAGTTCTAATAAGAAGAAAAAATAAAAAAAAATAAAAATTCTAATTTCTGTCCTCTGTACCTGCCTCTTCTTAGATATTCATTTTTAATCTGCTTATCAATGTTTTCCAATTTTTTTTGCATTATTTTGAATTATATATTTAAAATGCACATGGCATAAAAAATGCATGGTGTTGATTTTCATTTGATGGAATATGTCTGCCTTCAGGTTGCTCATCAACAACCGTGTCAAAGTACAGTGTCACAGTGTCTTCACTATTTTGTTCAAATGGTGTCTCACCTACAGTGTAATATTTTTAAAATGTGTTAAAAAACAAGTTATAGAGTACTTGTTTGGGTATGTGAATATTTACGCATCATGATACATCACCTTGTTCATTGGTGTAATTTATTCCACACATATGTATTGCCTCATCAATAATATTGTCCTGAATTAAAGGAGAATCTGAAAAATAAATCAACACACATACGTCATATGTTTAGGGCCAGCACTAATTCCTCATTTGAGATGTTTTAATATTCATCTCAATGGACTTTAGAGCTTTAAAATTCTGGAGATACAGGTGATATGACTTATACAAAACACATCCCTGTTTTATATATCAAGTACAGTTAAAATACACAAATAATTTTATATATTTTTGTATGCCATAAGATGCAGATGATTTGCTCATGATTTGTACACTGCTCCTTAATAAATTCAGCCCTTAAGGTACACATCAGACAAATCATTGATATCTACCTGTCTCATTAAAAGCATCATGTAGAATAGATCCATCCATGTCACAGAGGGACCCTTCAGTCTGAGATGTTGGCACAATAGCATTTGACATGTTGGCATCAGACCTGAATACTGCAGTTTAATTAAAAAAGCAATTGTAATACAAACCCTTAAAACCAGTTTTAAAACTCTATGCTTTGCGTTCTGTTGTAGGCTACAAAATACAGTACATTGATCTTAGATTATGAACTCTACAGACACGGACCTCATCTTATGATTTTCTTTATAAATACAATTACTGCACTTATTTTACCCCTTCTACACAAATTCTAAACTGTACATTGTTAAGTACACCTGTTGACAGTAATGAAGAATAACAAAATACAAATATGCATACATACATATATATCTCCAAAGGCAATTTCACAGATACATATGTTTGTACCATAAATGCTGTCCGAATCTAGGTGACCTTCAATACCATCAATCACTTCGGGCCCAATCACTTTTTTAAGTTCCTCCTCATATTCTATGAACTGTAATTCAATTGGTTACCCACCTTCTGTTGCTCTGGCATGGCGAGATTCAAGTGCCATTTTCTTTTTCAACAATCCTTTGATATCATGGTAGTGCTTCTTGCAGTTATAAACTGTTCAAGAGTAGGAACCAACTCCATTTGCAACATTGCATATTTTACTCCAAATTGCCCTTTTACGTCCCATTATTGTTTTAGGTGCATGCACTCCAAATATGAAATCATAGTATGTAACAATTTTGTTGATGAGTGCACAGTTTTGCTCAAATGAAAATTTGGTATTGAGCCCACTTTTATGTCTGTTCCATTCTCCATCACATGTGCTCATGATATATGTCCCTTCTCCTGTGTAGAACACAATGCTTCTCAAAACACCTGCGTTTTTTCCACATTCGCCAAAAAATACACTGATCTCCATTTTTTTCGTGATTTCCTGTATGGATGTTACACATAGAATATGACATAAATTCCCAAGCAATTTTTATTTTTACACATCACATAGAATATGCGAGCCAATTTGAATGTTTTCAATTTACGCTATTGGGGAAGCTTGGCTTATGCGCATGTGTTCGTGTACACTGTTATAATCGCCTCTTGATGAATTACGGCCATAGTGGCCACTTACACCATGGGTTGCAGAATAAGTTGGGAGGCATATGTTCCTGGCTGGCACTGGTGGCATGCTACTAGCCTGGCTTGGCTTCCACCAATTTTTTAAAAGCTTGGCTTGATGTGTTAATATGCTTATAATTGTTTTCAAGGTTTGTATTGCTATATAAGCCTGCTCATGTTTTTTCAAGGTTTCCATTGCTATGTAAGCCTACAAACAACCTTTCTTAAGGCCTGACTTAACTAAGCTAAAAAAACAATAGTTTTTAAGGTTTGCCTTATTATAAGCCTGAAAACACTTTTTGAGATAGATATTTTGAAAAATATGTGGATTTTAACATGGATGATGTGGATGGTGTTGTTGTGGCACTGGAGACAGTGAATGTATAAATGATAGCACTGGTCTCTCCTGGTGGCTGACAGTGCTCCAGTAAGTTGTACATGCTCCATATGTTTAGGTTTCTTTTCATTCTTGCTACATAATAATCGGATTGCATTAGATGCTGGTTCATTTTGTAAAAAGTTAGTCTACCCACACAGGGGCTGGATAGCTGTTTTCTATGGTCATTAACAATATAACTAGCAGCACTGAAAACATCCCAGTTCTTGCTGGTGTCCAGCTAAGTGTTTCCACTGCAGTCTGCACCAGTGCTTGCCACACTGATTGTTTTGTTTGACAGTACTCCAGTTGATCATCATTTCTGCCTATAACATAGCTATCCTACAGGTAGACTGTAACCATCTCACATGCAATGGGGCCACTCCTTTTAACTAGAGTAACATATCAGGCACCGGCTATTTCATACCTCAGTTATCATTATGAAAATAATCATCCAGCCATGCTCTTTAGTTTTATCTGCAAAAAGAAGTGGAAGTATCTCACTTATTCCTGCACCACCATGACTAGCGAACAAGAAGGCCTCCTCAAAAGGCTTCAGTAGGTCGCAGAAGTCTAACATAAGCTACCTTTAACAAAGAAACCCCCTGTCAAGCCTTCCAGTTAAGCACTGTATATTAGTTAATGGCCTTGCTATGTTCAAACAGGCATTCTAGCATGTGCAATGTGCAATTACACCTAGTAGGAACCTCATGTTTTTGCTGGTGATGGTGCAGGTTGTTACACTCTTGTATGGAATATAATACATTTTGTGCACTGTAGGACTGGCTGAAATGTACACATATTTCAGGTTCTGCCCAAAATAGTGACTATTAGTTTGACGCCATGGACGAATCAGGGTATATGCACCATATCTGCCATTGACAGAACAGCTATGATGTTGGAGCCACTGTCAGCAGACACAAAGAAACACTGATAGACCTCTTCAGGTAAAAATGTCAGCTTAGAGTGCTGTATTCAAGCCTCACAGGATAGCCTTGCACGTATGTATGGGTTTCAGTCACCCAATCTCGGGACAACAAATACTACTCCAGAAGTACTCTGAAACTCCACTTCCGATAGAATATGTAGAACAAAGACAGAAACACGGTTTTTAATTGAATAGCATATAAAAACAAGAGTTTTATTGCAAAACAAATACAAAAGCTTGATATTAGTAGGACATACTGGTGTCTATGGATGGATAGTTTTTGAAAACAGTATGTTCTCATACTAAGCTATTATATTTGTTTTACAAAAAACTGTGTTTTTATATGCTTTTCAACTACACGCTGTGTTGCTGTCTATGTTCAGCAGACTCAAAGCCAGCTTTCAAGCATTGGGGTACAATATATTGGTCTATCACTTGCTGGAGTTTCTTTTTAACATCTGCAGCATTGTGGCATGATCTCTCTTTTATTTAAAACATATAATGTGTGTAAGACAAGTTTGGGAGGCAAAGAAAGAGAAACAAAGTAGGCCGAGAGGACCCTTAGACCTACAGTGGTATGCAAAAGTTTGGGCACTGCTGACCAAATTACACGTTTTGTTGATTTTCTAAGTGGAAAGAAGTTAACACAAGTACTGCGTTAAGCAGTGAACAAGCTTAAACTTGATGTATTTCTGCAAATTGTAATGCATAGTTACATGTTACATGTGGCAGGTGCACAAGTTTTGGCATTCTATAAGTCAGTACTTAGTAGCACCTCATTTAGCAGAAATTACAGACTCCAATCAGGGTTTCTATTCTTGCTTTTGGAGTTTTTTCCCACTCTTCCTTACAGAATGCTTCTAGTTCAGAAATACTCTTAGGTTATTTATCATGCACTACATGTTTGAGATCTACCTACAGGTTTCCAATAAAATTCAAGTCTGGGGACTGTGAAGGTCATTCAAAAATCTTAACCTTTCATTTCTTGAAGTAGCTAGTGGATGATTTTGAGGTATGTTTTGGATCATTGTTTTGTTGTTTTATAAAATCTATTTTCAGCTTCAGTTTATTCACTGACTGTGTGATGGTAGAATCTATTCTTCCTTCACACCACGCAATATTTTCTGTACCACTGACTCCCACACAACCCCAAAGTGTAATAAATCCAACCCATGCATTTGGTAAGATTTTCTTTTCTTCAAATTATTTTTTTTCTCCAAATGTACCTTTGTAGCCAAAGAGTTCAATTTTAACTTTATCAGACCGCAGTACTTGGTGACAAAATGTTTTAGGCATATCAAAGTGTTGTGTTGCATACATCAAATGTTGACTTTTGTGATTAAGTGCTGGCATTATTTGAAATCATAATTATTTGGCGAAGAGGGATCTGTGCACCTGCGTTGTCCGTCACTGTCTCCTCATTGATAGGTTATTTGCCAAAGGAGGAGTTGCAGGCAGGGACGGACAGCGCAGGCGCACAGATCCCTCTTTGACAAGATGTCTGCACTGTCGTCTTGAAGTGAGTTTCATACGAACTTATAATTCCAAATATTGCCGGCTCTTAATAAATATTATAACACTATTTAAATGATTACTGCTATACTAACAATTAATTGGGGGTCAATTATATCTATGGGATGGTTCCTCTTTAATATAATTATACTCATCGAACACATATATGTGCCTTATATCAGGACATATAAACTGAATATGAGAAAGTCCCCCCCCAAAAAATCATGACAAACAATGAGATAAAAATGTGATAAAGGGAACAGAGTGGACTGTATTAACCCTATAAGGACCAAAGGCATGCACAAAGCCATGTGTTCCATACCCCAATAGTGCCAAGATCTTGTTTATACAATAGTGTTATGTATATTTTGTGACTTATTATCTCAGGCAGCTCCTGCTTGATCATACGCTCTCCCCAAATGATAATATGCAAAAAGGAAACACAGAAAAGAGAGGGTGCCCTAATAGGGTAACAATAATGATAAACGTAAGTGCAATCCTTTTTTAGTCACAATAATGAGATTAAAAAGGATTGCACTCACATTTATCTGATCATTTGGTCAGATAAATCTGATAAATCACTCATATGGAGATTTTTAACCTGTCTCCGCTCAGGGTCTCTCAGTTGTTGCTGAAGAAACAAATCTGGAGGCTGAGATTCCAGAATATTTTATGCTGTTTTTTTTGTTTTCTTTTTTAAAGTAAATACTTTGAAAGATGTTTAATCTTCAAGCTTTGCTGGTCAGCATAATATGCCACACTGAATCACCAGCACGCTCTTCTAGACTGCTTAATTCTCCTCCTACCTGCCTCCCACCTGCCCCAAGGAGCGCGTTCACGCTTCCCCAGCGCTGTGCCGTGAATGTCTTCTATATTTATATATAGCTCTGGTTAGCATTATATTGAAGTTGCAACTAGGGATGGGTGAAAGTTATCACTGTGTTCCTGCGAGAAATTTAGTGAAAACCAAGTTCTTATCTGCTTTATCACGGGAAAATCCACTTTAAAACTAGCGCTTAAAATTTTCACATCTTGGCCCATTGGCCAAAATCTTTCGCCTTTTTTTCAATGGCTAGAAAGTTTTCACCCGTTGATTTACGTTGTCTTCGCACTTCCGCTATAAAAACGTGATGTTTTCGCTGAAGCTAGACACAATAGAAGCAGTTACAGAGCGAGATAGACATGCTGTGCTGTTCTGCTGTGATATTTTGTAGAGACTCCTATCACTATGAGCAGCAAAAAGAGGAACTGGAAGGACCATTATTATGTATCCATGGAATCTGAAGAGGAGGAGGAGGACGTGACTAGCAGTACTGAACCAAGGCTGTCCAGTCCCCCTAAATCGCTCCAAGGGATTTTGGGGAATTTAATGAGAAGGGGGGAAGAAAAGGGAATGGGACGGAAGGGTGAAAAGGAAGGGAAGGGAGAAAAGGGAATGGGACGGAAGGGAGAAAAGGGAATGGGAAGGGAGGTAGAAAAGGGTAGTACTACAGAACAGGTCAGCTGCCTGTGCCTGCTGCAAGAAGTGCTGCCCCTGCTGCCAGTGCCACCATTGTTGTTCCTGCAGTCACTAGTGTTGTACCTGCAACCAGACGTGCTGCCCCTGCTACCAGTGCCACCACTGCTGTACCTGCAGCCACTAATGTTGTACTTGCTGCCAGTGCTGAACCTGCTGCCAGCGCTGAACCTGCTGCCACCAATACTTTGCCTGCTGCTAGTGTTTCTTGCAGTACTCGGTGGGGGGAGAGGAGAAAATGATGCCAAGTGTGACAGCAAGGGACACTAAATCACACTTGCCATTCCCAAGCAGTCCTGCTACTGCTAGTACTACTGCTGCTAAGGTCCAGCAGCTTGTTAGCGTTAGGAGTGAAGCAGGGGGTAAACAACAATATCCTCATATTACTAGTGACTGTGAGACTGAGGAGGAAGACTCTGTGTCTGAACTTGATGTGGTTGGTGTTAGTAGTAGTATCAGTAATGGTGAAGCAGCCGGAGTGGTAGGGGAAACATTTGAGAGCGTCCAGACTAGCGGTCAAAGGAGCCCACACCATTCCTCTGGCACTGGGAGTCCCTTTCCCTTCACTACAGTGACCAAGTTGAACATGATCCTTAAGAGGCCAGAACTGGTGTTGGGGAGAGCAGGCTCAGAATTGATACCATCATCACCAGCAGGGGGCACAGATCAGCTGCCTGTGCCTGCAGCTACTGCTGGTCTGCCTTCTTCTTCAGGTCAAAAGGAAATGGCAAGTGTGACATTAGAGGACCCTCTGTCACATTGCTCGTCATCTCCTCCAAGCAGCAGTGAGATGTCTGGAATACAGCAGCAGCAACAACAGCATGTAGGGATTAGTGGTGGTGATGATGATGATGATGCTGGAGAAGCTGCGGTGGAAGAGATATTGATTTTAGCAGAAACTGAGAAGGAATGGGAGACAGGAATGAGGATGGACATCACCACCACTACTAGTTCCACCACTAATTTTGGAATTAGAGGAATTTGCAACTGCTCTAATTCCTTCTGATGCTGAGATGCAAGGGCAGCAGGATGCTGAGGAGCAGACTAGTGTGCCACAGACCACCGTGGTCAAAGTGGGAATGGGGTCAACAAGTGATGCGGGACTAGGACAGGTTCCACTTGTCAGCAGTAGCAATACTCCTGATCCTAGTTGCAGTGCTGAATCTGAGGCAGTAGCAGCAACAGCAGCAACATTATCGGCTGCCACAGACAATGAAGGGCAATGTGGAGGACAAGAAGAAAGAGGCCATTCTTCTCCATCTGTTCCATTCCCCCTGAAGTCATCATGGGTGTGGAACTATTTTTCTCTTGGGGCAGGCACAGTGCAGTCATCAGCAATGGCACTGTGCACAATTTGTGACAAGTCAGTGAAAAGAGGAAAGGAAGGAACACAACTTGGCACAAGCGCCTTGATATCACACATGAAACACAGGCATCATGACATTTACATCAAACATGTTAAAGACAAACACCCACCACAGAAATCAAGCACCACTTTTGCTGTCCCTGACTCACCAGAAAGGCAACAAGAGGCGAGATGGAAATCAAAGAGGAGGAGGAATAGAACAACGCAGGCAGAGACTGGAAGTTCCAGGACAAGTTAAACAACTAGCTCGCCATCACATTCTAGGGTAACTACATCTTCTGCCAATCCACCTCGTTCATTACCTGCCCCACCAAATGATAGCCACTCTGTTGATGTTAGGATGCGGCAGTTCGTCTCTACCCATTGCACACTGTGTGGTGCACTGACCACACATGCTAGTGTGGTGGAGGAGAATCGCAATCAAGCGGCATCTGAGGAGATTCCATCCTGCAGAATATGTTAATATGGTGGCAGGAGGGTTCATCATTACTATTAAACTGTCAACAAATTGTCGTGTCCTTAGCGGGTCTGGAAAAGGGGTACATTGACAGCGGCAGTACTTGGTTTTGGGTGTCATGGTGTTTGGATACAGTTGTGCCCCCACACACACACACTGTGCACATTATAGTTGCTGATGAGACCTGCCATTCCTGCTCTCAAGGGAAAAATTATATTCTAATAACAACACACCCATGATGATTTTGGAGGAGGGGCAGGTGGAGAAGATTTAATGGCCAACTTCTTCTTTTCTCCACATATACTGGGGGCTGCTTATTCTGCTGCTACTGCCTCAGGCACATCACTGGAGCCAGTTGTGGCAAGTGGAAACTTCATCATCCATCTTCCATGTTACTGCTATTGTTGATCCTAATCCCTTTCAGCTGCCTAATCATCCTGCTGCTTAAACAACTCAGCAGCAGCAGCAGTATGAACAGCAATTGCAACTCAGGAGGACATTTGACAGTGGCCACTGGACAACATGACCTGCTGGCATTAGGCCAGTAGGGCATTTTCATTTTTTTTCTCAGGGTTTGTGTTTTGAAAAAAAATAAATAAATTAATTAATAAAAAAAAATAAAATAAACTACATATGCCTACCCAGAACCCCTTGCAGTAGTAACAACACTGCAAATCTAAGATTTCTGTGGGAAAAGTCTTATGGCTTGACTGGTGTGACAAATTTTTGTTTAACATTGTATCTACCACCCACCAAATTCAGGTGGAAGGGGTTTTCATTCACTTTTTTCACCACCATAACCTTTTCAGTTTGTGCTCCACAAATACACCAAGCCTCAACAGCAAGCCAGTAAAACCAACCTCATGCTGATGAGTTGCCTTAACAACGAAATGGCTGTCCATGAGTGGTTCACTGGCTTTGCATCTGTTCCTAAGTTGTGTCCTAAAGCTGTTACTCAGCATACACATACTCTAAGGAATCCATGTATAAAGTAGAACCTGAGGCAAAAAAGTGATTCCTTGTTAAACTTATTTGCATATGTCTACCCAGAATCCCTTGCAGAAATAACAACACTGCAAATCTAAGATTTCTGTGGGAAAGGCAAGTCTTATGGCTTGACTGGTGTGTCAAATTTTTGTTTAACATTGTATCTACCACCCACAATATTAAGAGTTAAAAGCATGGAATTCCACTGACTATATATATTTAACAGCCTGTTTGTTTCTGTACCTCCAAGGAAATTAGATTTGTATTTAAGTGACTTAAAAAAGCAAGCAATAATTTTCAATTTTATTATGTGCTTACTATCCAAATAATTTTTTGGTTGGATTGTTTTTGAAAAGAGTGCAAAGAAAATGCACATAAATCATAAGGACGCAACGACACAGCAGGAAAGTGTAATAAAAGTGCTCAGTAACTAAAGGAAAGCGTGGGCAGATATATCGTTATTCTATTCATTGCCTTAATGGAAACATATGTTACAAGTGATATATTCACTATTTTTCTTAATTAGAGAGTTATTTTGATTTGAATCATTTTATGTTTTATGTTCCTCTGTTTCAAGCAGAAGTTGAACTTACCAGATATTGCATAACTATATTACTAGGAGCAGCAACGATGTAAAGTGTACAATGAACATTTTGCAATTGCCTCAGCTGGTTCCTGCCTGGTCACATCTTCTCCCCCACTGCTCCCAGCTTGTCTTCTAATGCCCGCAGCCTGTTCCACCTGCCTCTGTATTGTTAACCATCAGTTAAGCTTCTGTTCGTGGGTTCATAGCTTCTGCTCCCAGGTTCTTGCCTCATCCCTGCTTTTGGAGTCCTGCTCCCACCTTCTCTCCTGTTAGAATGATGTTTTCACCCAGTGTCTACAGCTTCTGCTCACCTTCTCCCAGATCGTTGGCCTGTGTTTGTGTCCCACTTCCTCCAACCAGGCCACTTCTGTCAAAATCTCTTCAAGGACTCGTAAAGACTACTACATACATGGGGGTATGATTTTGACAGGATTCCCCCTCCCCACATCTCTGTACAAAGTCTCACTCACAACTGCTCCCCTTCTTTAATATCACATGATATTTCACAGCTCAAGAAAGTTACATAAACATCAAGACGTGTGGCTGTGATTTTTACAGGAGTGGCCAGGGGATCTTCACCCCTCTCCCCCACCTACTCTTGTCAAATTATCTGCAAGAGGTGTCACTGAGTCACAGTTTAACACCTTCATTATTCTCTGCCTTTGCTAAACAAAGGCCACTTCCTGCCACCCCATACAATCAGGAAGAACGCATTCACCAATTTGCATCACGATGCGGCCTGCAGAAAAGCTCATGATGCTTACATCATTAACACACTCATAAAAATCTACAGATATGTTATATTGAACAATTTATTTTCTGATCAGATATATTTTATTTTAATCATGGACACTGCATCACTTAATAGATGCCCTGTAGTTATTAAAACATCAGCATTATTCAATAATTTTCTACTAACACCTTTATCGTTTTTCACTTCATCATTAAAAACTATATAATTGTGAGTGTAAGTTACATTCATAAAGGTACCGTTGGTTCCCCATATAGCTTCAGTATATGGATGATCAGCAATATTAGCTTCTACACATTGTATATTCGCAAGGCATATCATCAGGACCTATCATAACATTACTTTGGTCTCTTTTTTTTTTATTACTGTTTATCAGATACATATTTCTGGAACAGGGAGTAAATGTTATAATCTGATTTAAAAATGTGTTGCTACTGTACACACCAAAACCCAGGTAGTCCAACATGATGTAGGTACCCTTGGTCAATTTGCTTTTGGTTGCTATTTTGGTTGCTATTTAAAAAGAATTCTAAGGATTTTTTCTGTATATCATGAACCAGCTTTACATCTGTATGCATGAGAGGATATGTCTGTATTTCATATTCCTTGCTCTATCAGCTTCTCTTTGGTTATACTGGAAAGGTTATCTTTGTCTTTACTTGAGTGGCTCTAGTAGGATGAATTAAGAAAGGCTTGGTTAATAGTTCATTATATCCATCATCTTCCATGTCCCTTTTCCACCAATCAGAATATAGGACAATGTCAGGCCGCCCGCCGCGGACTAAACACCCGCCGCACATTTACTAGTGTGGGCGGGCAGCTCCTACTTTGTAGCCGTCCAACACGGCAGTCACTTCTCCTGGCTTCCCGCTGTTCCCCGCATCCAGTTGCAAGCGGGTGGCTCCCGCCTCTCAGCCGTCCATCACGGCAGCCACCTCTTTCTGCTCCCCGCTGCTCCCTACTAGCCAGTGGCCACCCAACACGCCACAGCAGAGGGTCACAATGCGCACACATCCAGCCTCCATTGTGTGCACATCCTGCTGGTGGCAATAAAGAATCCAGGGCATTGCTATGGCAACGTGACGTTCGACTCCGCCCCCTACTACCTCAACACGCCCCCTGTCTAGCCTATAAAAGCCCAGAGCTCACTAGGGGCTTTGCTCAGTTACACTGTGCTTCCAAGGTGTGCAGTTGCCTCTTGTCTGCTCCTTCCCCAGTCTTAGATCTGGTTCTGACCTTTGACCTCTTGATTCTCTGGCTCCCTACCAGGTTCAGCTCTCTGGTATCCTGACCTCAGCTTGACCATCTGGACTCCGCTGCTCTCTGGTATCGTGACCTCGTCTTGACCCTTGTACTCGGCTGCTCTCTGGTATCCTGACCTCGGCTTGACCATCTGGAATCCGCTGCTCTCTGGTATCCTGACCTCGGCTTGACCATCTGGACTCTGCTGCTCTCTGGTAACCTGACCTCAGCTTGACCATTGTACTCTGCTGCTCTCTGGTATCCAGACCCCGGCTTGGCCAGCGGACCTTTTCCCACCTTCCTGTTGCCGATGCTCGCAGTCTACTCTAGGAAGGGGTCTATAATTTGGCTCAGTCCTCTTCCTGTGTGTTGCCTTAGCAAGGGTGACAACTTGCTTCTGGGTTCCTGTCTCTGAAAGTGAGTGCGCCTCCACTACAGTCCTAACAGACAACTGGAACAGAATATAGCCCTAGCATGTGGCCTTACTCCACAAGGAAAGTGATATTGTTCTCCTTCAGCATATTCCCAGAAGTTTATCTTTGCATCATTTCTTCCACTAGGAAAAAAAACTGGATATTCTTTATATCTTATTTTGTCCTGGGTGGTGCCAGGTCATGGACATTGGTCAGCCTTAATTTCTTTTGCTGGCCATAAACTTGTTGTTTGAAAGTCAACATAGTAATAATGTTCAAAGGCTGCATAGCATATCTTTTCTTTGTATGATCTCTGCTTGGAGTAGTCATGCAGTGGCGTAACAATAGGGGTTGCAGAGGTCGCACCTGCGACCGGGCCCGTCACTCCAGGGCCGCCTGCGACCCCCTCACCCGCAGCAGTCACTTACCTGATCTCTTCTAGTAATACAGAGCGCTGGGAGATGATATCATCTCCCAGCCTCTGCATTACTACAGCGGCGCGCGGGAGCTCCGGTTGCAGAGATCTGTGCCGAAGGAGGCACAGATCTGTAAAGACACTTCGCTAGACCACCAGGGACTGTAGGTAGGGGAAATGTGAAGATGGGGGCATTGTGGAGATGAAGGGGGCATTGTGGAGATGGAAGGGGGCATTGTGGAAGGGGCATTGTGGAGATGAAGGGGACATTGTGGAAGGGGGCATTGTGGAGATGAAGGGGGCATTGTGGAAGGGGCATTGTGGAGATGAAGGGAGCATTGTGGAGATGGAAGGGGGCATTGTGGAAGGGGCATTGTGGAGATGAAGGGGACATTGTGGAAGGGGCATTGTGGAGATGGAAGGGGCATTGTGGAGATGAGATGAAGGGGGCATTGTGGAGATGAGATGAAGGGGGCATTGTGGAGATGAAGGGGGCATTGTGGAAGAGGCATTGTGGAGATGAAGGGGGCAATGTGGAGATGAAGGGGGCATTGTGGAAGGGGCAGTGTGGATGAGGGGGCCAATGTGGGCGGGGGGGCCCCATGGCAATTCTTGCACCAGGGCCCGGTGGCTTCTAGTTACGCCTCTGTAGTCATGTAAAGGGAAATCATATTTCAATGTAGATGCTTGAACCATTTTCATCTGTTCTTTAATATGATCCCTGACCAGTCTTCTTCCTTTTGGAGTGGTGATCCCAGAACTTGGCCATTGTAATAGGGTTCATTAGAATAATTTTAGAAACTCCCAATGTTCTCAGCTTCTGTGTAATTGTTTTAGGAACAAGTTTCCAATATAGACCTTGTGGTAGGCCTGTAGTTTGTATATCCACTGGTTATATGTCATAGCTCTTCCTTTTCAAATAATTTTAGGTCTGTCACTTGAATAAGCTTGTCCCTTAGTCCAATTTAGGATTTCTCATGACTGTTCTGTAACATAATGCCAATGCATCCTCAGTATCACCATGCATGCTGATATAGAAATTATATTTGTGATCAAAAGAAAAAGGCAGAAAAGTCTATTTTGGCATCTTTGTCTTTGACAAATTCCAAGCATATTTCATTTTCAGTTTCCACTTTTTCCTCTGTATCTTTTTCCTGGATCTCTTTAATAGATATTGAGGTTTCAGGGGAGTCAGGGTATAACTTACAGTCTCTTGTGTCATATTCTTCCTCTGTATTGCATACTGGGACATATTTTGGAGTTTGTACAGAGCGTCTATTGTCCATCAGCTTTTGTGTTTGAGTCAGGAGCTACCATTATGAGAAGGTCACTGGTTCTGCAGGATTTTCTGGTCTCATTTATAGCCATATTATTAAAATTTGAATTTGTTTGTCCATTTACATAAATGTCCTCTCATTAAGCTTTGACTTTATGCATGTAAATGGTTTCCATCTTGGTCTCCATGAATTGGTGGGCTGTACCTTCTCCTGGACATGCTGGATGAATTCCAGTTTCCGAGGATGGGCTTGGTTGGGTGTGTGAGTGGGTCAAGAGAAATAATCTCTTCACTCGTGTAAAATAGTCAGTTATTCCAATATAACATTTTATTAGGTATTTTTACCAATTACAGAAGAAGGTATGTGATTTAAAACAATTTACACTTGAATTATCATTGGATTCTGCTGTGTAGGGCAAGACAGCAACAGCATGATCAAAAATAGTTTTACTTAGCATTTGTCCTTTCCACAACCCACTATTTTGAGAATACTTAGGTGTACTAATATCACATTTAATACCATATGTATTAGCCCACTGTTGGGATTCTTTTGCAATACATGCAGGTCCCCCAACCAGAGCACAGGGCTTTGAGTTTACCAATATTAGCTAAAGAGTTGATATAATTAAAGGGATAGTAATGTTTCACAAAAACAGCAGCTCCAATTAATCTTCATAGTATTTGAGCCATAGAGAGTGTTATTTCAATACTGTCAGAGTTGTAGTTCAAGAGTAATTGAATGATAAAGTATCTCCCTCCCATCCCTTTTACCTAGTATAACACTGCTTACCTCAGATGTGGAATCTGGTTGCTTGACCAGACAGATAACAGCAAGGGACAATCTTCTTACTGTGAGAACAATGAAAACCCTGCCCCCATTGACAGGTTTTTCAGGTTTTCAATTATCTTAATTGAAGATTGTTCCTCTCTACAATCTACCTGGGCACCTCCCTGCTGCTCTGAGGTGAGCAGTGTTACATCAGTAAAAGGGGCGGGAGGGGGATACTTTATCATTCAATTACTCTTGAACTACAACTCTGACAGTATTGAAATAACACTCTCCAAAGCCCAAATACTATGATGATTAATTAGAGCTGTTTTTATTATGAAACATTACTATCCCTTTAAGCTTGCTGGAGCTAGGTGCACCATGAATGGGGTAAAAGAAGTAAATCTTGTATACTAATCAACACATGTCAGTACAAACTTATAGTCATGTGAAGGGGTAATTGACCTGTATGACCTAGGAAAACTAAATAAAATAGCTTATTTTGGTATTTCTTTGACAATGTAAGAAGGAGATTGATGATTAGCATGTAAACTTGGCTTCAGGGCTGGTGCAAGGATTTTTGCCACCCTAGCCAAAACATAATTTTGCCGCCCCTTGGCTCCACCCCTTGTGTCCTACCCCTTTATGCCCCGCCCTGTATGTGTTTAAGTGTCAGTGTGTTTGTGTTCTCTATATGTGTTTGTGTGTGTCAGTATGTGTTCCCTGTATGTATATAAGTGTGTCAGTGTGTGTGAGTCTCTTTAAGGATATCAGTGTGTGTCTGTGCTTCTCTATATAGGTATCAGTGTGACAGAGTGTATGTTCTCTATATGTGACTCTTGCCACCTTTGACTGTCTCCCCCTCTTGACTGTTGATCCCCCCTTTGACTCTCTCTCTCCCCCATCTGACTCTTGATTCCCCTCTTGACTGGTTATCCCCCTTTGACTTTCTATCTCCCCGTCTGACTCTTGATCCCCCTTTTGACTGTTAATCCCACCTTTGACTTTCTCTCTCCCCCGTCTGACTCTTGATCCCCCTCTTGACTGTTATTCCCCCCTTTGACACTTTCTTCCCCCGTCTGACTCTTTATCCCCTCTTGACCCCCCTTCCACTTACTCTTCCCGCTGCACGTCTCTCTCTCCCAGTGAGTACGTTTCGGTGCTCTCCCTTGGCTGGCTATTTTTTTAATGTAGCACAGCGATGCCCATTTCTCTCTCCCCCTCCGCTTCTTCAATCCTGGTCCAGGACTGAACTAGTGGAGGGGGAGAGAGAAACGGGTATCGCTGTGCAACATTAAAAAAATAGCCAGACAAGGAAGAGCACAGAAACATACTTTTTTTACTTGGGCAGTAAGTGGTGAGCGGGGGGGGAGGTCCGATGCACCCCCAAAGAATGTGCGCCCTAGGCCGACGCCTACCTCACCTATAGGTGGCTCCGGCCCTGCTTGGCTTACAATTCCCAATAACATAACACACAGTTTTCCCCACATTAGGCTACCAAAAGTTTTGTTTCAAAGTAGTAGATACATTATTCCTAGCTAGATGTGAGTGTCCAATACTATTGTGAGCAGCCAGAGTTAAATTAATTGTTTCACCTGCTAGAGTAGGATAAAATTATGATCATGAACAGTGACAAACATTGTTCTCCCCTTAAGGCATATTTAGTGGGATAACCAGGTGAATTAAGTCTGATCTTATCCAAGCAAATATTTAACGCTGATGGTATTTAATGCTCTTGTTTTTGGAGCATGTTATTACTGTATTTACAGCATCTGAGGGGAAGCGGCTTAAAATTGGTAAAAGGGGTGGGAGGGGATCCTTTATAATTAAATTAATCATGAGCTACAGATTGGCTAGTATTGAAATACTGCTCTACATGGACTACAAACTATGCAGATTAATCAGAGCGCCATTTATCTTGATCTACTACTATCCCTTTAAGTCTGATCATGTACTTCTCTCCTCCACATATCTCCTCCACATAATATTGCTGCTGAGTCTGATGCAACACCAAGCACCAAAAATTACAATAGCCCATTGCTGAAATATACCACAATGTACGATGGGCTATTGGTTCTAAATTTGATGCATTATTTCCTTGTAATATTGGTACTAAGTCTGATCATGTACTTTTCTCCTTCACGTAATATTGGTGCCGATTGTGATGCAACACCAACCACCATAAAAAATGCTGATGCATCTTGGACTTTCTATTGGTTAACTAACAGGTTAATAATCTTTAATTCAGTGAGCATGGTTCAGGTGACTCATTGACTCCCAGCCAATAGTCTGCTTCCTGGACCACTCATTCATACATGCAATGCATGTGCTGCCATCCCCATCTCATGCAGAACCAGCCAATGAGAGAGGAGCGTCATGACAATACTCTCCTCTCTCATTGGCTGTGTAGCTGTGCATGTTAGAGACGTGCATTGATACAGGAGGTGTCCAGCTGGTGTGGGAAAACTCTTTCTCTGAAAGTGCAGCAGCAGAGATGCTTATGTTGTATTCATGCAGCTGTCTGACCCCTTGTCACACCGAGGTGCACCATGCCCATGTGACATTGTGCACAGTTACACACAGTAGCAGTTATTTCTGGAAGCTGGCTGAGCATGTTGTGGTTTCTTTTGCTTATTGTCCCGGTGGGGGGTTGCTCGGGACGTGAGACACAGATTGAAATGTCCCAGCCATTACTAGATATGTGATTACCCTAAATAGGCGGTGCCTTTAAATATGTAGGGCAGGATAGGGTAGTGGGGGTGGTGGGGTATAATATATTTATTAAAGGAGCATTGAACCTTTTTTCCATGAAAAAAACATAAATTGTGGGACTTTTTCTGCTGAGTAAAAAGAGCAATATGTCCTTTAGGGTGCATATTTTACTATTAGAGGAGCACTAACACCTCCAAAATGAACTCCACTTACCTAAAAGCCTAATGCCCCCTATGCATTTTGCTCTTTTGTCTCTGTACAAGACATAACATCTTTAGTAATTCCTGGATGTTCCACCCATGGAAGCGGACATGACAGCTGCTGGTGATGTTTTCAGACTGAAGCAGGAAGAGTTCATGTTAAACCTTTAAGGACCAGAGGGGTGTCAATGCAATGCACACCCCTCTTGCAGAGGTAGTAATACTTACTATGTAAAAAATATATTTTGTAAGGTTTATCCTCCTGAGTAAAAGAAGGGTTCTCCCAATGCTGAGAGGTGTTTCATTAAAATGTACATTTTTTAGGTGCAGTATAACAGTGGCCTGAAATAGTGCAGTGTCGCTGTTGCTACACCATCCTATGGAGGTTTATGGTCAACTGACAAGAGTTGTCCATAGGATGGTGTAGCAACAACACCACTGTACAATTTCAGGCCACTGTGATACTGCAACTAGAAATTTCAGGTTTGAGCTGTAATAACTTTTGAATAAAACACCTTCCAGCACTGGGAGTGCCCTTGTTTTCCCCAGGGGGATAAACACTGCAATATATATTTTTTATATTTTTAAGTATTGCTACTCTGACATGACATTTAGTGCTGACTAAAGGTGTTACCTCCTGTACAAAGACACAAAGGCAAAATGCATAAGGGACATTAGGATTTTCAGGTCATACTAAGTTAAGTGAGAGTTTATTATTAGAAGGGTTAGTACCCCTTTAACCACATAAAGACAGCCTGATTCGTGGGGGGTGGCCATTAAGGACCATGGCGCATTTTTTTTTAAAAAAAATATTGCAATGGATTCTGGGATGGCAGAGCGGCATGCTGCCATCCCAGAATTCCAAGAAGTACCAGGACCGTCACTGGTCCGTAACGTCTGATAAGCGTGACAGTCCTGGCAGGAATGGTATGGTCTGAGTGTAATAACAATTACATTCATGAGATGTGACAATAAGTATATCCAGGTGAAGACAGAATTCCATGGAATATGGCTTATAGGGAGCAACCGGCTCCTTTAAATACACAAGTCGTTATTTTATTACTTGAAAATCCTGGCCAGTCAAAATGAAACCTAATCTTTGTATAAACAATATGCCTCAATAAGGATATAAATTCATTAACAAGTCCCACTGCCAAGTGCATGCAAAATGTGATCAGCATCTCTCCTGACGTACATTCCTTTACATTTAAGTATGCATGCATTAACTGTTACTAACCTGGTCATGCTTTGGTTACAATCACTTCAATTTATTTATTTTTTAACAACGTGAAATCTGGGATTATTTTCAATTAAAAGGTAAATATTTACAATGTAAAATATACCAAGGTTCCCATTCTTGTCCCCTTACGTTTTAAAAATTAAGTTTCTTCTTTTGTTATAAAACAGGCTAGTGCCTAACATGTGTCCAAACAAGCAAGGCTTCCAGATCAGTATGGTATACATAACCAGAACAATAGTATTTTCCCTGATGTAGAACTATACTTGGAATATAACCATGAATCATGACGTGGCAGATGTTTAGAGGCTTTGAAATCGTCAATCTCTTTATGTGCAAAGTCTGTAAAATTTCAGTGAGGATCTTAACCCTTTGAGTGGCAGAGGGGTACACAAAGCATTGCTTTGCAATGTATTGCATAACCCTCTGGCACTCAAAGGGTTAAAGGTTCAGTTTCACAGCATAATTGCCAAAAACATTTTAACATTATGACAGTGATTGGTTTTTTAACCCCATGGATTGTAAAGACATCTTCAATGCTTTGTGAAGCACTGAATTCGGGACGTCTCTAGCATCCATGGGTAGGGATGCCAATAATAATAATAATCATTTGTGATTTTTATAGTGATTTTCTCCTTGTGAGACTCAAAGCGCTTTACAAATATGTAAACAGACATAAAAATTAAGAGTTCCTTATGGTCACATGAGTTGACTGAATGCCTGATAAAAGAGATGGGTCTTTAGCTTTTATAAAAATTCTGTAATGATGGTGCCTCTCTGATTGAGGATGATACAGAGTTCCAGAATGTGGGGGCAGAGTGGCTGAATGCCCAGGAACCCGTGTTTGTTTTTACTCTGGGCACTGACAGGAGGGATCTGTTGGCTGACCGCAGTGAGCAGGATTGAATATAGGTTTTCAGGAGCTCTTTCAGGTACTGTGGGCCTTGATTATTTTTTTAGGCTTTGAAGGTGAGCAGGCAAATTTTAAAATATGTTCACCATTTAACTGGAAGCCAATGCAGGGAGTGGAGAACAGGTATTATGTGACATGAGTGAGTTTGATTGGGGAATAGTCTGGCTGTTGCATTTTGTACTGTCTGTAGGCAATGGAGTTCTTTCTCTGGGAGGCCCAAGTAAAGTGCAATTGCATTACAGTAATCTAGACGAGAAGACACAAATGCATGGAATAATATCGGCATATCATCCAGTGGAATTAAGTGTTGTATCCTGGATATATTTCTCAGATGAAAGAAGGAAGATTTTATTGCAGAAGAAATCTGCTGTTTAAATGACAGTCCAGAGTCAGTCATCACTCCGAGATTTCGTACCACTGTTGAACCAATGAGTTCAGAGCCTCCAAGTTCCAGGCCAGTTGGATGATCATGAGATATTCTTGTTGCCTGCGGTCCCTTCACCAAGAGTAACGCTGTTTTGTCAGGGTTCACTTTTAGCCAACTAGCATTCATCCACTCTATGAGGTCTGCTAAGCAACTGTTGATGAGGCATGTTGGGCCTTTAGAATCTGGAGCAAAGGAGAAGTACAGTTGTGTGTCATCTGCGTAGCAGTGATATCTTAGGCCATGTCCCCTGATGATGTCCCCCAGTGGTAGCAAGCAAATTGCGAATAGCCAACCATCAGTAAACTTATGAACTACGGTAGGTCAAGAAAAGGTGTCAATAAAAACAATTGGTTGCCCATAGTTTTTTAGAAATTAGATTAACCAATATTTTCAGGAACTGCCAACTCTGCTGTGGGTTTAAAGGGGTACCAATTCTTATTTTTTTATCTCACTGCATTGTAATTTAATGTGACTGATGTCAGTTATACTGTTTAATACTTACTAGGTTTACCTAGTTTATTTTTAAAATCCCCTGCCCGTCCCCATTCCCTGATGTTAGCTTGTCCTCCTAAGAACCAGTTGAAGGGACTGTCAACAATTTGAGATATATACAAGGGAGAACACCCTCACATCAAAGTTCAAATAAGTATCAGAGATTAGTGGTGACACATATTGTATACAATGCACAACATATAAAAACAATATAATTGTACCAAAAATCAGAAGTAGTCCATCACAGATGTCTGATACAAATTCAATCTTGCTATCCGTTATCCATAAAAGGGTTCCAGATTACTTGAATTATAAGATCAGATCAGACATCTGTGATGGACTACTTCTGATTTTTGGTTCAATTTATATTTTAAAGTATGACGGGAGGCTCCTGTTTGCATAATGTCTCTTTACTACTTCACCTCCAATAGCAGCAAAGAAGAAAATAAAGCAACCAATCAGAGAAAAAAATACAAGTATCTGTGTAAACCCCTTCTATTTCCTCTTTCTTGCTGCTCACCTCAGGAAACAGGTCATGTATTTTGTCTACAAAAACAGCTACAGAAACAACTCTACTAATTATCGCAAAACATATTTTAAGTGTTTTTCCTTCCAATCTATCCACGAGGGTAAGCCCCTCCATGTGTCCCTTTTCAATCGGATGAGCCCCCCCCCTTTTCTTCTTCTGCATTAACCAAATATATATTTCTGCTTACCATTTTCTAAGGATGATTCACCCCTTTTATATATAATTTTTCAGCTGTCAATCCACTTATAGCAGTTCACCAAGGGCTATAGTCTGCCTATCCTTTCTCGGGTGAGCCCCTCCACCCACTCCCATACAATTTATATACTGTAGTTGGGTGAGCCCCAATTTTATCTTTTGGCCTGTTGCACACATAGGTTACTTGTGTAAAATTATAATTTTTATCATGGATGATTCCCAGAGGCCTATTTTGGGGGCTGACAATTTACAAGATATTATCAATGCTGCTGTGGAAGCATCTATTGAAAAAGTGCTCACAGGTGCTTTACCTCAATTACCCACACCTCAGGCCCATGCTCCCGCCACTATGGCTGAGGATTCTTCTGACTCAGATGTTTCAGGGCTGGGGACATCTATAGCCTCTAAGCGGCACTGGAAAGACTCACAATCTAAGTCTAACCCTGAAAAATGAAAAAACCCTGCAAAAAAGGGAAAACTGACCCCCGATCCTGAGGCTTATGGGGCTACTAGATTGTCCTCAGATGAGGAGCACCCAGAATTTCCTCCTGATTTTACAAAGGTGGCCTCATGGCAGGTAAATTACTCTGACTTATCACTTGAAGACAAGCCTTTCACGGGTCTTACTAACGACCCTTCAAATGTGGATCCTGTTACAGTAACAGACTCCTAGGAAATAAAGGATTCCACGGGAAAACCCATGTTTGACCCCCGCGGACTTAGACACCCACGTTCCGCAGAATGGGTTTCTACTTCCTATCTAAAGCAATATTTGCACTTCTGGCTTCGATAACCTCTTGAGAAAGAAGTCAGGGCTCGTTTGTGCAGTGAATGCCCACGTCCGGTTATTCCGGACAAGGTGGCCTTCACGCCAGAGTTTGACGCGACAATATATAACTTCATGGCCAAGTCAGGCAGAGACCCATGAAAGGGTTTGGAGAAGGGCCTCAAATCTGCACAGGATAAATTGTTGGATGTGACAGGCCTTATGGCACAAATTTTGTATCTGGAAGACTCTGCCCTCTCTTCTAATTCTATTTTAGATACCAATATTGCAATTTCTAATGAGAGGCGCAAAGCTGCGCTACTTCAAATAGATCCTAAGCTTGCTGAACTCAGCGACAAAGAACTTGGCCCATCTGCCAAAGAGATGCTTTTTGGAGAGCCTTTTCTAAAACAGTTCCAGAAACATGTTTTCTCTTCCTTGAATAAGGCTCAAACTTCTTTAAAAATGGTTTTCAGACCCACCCCTCAATGAGGTGTTTTTGGCAGGGCTGGTAAACAACGGGGTCATGTCACCAGCTGTTTCTGGTCTACAGACCCCAGGAATTACCCAACTCAGTCCTTTTACTCTGCACCAAGAGCACACCTTCCACCTCAGAGAGGAGTCATGGGACTTCATGGATACAGGGCTCGAGGATGTTCCAGATTATACTCAGGTGAGTCTAACTGCTCTAAACCCTTCTTTCCCTCCATTTACGGAAGGCAGACTTTCCCTCTTCCTTCAGAATTGGATGCAGATCGCCTCGGATGCTTGGATTCTTCAAATCATATGAGGCTTCAGGATCGAGTTTTCCTCGACTCCTTAGCAAGACACTCTTACAACTCCCACTCAAATGTCTCTTCATGACAAAGGTCTCATTCATGATGAGCTTCTTGCACTCAGAGACAAAGAAGCGATTCAGAGGTCACCAGATGTCGGCGGCTTCTTCAACGACGTTTTTCTAGTGAAGAAAAAATCAGTAGAATCCAGACCTGTCATCAGTTTAAAAAAGCTCAATACATTCATCAGATACAGGCACTTCAAGATGGAAGGTATCCATCTTCTCAGAGACCTCTTGTTAAAAGAAGAATGATTTACTTGTGTAGATCTGAAGGACGCCTACCTTTCTGTGGCTATTCACCCGTTGAGCCAACGTTTCCTCAGGTTTCTGTGGGCAAAGGCCATGGCAATTTACATGCCTCCCATTTGGACTCAGTTCGGCTGCTCAAGCCGGTTCTGGCCCATCTAAGATCATCAGGTATCCGATGCATAGTATACCTAGAAGATATTCTTTTCTTCGGAGCAGACATTCATCGCCTAACGTCGCAGTCTGACTCCAAAGTACATCTATTGGAAAACTTAGGTTTCATGGTCAACAAGGACAAGTCAGTGCTAGTCCCCTTGCAGACAGTCCAATTTCTGGGGTTCGAGATAGACTTTGTATCTTGTTCGCTCAGGCTACCTCGCACCAAGAATGTTTCTATCAGGAGAGAGCTCAAAAGAGTACTTTGATTGTCAACGATTCCTTTGCTCTTTTTGGGCCGGATAGTGGGACGTCTATCCTCATCCATCCAGGCCATTTTCCCAGGCCCCCTTTATTACAGAGCTATGCAGTACTTGAAGGCTCAGTTTCTAAAGATCATTCCTTCTTACGACCAGCTGATTCCACTTTCTGCAGACGTCCACATGGAACTGAGATGGTGGCTCCTCCACATGCAAGCATGGAACAGCTGGGCCATTTTCGGCACGGTTCCAGACCTGGTTATCAATTCAGACGCCAGTCTATGGGGATGAGGAGCGACGTGTGCTGGCACTTCCACAGGAGGAATTTGGACCCAGTTGGAGGAAGGCTTACAAATCAATTGTTTGGAAGTGATCACCGGCTCTTTTGCAATTCGCAGTCTTGCCAAAGATCTTTCAGACTGCTTTATATTGCTTTGCATGGACAATGTCTCTGTGGTCAATATATAAATCATCTTCAATATATAAAGAAGTTCCACACTTCTTTTGGAGGTCACCAAAGAGATTTACCATTTCTGCTTTCAGAGGATCATCACCCTACATGCAGAATACTTACCAGGCGAGTCCAACCTAGAGGCGGATTAGTACTCCAGACACAGGAGGGATTCCAGCGATTGGATGCTGAACCACTCGATCTTCCTTCAACTAGCAGAGATTTGGGGCCCCTTCCTTATAGAACTTTTTGCCTCTCGGGTAAACCATCAGACACTGGTTTATTTCAGTTGGCTTCCGGATGTGGGCTCCAGAGCAGTGGACGCCCTTCTCCAGATTTGGCCTCAGACAGGTGCCTATGCCTTCTCTCACTTTGCAATGATCACCAGAGTTCTCCATTATCTCCACATACAGGGCTCACGCCTCACTGGGATAACCCCCCCTCTGGCCGAGTCAACCTTGTTTTCCAGATCTTCTCTGTATCTCAATCAAGAACCCTCTTCTGCTTCCATCCATTCCGGATCTTCTGTCAGATCTGAAGGGCAACTGGCATCCACTAGTCCTCCAGGATCGGTTATGACTGGTGTCCTGGTCTCTTTCAGGGGATCTTGGAATGTCCATGGACTATCGGAATCGGCTCGTCAACTCCTTTGGGATTCGTGGGCTCCAGGGACACGGCGTTGCTACATTTTGGCCTGGGGATCCTGGTCTCGCTGGTGTGTGGGAAGGAATATTGATCCTTTTACAGCCCCTGTTCATTTAGTCCTCAACATTCTTTCTCACCTATGCGAAGAAGGTAAAACATACAGGACTATTAACATCTACAGGTTTGCTATTTCCGCAGCTCATGTCACTGTTCATGGTCTTCCAATTGGTAAGGACCCGTTTGTATGTCACTTAATGCATGGTATCAGACTTATCTTCCCTCCGGAACCTAGATATTCTTCGTTGTGTGATGTTTCCTCGATTTTGCAGTTCTTGTGGACATGGCCTGAGAATGAACTCCTCTCACTTTGCCAGTCTGCCAAGCTTACACTTCTTTTATGCTTGGTTTCCTTCCGTAGGGTTTCGGATGTCAAGGCTTTTGATGTCAATGTCATTACCTTTTCTCCGGATGGAGTTGTATTTTTCTGTTTCTCGCCGTACCAAATCTAACTCTAAATCCATCTCTTACCCGTTTTTCACTGCGGAATCTAAGCTTTGCGTCGCTAACCTTCTGTGTTGCTATATCGACAGGTCCGCTGCTCTCCCCCCTCCAGATTCGAGACAACTGTCGCTTTTGTCAAAGCATTAAAAATGCAAGTAGGAGCCTCATATCATGCTTTAAAATTGTGGATTATCCTAGCTTCAGTAAAGAGATTATCTGAATTTTAATAATGACAGGAGGTGAGTGTGATGGTACCAGTGGCCCCCTGTCTGTGTGTCCCCGTCAGTCGCTGCTTTCTTCAATCTTGAGCAACGCTGCTCTGCTGGAACATCCCAATTTTCCACAATCACCAGGCATGGCTAGTCTATTGCTTTAGAATCAGTTCTCTTTATTGCATGGAACACACAGGTTATATCCACTTACAGAGACACTTATCAAGATTAACATACAAACTAGGATTTGGGACAGTGTTTCTACTCTTGACCAATCAGACACCAACACCCTTATCTAGATAAGAATGCAGATTAGGACTTGAAAAATAGACACTCTTAACTGGCTCATAAATAACCTCCTCTGATTGGTCAAGGAAGCACAGCAGGAATCAATTAACAGTCCTTAGCACAGACCTTGAGTATATTGAAAGCAACGCCCAACCCCCATTATCTCTGCACTCTAGTTCTCAAATATCAAATCCCTCCATAGGACCCACAGTACTACACCATGTCACACAATTACCCCATGTCCCACAATGTACAACACAGTGATCAACAGTTCAAATGGTATAGTACCGGAGGTGAACGTCACCACATGTCCCTGTGCTGATTCCCCCAATCAGTCCAAGGACAGTCCTTTTCTGTGACACCCTGTGACGCCAGTAGGAGGCAGGGAAGCTGGGAAAGCCACTTCCCCATGCATAGAGTCCATAGTGTGTAGGAAGGGGGTTGGCCCCCAGGCCCCTCCAGGAGCCAAGGGCCCGGGGATTCCCATGACAGTGAGTATTTCCCACCCTAATATGGTTGCCTTACAATCCCCCCCCCCCTTCTTCTCTTCTTTATTATCTTCCTTCATGTATAATTCTACCTAGTTTTGGTTTTGTACCTCTAAGAGTATTCTTTCACCTTTCACTCAATTACTATCTGCAAAATATGTATTTTGTCCAGTCTGCTATGTCGATACTATGACCTTCTTTTACTTATGTTTTTCAGCTTCATTCTACTCATCGGGTGAAGTTCTGTTTTTCCTGCTGGTTCCAAGTTCTTCGACTGGATTTCAAGTTCCGGGTTTGGTGGCCTGGAGTTTCGAATGAAAACATGGATTGTTGGCTGTTTGCCTTCGTTGTAAGTCCTAGTTGTTGAGAATTATGTTTTTTCCTGTTTGGTTTCGCCACAAGAAAGAGGAAATGGAAGGGGTTTACACAGATACTTGTACTTTTTCTCTGATTTGCTTTATTTTCTTCTTTGCTGCTATTGGAGGTGAAGTGGTAAAGAGAGATTATGCAGATACTCTCCTCCTGTAATTATTAAAATTCAGATTATCTCTTCATTGAAGCTAGGATAATCCACAATTGTTTTTATATGTGAGTTTGTTCTCCCTTGTATATATCTGTTTGTGTGTGGTCAGCCAGGAGACCAGAGGAGATTCTGCACCCTGCTGAATACAAGTGCAGACCTTGAGACATTGGAGTGTGCATCCATTCCTTGTACCTTCACAGTCAACAAGTTGCCATGACAACTCTCCAGGTGCATCACTCACACAGAAACACTTGCCTCTGGTTCAGTAGTTTTAATGCTGCCTGTGCACTGACTAAAGCTCAGTCAGCAAACAAAGCATCACACACTGAGTGGTGTCTGGGCAGGGCCAGATTTGCCATAAGGCAAAGCAGGCACCTGCCTACAGGCGCACACCACCGAGGGGCGCCTGCCATTGGGATTCTTTTTTTTTATTATTATTTTTTTTTTTTTAATTAAAAAAAAAAATAAAAAAATAGCCACCTCGCTGGCTGCGCCGGCGCTCACTCCATGCCACCCTCACATTGCCCTCCTGTTATCTATTTCCTACCTCCCTGGCAGGACAGGCCTGTGCCTCCTTTGGCACAGTCCTGTAAGTGCTGAGCTCCCTCGTTTGCTCTTTAGGAATGCAGAGCGCTGGGAAATGACATCATCTCCCAGCACTCTGCATTCCTGAATAGGAGACCGCGCGGGAGCTCCAGCACTTACAGGACTGTGCCATAGGAGGCACAGACAACAGATCTCCTGCCAGGGAGGTAGGAAACGGACAGTGGGGGGAGGCAATGTGAGGGCAACATGGAGATGGTGGGGGCAAGTTGGAGCTGAAGGGGGGCAATGTGAGGACAATATGGAGATGGTGGGGGCAATGTACAGCTGATGGGGGCAATTTGGAGATGGTGGGGGCAATGTAGAGCTGATGGGGGGCAAGTTGGAGCTGATGGGGCAATGTGAGGGCAATATGGAGATGATGGGGGCAATGTCAAGCTGATGAGGGGCAAGTTGGAGCTGATGGGACAATGTGAGGGCAATATGGAGATGATGGGGGCAATGTGGAGATAAGGAGCATTGTGGAGGTGTCCAGTGGAGCTGGCCAATGGGGGGGGCGGCGTTTCAGATTTCTGTGCCTGCAGGCTCCTGAGATGTAAATATGGCCCTGTGTTTGGGCTTTATCTTTGACATCCCTGTTTTATGGCACTTATGTCATTAATTTAAATGGGGCTTTTAATGCCTTGAATGCTAGCGAGGTCTCCAAAATATTGTAAAAGACCCCTGTAACATTCAAGGAGTTCAAAGCCCCATTTCCATCAGTGGGATTTTGTGTAATTTTTATGTGTTCCCTGTGGTGCATTTGGTTTAGTTCAGAACAGGGCCAGCGCTAGCATAAGGCAGCTTAGGAAGCCTCCTTAGGGTGCCACAGTGGAGGGGCGCTGAAACGGGAGACATTTTTTTCTCATTTATTTATTTTTTGTATCTGCTGCAAGGCTGATTTAAGCGGCGCTGTCACTACCAATCGCTCCCTCCATCCCTCACGGCATCTCCTGGGCTGGCGGCTTTGTTCTGGTCTCATGTGTGAGGCAGGCAGCAGAGGACAGAGTCCACTTACTGCCTTAAACATGATGAGCCAGTGTACGCGGCCAGCGACAACACATGTGACAACGTCAGGTGCACTCAAACACCGCATCAGCACGCCGCCACCAGCGGCACCCAGAAGATGCAAGAGAGAAAGCAACTTGAGCGGGAGCAGAGACAGAGTGCTGCACGCCCACAAATGAACAAGTGAGTGACACAGCAGTCATAACTATAACTGCATGCAGTGACACAGCTGCTGGTAGTGGTATGATAGCCGCAGGTAGTGTATTCCCTCAGGCCATTCAGACCACTAACACACCTACATACAGGGACAGGCCTAGGACAGTCACTTTAGCTTTAGGGTTGAGAGCACCGGTCTCAGGTCACACATTAAACCTATCCCCCATGGTGTGGGTAACTGGTGCAGCGAAAAGGACCATGGTAATAGTGCTGTGTGCCGAAAGTAAGGGTGAGTGGCTGAGTTCATTTCATGCTGAAAGGGTGAGTGGTGACCATTTTTGCACTTGAAACGCCATTTTATATGGAGTAAAGTAAACGTCAGTGAGGTTGTCACACGCACAAATCTATGTTAACTCAAACAGGCCCTGCACGGGAGCCACAACAGTGGAGAAGTCCAAGTCAATATCGCTTCTGAAACTCCTACTTAATCCTCTGCTTTTTAACATATGACCCCTGCCCTGCTTCAGGAAGGTACGTGAGCAGCTCTGGTACTAGCTTAACCCTTGCACTGCCAAAACAAATAGTTTTCATTACATACCATCAGTGCATTGCATGACCCTCAGGCACTCAAAGGGTTTAGAAAGACTCTGGAGCACTTTTTGACTGTCCGTGCCCTCCAGCTGCAGGTCACAACACTGCATTGTTAATGAGGTTGCGACAACTTTCAACACCACAGCCAAACGACACTACACAAGACACATATACTTTGTGCCCATTTCCTGCCCTGACTATGTTGTTCACGCTTCCTATAGTCACCTCAAATTTGGCAACTTCTCATTCACTCTTCATGACTCCTTTTACCACCTGCATCACACGGGCATTGCTGTTAGCAATAGGGGATGACTTCATATGCCTTTTCTGCTCCTTTCCAGACTATTCCTCCCATTTCCCCACCTTCAGAAGTCTATTGCTACTAGGTTTTAATGTCAGTTAAGCCCCACCCCCACTCACAATTAAGCCCCACCCCTTTTCACCATTAATCCATTAATTTATCTTCCCCAAGCAGCACCACTGGACTCCACTCTGTGAACTCTACAACATAAACTTCCCAGGTATGGCTTTAGGTGTGTTAGGTGTAGCCTTTGCAGTGTGTTTCAGACCTTGCTAGAATTCAGGGGGTTCATTGGAGTGTCATCTATTATATGCAATGTTGTCTTCAACATATTGAACATGTCATAGTTTTACCACATTACACTATGATACGTCACTGCCCTATGAAAATATTGTGTGTGTGTGTGCTCATTGCTTCTATGTTAACTTATTGCATTCTACCAAGAGCTCCAATGCATTGCAAAGCACTGGAGACCTGTCTACATGTGTGTATATCCCTCCTGTTAGGCAAAACTCACAGTTCCAACTGACCTTATCCTCCCCTACCTACCCCCCTTATATTATTTTATTGCCCCTGCCATTTCCATCCCTCCACCTTTTTTTCCCATCCCTCTTCTCATCCCATTTTACCTCCATGCATTCTTCCTATACTCTCTATCATATTGCTACACATAAATACATACCTCTACATACATACATATATAATGTAAAATGGCATTTAGCTAAGCCAATACCAGCACCCAATATTGTGGCCCTGGAATATGTCAGCAATTACAGTACATATTTAATACACTAAAATATGTCTACCTCCCCCCCAGCCTCTTTTTGCACTGGCAATGCTTTGTCCCCTTTTTTTTCTGGGCGGGTGCAGGGGATTGTGGCAAGGTCGGGGGGCAGGAGATTGTGGCGGGTCGTAGGGAGGTGGGCGGATTGGCGGCAGGGGAAAATGACAGGGGTTTTGGGGGGGGCATCAAAATGTACCTTCACCTGTGTAGACAAAAATCCTTGCACCGGCCCTGGTTCAGAATGGTGCCTCTTTAGTTCATAGAATATAGCGTCTAGTTCCCTGATCACAATGACCAACACATGGGAGCAGAAAAATGTCCCACTTTGCACATTTCCCACAAAGCAGTCATTTTGATAACCATAGGGCATAGTACATAGACACAACGCCAAGTGCAGACCTGCACGATGCATAGAAACAACTCTTGGTAACTCAATTCTGCATTCCAATATACACCACAATGTGTATCTATGCTAATGATACAATGAGATTGATGTACTAACAAAATTATTCTGGAGCAGACCAACTGCACCATTTGAGAAAAATAAAAAATACATTTGCTTTAATTGGGGCTTTTAAGCCCTTGAATGTTTGAGAAGTCGCCACTGCTTTGGTTCGCTGTGCATCAGAGACCCCTCTACCATATAAAGGGTTACAATTTAAATTTAAATCAACTGATTTTAGCTCTATCCCCATGATGCAGTTATTTTGCTCCAGAATGACTTCACTTGTTCTTATTACAGAACAGCAGATCTGTTCTCCTGGAAGCAGACCTGTCAATGAAGCTGGAGCTGCACAGTGAGCTCTGATGGACCAATGAAGGAGCAGAACATGGGGTCTGAAAAGAAACCCTTACAACAAAGCACAGAGGAAACGTGCGCCTCAAAAAGCCCATACCCTTCCCTACTGCCCTCACCTTGTAGCAAGTGACATTAAGGGGAGAATTTTCATTCTAAATGAAAATTCTAATTTACCATTAGTAAATTGGTGTTTGGCAGGCCTAGATCTAGAACATTGATTCCAGTACATGATTTAGTGCAGAACTGTATTTGTGCATCATCCCTATGTGTTGTTTTATGTAAGAGCAACTTGTGTTTTAGCTAAATTTCCCTTTAACTCTTGGTGCTCAGCAGTAAATTAGTGCAGACATATATCTATGTTTCAGTGTGTTTATACAGTGCTATTTCATGCATACAGTGCTTGCTTTTTCTTGCACATAGAACGGCTCTGTTCTTCACAGTTTCTGGTATACATTTGAACTTCTGAACCATACACTGGAATTGGGTGAAATCTGAACAGTTTGGGATAAATCCAAAGTAGATTCCTTTGAGCATAATTTGGGGACCATTTGCAAGACATATATTGGAAATGTAATAGCTGAAAATGTGGGTTGGATCAAACTATCAACTTTTATTGCCTTTGGCAACTTGATTTTTTTTTTATACAGATGAATGTATTTGATGCTTTAGCACATAGAGGGCCATATGCACAAAGTAAAAAGGAGCAAATGTGAGGCAAATCATTTGCATCATAGGGAATCAATAAAATTTACATTTAATTAGTGTAATTCTGTAGCAAACCAACTGCACCAGGGTAGAAATAAGCCTTTCTGTTATTCCCATTGATTTAAATGGTGCACTTAACTCCTTGAATGCTCACAGCCAATCAATGTGAAGAGAAATTGGCCAAATGGTTCATATCTGCCATCAAATTCTATGTCAGATTCTGTTTAGGTCACACAGTGGCGCCCATTTGGTGTCTTACTCCCAGACACTGATTAACTAGGAGGAATTCAAACTCTAGTTGTCTTATAAATACACCAGTCAGAGTTTCTTTTAGATCTATATTTTAAGTGGGTTTTTGTTATATTTACTTTGAAACATCATATTTTTAAACTACTTGTAAAGATAAAAGAGAGGACCAGGGTATCAGTAAGGTGCTATGGGATATCTCTTAACAGATAACCTTCACCAACCCCCCTTTTTATCCCCTGCTTCTCCCCTGCAATTTAAAATTAATTTGGAGTCCCCAGACCCCATATTAATTATTGAAGACTCCCTCTTCAAGTGGAGAGGACAGAGGAAGAGAAACTTGGTCCTCTTAATTGGGAAAATGTAGATTTGAAATGGGGGATCTGGCCTTCCCTATTAAAGTGGATCTATCACAAATAGATATCTAATGCTCATTAGAGTATTTAGCGAAAAAGTTTAATATGTTAGTCTTTTTTGAAAAAAAACTGTTATCTACGCAAAAATTCAAGCTTAAAAGGTGCCTAGCAGCCTACTTCCGCTTGCCGCTGTGGCAAGCTGCTTGCCACACAGAAGCTGCTCTAGTCCCACTACCCAGCATCCTCCGATGATGGAGGATGTCTGTCTCTAAGCTGGAGCGATCTCATTGGCTAGATATCGATCTCTGCCAATGAGATTGCTCCAGCTTCCATCATCGGAGGATACTGGGTAGTGAGACGGGAGCAGAGGCAGTGCTGCAAGCAGGAAGTAGGCTGTTGGGCACGTTTTAAATTTGAATTTTTGCACAGATAACGTTTTTTTTCAAAAATGACTAGCATATTAAACTTTTTCGCTAAATGCTCTATCAAATGAGCATCAGATATCTATATGTGGTATATCCACTTTAATTATTAAGATGAATTCCCCTAACTGTGGGGAGAGTAGAGAAAGGAAACCTTGTTCCTTTCCTTGAGCAATATTTGAATTAATAAGATGTATATGAATACCATATTATTTTTTAATGCAAATTATTCTCTCGATGGGAGAGTAGAGGAAGGGTCCAAGGACTCCTTCCTTTGTAAGGTATTATTTAGTATCGGTTGTTGGGACCTCATATTGCTATATCCTGATTAGGTGAATTTAGAAATAAAATAAATATGGATAGAGATATGCATATACATACTTTTATTTTGCTGCATAAGTACTGCATTAGTGAGAAATAGAACTTTTTAGGCAGGCAGCAGTGGCAGGGATCTTGCTGTAGGCACTCTCTGTGCCATCATTCCTTTCCGGTGCTTTAACCCCTTAAGGACCTGGAAAATCTGAGGAGCAATTCTGACCTTTTTGACTATGTCTTTGTTCAACAGTGTTTTCCTTCTAAGGCTTTTATTCCATCCACATAAATTATATACTGATTTTTTTATGTAGAAAGAGGGTTTTCTTTTGATACCATACTTATATGGATAACCCATCGTTTATTTTTGTAAAATTAAAAGGTAAAAAAATGTAGAAAAACATCATGATCATTTGGACACAATGGGTTAAATTTTTATGGAGACTGTATGACAGCTATGACCGCCCAGTCATACATACAAAATGGGCTGTTTTAAGTGGGCACTGTCATCCCTGGGTGAAAATCCCCATGTCCCTTTTTCCCGCTTTTTTAATGATGACATTTGGTGGTGTGTATAAGTGTATTACATGGCTTCACAATAATCACACTCCAATTTTGTTTATTGAAATTTTTTTTTTTAATTAATTTTTTTTTTTTAAGTGTGTTGTTTTTATTTTAAAAAAAGTGTATTTTAGCAGGTCAGAAATGGACCTGCATCCAGCCAGCCTCCAGCACCAGCAGTGAAGGGGTTAATACCACCAGCTGCTGCATTTTTTTAACCACTAGGTGTCTCCTCTCTGCTTCTGTCTCCCTTACTTTGATTGTAAGGGAGAGACAGGCAAAGGGAAGACACAGAGGCAGTGTGTAAAGCACACTGCCTCATTCATTCAAAATGTCTGTACATGTGTGTAACGGGCCTTAGGCCGTTACTAGAGCCTTGTCTGGGCATGGCATTTATTCACCCCTGGGCCCAAGGATTATGGATATTGGACACTCTTGGACACTCCTTTGTGCCCGGGCATACGATCTCTCAAGCCCTTATCCTGGACTAAGAGACTTTGGCTAGCCTTATGTGGATAGGCAGCTGTGCCAGAGGATAGAACAATTCAAGGCTTGAGTGCTGCAAACTCTTCTGACCTGCAAAGGGTTAATTATTTGAGTTTGAGCATATTTACTTTCAATATGTATTGTAGTCCCCCAAGCCTTTTGCTTAATTATTCAACCCCTGGCCATTGTTAAGGGATTGTATATTCTGGCCACTCAAGTCATTGTATTGAGAACTGTCCTGTGACCCCCTGCTGTGTGTTAACCCAATCATGTCTGCTCTATTTCCCTGAATCATTTGTTGTTGGTTCCTTTTACCCTTTGTGGTGACTGAATTATCCCAGTGACTACCCCATTGTGTTCTGCCCTACCATTTGCTGTACCCTATTGGAGGAATTGTGATTGTATTAAGTCTCATGTACTGTGCTCCAAGTTAGTGTGGTTTGAAACTGTATAAATATGCTGTGGTTTGTTGTAATAAAGAGTTAGTCTTCTTGAAGAACTAAGAAGGAGTCCTGGTTTTCTTTATGCTCTTGTGGTTTAAAGTATCCTCTCTGATGCCCACCTGAGCTGGGTATCCTGCATCACCGACCGTCTGCTGCCAGCTACCTGCGGATCTGATTTGGTATGCTGTCAGGCAGCGTGGACTCCAGGCTTCCTTGCTTCCAATGATCCTGCGACTGTTTCCAATGACTGTCCATACTTTGACCGGTGCATCTGACGGCGCCACCCAGCTTCCAGAGGGAGAAACCCGGGAACGACGGCGGAAGGCGACGCGGTCCCTTCTTAGCTTCCGTTACAATGTGATCACTCCTGCAGCGATCACATGACCCGGCACAAGTGACAAGTACCAGAACGCTCAGTCTCAGCCTGAAATGAATTATAGCAGTGTGCACGGAGGCATGCTGTTATCATTTAACCCATGACATACCAGGACCGTCATGGGACCTTAAGGGAAGTTTACCCATGATGTTCCTGGCATGTCATGGGTTGTTAAGGGGTTAAGGTACCAAGGAATTCAACTCACCAATCGTGGAGGTGAAAGGGATGGACTCAGACATGCCGTCTCTGCAAGATGTCTAAGCTGTTGCCCGCTGCTGTCTGCAGAACGAGTTCTATTTTTCACTAATGCCGGACTTATTCAGCAAAATAAAAGTATGTATATGCATATCTCTGTGGTAATAAGGATTTGGGGGACAATTTAAGTTTGATGATAGTTCTGCTTTAATGTAAAGTGCCACACTATGCCACCAAGAAATAAAGCATAATGTCTTAAGCTATTTGTATAACAAACAAATGGCAAGGACAACACAATAGCAGTTTTTCATTCTCTTAAAAATAAACTAAACATTTTTATGGTGATGGGTCCTGTTTAATTGTTTAAAATCCTCTTCTGTGGGAATTATAACCTTCTTGATAAAATGACTCCCTTGGATGCAATGTGCTGGAGATCCTTATCAATGAGTTACGAAAAGATTTTAGTAAGGAAAGCTATTTTTTTTAAACATTATGTAAATAATGGCTGCCTGCAAGAACATAATTGGCTGTAGCTTATTATCTAACTAGTGCAAAAGCCCGTGTACATGGGCCAAGGTCTGGGTGATGTTAACTCTCTGCATGCCAGAGGGCTACGCAACGCATTGCGAGCAGAACCGCCCTCTTAACCCTATACGTTGCGTACCCCTCTGGCACTCAAAGGGTTAAGAGGACGATTCTGTTCTGCGTCTCACCACCGATGCAGTCATGCACTGTAAAGACTGACCAAAAGCACAGAATGCTCCCAGCACAGAACTCCCAGCATTCCGCACAGAATGCTCCCAGCACAGAACTCCCAGCATTCCGCACAGAATGCTCCCAGCACAGAACTCCCAGCAATCCGTGCTCCCAGCATTCTGTGCGTTTGGGCAGTCTCTACTGCGCATGATAGCTTCTGATAAACATCCTAGCGAATTATAATATAGGATTGTCTGCTTATGGGGCCTTGTGGATTAGTTTACGAATAACTTTTGAAATGCCTGGTAAGCCACCTTTTAGGTTTAGTTCAGGGATAGACAACCTTTGGCTCTCCAGCTACTGGGGACTGCAATGAATACCATTATCTCATTGAGTGACAGAGGGGTGTGCAAGGCATAGCTTTGGAATGCCTCGCACACTCCTCTGGCACTCAAAGGGTTAATAACCAGCTTATGGCTGGATTGGGATGATGGGCGTTGTATTCTCCTGCAGATTACCCAACCCTGATCTAATTCATACGGATGGCATTGTTGCTGCTGTGCTGCACAATGGGGTAAATGGAGCAATTCTGAGGCACACCAATCAAGGGACAAAATATTACAAAATTCCCATTAATTTAAATGGAGGTTTTAAACACATTGAATGCTAGAGAGGTCTACACATTGCAAATCAATGCACTGTAAACTTCTCTGTAATTCAAGGGGGTAAAAGTCACATTTAAATCAATGAGAATATTTAGCTGCCCCATATGAAGCAGTTGGTTTTCCCCAGAATTACAACACCTTAAAAGATAAAGCCCAGTGTCTCACATACATAACGAAAAATAGACGTTTACAGGTATCACCTTGTTTGAATGCAACATGCTGCAGTTTTCCCAAGTTGAAAGTGTTAACAGGCAAAATGCAATAGAGGCCTGTGGGTAAATGTTCAGATGGTTATATGGAAGACACTGGAGATTGTGATGCTCATCTAACCTCCAATCAGACCCTGACTACGACCCACCCCCGCCCCTACTAGCAACAGGATCAAGTAGTGAATGCAGGATATCTCAGATAAGTAATACTACTGGCCTCAAATGAGATTTATACACATATATTCAACCAAGTGCACAGCATAGGAAACAAATGATGGCCAGTGATTTAAATGGGACTTTTAACCCTTGAAGGCTAGATGCAAGACAGGTGTCAAGTGCATTGCTTTGTGGTGTGTTGGTGACCTCTCTTGCATTCAAAAAGCCCCATTTAAACCAATGGAAATTTGGGAAATTGTTATTTACTTTCTACACTTGGTTTGCTTCAGAATTGCATTACCTCTTATTAGTAATCAGCCCCAGTGACATTACAGAAGTTAACAACAGGTAAAGCTCCACAACAGCCACATTATCAAGGAAATAAAGTCCCCATAATGATCTGCTCTAGAACTCATAAACATAGGTTCCGCATTATTTCAGAATAAAAGTCCCAAAGTGATTTGCTCTGGCCTGCACCCACATGCATCTTTCATTCCTGTTCTCTTCTTCCTGCAGCTCTTTCTGTGCCATTCCTCACCCTACACACTGGTTACATGACTAACAATACCACCAAATGTCCTCTAGCCCACTGGCATCTAGCCACTACCTTAATGCTCTGCCCATGGATCATTCCAGCAGCCTGCAAATGTTTCTCTCTCTCTGGGTTTCGGTAAGGAGGGTAGGGGGAGATTTAAAAGGTTTCCCCTCTATGGATGACCACATGTATTACATGCCTGATTTGCAGTGTTTCTTTCATTGATAAACCCTTTACTGAGTATAGGGGAGTGCAACAAATATTTCTGCAATGCAGTACACCTCCCCATGGTCCTTAAAGTATTAAACTTGATCAATGAAAGAAAAAAGTCAAACCCCCCCAAAAATACTTAAAAATAGAATTAGCAAGCCAATCGTGTGCACAGCACTCTTGATTAAACTAAATATCACATAATAAGTGTGATTGATCAGAACAAAAAGACATTAGATGACAATAAAGATCAATTGTACTCATTAAAGGGATAGTAATACTTCTTTTTATCTTTATTTTATTTTGTAGGCATTAAAAAAACATGAAGAACGATATAAGTCTTATCTCTCAAACCTTTAAGGTTTAAGAGATATTCACAAGCAAAGTACCCCCCCTCTCCTGTTCAGCCAGAGCAGAAGGGAGGTGCCCAGGTAGACTGCAGAGAGGAACAATCTTCAATTAAGATAAGGGAAAAAGCTGAAAAACTTGTCAAGGGGGGAAGGGCTTTCATTGTTCTCATACAAAGAAGATTGTCCCCTGCTGTTATCTGTCTGCTCTTACAACCTGATTCACATCTGAGAAGAGATGGCTTACATTAGGTAAAAGAGGCGGGAGGGGGAAACTTTGCTTGTGAATATCTCATAAACCATAAAGGTTTGAGAGATAAGACTTATATTGTTCTTCATGTTTTTTTAATGCCTACAAAATAAAATAAAGATAAAACGAAGTATTACTATCCCATTAAGTTTGCAAACAAAAGATCAACTATAAAAGTAAGCACACGTACACAAAAAGAAAACAAACACTGAAAGCAGAAAACACCCAACAAAAAAGACTGGTCGTGCATATGAAGCGTGCCTACATGATGGAAAGATGATGTGACAAAATGTGAGGATAATGCACTTGATTGAGCATAAAAATGATTATAAAAAAAAATTGTGAGCAAATCTCTATTAATAGAACAAATGACATGACAAAAAAGGTTGATCATGAGAGCAAAGAATTCTCATTTGAACAACCCTGAACTGCAAATAAGACAAAGATAGTGGAAAGTAGAAGGCCAACAATTTGCTTTAAAGCAGAACTACGACCTCCACTAAAGTCGCCCTGCAATACTTAGGCAGGTGGCGACTAGCTTAATAATCATTATTTTACCTCTTAAAAGTGCCCACGAATAAAGTTATCCTTAAGCTTCTGAGACTGATGGCCAGGTTACTGCAGTCTGTGTGCCTGTGCTGTCAGTCTCTTCTGGAGCCGTCCGGGCTAGTGCAATGCCTGTGAAGGGTGATGGGGACTGACAGCGCAGCCGCATATTCAAGATGTCCGCAGTGATGCCTGGATTCTGGTCTCGGAACCTTAAGGATAACTTTATTTTGGGCACTTTTGAGAGGTAAAATAATGATTAGTAAGCTAGTCGCCACCTGCCTAAGTATTGCAGGGCGACTTTAGTGGAGGTGGTAGTTCTGCTTTAACCCTTTGAGTGCCAGAGGGATATGTAACGCATTGCAAAGCAATGCGTTGCGTACCCCTCTAGCACTCAGAGGGTTAAAATGAATGCTAAAACTCATATTCATAACATCAAAAGTATTGAAAATTACAGTTAAAGGTCAGAAAGGACAACTTTAACTCAGTGACACTTCCCCCCAACATAGCATATTCTGTGGGATAAAATGTCCTCAGATGCCGCTTGATGCCCTGCTTACGATTCCCCATCACCGTAATGCCACGTGTGGTCAGTACACCACAGAGTGCGCAATGGGTAGACACGAACTGCCGCATCCTGACATCTACTGAATGGTTATCAACCGGAGAGGGAGGTAAAGATGAACAAGGTGGATCTCCAGAAGATGTAGTTATCTTAGAGCAAGAAGATGATGTCGAACCAGGTGTTTTATTCGCTATAAAACTTTCAGCCTCTTGCTGGGTTTCTCTATTCTTCCTCCTCTTTGATCTTTCTGGTGGGTGTTTGTCTTTAACATGTTTCACATAAATGTCATGGTGTCTGTGTTTCATGTGTGTTATCAGGGCAGTTGTGCCAAGGTGCATTCCCTCCTTTCCCCTTTTCACTCACTTGTCGCTTCAGGGGGAGGGAAAAGGTGGAGAAGAATGACCTCTTTCTTCTTCCCCTCCACATTCCCCTTCACTGGCTGGGGCAGAGGATGATGTTTTTGCAACTGCCACAGAATCAGCATTGCAACTAGGATCAGGAGTATTGCTGCTGGCATGTAGAACCTGTCCTAGTCCCGCATCACTTGCTGACCCCAATCCTACTGTGTCCGTGGTGGTTTGTGGCACACTAACCTACTTCTCAGCATCCTGCTGCCCTTGCAACTCAGCAGCAGTAGCAGAAATTAGAGCAGTAGCAAACTCCGCAAATTCCAAAAGTTCATTGATGGTGGTGGTGGTGGTGATCACCCCAGCTTCTCCACCATCACCACCACCACCACCAGTCCCTCCTTTCTGCTGCTGTTCTATTACAGACATCTCACCGGTTGGAGGAGGTGATGAGAATTGTTGCAGAGGGTCCGCTAATGTCACATTTGCCAACTTTTGTTGACCTAAAGAAGGCAGGCGGTCAGCACTAACAGCAGGTACAGGTAGCTGATCTGTGCTCCTTGTGGTGATGGTATTATTGCTGCTAGGCAGGATCATGTTCCACCTTGACAATGCCATGGGGGAAGGGACTCCCATGGTCAGGGGAATGTTGTGGGCTCCCTTGACCACTAGTCTGAATGCTCTTCATTACTTTCCCTACCCTAACGCTAGCCCCACCAGCTGCATCACCATCATGGTTACTACTAAAAGCACCAACTACATCAATTTCAGTTGCTGAGTCTTCCTCCTCACTACTAATATGATCACCCCGTCCTTCACTCCTGCTGGACCTTCATAGTAGTAGTACTAGTGGACTGCTTGGGGATGGCAAGTGTGACTTAGGGTCCCCTGATGTCACACTTGGCATCATCTCCTCCTTCCCCCACTCCTAACAATTAACCCCTTACCGCCTGAGGACGTACATGTACGTCCGGAGCAGATGTCCCAGGTGGACAGAGTACATACATGTACGTCCAGGAAGTCATTAAAAAAAATGAAACAAAATGTTCGGCGGGTGTTAAATGCGCACTGGCAGCAGGTTCAGCACTGGCAGCAGGTGCAGCACTGGCAGCAGGTGCAGCACTGGCAGTAAGGGCAGCACTGTCAGCACACACAGCACTGGCAGCAGACACAGGTAGCTGACCTGTCCTGCTCACTCTACTACCCTCTTCTTTCTCTGCCCTTGACAAAAATGTCCCTAAGATCCCTACGGGTGAGGTAGTGGGACTGGCCAGACTTGGGACTGGGGAACCAGGGCATCCAGACCCTTTCATGTTTCACCCTCACTGAATGCATAACAGTCCTTCCAAGTCCTCATTTTATTGTTATTAAACTTGCTCATAGTGATAGCAGTCACTATGAGCCTCTCCTGCTTCAATTTTGCAAACCAAACAGCCTAGCACCTCTCTCTCGCTCTGTAGATGCTGTATTGTGTTTCACTTCCTTGAAAATGGCCCGTTTTATAGAGAAAATGCGAAAAACATGTGATTAAAGGGGTGAAAACTTTCTCGCCATTGAAAAAATATTTGCCATAGGGCAAAAAGGCAAAGTTTTGAATTGCTTTATTTAAAGCGGATCTTCCTGCGTAAAGGCAGACATCCATGAGGTTTTCGCAGATTGTTTCGCAGTAACATGAAGGGACCTTTTGCGCACCCCTAGTCACAAGTTCCTTATTTTATCCCCTAGCTTCCTGTGTGGCACTGTGTCAAATGCCTCTGCAAAATCTAGATACACTAAATCAACTGCTTTACTATTATCTAGGTTACTACTTACGTCTTCATAGCAGCTGAAAAGAATAGTTTGGCATGATCTGTTCCTCATGAAACCATGTTGATTCCTGTTAACAATCTTATTTTTTGTGGTATAATCCTGAATATAATCCCTTATATCCCTTGTAGCAGTTTTCCCACTACAGATGTCAAACTCTCTGGTCTATAATTCCCAGGTTCTGTTTTAGTTCCCTTCTTAAATAAAGGTACTATATTGGCTTTATGCCAATCTTGTGGCACTGAGCCTGTGGAGAGAGAATCGTTAAGAGTAAAACGAGGGGTCTTACTAATACAGCACTGAGTTCCTGAAATACCCTTGGATGTATACCATCAGGACCTGGTGCTTTGTCAGTCTTAAAGGGATAGTAATACTTAATATGTAAAAAAATCTATATTATAGTGTTTATCCCCCTGGGTAAAAAAAGGGTACTCTCACTGCTGAAAGTTTTATTCAAAAGTTATTACAGCACAAAGTTGAATTTTTTAGGTGCAATATCACAGTGGCCTGAAATTGTACAGTGGCGCTGTTGTTACACTATCTTATGGACAGCTCTGGTCCGTAGACCATAAATCTCCATAGGATGGTGTAGCAACAGCGCCACTGTACAATTTAAGGCCACTGTGATATTGCACCTAAAAAAATTTGAGCTGTTATAACTTATGAATAAAACACCTTTCAGCAGTAGGAGTACCCTTATTTTACTCAGGGAGATAAACCCTACAACATATATTTTTTTACATTTTAAGTATTACTATCCCTTTAATTTTGTTCAGTCTTCCCATGACCTCTTCTTGTTTTAACCCAATATCTGATAATTGTAGCGCTTTATTTGTTACTTTTTGAGGCTCTTCTACCATTCCTTGCTCCCTTGTATAGTCTGATGCAAAGAAAGTGCATAGAACATCAGCCTTTTCATTATCCTCTCTAATCAACTCACCCATCTCATTTTTGAAATGTCCAATGCACACACTCCTAAGTTTTTTGCTATTTAAGTATTTGAAACATTTTTTTTTATTAGTTTTGCTCTCCCTGTGTTAGTGTTGCAAGGCCCACCATGCTGACCTGTAAGTGTGTGCGGCGCAATGACACTGGCACGCCAACACCCTCTGTTTCATGGGAGTTGGTTCATATACTAGATTATGTATTACTGCAAAATATTTATAAATTTCCTATTAGTTCTACTTATAAAGACATGTCTCTTATCTTAGGGATCTATTAATTAAACGATTGGAAAACAAGGAGATGTTCTGCCTGCATAGTGTATTCAATAGATCTGACTAGTGGCTTCCACAGTCTCCTGTCCTGTAGCCAAACACAACAGTTTTTGCAATCATTAACCTCAAATGATGAGGTGTGTGATGGATGATTACCAATCAGAGTGTGAATAATTGATATTTTAAGTGTGTTTGGCTAACATCTTCATAACCACACCAGTGGCTCAAACTAAATGGGGACAGTCTTGCACAAAGTATGCTAAGGGGTAGGTGTCAGTTGTTCAACTTCAACTCACATCACGGCCAACCAACACCTTCTTGTCCTATTGATTTACTTGGTGGACTGTGAATTGAAATTGAACAGCGTATGTGCTTACAAATGCTCCAATACCGTACAAACTAGTAATATGTGCAGGAGTTGTGTTCACAGCATTGCACTGTAATGCACTGGAGACATCTCTGCCACTAACTGTGTTAGAAAACAGAAAAACCCAGAAAGATTCACAGACAATTAGGATAAATAAGTTCAGTTTTATTTGGGGAAACATGAAAAATAGGGGTTATTTTTTTGGGTGGGGTTACTCTTTGGAAGGGGCTACAGAGGTGGAAGTCCTCACAGATTGTCTAATGAATCGGTTGGTTAAGGGGCCACACTGGAGGGGGAGGTTGTTGCTGGGGTAGTGGCAGTTGTGTTGGTGGTGGTGGTGATGGTGACCTGCTTGTGCCCTCTCCTGGCTCCTCAGAGAGTATATCACTTGGCTGATGTTATATGGCTCCTCCTCAATGCCCTCCTGCTGTGCTGCAATCATGGATGCTTTGTGGGGAAATGACATGATGTGATTATTCACCTGAGTAATAAGAGGGATTGAAGATGTCGACATCGACATTTGAATCATTGAGTGCCAGGATGGTATCCCATGCATTTCGTTACAATCAATGATTGATGAGTTTGACAAGATCCTGTACATTGATGTAAGAAACCTATAGTAGTTGAGCTTTGGTTATCATTTGTATCCTGAAAAGTGTGGGTGGCAAGAAATAGGTCATCTCCACTTTACAGGATACATAAGATAACCAAAGCTCCATCATAACAGTTTTAATGAAACAAACTGATTGCATGTACAACACATAGGCCTTGAATGCAAAAACACTAGGCCCTCAAAACACACAAATTCCCTTCCTTGCCATCCCCACTCCTCAGGATACTTATGATAATTCAGGCTCAACCATGACATATTGGATGTGTGTGTTTGTTGTGGTCCTTGTGGTGTGTGAAACATATACATCAGCTTCTTGTGTTGCTGTGTTCCTCCATCTATGTGGGTTTCTGGGTTTGCTTTGCCTGTATGCATTGCTGACATTGTTTCTGCTTAGTTGTCATTGTTTTTTCAAGCGTGCATTATTTTGCTTTTGTGGCCGTAATGGAAGTGCATCCCATCAGGGCCGGATTTATAAATAGGCACATGAGACACGTGCCTAGGGCACCGTAATTGGAAGGGCACCAGGCAATGGCCCTGTCATGCCGATTTTGGGATAGAGCCCCAAGAAATGTTATGCAATGCAGCACCTCTGAGGGCACTTGGCTTCTATGCTGCTGCACTGCCCGGGCCGTCCTCCTTGAGTCTCTGTTTGTCTCTCAAGTAGGGATTAGCATATGGGGAATGAAGGTACAGCAGGGTGTAGTGTGCTGCTTTCCATACAGAACGGAGCCTACGTGAAGCACTAGTGCCTTTCACAGACCCATCAAAGCATCAGATCTGGAAAGTACTCTAGTTACCAAACCAACCCCGTCACCTGCTCCTGGGTAATTCTACTGCTCTCTTTATTCTATCAGTGAGAGTCAGTCTGAATGAAATGTGAATGCTAATCACCAGGTAGCTTGGTGCAAGCTGTAATTTCTTGCTATCAGCCAAGTTCTTTGTTGTTTAATTATTAGATAATATTATGTGTGTTTGTTTTTATTTCTGTGAGATTTTAATAGATATCTTAACCTCTCGAGGACCAGAGGGGAGCACAAGGCATTGCAAATCTTCTAGTCCTCAAGGGTTTAAAATGCTTATATTTAAAACACTGGATGGGAGAATGACCAGACCAGCCTGCCCCATCAATGGTGAAGAAGATAGGACAGGCTCACTGGGTCTATCCTCTTGGCCCACCACATATAGTTCTGCACTGAATTTAGGCTCTCATCATTGTATTTATAGGAAGCTACCCCTCTGAAATTCAAAGGGTTAAGGCTCTGCTGTGGAAGGAATGGGGGAAGCTGAAGGCTGTAATGTTGTTGGTTTCTGAGAGCTATGATTGCGGAAGAGTGTAAGGGTTGTGAGGGGCTTAAAGGGATAGTAATGTTTCATAATAAAAGCAGCTCCAATTAATCTTCATAGTATTTGGGCCTTGGAGAGTGTTATTTCAATTTGGTCAGAGTTGTAGTTCAAGAGTAATTGAATGATAAAGTATCCCCCTCCTGCCCCTTTTACTGATCAGCTTAGAGAAGCTGGGAGTGTCCAGGTCGATTGCAGAGAGGGACAATCTTCAATTAAGAAACCTGAAAAAACTGTCCAGGGGGGCAGGGTTTTTATTGTTCTCACAGTAAGAATACTGACCCTTGATGAGAGCTGCCTGGTCTATGGAGTGGATTCAACATCTGAGGAGTAGGGGCTTACAGTAGGTAAAAGGGGCCGGAGGGGGAACTTTAACATTCAATTACTCTTGAACTACAACGCTCACAGTAATGAGCGTGGCTCAAATACTATGAAGATTAATTGGAGCTGCTGGTTTTGTGAAACATTACTATCCCTTTAAGAGCTCTGAGAAACTGACACATGCCTAACATCCGCCATCTACATAACATTAGGAAACAGAATAGGGACATGGCACATAATGAAGTTTGGCACCTCTCTGGCATTCCAGTGGTTAATAATGTTACAAACCTATGACATCTGATACATTATTAACCCTAGAACTGCCAGACAGGTGCCAAAATCATGCATTAGCCCCTGGAAGTTGACACCTAAAGGTCTTCTTATTTTGTGGCATCACTTATGTAGCACCATTTCAATTTCTAGCTCAGTGATATCATTAGTGTTGCTCCATCATTGTGTGAGCATTTAGGGAATGTTTATTTGGCCCTTACATTGCAATTGCTTTGCTCCAAATCAATATTTTACATGTTTACTGTGAAGAATAAATCTAAAAAATGGTTTGGGCCACAAAAGAGGGTGTGGTTAAATAAGGGGCATGGCTAGGGGTAGGGCCAAGGCGGAGCTATGGGCACCAGAGGGTGCTGTGCCTAGGGGCGCTTGAAATGTAAATCCGGCCCTGCATCCCATGCAGCCTTTTGGCTGCACCCAGCCTCTGTCCTGGATTCTGAAAACCGCAATGAAGCTCAGGTAGTTTCTCACTTTAAAGTGGAATGGAGTGTTGGTCCACCCTGCTGTCCAAATACCCTGCCACAGGGACCCTTGAACACACACTATTTGTGTGTCATTTTGACATCTGTGAAATCAACAAAGCCCTTCTCTTGGGGCTTCATTATGCAATCTCCATCACAGTATATATTGAAGCATCATTGTGGCAACCTATTGATCCATGATAAAGCAACATATTTACTGTGAAATGCACTGGACATGACTCAAAGTTTACAGTGCTGATGGCTCCAGCAGTCATGATGTTGAGCGTCCATGAATAAACGAACTTGATCATGGCAACAGTCCCATCTAACTCCTGATAAGTTACAAGGTTGGGAGGTACTGAAGAATGAGAGGATTCCCATGATAAAGACCCAACCACGGAGGCTGTGGACCTGAATATGTGGATGCTAACAAGCTGAGAATTGTGATTACCAAAACACTTACAGACAGCCTCAGCATTCGTAGTGCCAATTTGTCTGTTCAAATACACTATAGCTGAGCTTGTCTTTTCTTTTTATACATGAGGCCCATGGTGCAGGTGTTTTTGTTACACAATTAGTATATTTTCCCCTTTGATATATCTGTCCAGCACCGAGTATTTTGGCCACTACATTAACTGTGGAGATGAGTGCGTTGAAGCCAACTATTAACCCTTTGAGTGCCAGAAAGGTGTGCAATGCAAAGGGTTAAAGAATGTCTAAAATCATTAGAATCCAAATAAAAGAAAACATTATTTTGCTGAAGTTAAGTAGTGTAAATATAACCTCTCTTTTCATCGATCTAATCTACAAATACCCTATTTTATATCTTGTACTCAGTCCATGGCAACCAGAAAAGTTATGTCAGCCAGAAATATGGTTCTTATGCTTTCCTTGCTTCTCACCGAACCATTACATTTCTGACCATTTTCATATTGTCTGAAAACGAACTTTGGATTGGAATATCAGACAAATATCATATAGGAGGTTTCTTTGTAGAAATGTCCTTTGTTCGTTTGTAATATTTAATTCAGAGAAGGCAGATTGGTTCAACATGCCGTAAAAGATATCACATAATAAAATATTTCTGAACAAAAAACATAATTCTTTCTCAATTTGTGAGCTAAGATTACAACACACAATTCATTTATCTTGAACAAACTATTGTATGTTATAAATGGTGAAGGTTTTTTGGCAATGAACAATACAACATGATTATGATGCAATGAATTAGCGCTTACATTTAACTTCAATCACTCAAACCATTTCTTGCTTTCAACAATTTACTTCCTTTTAACCGTTTGAATCCCAGACCTGTATACAGCAAATTGTGAAGCAATGCTTTTGAGTACTCACTCAGTGAATTAATGTCTTTAATGGGTTAATGTTTAAATGCAATGCATTGCGTACCCCTTCTGGCACTTAAATGGTCAACCACTTTGATGTTAGAGAGATGTACAGTACATTGCAGCTGATGTACTAAGTAAGGTAAAACCATCAGGATACAAATGTGTATATATATGTGTGTGTGTGTGTGTGTGTGTGTGTGTGTGTGTGTGTGTGTGTGTGTGTGTGTGTGTGTGTGTGTGTGTGTGTGTGTGTGTGTGTGTGTGTTTGTTTTACCTCCCCCCCCCATGAATACTAGATAGCATAGTGAGCATTTACCGAGCATTCAAGAAGTTATAAGCGCCATTTAAAAGAATGGGAATTTGGAGGATCTTTACCTGTTCCTTAGGGTGCAGCTGGTTTGCCGTATTATCCCAGTGAGATATACTCATCAATTTCTGTGTTATTCTAGGGCCTGCGTCTCAAATGGCATTTCAGAAGGGCCAGAACAGAGCAGGTTTTTATGGTAACACTGCTTTTGCACAGTTTATTCAAAGCCCTTGGGTAAAGGATTAAGGGAAAGTAACACTTCATAATAATAACCCCCCCCCCGTTTACTAGAAAATTCTAATGTTCCCTATGAATCTTGCCTGACAGAGAACCAGATTCAATTAGATACACAAATGTGGTTGGATGATTCACATGACTTGGCAATCAGTCTAGAGAGACTTTCACTTAGGAGGGCATAAATAATTAAAGAGGTGGAGGTGTACGTCTGGATGTAGTAACACCTAGTATAAGCAAATATATTAATGAAAGGTCCAGTAAGAATGTAGGTGCCCTGTGGGTTGATATACATATAGCTGGCAACTATCCCGATTTATGTGGGACAGTCATGATTTTGGGGCTCAATCCTGCTGTCCCGCCAAATTAAAGTGGAACAATCACCTGCAAAAAAACTTTAAGTTAAATAACTCCCCATCCCAGAATTATTACCTTGTTAAATAGATGTATTGTTTCTTCCCTGGTTGACAGCAGGACGGAGCGCAGACATCTTGCCATAGTGACGTCTGCTCGCCTGCGCTGTCAGTCCCAGCCGGCTCTAGGAGGAGTTGCTAGGAGCTGTTCGGCTCCAAAAGGGACTGACAGTGCAGGAGCGCAGATGTCACTATGGCACGAGTCCTGCCTGTCAGACCGGGAAGAAAGGATACATCTATTTAACAAGGTAATCATTCTGGCGACTAGCACTACTAAGCAGATAGTCTCCAGATGGGGAGTTATTTAAGCTAAAGTTTTTTCAGGTGGTAGTTCTGCTTTAACAGACTATCCCACTTCTCAGGCTTCTGTCCGGCTGCTTCGGCACCCTTCAATCACAACGACACACGTTCCCTCAGCCACGTTGCTCAAAGGGGTGGCCGGATGCCAAATATTGTACTGGGCATAAGAGTCACTCATCATGATATGCACACGCAACATGCAATGTATTCCATCCTTGCCAGCCTCCTCAGTTAGTCCTCATCACCAGTAGCAGCAGTGTGTGTCCAAGTGGGCTCCGGCGCAGAGCCTGAAGTCAATGTAGTGACTCAATGAGTCAGATTAGCGGGAATGAAGGGGTAACGGGAGTCATCCCTGATCGGGTACTAACTCATGTAATCATAATAATATCAAATTATTTTGCCAGGAAAGATACATTAAGATTGTCTCTTGTTTTCAAGTATGTCCTGTATGTCATGTAAATGTAACTTGCAATGTGTGTGTGGGGGGCGCTATATTCTTGGGCAAGTCACGGTGGCGTCAGGGTTTAGAGTCCATTAGCGAGTTGACTAGCTCTTGGGAGGAGATTACTCAGTCACAACCTTTTCTGTAATCATCACCCTTGACACTCAATCAGATAATCATGACTACATTTCCCATCATGCACCGCCGGCCATAAAACTATCAAAAACCAGAGAAGTAGAGAATGAAGCAATTTCTGTAGAGATGAGAACTTGGGAATTGGAACTCCAATAATGAGTAGATTAGTAAATAGACTCCTTGAATGCTGGAAATGTCCTCAACATGTTGCAAAGCTAGTTGCTTGTGTTTTTATTGCCTAAATCATTAAGCCACACTCACATTGTTTAGCTGCTCAATCAGTAATTTACAAGGTGGGAACTCTCTTCTGATATCTAAGAGAATGACAGATCGCTCTGCAGCCCTGTTATGTCTCTTATCAGTCTACCTGCATTGACTCACAGGAGATAACACAGTGCTGCAGTACGAACTGTCATTGTCTCAGATCTGGAAGAGACCACCGTGTAAATTAGTGACAGAGCAGGTATAAAACTAGAGAGCTGGAGGTTTAACCCTTCAGGTGCCAAAGTGATCTGTAATACATGCATTGCACACACGTCTGGCAATCAAAGGGTTAAAACCAAAAGTGAAATGATTAGGTGCATGTAAACTCTGTGTGTGAATTTATAATTAAAACCTTTGCATCAGTGTAATATCTTATGATCCCCTCTTGTCTCCCCTCCTCTCCGCTTATTCTCTCCCCTCATTTCTCCTTTTTATGGTTCCCCCTTTTCCAGACTCACGTGAACCCTACATCCCCCCCCCAAACACACATAGGTACACACGTACATTAAATAAACCAGTTAACCTTTTGAGTGCCAGAAAGGTGAACACTTTGCATACCGGCGCCTTGCAAACCCATCTGGTGCCTAAAGGGTTAAACTTTGTCCTGCTGTTGACTCCACTTAGACTAACTGTGTAATGTATCTGAGTACCAGAAGCAGGGGAGAGCATTGCATTACTGTCCTGTCCTGTCTTATACCCCAAATCAACTCAGACAGTTGTGAACTTGTGCCTCTGTTGCCTGTAATAATAAATACATTTCAGTATATGTATTTATACATTAGTCCGTGTAAAGAAAATACTCTGGCCTTGCTCTAAATCATTTATTCATTTACTCAAAGAGGTGTCAGAAGGTCATGACATTACCTAAAATGCCCCAACACCATTTAAAACATGTGTCCCTCTTTGGCAATTTGAAATGTTGGGAGGTGTGTATGCACACTGGGGCATGCAAAATAAAACAGGTTGATGGGTATTTACTTAAAACTACCTGAAATTTGGGAGTTTGAAGAAGCTCTAGTGCTTCTGCACATGGACAATACTTCTCACTTAGAAAATGTAGTCATAATAAGTGATTTTAGCTACCCTAAAATTGACTGGAGAATTGAGACTTCCAGCACAACAAAAGAAAATCCTTTTATAAGTATACTTAATGAAACCTCATGACCCAACTAGTAGAGACACCAACTAGAAATAAGGCCTAGTGATCTCACAAAATACGGAAATGGTATACAATATACAGGGGCTTGAGCAGTAGTGATTATAACAATACCCTTTGAAATTTGTTACGAGAACCCCTTAATGACCCATGACGGTCCAGGACCGTCATGGGTAGAATTGCGTTAAGGACCCATGATGGTCCTGGACCATCATGGAATTCCGGCACGCCATTCGGGGAGCCCGGAATCGGATCCAGCAAAAAAAAAAAAAAGGTCTGTGGTCCTTAAGTGACGGCCACATGCGCGATCGGCCATCCTTAAAGGGATAGTAATACTTTATATTTATTGTATTTTGTAGGCATTAAAAAAACATGAAGAACGATATAAGTCTTATCTCTCAAACCTTTATGGTTTAAGAGATATTCACAAACAAAGTATCCCCCCCCGTTCAGCCAGTTCAGAAGGGAGGTGCCCAGGTAGACTGCAGAGAGGGACAATCTTCAATTAAGATAAGGGAAAAAGCTGAAAAACTTGTCAAGGGGGGAAGGGCTTTCATTGTTCTGATAGGAAGAAGAATGTCCCCTGCTGTTATCTGTCTGGTCTTACAACCAGATCCCCATCTGAGAAGAGATGGCTTACACTAAGTAAAAGGGGCGGGAGGGGGAACTTTGCTTGTGAATATCTCTTAAACCATAAAGGTTTGAGAGATAAGACATATCATTCTTCATATTTTTGTAATGCCTACAAAATAAAATAAAGTTAAAACGAAGTATCACTATCCCTTTAAGAGGTTAAACAAGAGTTTAACCAAAACATTCAACTTTAAAAAGGTTAATTTTACAATGCTAAAAGCAAAGAAAATTCAATGGGAATTACATTTATAATGATAAAAATTCACTAGAAAGAATGTATTCAAAATACTTTTGGATAAATATATGTATCATTATATACCACTGGATAATAAAAACAGTGTAGAACAAATTTAGACCAATGTGGCTTGACAAACATTTTCTCAGGGAAATACTGAATAAGAAGCAGGTTTTAAAACCCCTTAACTCAGACAGGTCAGATGCATCACTTACAAAACTTAAAAAATGCAATATACTCTACGAAGAAGCGATTAGAATATCTAGAATTGAGAATGAAAAAGATATTACAAAAGAGAGCATGACAAATTCTAATAATTTTTATAGATATTTAAATGGTAAAAGATGAAGGTTTCTACTGGGTCCTTAAAAATAACATTTAAATTGATTAATGCCTATAATAAAATGTCTAGGGATTTTTACCTCAGAAATAAAATGGGGCACTTCACTTCCCAAGGAAAGGGCTGTTTTGTTTTGGGGTTTTTTTTTTACAATTTTTACTATGCTTTGAAAACACTGATAATATTGTACTCCCCCCATGTGAAAAGTTCCACCCACATATTCCTGACTTATTCACTTGGCGGTATAAAAGGACGTGTCAGTTTACTGCATGTTGTCAATCTGTGCTTGGGAGAATGAGAGAAAGCAGCTGAAATTGTGATGCCAGCTATTGTAAAAGCAACCAGGGAAAGGGGAAGATAGAGTTGCTTGATAAGGTAAATTGGTGGTAGTCGGTTGTTCTCTGAGCAGGTTGGGTGCAAGGATTTTGGGTATGATTTGTAGACGGTGACAAGGACAGTAAAAATATAATTTTAAAAAATACATTTGACTGATAGATGATGGACAGGTGATCTTACCTGAGCTGAGACTGAGAGAGTGACAATGCTAGATACTGGAGACAGAAATATACATAATATTATTTTCAGATATACATCAGACATAAAATCACTCTACACTTAGACAAGAAAAAGACAAGCATATATTACTGCTGCTGTACTGTGTTGTCCAATGCAACTAATTTCAACAGTTTGGCTTGTACTTTACAGTAAATGGGAAGCACGCTCATTTTTAGTGGACTCTTAGATTCCTGCCTGGGTGCAGGTGTAAGGGCCTATGCAGTTTTATTGAAATGGAATATACGAGCACACACAGGTCTTCAAGTAGCATAATAGAACAAGATTTATTGATCAACGATTTGGATGCAAAACATTGCATCTAAAAGCTGATCAATAAATCTTTGTCTATTATTCTGCTTGAAGACCTGAGTCTATTTGGTTTCTAATTAAACTTTATAACGCTATGTTTGCTCCTCTTTTTCTTTTTGATGTATTGTTACCAGCAACTGATATTCTATGAGACTGGATCGGTCTCTCTCAGATCCCAACTTGGTGTGCCGGAACACGTAAGAGGTCACGTGTACCGGCACGTTGGAAAGGATCAAAGCGGTCCTTAAAGAAAGGTAACTTCCCTGGACCTCTGGTCCTTAAAGCGTTAAGCCTGCCACTATGCTTCCTAGCAATTGTTTATAAAGAGAAATAAATATTAAATAAAAGGGTTACTAAAATCCAAATTGAATGAAGCACATGTGTATGGTGGTGGTGGTGGTGGACAGGTATGGTGTGATGAATGTATATACATACTCAACATGATTCCTACAACAATCATTACCATTATCATGTTTGAGTCAAATGTAAGCTATCATTATTCTCAGACTGACACACATTAGTCAGTGTTCATAGCGGTGATCCCACAGTTGTAGATGGTAGCAACCCTTCACATATTTCCTCCATCTTCATCTTCCTCATCCTCTGTGCTGCTTTCCATTGAAGCCTTCTTTGTTTTAACTTTTGGCTTGTTTCTTTGATAAAGAGCCATGAAACACGTAAGAGTTTATAGCCATTGTTTTTATTGGTTAATAAATCTTTTTTTACTTTGGAAGCCCAGCCACCTTTGTGTTATTTCCCCTAAATTGGAAGTTTATCACTTGGATAACCTGAACAGAGACAGGCAATTTTTTTCCGTAGGTGCATATGTTAGACTTGCTGGTATCACTTGTCTGACGACTTATGAATGTGAGCACGTCATTATTTGTTTATTATCTGCATTTCTATTGATTTATGATATTACTCTATCAGGGGAATATTATTTGTAATTCTACTACATACTAAATGGGAAACTACTTGGTGAACCCTTGTTAGAAAAAGATGTAAGAGTTATGATAGATAATAGACTTAATAACAGTGTACAGTGTCACCCAGCTGCTGCAAGAGCCAGTATTATGTATATAAAGCAGTATAAAGCAAGGTATGGGAATGGGATGCTTAATTGAAAATGCCTTCAAAAGAGCTTTATACCTTAGGCTGAACTTGATGGACACATATTTTTCTAGCCTCATAAACTATGTTACTATGTAAATCAATGGGAATTTGGGGAACATTTCTTTTTTACCAATTGTGATTTGATTTGTACCACAATGTCTACAATTCTTCCTAGTACATCTATCACGGTGCCTGTGCTCTGTGCTGTGGGCGACGACATTCTGACTGCTATTTACATTACCTCTTGCTGATTGGCCAGGTACCTTTGTCACCGCCCAGTGATGGCCTTTATATACCCTGTCATGTCTACGCTATGGTGCCCTTTCGTGGTGTAAGAGTTCCTGACGTTAGTTCTGTATTTTTTCACTTACTGTGTATGACCTGGCCTGTCTGACGATGTTCCTGAGTTCCTGTGTGCTGCCTTCCGTTGCTGACTGTATCTGACTGAGAACCCGCTCCATTGCTGACCATATCTGGCTGAGAACCCGCTCCATTGCTGACCATATCTGGCTGAGAACCCGCTCCATTGCTGACTGTATCTATCTGAGAACCCGCTCCGTTGCTGACCGTATCTGTCTGAGAACCTGCTCCGTTGCTGACCGTATCTGTCTGAGAACCCGCTCCGTTGCTGACCGTATCTGGCTGTGTACCGCTCCGTGGCTCACTACACCGGCCAAGTATCCATTCCATCTCTGATCGTGTCCGGTTGTACTGCTTGGTTGCCTCTGTTTAGCCCACTGTTACGTGCTGGCTGTTTCATTACGATAGTCGGTGTGTGCCGCGTGGCGCTATTACTTTTGTCGACCAAAGGCTGAGCATTCGTGCTCTAGCTGCTCTCATAACTGCCTCCGGCGGTGTGCACAAGCAAAGTACTGGTACAGTATTCATAGCACTGACTGTGTTACTTTGATCACTCTCTGTGTCCACCTCCTTATCATCGCTGGGCTCACTCCCTTTGGGAGTTGCTGTACATCTCTGGGCGTTACCTATTGACCCTTTGTGTGCCTGGATCATCCAGGTAGGGTTTGTGCTTATTTCCCTTTGCAGAGCCTTGAGCTCAAGAGCCAGCATTGCATTATACCATCTCTCAGGGTGAGGGGACACTGGTTGCTTTCTGTATACCTATATCTCAATCCACCCCTAGCGTTCTAGGGTTTGCCTGCGTAGCAGTTGCCTTGGTCTCCTTGTGACCCTAACCCTAGGGTCAGTGCTGCCTCCTAAGCAGTTGCCTCGGTATCTCTGTGGCCTAAGGGCCAGGGTCAGTGTTGCCTCGCTCCTATTGGGTTCTGTGCCCAGGCGTCTGGGTTTGTGCCAGTCCTCCATCACTGGACCTCTTGTCACCTAAGTCCGGCTGTCAGCTCCTGAACTGTGTGCCTTCAGTCTCTCTGGTCCTAGCCAGAACCTTCATTGCCAGCAATTGTTTCCAGTTTATCCAGATAACCTATACTGGGTTGCTATTGCTGTACATATTTGTATATATTCATGTTCTGTACTGTGGGTCTATGGGCCTATATTCGTGTATGCACTTTACTCTAATAAAGTCATTTTTACCTTACCAATCTGGTCTGAGTGTTCATCAACAAACCGTGACAACATCAGCCTAAATGTGCTGGTTTTATCTTGTTATGTTCAATCTGCCAAAAGTAAGAAAATAAATCCCTGAAGTTATTTTCTAGCATTTGTTTTAAATAAATGTAATCATTAAGGGAATTTGCTGAGGATTGGAGTGGTTGCACAATATTGTGAGTGCATGCAATTTATGATGCCTAACAGGTATATCCTGTGACAGCATGGAGGACTGGGAGCCAAATTTATTTTATCTTTTATTTGAAACACTTTGGATCAGATTTTATTCTCCCCAGTATCTGTACTGCTGCCAGCTTAATATGTACTGGTGGGAATTGACCAAAGTGCTTTTTTTCTGTACAGTTTGGATTAAGCATTACACACAGTAGGCAATGTCTGGAGCTCCAACATTTGAGGGACAACACAGCTGTGCTCGTCACACCCACATTCTGAATATGGGTGTGGCTAGAGCAGTGTGAGGGTCCATGCATTAAAGGGAAAGTAATGTTTCAAAATAAAAACAGCTCAAATTAATCTTCATAGAATTTGGGCCATGGAGAGTGTTATTTCAGTACTGTCAGAGTTGTAGTTCAAGAGTAATGGAATGATGAAGTATCCCCCTCCCTCCCCTTTTGCTAGTGTAACACTGCTAACCTCAGATGTGGAATCTAGTCTTAAGGCCAGACAGCTCACAGCAAGGGACACTCTTCTTACTGGGAGTATAATGAAAACCCTGCCCCCCTTGACAGGATTTTCAGGTTTTTCCTTATGCTCACTGAAGATTGTCCCTCTCTGTGATCCATCTGGACAGTCTTGCTGCTCTGAGCTGAGCAGTGTTACATCAGTAAAAGGGGAGAGAGGGGGATACTTTATAAATCAACTAGTTGAACAGCCCGTTACACGGGCCACAGTGCCTCTGGCAGCCGGTCGCGGGGCAGTCACGCACAGTGGAGACTACCCGCGCCTCGGCTGATACAGCTGCGGCGCGGGCAGTCTCTACTGCGATGAGTGGCGCACGCGCAGCAGTGTGTACTGCGCATGTCGGGCATTACACACAACTTAGCGAATTATTATATAGGATTACTCTTGAACTACAACACTGACAGTATTGAAATAACACTCTCCATGTCCCAAATACTATGACGATTAATTGGAGCTCCTTTTATTTTGAAACATTGCTATCCCTTTAAACACGTACTCCTGGTAGCCAGTTTACATACCAAATGGATAGTCACTGCTTAACTCATTTACTGCTATAGAGGTCTCAAACCCATAGTAAAGAAGGTATTAGATAATTTTCTAACAGTCAGTGGATTCATATCTTTAACTGTTGTCCCTCAACAGCAACCTCTGCTTCTCTAACACAAGGGTTGGATGTTTTTTTTTAGATATGCTAAATTTGCTGTGGGGGGGCATCAATGAAAAACTTCACTATTACATTTATTGCACTGCAACCCATTCACATGCCTAACAGAAAAGGAAATAAGCTTTGAAGCTGGGTGTCCATCTCCAGTAAGCTTTGTGTCTCTTACAAAGAATCCCAGAAGCTCTTATTGTGTTGATGATATCATAGAAAAGCACTAAAGCAGATTTATTTTGAAAGGTATTTATTAAAGAAGAGAACCACTTCATTAAAAATATCCAAATGTCCATTAAAAAAGGTTATATAGCTGCTTTTAATTTATTTATTTTTATGTGAGCCCAATGCTGTTTGTAATTCACTTAGACACAAACTGAGAGAAAACCTTTATTAAAAGGGGTTTTCTTTTTAAAATTTTAATCCCCAATAAAAGTGCAGCTGGTTTTCCAGATGTTAAGTGAATCAATAAAAAAAAGCCAAAGCAGATGTAGGGATTGATTATTGTTATTTTTTTGATTATGCTGCAATGTGTAGTTATATAAAAGCACACCTTTACTGAATTTTCTTTACTGTTAATATATTGTTGAAAAAATGGCACGTTATTAAGAAAGTGCAAGTTCTGTTGTAGTCATAGGTGGCCTTTAACTCTCCAGCCATTGGAAACTACAATTCCCATCATCCCTAACCAGCCAAATATGTAGTCTCCAACAGCTGACTAGTTAAATTGGAACTTTCACCTTATTTAAAGTGGCCCTGCAATAATTAGGCAGGTGGCAACTAGCTTAATAAAAGTTTTTGTACCTCTCAGAACTACACAATTCTAAACTAATTCTTAATCTTCAGAGACTGATGGCCAGGTTAGTACAGTCTGATCTACTGCTCCCTCAGTCCCTTCCGGTTACCTTGTGGCACAGTGCAGTGCTTCTTAACCCCTTAAGGACAGGGAAAATCTGAGGTGGATTCCACTTAAGGACTGGATCCATTCTGACCTTTTTGACTATGTCTTTGTTCAACAGTGTTTTCCCTCTGAGTATTGTATTTCACCGCATAAGTTATATACCGTTTTTTACGTACAAATAGGGCTTTCTTTTGATACCACACTTATATGGATAACCCACAATTTACTTTATTAAAATTAAAAAAACTGTAAAAATAAAGAAAAAAAACTACCATTTTTATTTTTTCTCTTGGGATCAATTGGGCGCAATGGGTTAAATTTTTATGGAGACTGCATGAAAGGTATGAACGTCAGTCACACCTACAAGATGGGCAGTTTTAAGTGGGCACTGTCCCCCCTGGTGAAAATCCCCATGTCCCTCTTTCCCACCCTATTTTCCCACTTTTTTTATTGAGGAGATTTGGCAGTGTGTATAAATGTATTACATGGCTCCACAACAATCACACTCCCAGTATTTATTTGTTAATCTTAGGCAATTTATTTTATAAATAAAATTAATAAATAAAACATTTATCTTTTTTAATGTATTAAAAAAAAAGCATGTTGCATTTAACAGGTCAGAAATGGACCTGCATATAGTTAGCCCCCAGCACCAGCACTGAAGGGGTTAATACTCCCAGCTACTGTATTTTTTTCACTAGATGTTTGCTGTCTACTTCTCACTCTCTTACTTTGATAGTAAGGTAGAGAGAGGCACAGGGCAGACACGAAGGCAGTGTGTAAAGCACACTGCCTTTGTCAATCTAAATGCCGGTACATGTGATCGCCACTGAAGCGATCACATGACCCGGAAGAAGTGACAAGCGCTGAGGCAGAACGCTCCGGTACCGGAGCGCTCAGTCTCAGCCTGCAATGAATGATAGCAGCTTGCACGGAGGTGCGCTGCTATCATTTAACCCATGATGTGACAGGACTATCATGAGTCCTTAAGGGAAGTTTACCCATGATGGTCCTGCATGTCATGGGTCATTAAGAGGTTAATTGAGACCGGGACTGACAGCGAAGGCACGCAGACAAGATGTCTGCGCTGATGCTTGGCTTCCGGTCTCCGAAGATTAAGGATTTCTTTAGTATCGGCTAGTTCTGATAGGTAAGATAACTATAATAAGCTAGTCGCCATCTGCCTAACTATTGCAGGGCGACTTTAAATAAGGTGAAAGTTTTGCTTTAAAGGTTGCATATCCTATTCTATAGTATGTCATCTTGCTGAAGCCATATGTTTTAGGTTAAAGTTGATAGAACTAAACAAGTTCACTCAAAAGAATGGCTGAGTAACGTGTTTCATTTTGGTTATTTATAGCTGTCTACAACTATCTTTTTTTGTATCTGAACAATATTAAAGAGGTTACAAGAGATCAACCTGACCAGGCAGCCAAGACCGTTTCATAGTATGCAAAACACGTAAAAAGCAACTTTAGCGAACCAGATATAAAATATGTCAATCATACCACCCTTTAGCACTGTTCTCTGCTCCATCAAACAATTTTTCTTATCCTTAGATGTGTGGCATAATGATGTAATTTCAAGATAAGACCACAATTTATGCAAACAATTGGATGTGATGTGTATAGGTGTAGAAGCATTAAAATCTTTCCATCATCCCAGCACATATGGAGAACAGATGCCTTGGAATAAGGTCATGTTTTTCTCTTTTTATCTAAAGTTAAAGCTGTATGCTTTACACATTATTAAAATTCTCAGCAGCATAAACGTATGATTAAAAGTTGCTGATGACAGTCTTGGGTGATCCAAGATGGATTGTGTAGATAAAACAAAAGTTGTACATTTCTACATTAATGTTTCATTGTGCTAAGTCAATTTTCAGATTTGTTATTGACATGAATAATACTGACAATATAGATGGGTAACATTCATAATAGTCAACTTGAGATTACCTGTACTGGCTACAGCCAAATAATTACCTAATGCATGATAACAATATGGTCTGGCATAGAGTTAGTCAATTTTTTGACCTCCTGTTAGAAACTATAAATTTCGATCATCCGCAGACGTTGTCTGGTTGGGCATGATGGGAGTTGTAGTCTTCAACAGTTGTTGGTTCAAAGAATAACTATCTCTAGTCTAGATGAGTGGTTCACAGATTATTTGCTGGTGTGGAACTCTTTAGTTTCAAATGATAGCCCTGCATAAATCCAGCAAGCCCTTTAACTACTTATATAGTATATGGCATATGTGTATAGTCAAATGTACCTGGGTGCTATTTAGTACAGGTACCTGAAGACTAATGGCCTTATGCACAAAGACAAAAGTGGACCAATTCTTGGCCAAACCATCTGTACCATTGGGAAAAAAATAAAATTTATTTTTTATTTAAATGTGGACTTTAAACTCTTGAATGCTAGAGAAGCATCCAAGGCATTTAGAATCAATAAATTGGAGACAAGGGATGGGGCAAAAATCTTCCCACAAAATAAGTGTTAAAAACAGGACTATTTGCCTTTTGCAGGAGTTCTCAGGAAATGTGAAGGTTTTCGTCTTATTTTCCACCAAGAGCCTCAGTCTTGTTCCACCACATTGGTAGTCCAAAATTGTAGGGGGTTTGTAGGTGCCAAAACGTCCCAGTAAAATGCCGCAAATTGTTTTCTGCTAAAATCCCCATTAAAATTCCCATTGAAAAGTCTTACCCTGGACAAGTAAAGATGACAAAAAATACACAATAATCCTGTCAGTCATCATCAGCATCATCACTGATTGCAAGTTCAACCCACACCCAGCCTCACACACTATTGTTGAGTAACCACCAGTAATACAAGTCATCAGCATCTGCTGCTGAAACCTTTTTGAGGAGGCCACCTTGCTGGTTAGTCATGTAGGAGCAGTAATTAGTGAGAGCCTCCCATTGATATATTTAGTTCAGAAAAAAATGAGATGGCTGACAAATCTTACAATAATAACAACATGGACCTGCCTCAGCTAGTCAGCGTGCTTTGAGCAGTACTCTCACATAGTATCCATTAAAAGCAATGAGGAAGACATTCTTGATACTTTGCTGGACCACCTCTACCCCCTTTAAACATAACATTTCTGAATTCTTGTTAAACAGTGATCAACTTCTGCCAAGACGTGATGATCAGCAGCATCTCTCTGGAGAATTGGATACTGTCAAAGAATATAGGTTTGCTTGTAGTTTGAGTTGATGGTTGTATTGTGGAGGATGAGAGACAGAAAGTTAGATCCAAAAAAACCAGTAGAAAGATTAATGAAAAAGAAGTCAGCAAAGTGTTTTTATCGGCAGCATCAGCAGCAACATCAATAAGAACATCCCAACATGTTGTTGAACATGTCATTGTTATAACAACACTGATGGTGGTGGCACATCTGCATGGGATTTGCTCCCAGATTATGAGTTGGTAAGTGATACACACAAACACAGTGTAGCTACTAAGAGTGCTACCACATGGCAAGATAGCCATGTCCTAGGTCAAAATGATGATCTCATTGACTACTGGAAAACAAAATAGTGTGTATAGCTAGCACTGATGTGTACTGCCGTGGAAACCCTTAGCTGCCCACCAGCAAGCTTGCAGTCTGAGCATGTTTTTAGTGCTGCTGGTTATATTGCAAACAACTGCAGAGCACAGCTATCAAGTAGCATTGTTGGGAATGTTGCATTTCTAAACATTAACTAGCACCTAATGCCATCTGAATATAAGGCAGTTCTAATTAGAATCTAGGTCATCATAGCCAGGCATTGTGACATCTCTGTATTGGATATTTCATAAATTGAAGGGCTCTTGAGGGGTTACTACTACTGCTACTACTACTACTACTACTACTACTACTACTACTACTACTAGTACTACTACTAAATGTTGCAATAATGCAACAGTAGGAATTATTGGTTCTGCTCTTCAAACACCAACAGAAACACAGCTGCATTTGTGGATGTTTGCCTGCTTTGCTTATTAGTGAATATTAGTGAGCCTGACGGGGTGAGGGTTGAAAAAAAAAAAGCTGATGCTGGTGACGGTGCTGACTGAGATGAATGTATATTTTTAGGCATGTTTACTTGTCCAGACTTTGCAGCTGACCTCTCAAAGAGTTTAGAAACCTGCATATTGTTTCTTTACAGTTCTGGAAGATGAGCCAAACCCGTTCTGCTAATGTTTGTCTATATCATCCAAACAGGTTTCAGTAATAACTAGGAAATGATACTGCTCAATTATCACAATGAGTTTCAATTCCCCATACAGCATATCTAAGTATACATTTTAAGGTGTTGCCATTCTGATGATCTGCATTCTTTGAAAATTTATATGTTTACTTTTTATCAGATTGTATCATTGACATCTCCCTATTAGCTGTACTAGCAACCCCAAACTTCATGCCCCTTTTCTAATCCCAGTCTTTCCTAGTTTAAAAAAAAAACATATTATTTGTGTAAGGGAAAAAAGAAAAATATAAAAACATTTCTATTCATGTATACATACCTGTAAAGTTTCAAAATTAACTGAACATGAGATCTTGTAAATATTAACCCTTACAGTTTCCATAAAACACATACTTTGTGATATATCTCATATCACTGTAATCGAAAGGTGGACCAGTCAGTCCTCAAAGAACTATTAATATATACAACAACATAAATATATCACTGCATGAACACACACACAGATAAGCAGGACCTTCTTGGTACAACCAGCTCTTGTGTTCCGGTTCCCTAACTCCCGTTTCGCTGGTTTGTCAGTGTCTGGCCATTGCTTCTGCGCATGCATGGCCTTTACTTGTAATTTCCAGGTCTTGGAGGCCTCTGATGTCACAGACACTACTCGTATGTAAGACTGTGTCAGCCAGTCTCGGGCGCTCTTGCGGAGAGTATAGTAGCTGTATCGTTTGTGCCTATAGTGACTTTTGTTGGTTTACTCGGTTTTGACCCCATTGCTTATGTTTTCTTGACCATCCTTACTTTCAGCTGGCCCCTGAGCTCTGTACCACCCTTGACCTTCCTATTTGCTGCCAGCCCTGACCTCGGCTCATCCAATGTCTATGCTTGAACTCATCCAGCCCCTGAACTCGGCTTGCCTCTCACTTAGGTTTACCTTCTGAGACATCTGGTCTGTTCCATCCTCAGATTATAATTTACTTGCCACTTGATGATTTCTGTGTAGTTCCCTCTACACAAAGTATACAAGAGGCAGACACAGGGCCAAGTACCCAAGTGGCTAACACTGGAACCAATTTAGAAACTAAAGGAGCAATTAACTGGAGCACAATATATAGTATGTAGCACCGGACACTCTCAACCTAAGAATTTGGCCCTTCACCCTGAGATTTGGGTCAAACCCTGAGAGTCCATGTTCATGTATCTTTAACCCTTTGAGTTCCAGAGAGGGATACAATGCATTGCAAAGCAATGGGTTGCGTCCCTCTCTGACACTCAAAGGGTTAATAAATGTTTAAAACAGTGCCTGTTAGACTGCACTAGTACCTCACATTAGTAGACTGGGAATGCTTCTTTATACCCTGCACCCAGACCAGTGAGCTTTTACCCTTTGAGTGTCAGACAGGTATCCAACGCATTGCATCACAGTAACACTAAAACGGTTAAAGAAGTGGTGAGTACTTTACAATCTAAAGCGGAACTATCACCTTCATAATATTGCCCCCAATCCTTTCCTAATGTAGCAATATGTAAAGCCATACTGTTATTATGATGAAAAAGTCCACGTTATTAAAGAAAATAAACTTCTTCTGTAGGCATCCAGTGCACAGAGCTTACAAGAGATTCTCTTCAGCAGCTTAAGGTAATGGACGTAAGTCACCACCAATCCGGGCGGAACTTGGAACACACAGCACAGACTTACAGGTCCCTTACCTCTAAGATGTATGTGCTGTTGTCTGCTGGATTCCTACAGAAGAAGAGGCTTTACTTAATAACTCAGACTTTTTCATCATTATATCAGTATGGCTTTACCTGTCGCTACATTAGTAAAGGGCAATATTATGAAAGTGATAGCCCTGCTTTAATACACAAGTGATATAGTTTAATGTGTAATTCCTACAAAACTAACAAACATCGTCCTGTAGCCATCAATGCATTTTTCACTGTCGTCCAATACAGGTCACTGGTACTCTGGGAGGCGTAAGTCCCCTTTAATAGGCAGGAACAATTATGCAAATGATTTGCAAGGGGCGGAGCCTCCCCTCTTACTTAAGCCACCTTCTGGCCAGAGCCACTCATATTGATTTGTTCCTGGTGTGCTTCCACACCAGGTAGAGAACATCTATGCATCTTAGTATTTTATTATTTTTTATTCAAATATGGAATACCACCATTAGGAGGGTGACCATGGCTGTGAATTGCCCTCTTTAAAGTGGCTGGTGCAGCTTCCAGGGATTTCTGTGGACCTATACCCTGATGAGGGGACAGCTTGTGTTAAGCAGCTCCCCTGTTGGGGAATTTACCTCTGGTTCTTTCCCTCCCTATCATGGTCACCTGAAGACAGAAGTCTGCAAGGAAGGTGAGTCACCCATTGAGTGCTGAAGGTCCACTTGTCCCCACAGTGTCCCTTTGATGGGCTTGTATTTGGGAGTTTTAATACACTCCAGCACTCATAGGGTGTTTTTATTGCATTATTACTGTTTATGCAATTTCTGTGTTATTCTTTGAGTTTTGGAGCATTGGGTATTCATTTATTTATGTTTCTCATGTGTTTCATGCTTGTTTGGGCACTTTTTAATGTTTTACTAAACTTTATTAAAAATGGTGTTCCGCGCCTTTAAGCGCGGCTTTTTCCCGCTCAGACGCAAGGGCTCCTTTACTCTCTATGGGAATTCACAGTATGGGACATATCTCTGGAACCGCTTGTCACAGCAACTTCAGAGAGGGCTCATTTTAATTCTAGGCTCCTGCTCTATCATCCGGAATGTGTTTTATTTATGTGGGGTGTTCAGGGGGGCTTCGGGCACTGTTTGGGGTACTTGTAGGAAAAAACTACATTTCCCATGAGCGCTTGTTTCGCGCTCGTTTCTGATTGGCTGTCACGACGGCCGCCATTTTGTGGTACTTTTCCTAGGCGAGTACACTACGCAGGGACCGAGCCTTCTCTCTCCTCAACAGATTAACCCTTCGCTGGCCAGATAAGTCCGTTTTTAGAACATTTCTGGGGTGAAACTTTAATCTTAACACTTTTTCTGGGTGATAGTGTTATTAGTGGGGTATATTGACGCTGTGAGCATGTCTACTTCACTGGAGCTAGGGGCTAGACCCAAGTCTAAGGAGGATGGGGGGTCCGCTACCCCCATGGCGTTTTGCTCCTCTTGCCACATTGGGCTGGATGGCGATAATGTGGGGGATCTATGCCCTAATTGTACTGGTCAAGATAGCAACCCTGGGCTTCCCAGCCATGCTATTGAGCCATCTTGGGTGAGGGAGTTTAAAGCTGCCACTAGGGATCTCAGATCCACGCTTCAACTCTTTCCCTCTCAGGTACAGGGGGCTCTCCAGGTCTGGCAGACCCCCTCTACTATCAGGACCTCCTTGCCTAAGCCACAGGGAGCTCCTGATATCACTGATTCTTCTGAAGAAGAACTTTTACAGGATTCTGATGCTGAGGAACGTACTGTTATTGAATCTAACAGGTCCATTGGGGACCCCTATGAGTGTGACCCTGAAGTTTCGGCTGAGGGTCTGATCAGAGCGGTTCTGAACACGCTCAACCTTCCTCTGACTCAGGAATCCACTTATGATCCTACTGATGTTTTTCAGAAAAAGCCATCTAAGCCTGTTGTTTGTTTTCCAACTAACCCTACTCTTGCCCGTCTGGTCTCTGAGGCATGGAAGAATCCTGATAGATCTTCCTCTGTCTCCAAAAAGTTTGCCAAACTTTACCCTTTTCCTGAGGCGGAGCTGGCAAAATGGGTTCATCCTCCCAAAGTGGATGCTCCTGTGTCTAGACTATCCAAATCTACTGCTTTGGCTGTCTCAGATGCCTCTGCCTTGCAGGACTGGACGGATAAGAAACTAGAGCTCTCTCTTAAGTCTATTTTTGCCTCCATTGGCACAGCCATGCGCCCCACTTTTGCTGTGGCGTGGGTTAATAGAGCTATTGCGGCCTGGACTGAACGACTGACTGAAGCGGTTCGCCAGGATGCGCCTGTATCTGAACAGTTGCAGCTTCTTGCTAATATCACTGAAGCTCAGAACTATGTTGCTGATGCTGCTTTTGATGCTGTGCGCATGATGGCGAGGGCCTCCACTTCTTCTGTGGTGGCTAGACGCGCTCTTTGGCTGAAAATTTGGTCTGCTGATACAGCCTCTAAGAAGGCTTTGCTTTCCTTGCCCTTTCAGGGGAATTTGCTTTTTGGGTCTGAACTCAAAGAAATGATCAGTGAGGCTACTGGCGGTAAAAGTACTCTTCTACCCTCAGTCTTTAAGAAAAAGTTTCCAGCCAAACGCAATCGGTCCTTTCGTTCCTTTCAGACTGAGACACGCTCCTCGGCCCAAACGGGTCCTCCCACTACGCGCTCCTCCTCCAAGCCCAAACAGTCCTGGAGGCCCAAAGTCGCCTCCAAGGCCAAGACCTCCAAGACTGCTTCGGCATGACTCGCCGAACCCGGGTCCGCATCCGGCTGTAGGCGGTCGTCTCCGCATCTTTCGCCGGACTTGGGAGGAGTCCGTGGCGGACCCATGGGTTCTTCAGGTGGTGTCAGAGGGATACAGGATCCCTTTCTCTTCCCTTCCTCCTTTTCGGTTCCATTTTACTCGTCCTTCTCAGGAACCCACAAAAAGGCGTCTGTTCGACGACGCTATTCAGGATCTCTTGGACAAAGAGGTCCTGGAGGCGGTTCCTCAGGGGGACACAGGTTCAGGATTTTATTCCAACCTGTTTGTGGTAGCCAAAAAGGACGGAGGAGCCCGTCCCATCTTGGATCTCAAAGATCTCAATGCCTATGTGGTGACTTCCCACTTCCGCCAGGAGTCCCTGCGCTCTGTGATTGCAGCAATGTCTCCAGGGGAGTTTCTTGCCTCCCTGGACCTTCAGGATGCTTACCTTCACATCCCTATTCATCCAGAGAGCAGGCGGTATCTCAGGATTGCCTGCCACAGGGGACACTTTCAGTTTGCAGCGCTCCCCTTTGGGCTGACTTCAGCTCCTCAGGTCTTCCAGAGGGTGTTGGGCTCCTTGATAGCGGTGCTCCATCAGGATGGGATCAGAGTGACCCCCTACATGGACGATCTCCTACTGTAGGCCTCCTCAGCGGAGCTTCTCCACCAGCAATTACAGATGTGCATGCACACCCTGAACCGTCATGGCTGGATCCTGAATCTGGACAAGTCGGACTTGATTCCATCACAGAGGCTTCTGTTCCTGGGTCTCCTGTTCGACACTCGCCAATGCATGGTGTTTCTTCCAGAGGACGTGGCTCACCAGATAGCTGTCAGAGTGGCTGGAATTCTGGACATGGACGAGATTCCAGTACCGAAGTTGTCGTCCTTAGTGGGGAAGTTCATTTCCACAATCGAAGCAGTACCATTTGCCATGGCCCACTCCAGGGATCTTCAGAGATTTGTGATCCAGACGTGCAGGAATCATCCAGATCATCAACATCTGTCTGTTTCTCTTCCTCCTCATGTCGAGTCGAGTCTGCACTGGTGGTTAGATCTCTCTCATCTCCTAAAAGGGAAATCCTTTCTAGTTCCTCCTTGGACCACAGTCACTACGGATGCCAGCCTTCGGGGCTGGGGTGCAGTCTGGGGTCGCTTCAGTGCTCAGGGGAAATGGGGTCTGGAGGAATCCATGCTCTCCATCAATGTTCTGGAACTTCGTGCTGTCCGGCTGGCCCTGAGGCACTGGGAGTCTCAATTGACCGGTCTTCCAGTCAGAGTGGAGTCCGACAACGCCACGGCGGTGGCTTACATCAACAGGCAAGGCGGCACAAGAAGCGGTTCCGCCTGGTGGGAGGTCAAGGATATTTTGTCTTGGGCAGAAGAACACGTGCCTGTCATCTCTGCGGTTCATATTCTAGGCGTGGACAACGTCATGGCAGACTTCCTCAGTCGTCATACCGTCGACAGCGGAGAATGGGCTCTGCACCCAGAGGTGTTTCACATGCTCACTCAACGGTGGGGGATGCCTGTGGTGGATCTGATGGCTACCAGACACAACAGGAAGGTTCCGGTGTTTTGCTCCCGGTTGAGGGACTCCCTTGCTCTAGCAGTGGATGCCTTGTCGATCCCTTGGGACTTCTCCCTGGCTTACATCTTTCCTCCTCTTCCTCTATTGGTCAGAGTCATCCAGAAGTTGAAGAGGGAACGTTGTCCTGTCATCCTGATTGCTCCGAACTGGCCTCGCCAGTCCTGGTTTCCGAAATTGATGGCCATGTCAGTGAAGGATCCAATCCCACTTCCAGCCCGTCCGGATCTGCTTCTTCAGGGGTTCTGTGGAAAGAGGATGTTCACTCTCTCCGTTTGATGGCATGGCGGTTGAATCCTCGATTCTAGCTAAGAAAGGCTTTTCTCCTTCTGTGGTATCGACGATGCTCAGTGCTCGTAAGCCTGTGTCTTCCAAGATCTATCATCGCATATGGTCAACTTTCGTGACATGGTGCTCTGACAAGAAGTTGTCTCTTGACTTCCATCTTCCCACTGTCCTAGCCTTTTTGCAGGACGGTGTGGATAAGGGGCTCAGTCTGAGTTCCCTCAAAGTTCAGACCTCTGCCTTGTCTGTGTTTTTCCAGGAACGAATTGCTGTCCTTCCTGATGTGAAAGTCTTCTTTCAAGGTGTGACTCATGTTCGACCTGCCTTTAAGAGTCCTGCTCCCCAGTGGGATCTCAATTTGGTGCTGGGAGTTCTACAGCGACCACCGTTTGAATCCTTGGCTTCCATTCCATTACGTCTTGTGACTTGGAAGATGGCCTTCCTCTTGGCTGTTGTGTCAGTGCGCCGGGTAGCAGAGTTACAGGCTTTGTCTTGTAAACCTCCTTACCTGGTGTTCCACAAGGATAAGGCTGTGCTTCGCACTACCAAGGAATTCTTACCCAAGGTTGTGTCAGAGTTTCACATCAATCAGGAGATTGTGGTTCCCTCTTTCTGCCCTAATCCTTCATCTGACAAGGAAAGAGATCTCCATCTGTTGGATGTGGTGCGTTGCCTCAAGTTTTATGTTCATCGCACCGAGTCTATCAGGAAGTCTGACGCTCTATTCGTCATTCCTGAGGGGCCTAGGGCAGGAAGACCGGCTTCCAAAGTTACCATTGCCTCTTGGATTAAGGCTACCATCCGTGAAGCCTATAAGTTGAGGAATAAGCATGTTCCCTTCCGGGTGACTGCCCATTCCACCAGATCTATTGGGGCCTCTTGGGCCTACAAGAATCAAGCTTCTGCTGATCAACTGTGCAGAGCGGCCACTTGGTCCTCTGTGCACACCTTTTCTAAGCACTATCGAGTTGATGTACTGGCTTCGGCTGATGCCAGTTTTGGAAGGAAGGTCCTGGAGGCAGTCTTGCCTGTGTAGGTCTTCCGCTCTGTGATCCTTAGTGCTTCCTTACTGTTGAGCCCGGTTGGCTCTTGTTCCGTGTGCTGTGTTAGTTCAGGGATTGTTCCCTTGATTGGTGTCCGTTGACACTTACAGTTTGGGCTATGTTATCAACTGGTCATAACAGTTCTAGTGACTTGGGCCTTGCGCCTGGTCCTTGCCTTACTTCCCGCCTCTGGATCAGCTCAATGTTTGTACATCCCAGAGTACCAGTGACCTGTATTGGACGACAGTGAAAATAGGATTTTAGTCTTACCTGTTAAATCCTTTTCACTTAGTCCATACAGGTCACTGGTCTCCCACCCTGTCAAGGGACCAGTCTTGGCTCTCCTGTGGCATTCAGTGGGAGACCGTTCGGGCATGCTCACAGGAGTCTTTCTTTTTGCTTACCTGAGGTCAGTTCTTGGGGTCTCAAATCAATATGAGTGGCTCTGGCCAGAAGGTGGCTTAAGTAAGAGGGGAGGCTCCGCCCCTTGCAAATCATTTGCATAATTGTTCCTGCCTATTAAAGGGGACTTACGCCTCCCAGAGTACCAGTGACCTGTATGGACTAAGTGAAAAGGATTTAACAGGTAAGACTAAAATCCTATTTTCTGTTCCTAATCTCCTGGGGATCACAGGCTGAGATCATCCGTACAGTAAACTGTATGGGTCATATTCAAGAAGCCAAATATGCCTAATTCTGGAGCAAATCAGCTGCACCAGATGGGGGTGAAACAGAAATTCTCAATTATTTAAATTGGGGCTTTTTACCCTTTGAATGCTGGAGAGGTCTACAACACATCACTTGCACTGAAGACCTTACAAGCCCCACTTAAATCAGTGTAAAACTGGGGAATTTTTATTTGTCCCCTGTGATGCAGCTGGTTTGCTTCAGAACTGCTACTAATTAGCCCCAGTGGGTTGAATGTATGAATATTGGTCCATGAAAAAGAAGGGACTGGAATTGCTTTTCTAGCTCGATGCCTGGCTCTAGTAATCTACTTATATCTAAATGTTCTCCTTAACACTGCTTGCATCAAGATGAGAGCAGTGTAGCAGTCTATGGGTGTCTCAGGGTGGTTCTTTCCTCTAAGCTTGTTTAACCCTTTGAGTGCCAGGGGGTGTCCAACACACTGTGTGTTGGACACCCCTAGCACTCAAAGGGTTAATGCAATGTAGTAGAGAGGCACAGAGGAAAAATGATATAACTTTACATCATTTTCTTGCTCTTTCTGTGGGACAGGTGTAAGGCAGCGGTTCTCAACCTGTGGGTCGCGACTCCGTCGGGGGTCGAATGACAATTTGCCAGGGGTCGCCTAAAGGGTACACCTTAATAAAGCTCAAACAGGCAGCAGCGCAGGAGACCTAGAGAGACAGAGTCCACTCACTGACGACGTCAGGCGCGCGCACACACGCACCCTATCTGCGCACCGCAGCCAGAAGATGCAGAGAGAGCAGCGTGAGCGGGAGCAGAGACAGAGTGCCGCAAGTGAATGAGTGAGTCTGGCAATGATGCTGGGAATCGGGACGGGTTGTTGTATATGCTGTACTGTACTGGACAGGCAAGTTGGAGCTGATGGGGGGGCAAGCTGGAGCTGATGGTGGCAAGTTGGAGCAGATCAGGGCAAGTTGGAGCTGATGGGGGCAAGTTGAAGCAGATCAGGGCAAGTTGGAGCTGATGGTGGCAAGTTGGAGCAGATCAGGGCAAGTTGGAGCTGATGGGGCAAGTTGAAGCAGATCAGGGCAAGTTGGAGCTGATGGTGGCAAGTTGGAGCAGATCAGGGCAAGATGGAGCTAATGGGGGCAAGCTGGAGCAGATCAGGGCAAGATGGAGCTGATCAGGGCAAGATGGAGCAGATCAGGGCAAGTTGGAGCTGGTGGGGGCAAGTTGGAGCAGATCAGGGCAAGTTGGAGCTGATGGTGACAAGTTGGAGCAGATCAGGGCAAGTTGGAGCTGATGGGGGCAAGCTGGAGCAGATCAGGTCAAGATGGAGCAGATCAGGTCAAGATGGAGCTGATCAGGGCAAGTTGGAGCTGACGGGGGCAAGTTGGAGCAGATCAGGGCAAGATGGAGCTGATCAGGGTAAGTTGGAGCTGATGGGGGGCAATGTGGAGATGAGGGGGCAAGTTGGAGCTGATGGGGGCAAGTTGGAAATGATGGGGGCAATGTGAGGGCAATATGGAGATCAGGGGGAAAGCTGGAGCTGAAGGGGCAATATGGAGCTGATGGGGGCAAGTTGGAGCTGATGGGGGAAATGTGAGGGCAATATGGAGCTGATCAGGGCAAGTTGGAGCTGATGGGGGGCAATGTGAGGACAATATGGAGATGATGGGGGCAACGTGAAGCTGATGGGGGGGAAATGTGAGGGCAATGTGGAGATGATGGGGGGCAACTTGAGTGCATGCATGCAACAGTAATAGAGACAAAGACACATGAAACAGACATACACACAGACACAGAAACTCCCACACACATGCACGGACATACATAGACACACTCATACATGCAATGATATACACACACACATGTATAGAGAGAGACAATCTTGACTTGACCCCTGCCTAAAACCATTAGAAATTGTTTTTTTGTAACATAACAGTAGCAAAACTACAGCGATGAAGGAGTACCGAAAATAATTTTACTGTTAGGGGTCCCCGCGACTTGGGAAATTTTATTAAAGGGTCGCGGCGCTAGAAAGGTTGAAAACCACTGGTGTAAGGGGTTGCTGGCATTAATGTCTTAAAGCGGAACTATCATACTAACAACATTGACCCCCAATAAATTTCTAACTTAGTGGTATGCAAAGCCTTCTTGTCCTTAAGCTCAATAAGTCAGTGGTATTGCTGGAAAAACACTTCATTTGCAGGCAACGGGCTGCAAAGAGCTTACAAGAGAAGCTCTATCTGCCTGTGCGGTCAGGAGCTTCCGTTACCTTAAGGTAACCAACTTACATCACCACCAGTGCAGTGAACAGGACAGACAGAGCAGACTCAGAGGTATATTTCCTCTAAGATGTCTGCGCTGTTTGTCCTCTGGTTCCTGCAAAAAAAAGTTTTTTTTTCAACAATACCACTGACTTATTGAGCTTAAGAACAAGAAGGCTTTGCATAGCGCTAGGTTAGAAATATATAGGGGGCAATGTTATCAGCATGATAGTTCCGCTTTAACGCTTTGTGTGCCAGAGGGGTAGGCAACACATTGCAAAACAAAGCGTTGCCTACCCCTCTGGTACTCAAAGGGTTAATGTCTGTGGAGTGTGTACAGCCACTGGCATGGTGGTCTAATACCAGTGGATTCGTACAGTCAGCCCAGTATATTTTTTTTAATGACTATGGAGCCAAAAGTGCTTTGGAACAAGACACAACCAGCTTCTACAGCTTCCATTTGGGCAAATATTTGCTAATTAGACTTATTACGTTGAGATATATATATATATATATATATATATATATATATATATATATATATACATTGTATGTGTGTCCTAAAGAAATGCATTGGAGACCTCTCTAGAAAACTAGCAAGGGGTTACAAGCCCAATTTGAATCGATAGGTATTGGGGATTTTGGGGGATTTGTCCCGTAGGGTGGAGCTGGTTTACTCAAGATTTGCCCCTGTTCCTCTAAGTATAGCAGCTCAATTTATTTTGGTTTAGTAGTGAATATGGACTCAAAGAGCTTTTGAACAAGATATAAACAGCACCTGTAAGAACTAACTCACAGAACTCTGTTTCTGTTAGCATATGAGCACCTTCTGATTTACCTTGACAATCCCCCCCAACCTACTTGAGTCCATAGGTGCAGCACCTCAATGCACATTCATAGTGCTTGTCTAGTGTTCTAGTCAAGCCCTGTTTAGATCCTGTTTGCATTCTACCTCTTTCATATATTCTGATCGCCACCCTATCTGCTGCGTACCCAAGACTATTTCCAAGCAAACTGACCAGTGTTCTGTCTCTAGCTTTCCCAAAGGCCTTTGCCATGTTACTGACCACCAGTCTCTCTCTTTCTGCCACTTGATCAAAGACTGTGCCAAGGAAAATGATCACCATGCTGTCTGATTCCTAACAAAAGCCTATTGCTAGACAAACTGACCGTTCCTTTGTCTGCACCTGATAAAAGACTATTGCCATGTAAGCTGACCATTGTTTTGTCTGCCATTTTGCCAATGACTTTTGCCAAGCAAACAGTCCCTTGCTTGGTCTGCCACCTAGCCAGAGACTATTGCCAAGTAAACTGTCTGCTGCTCTGTCAGCTGCCATCCTAAACACAATTATCTAGCAAACTGACCAATGCTCTGTCTGCCTCCTGCCCCAGACTATCAGCAAGCAAAAGGTCCACTGTCCTGTCAGCTGCCTGCGTAGAACCTCAGCTAAATACTCTTCTCCATGTTCATGCATGGATGTGTCCAAGTTCCTAGTTGCTGTCTTATTTGTCTGCTTTGTAACTTTTACCTCCATTACTTCCTTCAAAGAGATAACTACCATCCAAAGAGCTATACATCCTTTAGCCTGCTGGAATAAACGGTTTGTCCTACTAAACTGTTTGTCTACGGTGTAGTGGTTTATTCCAAAATTGCTCCATTTCTTTGTGCATATGGCTCTTAGCATTTACAAATAAAAATATGCCCCAAATTTCTATTTATTTAAATTGTGTTTTAACCTCTTGAGTGCTAAAGATATTATCAAGGCATCATGAAGTAGTTAATTGGAGACTTTTCTAGAATTCAACGGGATGAAAGGTCAATTAAAAAAAAAAAGTGCCTCCTATGATACAGTTGGTGTGCCCCAGAAGTACTCCACTTTTACCAGGTGCATATGGCCCATGATAGGTCCTAAACAGCAGCAAAAGCCAAACAGTGTTACACTATGGACATAGGTACATCAGTTTAGATCTGTCTCATATAGTAATGAGGTAAGTAACCTTTTGCTTCAGCTATTATGGACTACAACTACCGACATCCCTAATTAGCTATTGGCTGCTTGGGGACAATGAGAGTTACAGTCTCCAGCGGGAGTGCCAGAGTTGCCTATTTCTGATTTAGTACATTCACCCCAGGTTTTTTTCTCATTTTTGGTGATGGAAGGTTAAGCTTTCACTTAGAATTCTTGAATGCAAGCTTTAAAGCAATTGAACTTTAAAAGGTGACACTTTCTAAATAACGTTCTCAGACAAGAAGCAGATGGATTTTCAGTGAAGGGGAACTTTTTTGGAAGTTTCTTGATCTCTTAGTGGTACATTTATTTTCAATTGTGCATATAGGATTATACAGAGCCATATGTACAAAACAAAAGATGAGCAATCCAAATCCCTGGTAATTTAACTAGGACTTTTAATGCCTTGACCACTTCACACATGTCAGAGAGATATCCAACTCATTGCATTGTCTTGGTTACCTCTCTGGTGCTCAAAGGGTTAAATCAATATTAAATATGGGAAATTCCTTTGGAGTTTTGTCTTTTTTTAAGACAAAATAAGAGTTCCCATTCAAATAGAGAACGATGAATATATATATTTAACCCCTTAAAGGGATAGTAATACTTAAGATGTAAAAAAATATATGTTGTAGGGTTTATCCCCCTGAGTAAAACAAGGGTACTCCCACTGTTGAGAGATGTTTTATTAAAAAAATATAACAGCTCAAACTTGAATTTTTTAAATGCAATATCACAGTAGCCTGAAATTTTTCAGTGGCGCTGTTGCTACACCATCCTATGGAGATTTATGGGTTACAGACCAGAGCAGTCAATAGGATGGTGTAGCAACAGCGGCACTATAAATTTTCAGGCCACTGTGATATTGCACCTAAAAAATTCAAGTTTGAGCTGTTATAATTTTTTAATAAAATATCTCTCAGCAGTGGGAGTACCTTTGTTTTACTCATGGGGATAAACCCTATTTTTTTACATTTTAAGTATTACTATCCCTTTAAGGACCACACTGTCTGAGAGTGGGGTGTGCTGGACGACCAGCACCCTTTTTTTTTCTCATCCTGCACAGTGATTACAGCGCACAGCAGAGATCAAAGAAATTACATGACGTGCCAGCACCATCAGCGCCCTTAATACCTGGATCGTCCTGACAATCCTGGCAGGTCAGTGGTCGTTAAGGGGTTAAACAAGTTCATGAACCATGCTGGACTCAAACCAGCCAAACGTCTCTTACTAACATTTTTAAAACGAATCATGTATACACAATGAAGAATAGTAGAGAAATGTGCAAATATACACACACACTTATAAGTACACAAATGTGCACAAGGACTATACACGCAATGAGCAGTTGTGAAAGGAAAAATGCACTTCAGAGCAGTCGCCCCCTGAATGTTGGTGGATAAGAGATGAAAACTACATAACATGTGGCTGAATAGACACTTAGGAAGAACGTACCGATCTGCAAGAGAAGCTCATTTTTGGCATGAATACATATGCCTACAGTTCAGGATATGTACAAAATTGCTAACCTCCAGGTCCAGATATACATCCCATGTTCTTCTAGGGAAGGTAATCTAGATGCTCTTAGCTCCACTCAAGACCACATCCCCGATCCTCACATTACTCCGACCCCAGACCCATCCATGATTTCCTGGCACAGAAAATACCCTTGGCCTATAATAAGCAAAGCCAAAAAAAGGATTTAACCCCTTAAGGACCAGCCGCACGGCCGGCACTTAAGGATCATGGGGCATTTTTCTTTTGTTTGCAGGAATGGAATCAGTTGTCCCCTGAATTCCATGACATACATATGTGTCACAGGTCCTTAATGTAAGTTTTCCCATGATGTATATGTCATGGGCCCTTAACCTTTTGAGTGTCAGAGAGGTGTCCAACACATTGCAACGCAATGCATTGGTTACTTTTCTGGCACACAAAGAGTTAAGGGGGTTAACCTCTTGGTTGCTTGAGAGATCTCCAATGCCTTGTGATGCAATGCGTTGGAGATCACTTTAGCATCTAAGGGGTTAAATAATAGCTTGACAAACTGATAAACGTAAGAAGTAAGAACAACTTTAAGAGGAAGCAACTCTTATTGGGGGATTCTATATTAAGAGGAGTGACTCTGGAGGATAGTCATGGTGATGGCAAAGAAGTCAGATGTCTTCCTGGTGCTACAGCTCACAGAGATAGAAAACGCATTTTAAAAATTGTTAAGGAAGCAAGACAGAATGGAGAGTTGGATGTCATAGTCCATTTAGGGACAAATGATTTGGCTTGTAATGAGGTAAGTGTGGTAAAAGATGTTTTTAAGAAGCTATGTAAGGATCTGCAGCAAGTTGCTTCCACTGTATCCGTTTCAGAAGTTCTGCCAGTGTATAAGGAAGATGATGGTAGGATGCAGCGAATAAGAGATTTTAATTCATGGCTAGGGAAATGGGGCCAAAAACATGGATTTGGCTTTGTTTCTCACACCAAACCTATTTGGTGTAACAAGGAATTGTACAAAAAGGATGGCTTGCATCTTTCTCAAAAGGGAACAGAGGTTCTCAGCAAGCAATTCAGAAGTTTTGTTAACAGGTATTTAAACTAGTAGAGGGGGGCAATGGAATGATACAGGAGATAATCAATTGCCCCCCACAGCATTGCACAGATGAATTTGATCAAGGTATGTCTGTGGCACATAGGTCAAAAAACAGTAGACTTCGAGCCATGTGTACAAATGCACGCAGTTTAGGGAACAAGATCCTTGAACTCATTGCAATAATAACTAGGGAAGATGTGGACTTAGTGGGAATTACCGAGACCTGGTACAATGATAAAAATGACTGGGATGTAGAAATACCGGGGTACTCTCTATTCAGAAAAGACAGGAAAGGCAGAAAAGGAGGAGGGGTTGCCATTTATGTCAAAAATAGCTTAAAGGTTACTCTTATACAGGGTATGGAGGAGAACACAGAGACTGTTTGGATAACTTTAGAATATGGGAATAAGATGGTCACTCGTATAGGTGTGATCTATAGACCCCCAGGACAAACAGAGGAGTTGGATCAACTGTTGGTCAAGGAACTAACTAAGATGACTGTGAAAGGTGAGGTTATAATTATGGGGGACTTTAATCTTCCAGATGTGGACTGGAAAAACCAAGTAGCAGGTTCAGCCAGGAGTAGAGATATCCTAAATTCTTTACAAGGATTAAATCTTAGTCAATTAGTAGAAGAGCCGACTAGGAAGGAAGCCATAGATATGATAGAAACATTCAAATACATGAAGGGATTCAACAAAGTACAGGATGGAAGTATATTTCAAAAGAGTAAAAACGTTAGGACAAGAGGCCATAGTCTAAAAGTAGAGGGACACAGGTTTAGATGTAATGTAAGAAAGTTTTACTTCACTGAGAGGGTAGTAGACAAGTGGAATAGCCTACCAGCAGAAGTGGTAGATGTCAATACAGTGACAGAATTTAAGCATGCATGGGATAGGCATAAGGCGGTCCTTAACATAAGAAAAGACCAAGGACCAAAAAAGGTTTGAGGTTTTTTTTTTTTTTTTTTTTTTACACAGTAGGAAATTGGGCAGACTAGATGGGCCGAATGGTTCTTATCTGCCGTCAAATTCTATGTTTCTATGTTTGTAATGGGCTATACAACTGGTGAAGGGACACTGAGATTGCTCTGTCCAAACACCCACAATTCAGGAGTTGGGTGTGGCCAGCACAGCTGAGACTCCCCTCAAAATCTGGAGTCCTAGGCAGTGGCTTACGATGCCTATTGGGAAATCCGGTCCTGATATCTTCAGTGCATACTGAGGAATGTATCTCCTCCATCATTAACACTTGGAGTGCCAGTGGGGTATGCAACACATTGCAAATCAATGCGTTGCATACCCTTCTGGCACTCAGAGGGTTAAGACCTTAATGATAGCAAGCCTCAAATACCTCCCTTATAAAATGCAGAAACAGCAGGACAAATTTTTCTCCAGTTTCATCTGTGAATGGTCAGTAAATGGTGAGTAACAAGATACAAAGGAATGAAATATCTCAAAATGATCAAATATCCCCCCACTGCCTACAAGCGGAACTACCACCCTATAAAAAGTCGACACCCAATAATTAGGCATTTGGCAACTAGCTTCTTAATACTGCTATTATCTTCCAGAAATACCATGTTTTGAAGTAATCCTGTATCTTCAGAGACTGGCAGCCAGGCTTGGATGCAGGCATCTTGCTCAGAGATGTCTGCACACCTGTGCTGTCAATCCTGGTCTCCTCTAGGACGCACTGAATGGAGCCAAAAGGCACCGGAAGGGACTAACGGCACAGGCGGCTCTACAGCAAGAAACCTTGTCTATGAAGAAACAGGACTACTTCAGAACCTAGTACTTGTGGAAGATATTAGCAGTATTAAAGGGATAGTAATACTTCGTTTTATCTTTATTTTATTTTGTAGGCATTAAACAAACATGAATAATGATATAAGTCTTATCTCTTAAACCTTTATGGTTTGAGAGATATTCACAAACAAAGTTTCCCCTCCCTCCCCTTTTACCTAGTGTAAACCATCTCTTTTCAAATGTGGAATCCAGTCCATAGACCAGACAGATAACAGCAGGGGACAATCTTCTTCCTATGAGAACAGTGAAAACCCTGCCCCCCTTGACAAGTTTTTCAGGTTTTTCCCTTATCTTAATTGAAGATTGTCCCTCTCTGCAGTCTACCTGGGCACCTCCCTTCTGATCGGGCTGAGCAGTGTTACATCAGTAAAAGGGGCAGGAGAGGGATACTTTGTCATTGAATTACTCTTGAACTAGAACTCTGACAGAATTTAAATATCACTCTCCAAAGTCCAAATACTATGACAATTAATTAGAGCTGCTTTTATTATGAAACATTACTATCCCTTTAAGAAGCTAGTCGCCATATGCCTAATTATTGGGTGGCGACTTTATATAGGGTGGTAGTTCCGCTTTCACCTTGGCGTTAGCAGAGAAAAGAAGATAATTTTCAGCATAAGTAGTTCAGTAAATTGGGCAGGTATCAGTTCTGCCGCTTATTTTAGAGCAAAATTGTATTAGTGCATCTCCCTAATAGTATGATAAGTTGTCACAATTTCACCTATGTATAAAAGTGGAGCATATATATAAAAAAAAAATAAATATATATATATATCCTATATAATAATTTGCTAAGTTGTGTGTGACGCCCGACATGCGCAGCAGATACTGCTGCGCGTGCGGCAGTCATGCGCAGTACAGACTGCCCGCGCCGCGGCTGATATAGAGCTGGGCGCTCTGAAAGAGCGTCCAGCTCTGTATCAGCAGTGGCGCGGGCAGTCTCTGCTGCGTGTGACTGCCCCGCGACCGGCTGCCAGAGGCACTGTGGCCCGTGTAACGGGCTGTTCAACTAGTATATATATATATATATATGTATATATATATATATATAAATAAATTATACACTTTAACCCTTTGAGTGCCAGAGGGGTACGCAACACATTGCTTTGCAATGCATTGTGTACACCTCTGGCACTCAAAGGGTTAAACCCTTGGATGCAAGAAATATATTTCTCACATTGCAAAGCAATGTTCTGGTGATATCTTTAGAACTGAACAATACCACCTTTTTTTACTTTGTTTTATACATGCCACTAAGAGTTAAACAAGAAGTATTTTGATGAGAAAGCAATTGCATTCACAAAGTCTGCAAAATATGGTTTCATTTTGGTAAGATACTTATTTTAGTTTGGACCAAACAACTTCCCCATCCATTCTAGCTGTGCTTATCTCCGGCTGAGTTTGCCAGTCAGGAACAATGAAAGCTTTTGTGACGGTTTTCTAATTTGTAAACATCTAGTAAAGTAATAGTCTGAGAACGCTAAGCTCATTTTGCGTATGACCTGAGGTGTGTGTTGAATTTGGTCATTGATACTTTGATAGCTATTTACTGGCATGGCATTTAAACCATTGGAATTACTGTAAACAATTTTCTTGAGGAAAATTAGCATTAGATATAATTTAATTTGCTAACTGTACAGAGATTATGAATTATGAAAGGATATATATACACACACACAAATGCAATACCTTAATTTACACACAAAAAAATATCATATTTAAAAAATAAATTTGATTTTTGGAGGAAAGCCAGAGGTATCCAATGCATTGTTTTACACTGTGTTGGATACCTCTCATTCAAAAAAAAAAAAAAATATATATATATATATATATACACTTTATTTTACTGAAATAGTCATTTTTCTAAGTAAACTAAATGTAACCAGTGCTGTTTATAGTAGTGAGGTTGATGTAATATGAAATTGGAAAAATTCTGGAGCAAACCAACAGTAACCTAGCACTGGGGTGTCCATGTTAAGTCTTCAAGGGCCACCAATAGGCCAGGATGTAAGGATTTTCCTAATTAAACACAATGAATGATCCACTGATGAACTCACCGGTACTTAACCCCTTAACGACCGCATGCCGTGCTATGACTGTCACGCGGTTTTTGCGTTAAGGACCAGTGAGAGCGGTCTCTCAGTCCCCAGTGCGGCATGACAGTACACATAACAGGTCATGTGTGCCGGCACGTCAGAATCTTCAAAGCGGTCCTTACTTCCCAGGACCACGGACGCCAAGGGGTTAACTAGGGAAATCCTTACATCCTGGCCTATTGGTGGCCCTTGAGGACTGAACGTGGACACCCCTGCCCTTGAGGACTTAACTTGGACACCCCTATCCTAGGAGACAAAATGTTTGAAATATGAGGCTGGTGTACCAAACCAAATTGGAGCAAACCAAAATTAATTTGAATGGAGCATTTAATCCCTTGAATGCACTGGAGGTGTTTCAGAATTGATCCTCTTTCTTTTGTGTGTCAGGATCTTTGGGCCGTAAGGGGTTAAAAGTCCCATTTTAGTCAAGGAGAACTTGTGGAAACGTCATCTAAACCCTATGGTGCATTTGGTTTGCTCCGCAATTGCACCACTTTATGATGATTAGTGCCATTTGTTTTTCATTTTAACAATTTGGAAACAGTTTTTAAAAATTTTAATTAACAAGGGACTGCTTTCATTAGAACACGTTCATTGTCTCTGAAGAGCAAAGGAGGCAAAACCGGTTAACCCTATGAGTGCCAGAGGGGTACGCAACGCATTGCAAAGCAATGCGTTGCTTACCCCTCTGGCACTCAAAGGGTCAACTCCTTGGATTATAGAGACATCTATCATTCCTCATATATTAAACTCTTTTGTGAACTGTTAACCCTTGAGTGCCAGATAGGTATCCAAGGCATTGCGTTGTAATTCCTTGGATACCCCTCTGGCGCGCAAAGGGTTAAACCCTTGAATGATAGCGTGCCGATGTGTTAGAGATGTCTCTAGTATCTAAGGGGTTAAAGTAAAACAAAAAATGAACACAATATATGTCTGCAGGGCATTCAGACAAAAGGTTGATTTTTTTGTGTTCTTGTGAAATTGAAACATTATATTGGCATGCTGGAAATGGACTTTGGCAACATTATATTTATTACCAAACCTCAGAGAAACATGTTACTTGGGGGTAAGTTTCTCACAAATGAAAACTCCCAAGAGGGGAGAACAAAAATTCACATTTCCAATTCTGTAGAAGAATAAAATGGAAAACATTGATGGAAGATAGGAATCACTTGGTTCTATTTGTTTTGAAACATTAAAACCATATTTACAGGAGTGGTAACTCTTTATCTGACTTTACATATTCAAGTGCACAATATGTAAATCCAGATTGCCTATAATTTTTATTCACTTTATTTAAAGTCTCTGCATCCCTGGATCTGCATTTCGCATCCTGGATCTGTTTTCAGTGAGCTTTATGTCAGGAACTGTGTAAGCAGGGATAGAAATATTATGGGGGAATTCACTAAGGCATGATAAAGAGGTGATAAAGTGGAGATGACTTCTCCAGTTCCTATGTTATTATATAGAGCCAATGCACTAAGATTTCTCCGACTTTGGAGATCATGGAGATCATGGGGGAGATTCACTAAGTGGTGATAAAGAGGTGATAAAGTAGAGATGTCTTCTCCAGTGATATTACTTCTCCATTTCCTTTGTTATTCTATAGAGCCTATACACTAAGGTCTTTAAAGAGATAGTAATACTTACAAATTACTAATCCCCATATTGTAGGCATGCTAAAAAGAAATGTATTGCCCCCCAGTGCATCACTCAAACCCTTATAGTTTGAGAGATAATAGCTTGCAAAGTTTCCCCTCCCTCCCTGTTCTAGCTGACTGCAGGGATATCCGGTCTTACGTGCATCAGGCGGCTCTGCAGCAGAGCCGAGATCACGTTAATAAAAAATAAATCTTTCACTGAAATGGTCTTCTACGTGTGCTTGCAAACCACACACACGTAGAAGACTGTTTCAGTGAAAGAATTATTTTTTATTAACGTGATCTCGGCTCAGCTGCAGAGCCGCCTGATTCACGTAAGACCAGATATCCCTGCAGTCAGTACAATGCTGACTTCAGAGAAAGTGGAAGGAGGGGGGAACTTTGCAAGCTATTATCTCTCAAACCATAAGTGTTTGAGAGATGACACTGGGGGCAATAAATTTCTTTTTAGCATGCCTACAATACGGGGATTAGTAATTTGCAATTATTACCATCCCTTTAAAACTTGAATAAATCTTAGTGTATAGGCTCCATAGAATAACATAGGAATTGGAGAAATTATATCCCTGGAGAAGTCATCTCCACTTTATCACCTCTTTATCACACTTTAATGCACAGAGGCATAACTAGAAGCCTCTGGGTCCTGGTGCAAGAAGTGCCATGGGCCCCCTGACCACATTGGCCCCCCTCAACCACATTGGTCTTCTCCACATTGCCCCCCAATCTCCACGATGCCCCTCAATCTCCACAATGCCCCCATCTTCTACCTCCCTGGTAGTTAAGTGGAGTGGCAGGAGAGTCCTCTACGCAGGCTGAGTTCCCGCACGGTCCTCTTCAGTAATGCAGAGTGCTGGGAGATGATGTAATCTCCCAGCGATCTGCATTACTAGAGTGCCGGAGGGAGATTGCGGGTGCCAGGCGGAGGGGTTGCAGAGGGCGGCCGGGCCCCTGGAATGATGTGCCGGGTCACAAGTGCGACCCTTGTGACCCCTATAGTTACGCCACTGTTAGTGCATAACCCCCATGTAATCATAGATTTGTTCCCTTGAGAGCACTTGCTTTGCTGATGAAGAATTGCCCCACCCTGTGCATATGCCCCATAGTAACTAGCAAAGGTCTGCAGTGAATAGCTAGAAAATGGCTTCTAGTAATTGTTTTTGGGTCAGAAAACTGACTTGGCAGGGAACTGAGACACAAAGGACAAGGGCATTTTTTAATCCTTTGAGTGCCAGAGGAATTGAGACTACCTCTGGCACTCAAAAGGTTGAGAAAGCTTTTCCTGTTGAGTAAAATCATGGCACTCTCACTTATAGGAGATGCATCATTCCAAAGATATTACAGTTTGTTTCTTTTTTTTACTTTAATAGTGGCTTCTGGTGTCCATAAAGTTCACCTACAGGACACCTTGGAGGTAATGCATTGAGATATGATAAAGAGGTGATAAAGAGGAGATAACTTCTCCGGTGAGATCAATTCTCCACTTTTATGTTACTCTATGGAGTTTGTGCAAGAGAGATCTTAGTGCAGAGAAGCCATACAATAACTCAGGAATTGGAGAAGTGCTATCACTGGAGAAGTGACTGATCTCCTCTTTATCCCACCTTAGCGCATCACCCCCTCTCTTGGTGTTCAGACAGTTATTTTAAGGGGGAGGGGAGTCACTGACAACAGTTCTCCATAGTATGTGATAATAAAGTCTCCACACCTTCACGACAGTTTGAATAGGTATAACGTTTGAATAAATACATTTCCAGCCATGGAAGTATCATTTTACTCAGCTGGCAAAGCCCTATAGCATATAGTTTTTCATAAATAAAGTTTAAATAAATGTACAGAGTCAGACCTCAGATGTTCCTCCTATTGCTGTGATTCCAGCTCATGTCCTTGGGAGCACACCAGCAGGTCAGGTTTAAAGGGGAACTTTCCCCTTTTAAGAAGTTGCTCCCATATGAATAAGTCCGCCCACCATGTTCCTCTTTTCCTCCAGCAGTCTGTTTAAAGGGATAGTAATACTTAAGATGTAAAAAAAATATATGTTGTAGGGTTTATGTCCCCGAATAAAATCAGGGTACTCCCACTGCTGAGAGATATTTTATTAAAAAATGGTAACAGCTCAAACTTGAAATTTTTAGGTGCAATATCACAGTGGCCTGAAAATGTACAGTGGCACTGTTGCTACACCATCCTATGCAGATTTATGGTCTACGGACCAGAACAGTCCATATGATGGTGTAGCAACAGCTCCACTGTAAATTTTAAGGCCACTTTGATATTGCACCTAAGAAATTTAAGTTTGAGATGTTATAATTTTTTAATAAAACATCTCTCAGCAATGGGAGTACCCTGGTTTTATTCAGGGACATAAACCCTACAACATATATATTTTTTCCATTTTAAGCATTACTATCCCTTTAAACAGCTGCCTGCAGGCAGCATAGGTGTGAATGAGAAAACTGTTGCAGGCACATTGAGATTATTCTGGCCACACCCACAATTCAGAATGTGGGTGTGATAAGCATAATTGCGGCACTCTAAGCAGTTGTCTACTCTTCCTATTGAAAAATCCAGCCTTGTTTATGTATCCACTATAGTGTCGTTAATGTGCAGAATTACTCCACTTTGCAGAGTGTATAAAGAGACTACAGGGATTCTTATTTATCTATTTATTTATTTATTGGTTTCTGAATTATTATATAACTACAATTGTGTGGTTTATTGGAACCATGTATGGAGCGTTCTCCTGTTTCTCAAAACAGGAATCAATGGCAAACAGAGAAGGAGATTTCAGTTACCCAGAACCTAAAGAGATATGAAGGACACACACACACACACTTTGGTCTGATGGTGTTTTAACACTTTTATTATAGTGCAGAGTGATACAAACACAACTTTTCATTTGGACAAAGGGAGGAATTTGCCCACTAAAATGTTGTTTCTTTTACTCTGCACTATAAAACAAGATTGTGTGTGCGTTTCAAATTTCTAGAGATTTGATGCTTTTATATTTTAATGAAAATAAATATATTGTAGTCATTTTCCTGTTGAGTACAACAAGGGTCTATTTCTTTCCAGAGTTATTATAGTTTAAACTGTTTTATATTGACATTTCCCACTAGTGGACAAATTTCAGATAGTTATTCTGTTGCATTCTACAGGAGAGGTGAGTCACTGATAAGCATTCTTCATAGAATATAATAGTAACTGCTGATCAATTCTATCAATTTGAACGTTCTCCCTGGATGCTGCCAGAGGGTATAACAGTTTTGAACTGGTATACCATTTGAATAAAACCACTGACAGCAATGGGAGTACTGGTTTTGCTCAGCAGGAAAAGTCCTATAGGTTTTACATCAAACAAAACGTTGCTACTTCTGGGACTATCCGACCTTCTGAAGAGGATACTCAAACCGTTGACACACATTGGCAATTAAGAGCGCCCACTGCAAGACATATCCACTTGCCAAGAATCCCCACTTTTACTTTTTCTCCCCATCATAATTAATGGACAACAACTTTTATCATCCGCAGCTAGCCATTGGCCAGCTGCAGATGCTGGGCATTGTTGTCCAGCAGCATTTGGAAGACAGCATCAGCCGTTCAACCCTCTTCTTGGCTGAGGAAGATGCAGTAACTCTTGAATGCAGCATTATGTAAAGTAAGTTATAGGTATCGTTTGCCTCTGGGATTTTTTCCAAGTGGAGGAACCTCTGAACTCTCAGTCGGCACTTTCATCTCATCATGAACTTTTTCAGGCTTGTTTCCTCTGACACTATGGGGAAAAGGAGAACCAATAATATGTTTGCCGATGGTGAGATAACCCCCTCATGTGTTTGGCTGTATTAATAAACACTAAAGAAGAGCAATTCTGGAGCAAAACATCTGCACCAGTGGCAAGGTTTAAACTAAATAGTGGGTTTCAATGCCTTGCTTAGCAATGATTAGGCGACCTCTCTAGCAGCCAAGGGGTTAAAATGCAAATTAATCTGGTGCAGAATTGTCCCTCATTGGCTTGAAATAAGGCCCATAGTCTGTGTGAATAAGATGTAGTCAACACCAAACATCAGTTTTATACAGAACTATAAATGAAATAAACTATTATGCAATTAATCACAATTAGCTGAAAAACTTGAGTTCCACCGTTGAAGGATAGGTCTACTTTTCTCCTGCCAAATTGCAACGATACAGCTGATCAACAGCTGCTGCAAGGAGAGGCCATTGATCAGCTGTCACTATAAAGATGCAGAGTTCTGTATTCTGCACACGTTTCTTCCAACTTAATGACAGAAACAGAAGAGAGGAGCCATAGGTCAGATGATATCAGCCATATTTATCTGGCAGCTCGTCTCCTATCAGTGTACAAGAAGAAGTCCATCACACTGCAGGAATTCTGAGACTGGGGTAGGGTAGGGGCAATCTCGAAAAACAGATATTTCAACTCAGAGGCCAAGGTAGGCCTTGAAGCCAAACAAAATAGGTAAATCCCTTGCTGAAACATTATTCAACACCTTACAGTGGGGGTGGGCAACCTGCTGCTGTTTTGGACCAACAAATCCCGTCATTCTCAGCTGGCAGTTGGGTGGCTGGGGATGATGGGGATTGTAGTTTAACAGCTAGAAACCACAGACTGCAAATCCCTGGATTAGAGACAACACTGACTGTGAGTGGGTGATAAAGTTGATGGACCAGCCCTTTCTACTGCCTATGTTTCACCTACCTTCTCCTCATGCAGCTGCTGTTTGTTACACGCTTTTCCTCCACCAGTCAATAACGGCATAGTAGCATAAACTAGCATACACACATGAACCCTTTCAGGACCAGGGGGCATGCAGTTTAAAGCTATATTTCAAATAGTTAAACACAGCATTAAAAGTGTATAGCACTTCATTTTCACCTTTGGATGTGGTTCTATGATAAACAGCTAACAATCTAATTTGCTGTGAATCAGCAGAAGAGGATTCCAACTGGTTGTGTTAAAGTCACAGTGGCTAAGAAAGCCAGTAGGTACGATGTTGTCACTGGCAGCTTCAGCTTTTACAGGAGGTGGAGGCAAGAAGCACAGGGTACTGCACATTAATGGCTCTTTGTTTTGTAATGCCAAAAGAAGAAAACCATTAAAGGGGAAACTATTCCCTAACAGTAAGTGGCTCTTATTTTGTTAACAAAAAGACTTACCTTGGTAGGTACATTTCAAAGAGCAGTCTGAAATATCTATTTATATAATAGATGTAATATCGTAACATAGTGTTTTCCACTTCTTATTTGAACTCTGTTGATCTTTGCCTCTAGATCACACCTCCTTTTCTCACATCAGACAGGTTTCAATAGTCTCAGTGGGTTGTAATGGTCAATGTCTTATCAGATTGTAAACTAAAACAAGTAGCCGTAGACTACAATAGAGATGAAGTATAACAAATAATGAATTTTGTCCTTATGCCTTTGCTTAACCCATTGAGTGCCAGAGAGGTATCCAACACATTGAGATAACATCGTCAATCAGCACTGGGTATCACATATGGTAGCAGACATACATTTCTAGTAGTTTTTTTCCCCAAAACTGAGGCAGAGTGCACACATCTACTTAACAATTTAAGGATCAAAGAGGGAGCAAAACATATTGCAAAGCAATGTGTTATACTCCCCTCTGATCCTTAACCACTTCAGTGCCAGAGGGGTACGCAAAGCATTGCAGAGCAATGCGTTGCGTACCCCTTTGGCACTGGAGGGGTTAAAGTGTTACGATTACCATATGCAGTGAGCTGGGTTTGAGGTCCTGTGGTCCCGCTCGCATCTGTCATGTCCGCCGCCATGCACATGACATCTAGGACTGATAAGATATTATCTCTTGAAGAAAGGCAAGTGGGGAATTCATAGGGGCTATTAGGATTGTCTGGTCATAGTAAGGTAAGTTGATGGGGTTATTATTAGGAGGGGTGAGTTCTCATTTAAGTTTTTTAAAAAAATGATGCATAAAATGGACCTGTGTCAACCTAAGACCAGTTTAGTTTGTTTTATGCAGAGTTACAGTCTCCTTTATTGCACTCCATACCTTATTTACTTGGGTTCTTATGTCTGTATAAGAATATATAATACATATAAAATATATATATATACTAGTGTAAAAGCTCATGTACACGGGCCAAGGTCCGGTTGATGTTAACCCTTTGAGTGCCAGAGGGGTACGCAACGCATTGCTTCGCAATGCTTTGCGTATCCCTCTGGCACTCAAAAGGTTAAGAGGCCGGTCCTGCTCTGCATCCTGCCACCAACGCAGTCATGCACTGTAGAGACTGCCCGAAAGCACGGAATGCTGCCAGAACAGAACTCCCAGCATTCCTACACCTCCCAGCATTCTGTGCGCTCGGGCAGTCTCTACTGCGCATGACAGCTTCTGACAAACATCCTAGCGAATTATTATATAGGATATAATGGTGTGCTAGTGCTGTGAGTTTCTTCTTTCTTTGCTTTCCAAATATTTTCTTGTTCTCATTTATCCACCAAGTTACATTTAATTTCACTATTTTAAATGATGATATGATATATAATGAAATTACTTAAAGGGATAGTAACACTAATGTTTAAAAATGTCTAAAATTGTAGAGATTAACAATAGAAGTAGAATTACCTACCTCCCATGTTTCAAAACATTATAGTTTGCATGTTTGTAGCATTTAAAGTCCAGCGCTCTATAGGACAGAAGTGGATCCTGGTCATTTGACCGGCTGGCGGCTCTTCAGCAGAGCCAAGATAGCACTATATAGAAAGAAATACTTCATGTGAATGGTCTACAAAGTGTGCCTGGTTTGCAAGCACACTTTGTATACTGTTCCATTGAAGTATTTCATTCTAAATAGCACTATCTTGGCTCTGCTGAAGAGCCGCCGTCCGCTTCTGTCCCATAGAGCACTGACGTCAGGGAAAGGGGAGGGACGGGGGAACTTTAAATGCTACAAAAATGCAAACTATAAAGTTTTGAGACATGGAAGGTAGGTTATTCTACTTCTATTGTTAATCTCTACAACATTAGCAATTTTTAAACATAAGTATTACTATCCCTTTAACGTTTGAACATGCACAAATGTGTATTATTGTAAAAAAAAAAGGAGAGGGGGTTTAAAGGGATAGTAACACTTACTAAGCAAATATATAGTGTTAGGTTTATCCTCTGAGTACAAGGGTACTCCCACTGCTGAGAAGTGTTTTATTCAAAAGTTATTGCAGCTCAAACTTGATTTTTTAAGTGCAGTATCTCAATGGCCTGAAATTGTACAGTGCACATCATCCTATAGACATAGCTGACCATAAACCTCCAAAGATCGAAAGTGCATTTCCTGAAGAAAAATAATATCTGCTCTGATGGAAACATAGTTTCTCAAGGCCATTCTACGATTCTGGGGGGCATTCAGACCTTTAACATTATGAGTCACTATTTTCAACAGCTCCGGGAGAGGGGGAGCCACTGCCCCACCCTCCTTAGAGGGAGTAACAATGACCTAGGGCGGACCGGGATAAAAAAAAAAAAAAAAGGGGGGGGGAGACACAAAGAGAGAGGAAGAAGGGGGGATCACAAACGAAAGGGATGAAGAAAAGGGTCACAAAAAGGGGCAGGAAGGAGATCGGCAGGAAAGTGGGTACCAGAAGGCACCAAGGTGATTACTAAAAGGAACAATACGGGGTAGATGCCAACAACCAGGAGAGCACGCCCCCTTCCCCGACAGCTCACACAAGGATAAGAGGAAAAAGGAGGTCACCCGCATGTTGAACCACATGAGGTGACAGCGGTGCATATTCATTAAACCAGGTAGATATTAACAATAAACAAAACAATGTCAGTGCAACACAGCAAAGGAGATAACAGTGCAAATATGTTGAGGCCTGGGGAGGGGTCCCACTCTACTATAGGGAACTCATCTTGCACCATCCCCCCGCATCCTCAAGGACACAGCAAAGAATCATGATCCCCATAGGGAAGAAGGAATCTCAGAAATAAAGGAGAAACCGAGAGGACAGGGGGGCGAGCAACCAACTCCGCTCCCTTGGGCATCCCCCAGATCCCGGCGCTCCAGACACAGAACCCCGTCACTCAATAAGTAGCGTGTAAGAGTCTTGCAAAACAGGCAATGTGCAGGCAGACAACAGACTATCGCATAATTAAAGGGATAGTAATACTTCGTTTTAACTTTATTTTATTTTGTAGGCATTAAAAAAACATGAAGAATGATATAAGTCTTATCTCTCAAACCTTTATGGTTTATGAGATATTCACACGCAAAGTTCCCCTCCCCGCCCCTTTTTCCTAGTGTAAGCCATCTCTTCTCAAATGTGAGTCTGGTTGTATGACAGGACAGATAACAGAAGGGGACAATTTTCTTTGTATGAAAACAATGAAAGCCCTTCCCCCCTTGACAAGTTTTTCAGCTTTTTCTCTTATCTTAATAGAAGATTGTCCCTCTCTGCAGTCTACCTGGGCATCTCCCTTCTGATCTGGTTGAACAGGGAAGGGATACTTTGTTTGTGAATATCTCTTAAACCATAAAGGTTTCAGAGATAAGACTTATATCATTCTTCATGTTTTTTTAATGCCTACAAAATAAAATAAAGTTAAAACGAAGTATTACTATCCCTTTAACATATATATCTTTTGTGTGTTTTTATTTTTCCCCCCTTCTTTACTATTCATTTGTCTATAAATTCTATAGTAAGATTCGCAGCCCCATCACTCAGTCTAAGAGGCAGGGTCAGAGACCAGTTCAATAAGGTAGCATAAGGCCAACACAAATTAAAGAAGCTTGTTAGTGGAGGTAAACCTACTCTAACCCCTGCAACCTATGGGCATGTGGGACCACGACGATAGGAATGTGAAGCAGAACCAAACCCCCGTGAAGACAAGGCCAGACACCCACCTCCAGGGGGCCCCAGAAGGAGACATCTCAGTGGGGAGCCCTGCAGGAAGAAAATAGGGAGGCGCCCACAGAGAAGGAAAAGCGGAGATAGAAAGAGCAGGAATAGGAAGAAAGTCAAGGAAAGTTAGGGAGATAAGAGTCAGGGCCCCGTATAGCAACCTCCCGGAGTCCGGTCTAGTTGTTGGCAGCATCCGCCTCCCAGTCTGACTCAATAGTAAGGGGAGGTCTCACGCTCAGAAGCAGGAGAGAGGGCCCCAAAAAGGAAGGGGGGACCACCCCGGGTATATGAGTCTCCCACCTGGAGCACGAGAGGAAGGTCAGACAGGGCGGAGAAGCTCAAGGAAATGTCCCAGGCATAGCCATAGTCCCCAGCTGTGGTCAGGAAGATAATAAAGATGAAGGGAGGAAAGGAGCAAAGAGGGACATTATAGGAGAACCCCCCAGCCTTAAGAGAAAGATCCCAGGTTAGAGGAGACCCTGAGAGGCCCAAACCCAGTAAACAACTGGGTTACCCCGTCTCCCCCCCCTTGTAATGCAACCCAGCATGATCGGGGTGGCCGAGCAGCCCAGAGGCCCACATCACAGCAGTATTAGGCATGATACATCCAATAGTACAAATGAGGGCTCAGTTCACTGGAACAGTAAATTACAGGTAGTAGGGAAAGTCCGCCTAGAATGAATGCTCACCCAGAGCTCTTCCGTCTTCGAGGCTCTCACCGGCCATGTCCCTCAGAGGCCGCCGGTCCACTGGTCCCAGGGCGGTAGGAAGAAGAATGTGTCCAGTTCCCAAGAGTACTGAAAGAGCTGTCAAAATAAGCAAGTCCTCATAGGCAGAGTAGATAGTCCACTAGAGTAGATAGTGAGTGCCAGGCAGATGTAAAGTTCAGGCAGGAGCATCCCCCGCGGGTACGGAGTATTCCTCGAACAATGATTGGACTTCAGGAGGCATATCCAGATCTAGCTTATGAAGGAACCTCTGGCAGTCCGCTAGGTCTCGCAAGATGGCCTGAATCCCTTTACAAGACGCCACCAGTTGAAATGGAAATACCCAGGGGTAGAGAACATCCTGAGCACAGAGGTAGTTTGTCAGAGGTTTTAGTGTACAACGTTTCTGGAGGGTAGTGGACTCCAAATTGGCAAAAAAGTGAGGGGTAATTCCATCCACCGACAGGGTTGACCTCCGAACAGCTTTCACAACTGCCTCCTTGGTGGCATAAAATGTAAAACGGTTAATCATATCCCTGGGCGGATCTGTTAGGGGAGGCTTCAGCCGTAAGGCCCTGTGTACCTGGACAACTGACAGCTGTAAATCTGACATGTCCAGCAATAAGGCAGAGAAGTATTTGCAAAGAAATTCGGATAGGTCCACCACCGTCTCAGGTATACCCCGGATCTGTAGGTTTGATCTTCTGGACCTATTTTCAAGGTCCTCAATGGCATCATGAAGGCGGTGATTCTTCACCCTCAGGGATTCAATGTCGTCCGCTTGAGACAGTTGAGAGAGCAACAATGTATTCAGGCGGCTCTCCAGGGTGTCAGTGCAGCCCACAATCTCCTGTATCTCCGCTTTAAGCAGGGCAACACTAGCCTCAAGCTCCCCTGAGATATCTTGTTTTACAGAGAGAAGTAAGTCTTTTAGAGAGTCTAAGTCCTGCTTGGTGCAGAGAGGAGGCGAATCCGATGGGGCCCGTGCGGTAGAAGACACCAAGCCGCCCGAATCTCGTTTTTGAAAAAATTCCTGGGGTGGAGCCGATTTTTGTTTTTTCCTCGACATCTTGACAGACAGACATGTTGGTGCACCCGAGAATCAGTATAAAAGTGCGGGTGATCGCTAGATTAGGCAGTCGGGGGGCATAGAAAAATGCGACCAAGCTCAGAAAAATGCGACCAAGCTGCAGGCCATGCCCCCTGTTTATACTCTTTAAATGTAACTCAACTTATTTTAAAATGACAAGTCCACTTCTAATTTTTAAATTTTTATTTTAAAGGGGCAATAAAGAGTTATAATGTGATATTTAATATGAATAGATGCTTGCCAGAACTTAATATTGCTACTTTAACCATTTCAGTACAAGAGGGGTGTGTAATGAATTGTTTTACTTTTGAGATGTCATGCCTTTTAGGCCCTGACTGATGCTGATGTCTCCCAAGATGTGATGGAATTCAAAGGGCTAAATTGTGTCATTTTGGGGAGCAAGGTATACTTACCTGGCAACCATTATCCCTGTGATGTCTATGTCCAGTCATCATCTTCAGACATCACCACACACTTTGTCTCTTTAAAGTGTTGAAAATGTAAAAGAAAAATCCCTATAGCACCTGGAAACATTTTTTGCACCCCAATCTAGGGTTAGAAAGATATGAGGCCACTCATTAGATGTATCAGGTTGTTTTCTTTCTGGATTGGCATGACGTCTCGCTTTCTTCATGTTAGTTGTTTTACAATAATTTTAGTGTAGGCATGTGCTATCCCAAATAAAGTTATAAAACAAAAAGATTGTTATAGGTGTATTTTTGTGCTCCTGTCACCCCACAAATTCAATGGTTTTAAAATATTCCAGCATTTTCAATGTAGTGAAAATGTAAACTACCTTTCAGTAAAAAAAAGTGTTTTTTTTGGGTAGATTAGCTCTGCCATGGTAAGTAGCATCAACAAAATATTGGCATCTTCTTAAGGTGCAGATTCTGCTGAAAAAATAATGTATTTTGTGTGTGTTTTTTTTACATAAAAGTTTCAGTAAAACCAACGTTTGACTATAAACAGCAACAACAATCTGTAAATGTATGCAGTGTGTGTGTGTGTGTGTGTGTGTGTGTGTGTGTGTGTGTGTGTGTGTGTGTGTGTGTGTGTGTGTGTGTGTGTGTGTGTGTGTGTGTGTGTGGAGGGGGGGTCTCATAATGCAGCAATGATTGGTTTTAAAAGAAAGAAACAATATTTTACAATTTTTAAAACCTTGAAAAAAAGGTATTATATTTTATAGAAGTTATATGTGCATGGTATGTGCTGTAAAAACACTGTTTAATTCCCCACAATTGCAATTTTATTACAGTTTCATATGAATAATGCATAGTATTATACTGTCAAATTAAATTGTAATACAATTATGTTTTGGTTCTTTAGATTAAAATTACTTTGTTTCAGGTTTTAAATATCCTATCCGACATTCTTTAAAACATGATTATGGTATCACAACAGGCTCTTGGCACACATGGTGTTATAATCCAGATGCTTACAGGACCAGATTTCCCAAAAGGCAAAACAGGCATGTGCCTAGGGGCACTAAGCTGCCAGGTGTTATATTTAAACATGCAACTGTAAACACATTTTTGCTAATAACTGACATACAGATGATCTGTGAATACTCAGTGCCTGCGATTTTGTAGTTATTCATTGTACAGGTCCAGAGAACTAGGAAATATGTTACAATGTGATGTCACTTCTCTGTCATATAGATATTTGCCTGAAGAAGTATTATGCATAAATCAAACCTGGACATATACACTATATTTTAACCCCTTAACGACGGATGACTTACCAGGTATGTTCCGCAGAAACTGTCACTTAGTGACAGAGGACGTACCTGGTATGTTTGAAAAAAAAAAAATTGTTCGGCAGGCGTTAAGGTGACAGCCGCGTACGAATGCGGCTGTCACTAAGGGGTTAAATTAAATGTAACTCTTTGTTTTGACTTTGCATATTCTGCATATACATACTATGTACAGTACAGTTTTATATTTTTTCATCTATTTCTTTACACTTCATTGTCCTTGACATTGACCTACTTGGAACTGTTTGCAGAGAGCTTTCTGTCAGGAAACATGACAACAGAGATAGTGATACAATATAAAAAAGTTAGCATACAGAGAATTTAGTGCTGCAGATAGACCAGCGGCTCTCAAGATATTTTTTCTGGTGGCCCCATCATGTCCTGGTGGCCGCACTGCAGCCACAGCCATGTCGTGGTGGCCACACTATGACATTACATGCACAAATGGTATAAGGATGTATAAAATTGCATATAAATAGGCGCAACAACAATACATTTAAATCATATTACAATTTAAACATTCCAGAGAGAAATCATATAGTGTTAAAAAGCATCACATAAAAACCTGACCAGCACATAAAGCTACATTCTCACACTATTACTTTAAATAAAACAAGGATATATATTATATATATATATTAATATGAAAGTTTTTAACCATTTTAGTGCCAGAGAGTTATCCAATGCAATATGTTGGATACCTTTCTGGCACTCAAATGGTTAAAAACGCCTATTTATTACAAAGTGACAGTTCCATTGTAAACCAGTATAAAAAATGCCTTTTTAACCTTCTGAAGGCCAGAGGCCTTACACCTGGGTGCACCCCTGGAAATTATATTTTCATCATATTCAAATGAAATGACCCTTCTGATCCATTTTCATTCTCTGTCAAGACCTTTGACGTTACTGACAGTATCCCCCTGACACACAGGTATTCCTGACAGACTCAGCTGGAAACACAATGAGCAATCAGACAGTCATCCTCCAGATTTATACCGATAACAATGACAGTTTTCATTTCACTGGGACGGATGGGACTGTAGATTTCACCATTAACACCACCAACTTTTGCCTTTAAAGTTAGGTACCATTGAAGTACAACCAACAATTCTAATGGGATTTATATAATTCCCTCAAACCTTCTCTAGTATAAAATTAACCCCTTGGATGTTAGACTTTAAGCTCCTTGGGGCAGGGACCTCTCTCCTTTTGTTTCTATGAATGTGGCGCTTATTTTATCCCCTCTTATTTAATGTAACTTACATCTATTGTAAGGCGCTTCATAAACTGTGTGGTGCCATATAAAGATATACATATATACATACATACATGTTAGAGGCCTCACAGTAGATTGGGTACCTTTGTGACAGCCAAGGAGTGAAAACAACATAACCCTGCACTCTGCATATTGGAATCTAACATACGTTTTAGATATCAAAATCCTAACATTCTTGTTCAGCGTTTTAACTACTTGAGTACCAGAGGGGTGCACAACACATTGCTAAGCAATGAACTGCACTCCCTTCTGATCCTCAAGGGGTTAACACAAGTAAGCAATTTTCCTTTGAATTGAAGGTCAATATAAATTACAAGACAAGTGAATAACAATCCTGTTGTAAGGATCATTACTATACCACATGGGACACATACAAAATACAGTGGATTCAAATGTGATTTTTAACCCCTTGGATGATTTCTAATACAATGGGGACATCTTCATCATCAAAGTGTTTTTTTTTTTTTAAGTATTCTGCAATTATTTTGCATTGCTTCACTTTTCTCCTTACACTTACATATTTTCTGATATGCATTATCCAGCAATATGGCATGATTAACCCCTTAGTGGCCAGCCACGCACGCACACGGACAGCACTTAACACCAGCCGAATTTTTTTTAAATATTTTATTAAATTACTTCTGGGACGTACATGTACGTCCTCTGTCCACCTGGGACATCTGCTCGGGACGTACATGTACGTCCTTGGGCGGTAAGGGATTAATAAAAAACAGAATGTACTCGGTGCACTGTGTGTGTCTCATTCAGGTTCAGCACTCACTCTCACTGATCCCAGGGCCATCTGAGGTTGAGGCTTAGGGGAGAGACTACGACAGTGACTCACACTGCCCACCTCACACTGTCCCACACACATTGCCCACTCACAATGTCCACTCTCATTTTGCTCACCTAATATTGCCCACTCACACTGTTCCACTTATATTGTTCCGCTCACATTGTCCCGCTCACATTGTCCCACCACACATTGCCCACCACACATTGTCCACCACATATTGCACACTTCATATTGCACACCACACCTTGCCCACTCACATTGTCCCACTCACATTGCCCACCTCTTGTTGCCCACTCACACTGTCCCTCTCTTACTGTCGACTCATATTGTCCCACTCACATTGCCCACCTCATATTGCGCACCACACATTTCTCACCTCTTATTGCCCACTCACACTGCCCACCTCATATTGCCCACTCATTTTGCCCCTCCACATTGCCCACCACACACTGCCCAACTCATATTGTCCACCTCACACTGTCTACTCACACTGCACACCTCGCACTGTCCACTCACATTGCCCCTCCACATTGCCCACCTCACATTGCCCCTCACACTATCCACTCACCTTGCCCCTCCACATTGCCCACCTCATATTATACACCTCACACTGTCCACTCACATTGCCCCTCCACATTGCCCACCTCACACTGTTCACTCACATTGCCCCACACATGCACTGTCCATAAACCAAATGGTCACCCGCCACTGATCACTACTTACCTCTTTTCTGACTCCAGTCCAATCTTCTGCTTGCTTGTCCGCAGAGGCACGCATTCATACTGAACTGAGGCTGGGGCGGGCTGAAAAATCATTGGCTGGCTGAGATACTTCATGCTGGAAGCCTCAGCCAGTCAGACGCAGCATTAACAAAAAAAATCCTCTGCAGTCTGCACAGTAACAGTGCAGCGGGTCAGGCTCTGGCAAAAAAAAAAAACAAAACAAAAAAAACACAACTTGTATGTAGCCGGTGGCATTTCAGCATTTGTCATGGTGGCCGCACAAAAAAACACGCTGGTGGCCACATGCGGCAATGGTGGTTGCACTTGAGAACCTCTGAGATAGACTGTAACATTATGTAACATTCTTCTTTGATGGTGTATGGACCAGGAAACTCTCTGTAAAATGAGATCCAACTAGTTCATTGTGAGGCGCATAACAGTGTAATAAAAAAGTTGATGAAAAATAAAAATACAAAGTACAGGCAATTGACTGTACACATTATGTATTTGCAGAATATGTAAAGTCAAAATAAAGTGTTACTATTCCTTTTATTTACTCCTTGGGAGCAAGAGAGGGATCTCAGATGCATTTCAAAGCAATATATTGGTGACTTCTCTATTAGGTAGGGGGGAAAGATTTTGCTACAGAAATGAAACATGAAAAAAAGCACTTCCCGCCTTCCATGGGAATTCCCTTTTTCAATGCATTGAATGATAATGTGATATTCCCCATGTGAAATTTTCCCTTAACTTGCCACTATAAAAGGGGGTGTCAGTGTACTGAATGCTGTTAGCCTGTCCTTGGAAGAGAGGGAGACCTGATGACATTTTGAGCTACCTAGTGTAAGCAGAGAGGCCAAGAGGGGAAGCTGGAGGTGATTGATGAGTATTGGTGGTCGCAAGCTGTTAAAATCATGGGTGTGGTAAAATTTTTCCTTGAGGAAAGGGATTGTGCAGCTATCCACAACTGCATTGTACAGACTTAGAGAAATGGATGTGAAGGGGAGGAAAGAAGGATCAAACCTTGGGTCATCTGTTCTAATTAAGCCCATCGAATATAAATACAGTGAGGTTTATGTTTACAATGTTAACCCATACCCTAATAAATCAGATGCTGTTGTTATCGCTGTGGCCCTTGCCTATCCCCAACAATGACAAGAACATGCCTGCTCATGGTGAAGACTAATAGGATGCAAGGTAAAAAACAACATCTACAAAATATCCACCTTACAAAATATGCATAGCTCACTGCAGAGAAGGTTAATTATTTTTACTAATTGTTTGGTAAAGGCTATGTTCCATGAGAAGTGTCAGTCCCCCGACATTACCACCAGTCACTTCTTGTCAGTGTCAATCCAACAGCCCACCACCACCGCAAGGAGCAAAAACCTTTTCAAGGCTTATCATGCCGTAGGTATCAGTCTGATAACAATGTTTTCAAGGCTTACCTTGTTATAGATTTTAGCCTGTAAACAATCTTTTCATGGCTTACCTTGCTATAGGCCTCAGCCTTCTAACAGATTTATAAAGCTTTCCTTGCCAGAGGCATCAGATTATTAACAATTTTTCTAAAGCTTATGTTGTTTTAGGACTCTTAGATTCACCTGTTAATTTCTCTACTGCAGCACTCAGCAGCAGTAGTATTGCAGCAGGAATCATTGTGCCCATAGAAAATGTAGGTAGAAATTCCAAATTGTTCTCAGGAATTTTATTTGTAAATTCCCACCAAAAGAAAGTGGGACTTGTCACCATCTCTGCTACCTATCATAAGAGATTGTATATGAAAACAGTTTAGTCCTATTAGTACTTATGCAGAAAGAAAAAGATGAGCAAATCCCGTAGCAACTGCACCATTCAGAGCAAATTAAAAAGTCCCTAATTTCCCACTGATTTAAATGGGGCTTTTACCCTTCGAATGGTAGAGATGTTGAGCAATGCTGTGGAAACCTCTCTACCATTTAAGGGGTTAACAGCCCAATTTAAAGCAACGTAAATTGTTATCCCTCCCTATGGAAAAAGCAGTATACACTCTGCATAAAATAGCTTAAAGTTTGGAATAACACTTCGGAAACTAGGACAAAAAATAAAGCCACTCCAAGCCATTATAATAAATACCATAAATGTAATATACTGTCAAAATACATGTGAGGTAATACAAAAAATAATAATGATATATAATTATTAAAATGTCATGTTTAATAATACAATATTATGTGAATTGCACGCAAACAGACACACAGTATATACACATATACATAGTATATACACCTACAAACACATAGTATATGCACACATAATATAAATGCACATTATATACACATATACATAGTATATACACATACACAGACACACACATAATATAAACACACAGTATATACACATATACATAGTATATACACTTACATAGTATATACACATACACAGACATGCTCATAATATAAACACACAGTATATACACATATACATAGTATATACACTTACATAGTATATACACATACACAGACATGCTCATAATATAAACACACAGTATTTACACATATACTTAGTATATGCACCTACACAAACATAGTATACAAATATAATATAAATACACAGTATATATATACATATACATAATATTTACACATACACACACACACATAGTATACACGCACATATAATATAAATACACAGTATATACACATATACATTGTATATACACATACACACACATAGTATACAAATATAATATAAATACACAGTATATATATACATATACATAATATATACACATACACACACACATAGTATACACACACACATAATATAAACACACAGTATATACACTTATACATAGTATATACACCTACACACACAGAATACACATATAATATAAATACACAGTATATACACATATACATAGTGTATACAGATACACAGACACACACATAATATAAACACAGAGTATATGCACATATACATAGTATATACACATATACATACACACATAGTATACACACACACACACACACACAATATAAATACACAGTACATACACATATACATAGTATATACACATACACAGACACACACAATATAAATACACAGTACATACACATATACATAGTATATACACATACACAGACACACACAATATAAATACACAGTACATACACATATACATAGTATATACACATACACAGACACACACAATATAAACACACAGTACATACACATATACATAGTATATACACATACACAGACACACATAATATAAACACACAGTACATACACACATACATAGTATATACACATACACACATAATATAAACACACAGTACATACACACATACATAGACACACATAATATAAACACACAGTACATACACACATACATAGTATATACACATACACAGACACACACAATATAAATACACAGTACATACACACATACATAGTATATACACATACAAAGACACACATAATATAAACACACAGTACATACACATATACATAGTATATACACATACACAGACACACACAATATAAATACACAGAATATACACATATACATAGTATGTACACATACACAGACACACATAATATAAACATACAGTATATACACATATACATAGTATATACACATACACAGACACACATAATATAAACACACAGTATATACACACACATAGGGTCACATGTTCAAAATAAAAGTGGAGGAGTTCTGGCACAAACCATTTGCACTATAGGAGACAACTAAAAATTCTCACTGAGTTAAATAAGGATTTAACCACTTGACTGCTAAAGAGGACCTCTAGCATTCAAAGGGTTAACATTACCATTTAAATCAATGGGAATGTTTTGAATTTTTAGTTCCCCACTATAGTGCAATTGATTTTAACAAGAACTTGTCCACTTTTCATTTGAACATACAGCTCAAAACATACACATATAAATAGAATACACAAACACACATGCACACATAGTATACACACACACACTCTCTCTCTCTCTCTCTCTCACACACACACTTCATATATACACTCACACACATAATATACATATATACTTACACAAACACACACAAATACATACACACGGAGACACACAGTATATACACTCACATACGTAGTATTCATACACACAAACACACACACAGCATATATACACATAAAAACACACAGTATATATACTCACTCACATAGTATACATACACATAGACAGACACAAACTGAAAAGTGTTTGGCAGATTACCAGAAAAAATCTAGTGTCTAGATAATCTGAAGGTCTGAAAAATATTCTTAAAATACAAGGAGTATTTTTGTTTCCCAAGGAATAAGCTTTGTGCTAACAATAGGCCCTCTTTAGTACAAAACAGAAGAACTTGATTCTCAGGAGGAAGATCTCACCCCATGGTCAATTTCTGTGAGAAAATCTAGGATTTTTTATTACCTGTACTTGAGGATAGATAAAGAACATTTAATATAAAATAAACTGATATAAGGAAAAACAACAGCCGCAGTCATTAATACACACAAAAGATCTGGGGAAAATCATACTGAGAGGGCCCATTTATGAGAAAATATCTTTGCTTAAAGATTTTTTTCTAATATAAATGATGATGTAAAGACGAGTGTTTTTGTCTCTGATACAGAATGGTAAAAATATAATACTGTTGTCCCTGGGAGCATCCTCAAATCCTTGGATTTCACAGTTACACCCAGACTCATGGAAATGTCTGTGACTCACCCAGATCCATAGACTCTTTCCATCTCAGAGTGAGCCTTGTGGGACAGTAGCGTGTACAAGGCAGAATACAGGAAAATAACTTTAATAAACAGGAACAATACAGACGATACAAGGTTCACTTAAGGCATAAATGAATAAGCAATTCCTTAACAAGCCACCAGCACCATAGGGACAAATAAAAATTCCCCAAATTCACATTTGTTTAAATGAGATTTAACCCCTTGAACTCTAAAGGTTACATTATGTTGCAGACCACAGTAGCTTCCAGTGGGTTATAACCCTTTTGAGTGCTTTCCAATGCGTTATATACCATTCAAAAGGTTAAGCTTTATTTGTATTATTGGGAATTTTCCTTTTTCCACAGAACTGAAAGGGGAACTATCGCCTGTATTAAAGTTGTCTTGCTCTAAATACTCCTTTACACTGACTTTGTAATCCTTTTATTTTTTTAAATATAATGCGGTATTCATCAAGACTTTGTAATCCTTTTATTTTTTTAAATATAATGCGGTATTCACCAAGACATTTGCTTTTAAAGTTCAGCCATTATGTCACTTCAGGACAGGCTGCAGGTCAGCTGTTCCACTCACTCCAACCTCCTCCAATGACGGAAGCTTCCTCCATGTGAGCTGGAGCAGTCTCATTGGCTAGAGAGCTCTTCAGCTTACATTGAAAAATCCTCTGTCATTGGAGGAGGTTGGAACGAGGCAATACTGGGGAGGGGAACAGGCAAAGATTGACAGGCTGCAAGGCAGAGCTGTAACCACATCCAGTCCTGAAGTGACGTACCTGACTGAAGTTTAAACCAAGTATCTCTGTGAATACCGCATTATATTTAAAAATAAAAGGATTACAGATTCAGTGCAAAAGAGCATTCAGATCAGGGCAACGTTAATACAGGTGATAGGCACAGGGTAATCTTTACACGCTTAAATATGGCAAAATTAATGATTAAAAACTAAATAAATAAAAACAGTATTCCATCTAGTCGCTATATAAACTAACTTTTTACACAAACATGTATAGGGGTGATAGATCCCCTTTAAGGTACAATGCAAGTCCTCCTCACCAATCCTAGAGGAGACCAGGATGGACAGTGCATATGCACAGATTTCCCTAAGGCAAGATGTCTGTGCTGATACCTGCCTGTTCATCTCAGATCAAGTAGGATTTTAAAAACACTGTACTTACTATGGATAATACTAGTATTTCTTTGCAAATCATTATATGAATAAAAGATTGACAACCGTTGCTCTAAGTCATGGACTTTCAACATAAGGCCCACAATGTAAATATGGTCTGCCGAAGCAAAACTTGTAAATTGCCTGAGATTTAAAAAAAAACAAAAAAAAACTTTTACATAATTCATTAGCACACATGCACTAAAAGGCCAGTTGGGTATAGGCACCTGCTGTCACTACCTTTATGTAAATGGAACCCTAAAGTTCCCTGTTAAATACCAGAATTCTCATTGACTTGATCAAAAGGAAACAATGACTAGCAATAAGCCATGCACTTCTAATGGAGCATAACTGTGAATACAATTTAACAGGCTATAATTCACTACTTTGGTTTCTGTACATAAATGAATGCAACACATGTGACTTTCTGTCCATGTGGCCCACAAATGCAAAAAGTAGGACGTCTCTGCACTAACCCATCCCAGGATACCTAGAACCTTAGGAAAAGCATAAAGGGACTTACATGTTAAAGGGACAGAAAGAAGATAGGGGAAATGCATATCCCTGTTTATTTAAATTGGGTTTTTAACAGCTTGAATGCTAGTGAGGTCTCCAATGCATTGCAAAGCAATGCAGAGAAATCATTCTAGCATTGAGGGGGTTGGAAATTAAAAAATAGCTATATAATATCTAGGGTACTCTTTTATACAGATCTAGCACACGTGAGCATACCTTCCCCAGTCCCTCTTTGAGACCAAAATCCCTCTGTCCTTCTTTCCCACCCTGGTGTCCCTGTGTTTAGGAGATCAGACTGTGTGGTGTGTATATAAGTGTATCACCCTGGTGTCCCTGTGTTTAGGAGATCAAACTGTGCGGTGTGTATAGAAGTGTAGCACCCTGGTGTCCCTGTGTTTAGGAGATCAGACTGTGTGGTGTGTATAGAAGTGTAGCACCCTGGTGTCCCTGTGTTTAGGAGATCATACTGTGTGGTGTGTATATAAGTGTAGCACCCTGGTGTCCCTGTGTTTAGGAGATCAGACTGCGTGGTGTGTGTATAGAAGTGTATCACCCTGGTGTCCCTGTGTTTAGGAGATCAGACTGTGTGGTGTGTATAGAAGTGTATCACCCTGGTGTCCCTGTGTTTAGGAGATCAGACTGTGTGGTGTGTATATAAGTGTATCACCCTGGTGTCCCTGTGTTTAGGAGATCAAACTGTGTGGTGTGTATATAGGATGTCCCTGTGTTTAGGAGATCAGACTGTGTGGTGTGTATATAAGTGTATCACCCTGGTGTCCCTGTGTTTAGGAGATCAGACTGTGTGGTGTGTATAGAAGTGTATCACCCTGGTGTCCCTGTGTTTAGGAGATCAGACTGTGTGGTGTGTATATAAGTGTATCATCCTGGTGTCCCTGTGTTTAGGAGATCAGACTGTGTGGTGTGTATATAAGTATATCACCCTGGTGTCCCTGTGTTTAGGAGATCAGACTGTGTGGTGTGTATAGAAGTGTATCACCCTGGTGTCCCTGTGTTTAGGAGATCAGACTGTGTGGTGTGTATAGAAGTGTATCACCCTGGTGTCCCTGTGTTTAGGAGATCAGACTGTGTGGTGTGTATATAAGTGTATCATCCTGGTGTCCCTGTGTTTAGGAGATCAGACTGTGTGGTGTGTATAGAAGTGTATCACCCTGGTGTCCCTGTGTTTAGGAGATCAGACTGTGTGGTGTGTATATAAGTGTATCATCCTGGTGTCCCTGTGTGTAGGAGATAGGACTGTGTGGTGTGTATATAAGTATATCACCCTGGTGTCCCTGTGTTTAGGAGATCAGACTGTGTGGTGTGTATAGAAGTGTATCACCCTGGTGTCCCTGTGTTTAGGAGATCAGACTGTGTGGTGTGTATATAAGTGTATCACCCTGGTGTCCCTGTGTTTAGGAGATCAGACTGTGTGGTGTGTATATAAGTGTATCATCCTGGTGTCCCTGTGTTTAGGAGATCAAACTGTGCGGTGTGTATATAAGTGTATCACCCTGGTGTCCCTGTGTTTAGGAGATTAGACTGTGTGGTGTGTATATAAGTGTATCACCCTGGTGTCCCTGTGTTTAGGAGATCAGACTGTGTGGTGTGTATATAAGTGTATCACCCTGGTGTCCCTATGTTTAGGAGATCAGACTGTGTGGTGTGTATATAAGTGTATCACCCTGGTGTCCCTGTGTTTAGGAGATCAGACTGTGTGGTGTGTATATAAGTGTATCACCCTGGTGTCCCTGTGTTTAGGAGATCAAACTGTGCGGTGTGTATAGAAGTGTCTCACCCTGGTGTCCCTGTGTTTAGGAGATCAGACTGTGTGGTATGTATATAAGTATCACCCTGGTGTCCCTGTGTTTAGGAGATCAAACTGTGCGGTGTGTGTATATAACTGTATCACCCTGGTGTCCTTGTGTTTAGGAGATCAGACTGTGTGGTGTGTGTAGAAGTGTATCACCCTGATGTCCCTGTGTTTAGGAGATCAGACTGTGTGGTGTGTATATAAGTGTATCACCCTGGTGTCCCTGTGTTTAGGAGATCAGACTGTGTGGTGTGTATATAAGTGTATCATCCTGGTGTCCCTGTGTTTAGGAGATCAGACTGTGTGGTGTGTATATAAGTGTATCACCCTGGTGTCCCTGTGTTTAGGAGATCAGACTGTGTGGTGTGTGTATATACGTGTATCACCCTGGTGTCCCTGTGTTTAGGAGATCAGACTGTGTGGTGTGTATATAAGTGTATCACCCTGGTGTCCCTGTGTTTAGGAGATCAGACTGTGTGGTGTGTATAGAAGTGTATCACCCTGGTATCCCTGTGTTTAGGAGATCAAACTGTGCGGTGTGTATAGAAGTGTATCACCCTGGTGTCCCTGTGTTTAGGAGATCAGACTGTGTGATGTGTATATAAGTGTAGCACCCTGGTGTCCCTGTGTTTAGGAGATCAGACTGTGTGGTGTGTATATAGGATGTCCCTGTGTTTAGGAGATCAGACTGTGTGGTGTGTATATAAGTGTATCACCCTGGTGTCCCTGTGTTTAGGAGATCAGACTGTGTGGTGTGTATATAAGTGTATCATCCTGGTGTCCCTGTGTTTAGGAGATCAGACTGTGTGGTGTGTATATAAGTGTATCACCCTGGTGTCCCTGTGTTTAGGAGATCAGACTGTGTGGTGTGTATATACGTGTATCACCCTGGTGTCCCTGTGTTTAGGAGATCAGACTGTGTGGTGTGTATATAAGTGTATCACCCTGGTGTCCCTGTGTTTAGGAGATCAGACTGTGTGGTGTGTATAGAAGTGTATCACCCTGGTATCCCTGTGTTTAGAGATCAGACTGTGTGGTGTGTATATAAGTGTATCACTCTGGTGTCCCTGTGTTTAGGAGATCAGACTGTGTGGTGTGTATATAAGTGTATCATCCTGGTGTCCCTGTGTTTAGGTGATCAGACTGTGTGGTGTGTATATAAGTGTATCACCCTGGTGTCCCTGTGTTTAGGAGATCAGACTGTGTGATGTGTATATAAGTGTATCACCCTGATGTCCCTGTGTTTAGGAGATCAAACTGTGCGGTGTGTGTATATAACTGTATCACCCTGGTGTCCTTGTGTTTAGGAGATCAGACTGTGTGGTGTGTGTAGAAGTGTATCACCCTGATGTCCCTGTGTTTAGGAGATCAGACTGTGTGGTGTGTATATAAGTGTATCACCCTGGTGTCCCTGTGTTTAGGGGATCACACTGTGTGGTGTGTATATAAGTGTATCACCCTGGTGTCCCTGTGTTTAGGAGATCAGACTGTGTGGTGTGTATATAAGTGTATCACCCTGATGTCCCTGTGTGTAGGAGATCAGACTGTGTGGTGTGTGTAGAAGTGTATCACCCTGATGTCCCTGTGTTTAGGAGATCAAACTGTGCGGTGTGTATATAAGTGTATCACCCTGGTGTCCCTGTGTTTAGGAGATTAGACTGTGTGGTGTGTATATAAGTGTATCACCCTGGTGTCCCTGTGTTTAGGAGATCAGACTGTGTGGTGTGTATATAAGTGTATCACCCTGGTGTCCCTGTGTTTAGGAGATCAGACTGTGCGGTGTGTATATAAGTGTATCACCCTGGTGTCCCTGTGTGTAGGAGATCAGACTGTGTGGTGTGTATAGAAGTGTATCACCCTGGTGTCCCTGTGTTTAGGAGATCAGACTGTGTGGTGTGTATAGAAGTGTATCATCCTGGTGTCCCTGTGTTTAGGAGATCAGACTGTGTGGTGTGTATATAAGTCTATCACCCTGGTGTCCCTGTGTTTAGGAGATCAGACTGTGTGGTGTGTATATAAGTGTATCACCCTGGTGTCCCTGTGTGTACGAGATCAGACTGTGTGGTGTGTATAGACGTGTATCACCCTGGTGTCCCTGTGTCTAGGAGATCAGGCTGTGTGGTGTGTATAGAAGTGTATCACCCTGGCGTCCCTGTGTGTTGGAGATCAGACTGTGTGGTGTGTATATAAGTGTATCACCCTGGTGTCCCTGTGTTTAGGAGATCAGACTGTGTGGTGTGTATATAAGTGTATCACCCTGGTGTCCCTGTGTGTAGGAGATCAGACTGTGTGGTGTGTATACAAGTGTATCACCCTGGTGTCCCTGTGTTTAGGAGATCAGACTGTGTGCTGTGTATATAAGTGTATCACCCTGGTGTCCCTGTGTTTAGGAGATCCGTATATAAGTGTATCACCCCGGTGTCCCTGTGTTTAGGGGATCACACTGTGTGGTGTGTATATAAGTGTATCACCCTGGTGTCCCTGTGTTTAGGAGATCAGACTGTGTGGTGTGTATATAAGTGTATCACCCTGATGTCCCTGTGTGTAGGAGATCAGACTGTGTGGTGTGTGTAGAAGTGTATCACCCTGATGTCCCTGTGTTTAGGAGATCAAACTGTGCGGTGTGTATATAAGTGTATCACCCTGGTGTCCCTGTGTTTAGGAGATTAGACTGTGTGGTGTGTATATAAGTGTATCACCCTGGTGTCCCTGTGTTTAGGAGATCAGACTGTGTGGTGTGTATATAAGTGTATCACCCTGGTGTCCCTGTGTTTAGGAGATCAGACTGTGCGGTGTGTATATAAGTGTATCACCCTGGTGTCCCTGTGTGTAGGAGATCAGACTGTGTGGTGTGTATAGAAGTGTATCACCCTGGTGTCCCTGTGTTTAGGAGATCAGACTGTGTGGTGTGTATAGAAGTGTATCATCCTGGTGTCCCTGTGTTTAGGAGATCAGACTGTGTGGTGTGTATATAAGTCTATCACCCTGGTGTCCCTGTGTTTAGGAGATCAGACTGTGTGGTGTGTATATAAGTGTATCACCCTGGTGTCCCTGTGTGTACGAGATCAGACTGTGTGGTGTGTATAGACGTGTATCACCCTGTTGTCCCTGTGTCTAGGAGATCAGGCTGTGTGGTGTGTATAGAAGTGTATCACCCTGGCGTCCCTGTGTGTTGGAGATCAGACTGTGTGGTGTGTATATAAGTGTATCACCCTGGTGTCCCTGTGTTTAGGAGATCAGACTGTGTGGTGTGTATATAAGTGTATCACCCTGGTGTCCCTGTGTGTAGGAGATCAGACTGTGTGGTGTGTATACAAGTGTATCACCCTGGTGTCCCTGTGTTTAGGAGATCAGACTGTGTGCTGTGTATATAAGTGTATCACCCTGGTGTCCCTGTGTTTAGGAGATCAGACTATGTGGTGTGTATAGACGTGTATCACCCTGGTGTCCCTGTGTTTAGGAGATCCGTATATAAGTGTATCACCCCGGTGTCCCTGTCAGACTGTGTGCTGTGTATATAAGTGTATCACTCTGGTGTCCCTGTGTTTAGGAGATCAGACTGTGTGGTGTGTATATAAGTGTATCAACCTGGTGTCCTGTGTTTAGGAGATCAGACTGTGTGGTGTGTATATAAGTGTATCACTCTGGTGTCCCTGTGTTTAGGAGATCAGACTGTGTGGTGTGTATATAAGTGTATCACTCTGGTGTCCCTGTGTTTAGGAAATCAGAGTGTGTGGTGTGTATATAAGTGTATCACCCTGGTGTCCCTCTGCTTAGGAGATCAGACTGTGTGGTGTGTGTAGAAGTGTATCGCACTGGTGTCCCTGTGTTTAGGAGATCAGACTGTGTGGTGTGTATAGAAGTGTATCACCCTGATGTCCCTGTGTTTAGGAGATCAGACTGTGTGGTGTGTGTAGAAGTGTATCGCACTGGTGTCCCTGTGTTTAGGAGATCAGACTGTGTGGTGTGTATAGAAGTGTATCACCCTGATGTCCCTGTGTTTAGGAGATCAGACTGTGTGGTGTGTATGTAAGTGTATCACCCTGGTGTCCCTGTGTTTAGGAGATCAGACTGTGTGGTGTGTATGTAAGTGTATCACCCTGATGTCCCTGTGTTTAGGAGATCAGACTGTGTGGTGTGTATAGAAGTGTATCACCCTGGTGTCCCTGTGTTTAGGAGATCAGACTGTGTGGTGTGTATAGAAGTGTATCACTCTGATGTCCCTGTGTTTAGAGATCAGACTGTGTGGTGTGTATATAAGTGTATCACCCTGGTGTCCCTGTGTTTAGGAGATCAGACTGTGTGGTGTGTATAGAAGTGTATCACCCTGGTGTCCCTGTGTTTAGGAGATGAGACTGTGTGGTGTGTATATAAGTGTATCACCCTGGTATCCCTGTGTTTAGGAGATCAGACTGTGTGGTGTGTATATAAGTGTATCACTGTGGTGTCCCTGTGTTTAGGAGATCAGACTGTGTGGTGTGTAAATAAGTGTATCACCCTGGTGTCCCTGTGTTTAGGAGATCAGACTGTGTGGTGTGTATAGAAGTGTATCATCCTGGTATCCCTGTGTTTAGGAGATCAGACTGCGTGGTGTGTATATAAGTGTATCACCCTGGTGTCCCTGTGTTTAGGAGATGAGACTGTGTGGTGTGTATATAAGTGTATCACCCTGGTATCCCTGTGTTTAGGAGATCAGACTGCGTGGTGTGTATATAAGTGTATCACCCTGGTGTCCCTGTGTTTAGGAGACCAGACTGTGTGGTGTGTATATAAGTGTATCACCCTGGTGTCCCTGTGTTTAGGAGATCAGACTGTGTGGTGTGTATATAAGTGTATCACCCTGGTATCCCTGTGTTTAGGAGATCAGACTGCGTGGTGTGTATATAAGTGTATCACCCTGGTGTCCCTGTGTTTAGGAGATCAGACTGTGTGATGTGTATATAAGTGTATCACCCTGGTTTCCCTGTGTTTAGGAGATCAGACTGTGTGGTGTGTATAGAAGTGTATCACATTGCTCCACAGCAATAAAACTCACATTTATGTTTGTTTAAACGTCAGTATATGTGATTATAAATTAGCCTGTGTAAATAAAATACTTTGATCTTGCTCTAAATCATTTATTCTTTTACACAAAGAGGTGTCAATAGGTCATGAAATAAACTAAATATCCTTAGTTATGCCCCGCCTACCAGCCATGCCCCTATAACACCTCTTAAACAAAAGTGTTCCTCTTTGGCTATTTGAAATATTTGGTGGTAGGTGTGTTAGTTATATTTGTTTTTTTGACAATTAACACCTGATATTAATTCTATAAGTATGACCCTGTTAATGCTTCTAAAATTGTTACTGTTAGGACCTGCGGAGGGGGACAACAGTTTAAAGGGATAGTAATGTTTCATAATAAAATCAGCTCTAATTAATCATCATATTATTTGGACTTTGGAGAGTGTTATTTCAATTCTGTCAGAGTTGTAGTTCAAGAGTAATTCAGTGATAAAGTATCCCCCCTCCCTCCCCTTTTATTGATGTAACACTGCTCAGCCAGAGCAGAAGGGAGGTGCCCAGGTACATTGCAGAGAGGGACAATCTTCAATTAAGATAAGGGAAAAACCTGAAAAACTTGTCAAGGGGGGCAGGGCTTTCATTGTTCTCATAGGTTGAAGATTGTCCTCTTCTGTTATCTGTCTGGTCTTACAACCAGATTCCACATCTGAGGGGAGGTGGATTACACTAGGTAAAAGGGGAGGGAGGGGAAATTTTATCCTTCAATTACTCTTGAACCACAACTCTGACAGTATTGAAATAACTCTCTCCATGGCCCAAATACTATGAAGATTAATTGGAGCTGCTTTTATTATGAAACATTAATATCCCTTTAAATACCTTTTGTAATCATGTCAAAGGAGCTTAGCACAGCAATTCAAGGACAAGTTCTACTCCTGAGTTCTGAAAAACTTCCCCAGTGCCAAGTTGCAGCTAAACTGAATATTTCTAAGGGAGCAGTACAACGCACACTGAAGAGATTTTCTGAAACGAAAACATTTTCATCCAGAGCAAGTCCAGAAAGACCTATATAATCAGGAGACCAGTATATCAAGCTAATATCATTATGGATTTGAACAGCATCTGCCCCAGTCCTACCCCAGTAAGCAAAAGCAAAGCCAACGGACAACTGGCAAAGTGCAGCCTTCGTGTGGAGTAACTGTCTAAAGAAGCAAGAAAGAAATCTCAGAGCGCCAACTCACCATAATATATCCATGTAAATATATAATTTTAATGTAAATAGTAGGAATAGATACAAAGACAGCAGCAGAGAATGAGAGGGTTCTCCAGTCCCCCAAACCTCAGGTACAGACCCAAAGAGAAAACAGACAAACAAAAAAAAAAACATATAATATATGCACATTATAGGGCACATATTTACTAAGAAACATTATATATACATATAACAGGGCACACATTTTATTTTACATAGACGAGCGCAGACCACTTCTTTGTTGAAAAAACAAGTCTAAAGGTTTAGCATGGGCCAAATAATACAGAAATTTCCCAGTGGAAGAATGGAAAAAGTTCTGTTTACTGACTAATAAAAATGTGTAACTTTTGTTTGTAATCTCAGACTTTACGTGAGATGCTAAAGCTACAGTGTGTAAAACCTACAATTAAATATGGTGCAAGAGATATTTAGGTGTGGGGATGCGTTGCCTATTATGGAGTTGGTGACATGCAGAAGATCTACTATACTCTGACCAAAGACAAGTACCAGTCTATTCTGGCTTAAAGTTGCGTGGAAGAGGATTCATTTCCAGCAGGGCAATGATCCTAAACACACATTGAAGCTGTGTCAGGCGTATCTGAAGTCCAAGGAAGAGCAAGGAGTGCTAATCTGCATGGCTTTCCCACGGCAAATACCAGACCTCAACCCCATTGAACATCTTTGGGAACATTTGAAAAGGTGGGATTCTCTAAAGGAGTTCTGGAATAATGTAGATTGTATAATTCTGCACAAACTTGAAGAATCAATGCCAGACTGAGCTAAAGCAGTCATTAAGGCAAAGGGCCATCATAGCAAATATTGCAGTTTTGATTTTCAGTACTAACAAACATCTTTTATTTTTATTAGTGAAAATTATGTATTTTTGTTAGAGAAATCCTATATAATTATTCGCTAAATCGTGTGTAACACCGCGACATGCGCAGTAGACTCATGACTGCGCGTGCTGCAGTCATGCGCAGTAGAGGCTGCCAGCGCCATGGATGATACAGAGCTGGGCGCTCCGAAGGAGCGTCCACCTCTGTATCAGCCGTGGCGCGGGCAGTCTCTACTGTGCGTGACTGCTCCGCGACCTGGTGGCAGTGGCACTGTGGCTCGTGTAACTGTCTGTTCAACTAGTACTCTATATTTTGTCAAATAAATCAGTTTTTCAGAAATGCTGAAATAAAGCAGATTGTGGTAGTCGACTCAGACATTTGGACCCTATTGTATTTTGCAGGGCTTTCCCTGCTGAGTGAAATCCAGGGTGTTCATACTGCTGAAAATACATCTTTTTTTATTTATTTGCATTTTTTTGCATCAATAGTGCCCTGTGTTGGTCAGATTTCACTTATTTTTATGAGAGATTAGCCCCTGACAAACACTTCTCCATAGAATGTGTAAGTGCTGATTGGTTCCTGACAGTTTGAACTTTTGAACAAAACAACTGACAGTGGTAGGGGAGTCCTTGCTTTATTCATCAGGAAATACTCTAAACCAGTGTTTCTCAACTCCTGTCCTCAGGACCCACTAACAGGCCAGGATTTGATGATTTCCTTGTTAGAGCACAGGTGAGTTAATCAATGTGAATGAGCCTCTGATCACCACACCTGTGCTCTAGCAGAGAAATCCCTAAGTCCTGGCCTGTTAGTGGGTCCTGAGGGCAGGAGTGTAACGGTTTACCAATAACGTCCAGGAGTCAGTACAGTATAGTTAAATGCAAAATGTATTAAAAGTAGAAAAGTAGAGCACACTATATACACAAGTAGCAAGCAGAGGGTTACAAGCCAACGAGCACTGCTATCAGGAGTAGTAGGCTGCCAAGCTTGACCACTATGCTGGAGACTAGGCCTCAGCCACTGGTTGTCTCTGCAGGAACAGGAGCAGGAACAGGAACACTGGATCTTGATCCGACGAAGCGAGAGTACTGACTCACGCCTGCAGTCAGTAGGGAGCAATATCTGATTCACGCCTGCAGTCAGTATGAGGAAATGGATAACTGACTCACACCTGCAGTCAGCATAAGGAAAGGGATACCTGACTCACGCCTGCAGTCAGTATCTGAGCTAGTCTACCAGAGCCCCAGGTCCGCACTAGATTGGGTGTCTGCTAGGTACAAGGAACAAATGTAAGAATAGTCAGACAGAGCCACAAGTCAGCACCAGAGCGGGTAGTTAGACAAGCCAGGTCATACACAGTTCAGGTAGTCAGCCAGAGCCACAGGTCTGCACCAGGTTGGGTGTCCACTATAGGGATAGACAAAAGAATAGTCAGACAGAGCCACGGGTCAGCACCAGGTTGGATGGAAGACTAGCCAGGTCATACACAGAGCCAAAGGTAATAGAACTGCTATAATAATAATAATAATAACTAGTATTTATATAGCGCCTTTCTCCCAGTGGGACTCAAAGCGCTTTCAGCGCACGCTCTCGGAATTAACCAAATCGGCAGCTGAGATAATAGATGTTATTATTACCCAATTAATGGTACTCATTTATCGACCTCGGAAGGATGAAAGGTTGAGTTGACCCCGCTGGGATTCGAACCTGCAACCTTGCGGTTGGAATAGGCTCCATAGTCAGGGACTTTACCACTGAGCTATCTCACCAGCTATGAACAACAACGTAAGGGCAACTGAATCAGAACTCAGACTGCCCTTTTGTAACGGTTTGTTTGACACACAGACACAGTAGGTTTGGATAAAACACAATTTTATTGAACAATGATAATAACAATAACCCTCACGGGTCCTGTAATATACGTGCAATATAGTACAGACACAAGACAGGTTATACAGAGGTAGGCCCACACAGGTCCAGTATATGCAGATAGTCCAGAGATCAATATACTGACACAGGTCAGGCAGTTCTTGTGTGAATCTCAATTGGACAGCACTGAATGGGTTACTATTAGGCAGAGAGTTCTGACAGGCCCTAATAGTGCAAGGCCCTTTAAGAAGCTCAAACAAAGGTGAGAGCACCAAATCGAGTAACACCCAAAGATAATGGAGACCAGATAACTTGTGGACTGCCGTAGCAGTAACGGAGACTTGCAACTTGAGCACTGCCATAGCAGTAACGGAAACTGAGCAACTTGAGCACTGCCGTAGCAGTAACGGAGACTGAGCGACGGGGCACTGCCGTAGCAGTAACAGAGACTGAGCAACTTGAACACTGCCGTAGCAGTAACGGAAACTGAGCAACTTGAGCACTGCCGTAGCAGTAACGGAGACTGAGCAACTTGCCCTGAGAGGCACCCAACCAGGGACTGCACGGGAGTGCGGACGCAAAGAAAATGTCACCTGGGCGACACTGAGGCAACAGAGACCAGACTGCAGGGAGCTGTCCGGAGACAGCGAAGGATAGACACCACCCTAACCGGAGACCGGATAAGGCGGGCAGTGGAGGTACGCCACCACAGTAGCCCAGCCGGGCAGGATCCACACACAGAGCAGGAACCTAGGCCAATCCGAGTCAGTACACCACGCAAGAATGTCAGCCAGGCCGGGTCGGTACACAGGCAGGAACTTCAGCCAATCCAAGTCGGTACACGGAGCAGGAACATCAGCCAGTCCGAGTCGGTACACAGAGCAGGAACGTCAGCCGGGCCGGGTCGATACACGGAGCAGGAACGTCAGCCAGTCCAGGTCGGAACACAGGCAGAAGCGAGATGCAGAATGGTCAGACAGTCCGGGTCGGTACACAGGCAGGAACAAGATGCAGAGTCGTCAGGCAGGCCGGGTCGGTACACTGAGATCACACAACTAACAGGAACAAGCGCTGGTACTGAAACACCACGAAAGGGCACCGGAGAAGTGCCAGAACCCAGTATTTAAGGACAATACTGGGCGGGACAATAACAGTGCAGCCAATAGGCGATAGGCAGGAGTAGAAACTGACAGAATGTCGACAAATAGCACGGACACCGTGATACCTTTAAACCCCATCTCAGGAAGTAGGTAGGAGGAGCAGCTCAGAGGAAGGAAGTAGGTAGGAGGGGACTACAGGAAGCATGGCACATAAAACAGAGGCCTGCTGCATGCTTGAAGCCTTGCACCTGCAGATGAAGCTGAAAACAAGGTAAGCTGTAACAAGGAGTTGAGAAACACTGCTCTATACCATATAGGTTTTAATAAAAAAACAAAAAAACTTTTACCATGGGAATGTAAAATGCATTGACTTTAAGTAGGCTTTTAAACTCTTGGTTACTAGAGAGGTCTCTAGTGCAATGGAAAACAATGCACTGGCAACCTCTATAGCATTCAAAGGCTTAAAAATGCTGACAAGGATTACCAGCATTTCCCCTCCAATTCTTCTGAGAGCCTCCATCACAACATAGCTGCATCCTCATATGTATTTCCCTCAGGTTCTCCTGACTCCCTGCCTATGTTCCAATGCTTCTATTACATGAGACTGTATGTACAACCAATTGCAACTTTCATGTGAATTTTTGTGTTTCCCCTTCCTTTGCTTTTCCTTTGTAAACCCTGTTTTTCACCATCAATAAACTCTTTAAAAAAAGTGACCTCATTGTATCTTGCAATTTACTGAATCATCCTTCTGTTTTACAAATTGTATGTGGAATCTGAGGAATATTGCTTATGCGTTTGTGATTTGTGTTTACTCTGATGTTATCACTAAATAAACATATTCTTTACAAAAAGAAAAAAAATCCCCATGTAAATCAGTATGTAAATCTGATGATTTTTTTTTCTTTTTTTTAAGTTTTCAAAAAAGCTGTAATGATGACAAAAACAGAAACCAATGACAGTCGGGAACATACTGTCACGGTTCAGCAAGAAAACTCAGGACAAGTACTAAAAGGTAACACCAACTTTATTAGGCAGCAACAATGGAACAGAAATATCACAACAAACGGTAATAAAGAGAAGAGCACAATGGAGCAAGCGACAACTACCAGAAATAGAAGACTGTTTCCGTGTGATTTTCTTGAGATAGGTCCCAGCGATGGGACGAGGAGAAGTCTGCAATGCCACAGGTCTGCACCTGGGAGAAGCCAGACACAATAAGAAGGCAACTAGGAGTAAGTCTGCCAGAGCCAAAAGGCCGCACCAGATAGGATATCTAACTTCACGGAAGGCCCCACAGAGGATAGTTAGATAGAGCCACAGGTCAGTGACAGAATGGGTGGTCAGACAAGCCAGGGGTCATGCATGGAGCAGGTAGTCAGCCAGAGCCACAGGTTTGCACCAGATAGGATATCTACTGAAATGCTGGTATGCTGGCTACGCAGTGGACAGAGCCCCAGGTCAACAACAGAACAGATAGTCAGACAAGCCAGGAGTCATACATGGAATGGGTAGTCAGCCAGAGCCACAGGTCTGCACCAGGATGGTTGTCCGACAAAGCCAAGGGTCAAACACGGAGCGGATAATCAGACAGAGTCACAGGTCAGCACCAGATCGGATAGTCAGACAAGCTAGATAGTGCACAGAAATCCAAAATACAGAACTGCACTGGACACCAACGAAAGGGCGACTGAGCCCTGTGTCCAGGCAGTTGAAATACTATAGTCACAATGATGACATCACCCGCATGCCAGAATGCAGACAGCAGAATCTGCTTGAGCCGCGCATGAACCCCTGAGGCGACTGAGCCTCCAGGACACAGGATGCGGCCTAGTTGCAACAGAGAGCAAATGGCAGAGTTCCAACGCAGGATGTGGCTGGAGCCGCTGGATAAGTAATGCGGTCAGCTCGGCAGCTGCCACAAAGGTACTCTGACACATATGCACAAAACATGTAGTAGTACCATACAATACAGCACATAAGCAATGAGGGTATTCTGAACAATAATCAGTCAGAGAACATACTTTAGAATAACAGTAAGAAATATAGCATATCATTGAAGGCTAGTAGTAATCGTCCATTGTTAAGTCTTGTGTTATCGAATATTGGCACTGGTGAAGTTTTATCTGTTCCCTATGATGCAAATCTTTACTTTGATGAATATAGCCATTGGAACCTTTTAGATGGGATTCTATTTAGTAAGACAGAAGGTACAGTTAAAGGCCAACTGCAAAGCTGGTCCCCCAGGTTAGTTGAAACTGGCAAGTATAATGTAAAGTTGCCATAATGGTAGTTTTGGCACAGTTAAAGGTATTTGGTTTAAGCTTCATTGTCATAGGCTAAGGGTATTTTTTATGTTTGGAAGAAGGAGCTGGGGCAGGGTTATGTGGGAAGTGGGGATGTGGCCATGGGCAGAGGTCGGGGAGCTTATTGTGTCGTTCATAGGGTTGCCTAAGACACAAATTTAGTTCTTGTACCAAACCACATTTAAAAAATGTTCATACATTTCACAAATACCCCAAACATTTATCCATGTTATGATGATGTTATTCAAGTTTTTGGGCAGTTTAAAATTCTCTATCTACTCTATAGCACTTCATAAATAATATTTGATGAAACAGCCATGGAATGTGTAGGGCTACATGCTGGGTTCAATGTTTTCTTACACCTCTGAAGAAAAAAGCAAAAGACGTGAAGTCTGCCCTATGCCAAACTCTTATGATGGATACTGCACTGTATCTCATTGATCATTCATCCAAGCTCAGTGGGGGGTGGGGAGGGTCTGACTGGCTCTGAAATAATACCGAAAGACTTATTAAATAGTAATACCTGGAACAATTCCGAAGCAAATCAACTGCACCAAAGGGGACAAATAAACATCCAACACTTTAATCTAAATGGGTATTTTAACTCCAGGAAAGTAAGGTCTTCAATGCATAGCAAAACAATTTGTTAGTGACATATCTAATATTCAAAGGGTTAAAAGCCTCATTTAAACCAATGGAAATTTTGGGAATTTTTATTTCACCCCTATGCAGTTGGTTTGCTCCTGAATAACACCTCTTTAGCTCACTGTATATGGCCCATAGTGCTTTGCTGTTCCCATACCACAATGTAAATATACTTTGCATCTCGCTAATTTCTCTTTTATTAACCCCTTAAGGACTACATGACGTATTATGACCGTTACGGTTCTTAAATACTTAAGGACCAATGACGGTCATAGTACGTCACATACTTTTTACTTATAGCGCTCCACCGGGAGTGCTGTAAGTAAAAATAGGGCCTAAAATTGACCGCTCGAAGACTGGAGTGATCACTTTCAGGCCACAAAGCGGCGCGCCAGTACACACAACAGGTCACGTGTACCGACGCGTTGGCAAGGATCAAAGCGGTCCTTTTGGGACGGAAATGTCCCAGGACCGCTGGTCCTTAAGGGGTTAAAGGGGAATTATCACCCCACATAAAACATACCACCCTAGTGTCCCTCTTTAGGAGGGACAGTCCCTCTTTGAGACCCAAATCCCTCTGTCCCTCTTTCCATCCCTGATATCCCTCTTTTTAGGAGATCAGATTATGTGGTGTGTGTATATAAATGTATCACACTGCTCTACAGCACTAAAACTCATGTTAATGTTTGTATAAACTTTATTATATATCTCTTTATAAATTATTCTGTGTAAGTAAAATACCTTGTTCTAAAACATTTATTCAGTTACACCAAGGGTTGTCAGTAGGTCACGATATAACCTAATAATTCTCAGTAATACGCCGCTCACCAGCCACACCTCCAACCACACCACGTAAAACACAAGTTTCCCTCTTTGGCCACTTGAAATGTTGGGAGGCATGCATAAAGATTTAAAGGGGAACTATCACCCAACATAAAGTTTCCCCCCAAGAATTACCCATCTGGCGACTAGCTGAACAATAGTACTATTCACCAGAATAATTACCTCCTTATAGAAAAACCCTACTGCTGCTGAGACTGAGTGCCAGGAAACATCGTTTAGAAGAATCTGCGATCCGGTGCCGTCAGTCCCTTCCAGTACCTTAAGGTACCAAGCAACGCCTCCTAGAGGAGACCAGGACTGACAGCAGACGTCTCTAAGCAAAGATGTGTGCGCTGTTGCCTGGCCGTCAGTCTCGGCAGCAGTGTAATTTCTCTGTAAGGAGGTAATTATTCTGACAAATAGTACTATTGTTCAGCTAGTCGCCAGATGGGTAATTCTTGGGGGGAAACTTTATGTTGGGTGATAGTTCCCCTTTAAATTTATTTCAATGTTATAAATATTTGATGAGAGTTGAGTAGCTTCTGCCACATGAATGCAGTCTAAGGGGTTTGTTTAATAAACTAGTGCTATAAAACACAATAACAAAACACAACCAGTCCTTTAATAAACCCCTTTATTTATGCAATGCGAAAATATGTGAGTAAAGCTGCAGGTAGTCATTGCTCACACTGCGTTGTCTGACACTGACCTGCACTGCGGCTTTCTCCTACCCCTTCAGCCAAGCATCATGTTGTTTTACTCCACAACTCTTCTTCAGATGCAAAATGGGATGGTCCAGAGGAAAACAATGGAATGTCTGTCTGAAAGGGTAGGAGGAGCCCACTGCAAAAGTCAGTGTCATATGGCTCCCTGCATCGTTACTCACATACATCAACACTTAGTGAATATAGAGGTTTTTAACACTTTGAGTGCCAGAGGGGTACGCAACGCATGCAATGCGTTGCGTACCCCTCTGCATTGCATACCCCTCTGGCACTCAAAGGGTTAAATGAATGTTGCTATTGTGTAAATAAATGAACAGATCAAATTTGTTTGTTAAATAGAACCCTAAGTTTGATTCACATGGGGCTTTATTTTGAACTCTTTTAGTGCCAGAGGGGTACACAACGCATTGCTCTGCATTGTTTTGCATACTCCTCTAGCACTCAAAGGTTTAACAGTCAGTATGTTTGAGACATAATGCACTTTGCATGTGTATTGCAGGGACCTTCTAAGTGTTAACCCCTTAACGACCCTTGATGGTCATAGTACGTCAAGGGTCAATCTGACTGAACGACCCATGACTTACTATGACCGTCATGGAGTTCCGGGCTCCCCCCGTGGCTGCACGCCGTTCAGGGAGTCCGGAACCGGAAAACAAAACAAAAAAAAAAAGCTCAGCGGACGTTCAGTCGCGTCGCGGCGCCAATACCCAGGTCGTTAAGGGGTTAAAGTCGATTTGGTTACCAAACATCAAGACAAACTCATTGTCAGAATTTGTTCGGCTGTAAGATCCTGTATTGGAATGTATTGGAAGAAGTTCAATATTCCCTGGTCCAACATTATAGACAAAAATGAGTACTTTAGTTCAACTGAGCTTGAAAATGTTGTTGCCTTTGTTTCTATATGGAATCCATGGCTAGACTGTAAACTCTGCTGTAACAATAAGATTCTATGTAGGCCTTAGGCCTCCCTCCCTTTCTCTCGTTTTGGCCTTATCATCTTTATTGTTATTGTTTTTTACTTTTTATTTTTACTGGTTTTATTATTTTTATTAACCTTATGGTTCTTACTAATGTTGTTTTATTTATACCTCAAGTATACGCTAGCATTGTTCCATTTGTTATAATATTTGTACAGTCATTGCTGTATGTTCTTATATCTTTACTTATTTACTTCCTAATTTTAATAAAATTTAGTTTTAAAAAAATTTGTATTGCAGGGACAGGCAAACTATTCTGTAAAGTTATTAATCATAAGAAAATGAATGTTTTTCAAGACCTGAAACCTGTTTTTGAAATAGATGTTTTGTTTGCCATGTTTAAAGGATAGTAATACTTCCTTTTATCTTTATTTTATTTTTAGGCATTAAAAAAAACCTGAAGAAAGAAATAAGTCTTATCTCTCAAACCTTTATGGTTTGAGAGATATTCACAAGCAAAGTTTCCCCCTCCCACCCCTTTTTCCTAGTGTAAACCATCTCTTCTCATATGTGGAATCCAGTCCATAGACCAGACAGATAACAGCAGGGGGCAATCTTCTTCCTATGAGAACAATGAAAGCCCTGCCCCCCTTGACAAGTTTTTCAGCTTTTTCCCTTATCTTAATTGAAGATTGTCCCTCTCTGCAGTCTACCTGGGCACCTCCCTTCTGATCTGGCTGAACAGCGTTACATCAGTAAAAGGGGTGTGAGGGGGATACTTTGTCATTGAATTACTCTTGAACTACAACTCTAACATAATTGAAATAACACTCTCCAAAGTCCAAATACCATGATGACTAATTATAGCTGCTTTTATTATGAAACATTACTATCCCTTTAACAGATCACAGAAAAAGTCTGAAAAACAAAGAGCCAATTCTCATACAATCTATAATGAAAATAAGTTGCTATCCAGAATTATTTTTGTATTAGGGTCAGTGCTAATACATCCGCATAGATGTAAAATGATCCTTAAAATAAACAAACAATATCAATTCAAGACAAAAAAATATATGCAAATTATACCATCATCATGTGACTTCACATTAGAACTCGGGCACAATTCTGTGGAAAAAAAAAGATACAATCACGCCAAAGGCACACAAAAGAATGGAAAAGTAATGAATAAAGAATAAACAATAAAATTCATAACTACAGATGTATGGAATAAATATATATTTATTAAATGTTAAGGATACCAAAAAATTATGGGACCAATGTGGAACTGTAGACCAAATAATTGGGCAACAATCAAAAGTGTACTGAGCTACAGTGCAAAACACAGAATGAAATCACCTACATAATAAAATACAAACAGCTAAAACAATGGCTGGGGCAGCCACTCTTGTTGGACATTAGCTTCTGGTTGGGATATTCACTCCTCTCCATTCTGAACTGAAAAGCAAGACAAACTACTACCAAAGGGGGTAAATAACAGAAGTATTTTATTGCAATGAGTTTTGCTAGATCACTTTGTCAGGCAAATGACCATGACTTCTTAGTTCCTATGCAAATTATGACTCATCTGAAGAACTGCTTGAGTGGGTTACTCCTACACATTCTATTAACAATGTAGGACTAATCACTATCTTTCTCTTCTCCGTGGATTTGGGTCAAAAAGATTCAGCAGATCTGGGGAGAGATTCACTGATAAAGAGGGGGTAAAGTGGAGTTCTCCAGTTTATTTGTCCAATTCATATGTTATTCTTTGGAGCCTATGCACTAAGATTTCTTCAGCTTTGGAGATCTTAGTGCATAAACTTTATAGAATAACATAGGAACCGGAGAAGTGATAATGAAGAAGTCATTGCCACTTTATCACCTCTTTATCACCGCTTAGTGAATCTCCCCCGTGAAGTTTTCTTGGTACTCTCAAGCTGATCAGGAAACTGAATCTCATAAGTTTTTCCTCAAATCTATTGCATGGTGGGACTACATATTTTGGTCCCTACATATATGGTATGTAAGCAAATGGAGATGCAGTATGCAGTGGGTCATCCTATTTCAGATTCTGAATATAAGAATTTGGGCATTAGTGCACAATATCCAGATGAGAGGCATATGATCTCTATTTGGCACATAAAATTGAAATAAAAAGAAACACTGTGTGTACACTTTATTAATTTAAAGAAATATGTATAGGATGGCCACTAACAAAGAGGAACAAGATCTAATAAATACCCATCTTTTCCCACTCAGATACTGCTGCATGTCTACATTTTCAGTAGAAGTATGGAACTCTTTGTTTAGCATGAGAGAGAGAGAGAGTTAAACAGATTAAATCTGACATACAAATCTTAAATCAAATCATAAGCATAATACTGAACTCATTATATTTGTCTAAGTATTTAAAAACCAAGACAAAATTCATTGAAAAGATAATCATTAAAGTAAATGGTGTTAATAGAAAAAGGACAATAAAATAGTGCATGTTCATTAATTTTTTCTTTTAATATTCCTTAGACACCTCTCCTTACAGAAGTTCCAGTTCGAGGAGTTACTTAAATGAAAACATCCATACAAATTGTACAGAATTGATCATATTAGTGACAGATGTTCAGGAGCTGCGTTTCAATAACATGACTTTTGAATCTAGGATATTTGGGGCTTGATCAGTCAGCAGCAAGAACCCAACTTTCAACAGTTTTAGTGTTTTTCATGACAACTGCAGTCAAAAATGGCTATTTTCTACTTCTTTGAATTGATATTGAGCATTTTGCCTCTACAGCTACTCTTGTGTATCAACAGCATTGGTTGCTCAATTATACAAACAAAACTATGCTGGTAGCTATAGGGTTAATACTTACCTAATAGCTTACCCTATTCCATGACAATTTTTGAAGGGTCAGTAGATGATTAGTCCACTTCCTGCTTAGTCATTGACTAGCTCATATGGAACTGAGAAGGACAAACCTCTTATGCAGTTCCAAATTCCCCACTCTGGGAAATCACACTAGTGAGCTATTGAAGTAGTTTAGTGGTAGTCAGGGGGACACGACCAATTTTTTAAGGAAGAATACTCTTAAAGTTTACTGTTCTTCAAATTCATAGGCACCATCCCCAAATTTTTCAGTTGCATATTACAAAACCCTGATTTGGCACAAAAAGTGATGTTACAAAACTCTGCATATGCTTCGGTGTTGACTGAAACAACTCAATATTTGGCTTAGGAACAGGAAATAGTTACTATTTAGGTCTACTGGTACCAAGATGCATGGAGATGTCTTCCTGAATCTTCATAAGAAATAACTGCAAAATGTACATATAGGTGGAGCTGTACTAGTACAGACCCCTAGACCCCTTAATATAGCCATTTAAAGACCAGTGAAATGTGCAAGGCATTACTTTACAATGCATTACCCAGCCCTCTATCCTTAAAGCGTTAATACATGGTAAATAAATAGTTGAATTCACAAACAATATATATATATATATATATATATATATATATTTATATATATATATTTAGATAGAAAGAGATAGATATATATTTTACTTTTAAATTTGAGTTTGGCGCTTGTGGACTCCACACAGCCTAAATAGCCAATGATGCAGAATGTAGTTCAAATCTGTACACCTGGCCAGGAAACCATACTACTTGTAATATAAACAGCTTCTGCAACGCGTTTCACACCTCTCCCGGTGCTTTATCAAGCAGTTGTGAAGTAACTCTACTCCTAGCATAATCGGCTATTTAAATCCTTCTCTTTAATGCAGTGATTGGTCAACGGGATCCTTCAGATCTACAGATCCCTTAAAGATTCAATTAAGTGTAATTCAAAATATAATTAACCCTCCGAGTGCCAGAGAGGCACGCAGCACATTGCTTAGCAACGTATTGCTTATCCCCAGGACACCCAAAGGGTCAATAAGCAATATAGTTTAAAAAATATATCATAACCCATAATATTACACAATAATTAGTCAACAGGATCCTTCAAATCTACGGATCCCTTAAAAATTCAATCAAGTGGAATTCAAGGTATAATTAACCCTCCGAGTGCCAGAGGGGCACAATCCACATCGCTTTGCAATGTATCGCGTATCCGCCGAACACTCAAGGGGTCAAATAAGTGATATAATTCAGAAAATACATCGTAACCCATAATGTTACATCATTATATCTAAGTAGATACTATAAATAACGGACTTCCAACATTTTCAAAGAAATTGCAGCAGATCTTTAAAGAAAAAATTAAAGAGTACACATTTTATCCTCCTCACATAGATCTTCATACCCCCATTTACAAAAATGGAGCTAACTCGATATTCTCATTTAACCCATTCGGGTATGGAGTATTCAACTTGAATATCCATGTTGCTTTCCGTCTGAAATCGATCTCTGCCAATGAAAGTCCTCCAGCTTAGAGACAGACAGCCTCCATCATCAGAGGAAGCTGGATAGAAACTGAGACTACAGTACAGATCCGGTCAGCACTGTCTGCTGGAAGTAGAAACAGAGGTACATTGAAACTTAGAATTTATTCAAACGGGCAGATTTTTTTTTTTTAAAAAGAACACACTTTCCATTAGTTATTATTGGTACTGAAACGATTTAGCCAAAGTTGTGAAGGGGGTAAGCATCCCCTTTAAAGCTAATGCCAGAAATGTTTTAGTAAATTCTGCTATAAGGGAAATCAAGCCACAAATTATGTGAAAAAGGATGCTACCCCTACTTTGGTAGAATGTAAGGTACATCCTATATAATAATTCGCTAAGGTATGTTTGTCAGAAGCCGTCATGCGCAGTAGAGACGGCTGCGTGCTCTGCAGTCATGCGCAGTATAGACTGCCTGTGCAGCAGCTGATATGGAGCGGGGTGCTCCGAATTCAGACTGGAATCCTCTCTGCACACCTTCCTGGGACCAAGTGGCCCCAGGAAGGTGTACAGAGAGGACTACAGTCTGAATTTGGAGCTCCTCGCTCCGAATCAGCCGTGTCGCGGGCAGCCTTTACTGCGCATAACTGTAGCGCCGCCAGTGACGAGAGGATCCGGCCACCAGCTGAGGTTGCTGGTTGGCACTGTGGCCCGTGTACACGGGCTCTTAAAAAAAAAAAAATATATATATATATTCCATTGAGTTATCCCCTTAAGGACCAGGGATTTTGTACTCCAGAGGATCAGCGTCATTTTATTTGCTGAGGGAAAGGATGAAACTGAATGGTCCAGTCTTCAGGGGTGCTGAGATCATTTAACTCATAACGTGCCAGGACAGTCACTTGTCCTTAAAGGACCAAAAGTGGTAATGGTAATGGTAAAGTAATGGTCCTGGCACACCAACGCTTGTTAAGTGCTTAAAGGGATAGTAATGTTTCACAAAAACAGCATCTCCAATTAATCTTCATAGTATTTGAGCCACAGAGAGTGCTATTTCATTACTGTCAAAGATGTAGTTCAAGAGTAATTGAATGATAAAGTATCCCCCTCCTGCCCCTTTTACCTAGTGTAACACTGCTCACCTCAGATGTTGAATCTGGTTGTAAGACCAGACAGATAACAGCAGGGGACAAACTTCTTACTTTGAGAACAATGAAAACCCTGCCCCCCTTGACGGGTTTTTCAGCTTTTTCCCTTATCTTAATTGAAGATTGTCCCTCTCTGCAGTCTACCTGGGCACCTCCTTTCTGATCTGAGGTGAACAGTGTTACATCAGTAAAGGGGAGGGAGGGGGGATACTTTATCATTCAGTTACTCTTGAACTACAACTCTGACAGAATTGAAATAACACTCTCCAAGGCCCAAATACTATGATGATTAATTAGAGCTTCTTTTATTATGAAACATTACTATCCCTTTAAATAAGTCTGTTAACTCTTTGGGTGCCAGAGGGGTGTACAATGCATTTGATCCTCAAAGGCCACCAAAAGGCCAGGATTGAAGAATTTCCCTGTTTGAGCACAGACGAGTTAACCAGTGGTTCATTCCTTTTGATTAGCCCACCTGTGATCAAGCTGGGAAAACCTTAACCCCTTCGTGACGAGTAATATTCCAGGACCATCATAAATTTCCATCCGTTTAGCATGGGTGATGATACTGGCATGTCAAGACTTTCATGATCACTGCGCTCCTCTTGGCATCCTGAGGACCTGAAGAGTCCGTTTCAGCCTTTCCCTGGTGGCTCAGCATGTGATAGCTACTACAATGATCACATGTGCTGATGGAGCCACATAACAAAGGCAATGTAAGTATACATTGCCTTTGCTTTTATCAGTGTTCTCTACCTCTCTCCTCCTCAGAGAGAAGAAGAGAACAGAGCATGACTGGTGGCTGGTGTTTAGAATAAAAAAGGCAATGACACATTGACCCCTCATTATGTAATTGAATAAATGATTTAGACCAAACTAATTTATTTACAAAGACTAAATTATAAAAACATATACTGAAGTTTAAACAAACATTACAGTGAGTTTTATTACTGTGGAGCAATGTGATACTCTTATATACACAGCACAGAGTTCGGTCTCCTATAATAGGGACACCAGGGTGGGAAAGAGGGACAGAGGTATTTTTGCCTCAGAGGGACAATACCACCCTAAAAAGGCCACTTGGGAGGCATAAACAACCATTCCTACCTTTTATCCAGGCCCTATTAAAAATGAACAAATTGAGCTAGGAAAACCTATAAAATGCGTTTTTTATTTTTTCCTCTCTTTTTTATTATCATCATCAAAATAAATGGTGGGTTATACATATAAATGTGGTATCAAAAGAATGTTCTATAATTTGTGTGGGTGTACTAAATGAAATAGGGGAGAATATGGTGGAATAAAGGCATACTAAAAAGGTAAAAATCGATGTTGTCCTCAAGTGTCAAAAAGAACTAGGGGTTAAATCCTGGACTGTTGGTAGCTCTTGAGGACCAAACTTGGACACACACCTGGGGTAAACCTACAATGCTACTGAGGTCGCTAACGCATCTGTCCTTGTGTATAAGGCCCTTTAATGTTATATAACTAAAGAACAATTAATCCTATGCTTTGATTTCTTTATTATACATTATAGTCTAAATCTGTGAAGCTGCTGTACTAAAAAAAAAAATGTTATTTTGGGGCAAAACCACTGCACCATAAGGAAGATATAAAAATTCCCAAATCAGTGAATATTGTGGAAATTTCTATTTGTTCCATATGATGATGGTTTTAAGTGGGAGGGTGTATTGTGCATATGGGGATTATGTGCATTATGGCCATGGGCCAACATCAGTTAAATAGGGGGATAGGTATATATGGTTTGTAGAAAACCAGGAACCTTACAAGTAACCTGTATACTTTGTGAGAGGTTTTGACTGGATAGTTCATTAAAATATATAAATACAGTATATAATCCCTTTATGTATTTTAGGTGTGGATGATATATTTCTGGTGGTCATCAATCCTCTTGGCTTCCTTCAGTTTATTAGATATCCAAATCTTGCTGATAAAAGCATATATTAGTATTGTATGTATGGGTAAGATATGTGTGTGCTTTAGAAGTGCTCATTACCCTTAATAGAGAGAGGGGGAGGAGTATAAGATATCTGAGTTTAACTATATACAGAGAGTTTAGGTATTGTGTCCAACAGAACCTAAACCTCATGCGGAGGAAATAGCACCTGAAAAATATTTGGTGTAAATGTTGAGACTCAAATCCGCTTTTAAGCAGTATATGAATTAATGTAACTCTTAATATTCAGTTGGTGAAGTCTTGACATTAAGATAGCTCAAAGTGCAATATATGTGTACAGACATCAAGACAATTTTGTGACTTACAAGTCGCCATATATGTGTATGGACACATCAAGAAGGAAAATGCCCCCGAAGAAGTACTGTAAACTACGAAATGGATAGGGCATTTCTGACTATATATGTTTTTATCATAACTGCAATTTTTTATCATTATTTAGTGCATATTTGACATTGTTCATAAGTAATACTTATTTTATATGTAATATATATTAAAGGGATAGTAATACTTTAATATTACTAATCCTCATAGTGTAGAGATAACCGAAGGCAAAGTTCCCCCCTCCCTCCCCCCTCCCTGAAGTCAGCGTTTACTGACTGCAGGGATATCCGGTCTTATTTGCATCAGGCGGCTCTGCAGCAGAGCTGAGATCACGGTAGTAAAAAAGAATAATTTCACTGAAACGGTCTTCTACACGTGTTTGGTTTGCAATCACACTTAGAAGACCGTTTCAGTGAAATAATTTTTTTGTACTAACGTGATCTCGGCACAGCAGCAGGGCCGCCTGATGAAAATCATACCCGATATCCCTACAGTCAGTACAACGCTGACTTCAGGGAAGGGGGAGGGGGGAACTTTGCATTCGGTTTGAGGGAGAGATGGACCTGGGGGCAATTGAATTATTTTTTAAAGAGCTACACTATGGGGATTAGTAATATTAAAGTATTACTATCCCTTTAAAGTTAAGTTTGATACCCATACTTGATATCAGTCTTAATAAGTCAGTTACATCACCATCCCTCTTCATAGTTAGAGGTCAAACATTACCATATCTATAAGAGAACTGGATATAGGGTTGTTTTTGGAGACCTGACGACCCACAAAAGAATTGGATGCAAAGAGGTAAAGAGGAGGCGACTGTGAGGACACGGGAGTGCGATTGATCCCTGCACTGTGGGTTATCCAGTGGATGTTCCCATACTCTGAGGCTAGTTTTTGCCTCTAAAAATGTGAGTAAAGCATATCACTCATTGGAAGGTGTTGTCTGTTGTGCAGGTGGTGTTAACACTTGAAATCTAACGGTCTACATTTAGAGTGTATGCGCCCTCTCTTTTTCTTTGTTTTTCAATGCTCTTATTAGATTAGTTTAGAGGGAATTTTTAGGCTATTTAGAGTCAGGGTAGTTCAGTACTGTGTCTTTGGCCTGTAAGGATTAAAGGGATAGTAATACTTAAGGTGTAAAAAAAAATATGTTGTAGGGTTTATATCCCTGAATAAAACAAGGGAACTCCCACTGCTCAGAGATATTTAATTAAAAAATTATAACAGCTCAGACTTACATTTTTTTAGGTGCAATATCGAAGTGGCCTGAAAATATACAGTGGCGTTTTTGCTACACCATCCTATGGAGATTTACGGTCTATGGACCAGAGCAGTCCATATGATGGTGTATCAACAGCGCCATGGTAAATTTTCAGGCCACTGTGATACTGCAACTAAAAAATTCAATTTTGAGCTGTTATAATTTTTTAATAAAATATCTCTCAGCAGTGGGAGTTCCCTTGTTTTACTCAGGGGGATAATCCCCCACACATATTTTTTTACATTTTAAGTATTACTATCCCTTTAATGTGAGGGGAAGCCGAAGCAGTGTACTGTTGGCTTATTAAAGGCATATTGCTTTTTACTTAAATTCTTTGCCGTTTTTACTGTGGATGGTTCCTTTTTATTGAGAGCATATATTGGGTATACAATTGTACAGCCAAAAAATAATTTGGAATAGATACAACTGTTGGTTTACCCACCATTTAAGCCATTTTACTTGTTATACTTCTCTCTCTTTATTTAATTTATTCCTTTTCCATATATAAGGTTTGTGATTTGTGTCGTGGAATCATGACTTAGAGCATAATGAATAAAATTCAGCAGATTTTACATTTTTCATCATTTTGTACTGTTTATTGTATCATATTTGAGACAGTATATTACCTTTTGTAATCACCATCAGTAGCGGCAGATGGTATTTAAAATGTGATGTTGTTTGCCACAGATTTGTATTGCTTTCTTTGTATATCAGTCTCACTGTGTTCTGCAATCCTGGAACATTAACCGTGTAACTGATCTTGGTGTCAACTACAAGAAAAAAAACACGAAGGGGCGCCAGAGGTAACTCCCCATGCCGTGAGAGTAAAAACATACGCCTGAATACTCAAGGGTTTGAAACAGTTTATGATCATGTAGAATGTTCTGAAAATTTGAGATAAAGGACTGAAATTTCACTACATGAATATGCTTTAAATAATATGCCAAAACATAATAGATTTGTTTTGAAGTTGAAGAAACGAGTTAGATTGGTTTCATATAAGAGAGAAACATGTTCTAGATTAATCCAATAAGATACAATGTACGTTATGTACTTTTTCCATATGTTATAAGTCTCTGATTTACTTGAACATAAAAATGAAATAGTGAAGGATACAGTTGGATGATCAGTTGAAATAAACTTTCTTGATTCCAGGCAGTGTACATCAGTTATATATCTTTAGTAATCAGAGTAGATTTCTCACATGATATATTTGCCATATCTGCTTAGAATCAGTAGCCAGTGTGTTGATTAAAAGCCCTTGGGCCTAGAGAACACTTTAAGATATTGCTAAGGAAGCTTTATAGATTAGGTGTTAAAACTCACAGGCCAGCATTACCTGAACCACAGTAGATCATTACAAATTAAAATGCAATGGATTGTATTAGATAAGACTTGCCTACAATGAAGTGTCTTGGAGAAGCAGGCAAGCTTAAGCATAATTTGGCCAAACTATGCAACTAAAAACTCATGCTGAAACAACTAAGTTAATATATGGATGTTATGAGAAGTAATGTATGCTATACACAGGTACACATTTAAGCAATCTGTATAGAGTAGTGCAGATTTGTTTTGTGTTTGCTTTTTCTTTTAATCTGGGGATTTTTGGAGGGTGCCTTCACTCCTTGCTGCGCTTCCTACATTGTGCACTTAGGATTTGTGGAGGGTGTCCTCATTCTGTGTTGCACTTCATACACTGTGCACTTGGGATTTGTGGAGGGTGACCTCACTTCTTCTTGCAATTCATTCACTGTGCATTTGAGGTTTGTGGAGGGTGCCCTCACTCCCTGCACACTCAATACACTGTGTACTTGGAATTTGTGAAGGGTGCCCTCAGTCATTGCGCTTCATACACTGTGCACTCCAGGATTGTGGAGTGTGCCCTCACTCCTTGTTGCACTTCATACACTGTGCACTTGAGGTTTGTGGAGAGTGCCCTCACTCCTTGTTGCACTTCATACACTGTGTACTTGAGGTTTGTGGAGAGTGCTCTCACTCCTTGTTACACTTCATACACTGTTCACTTGTGATTTGTGGAGAGTGTCCTCACTCCTTTTTGAACTTCATACACTGTGCACTTGAGGTTTGTGGAGGGTGCCCTCACTCCTTGTTGCACTTCATACACTCTGCACTTGGGGTTTGTAAAGAATGCCCTCACTTCTCGTTGCAATTCATTCCCTGTGCATTTGAGGTTTGTGGAGGATGCCCTCACTCCTTGTGCACTTAATACACTGTGCACTTGAGGTTTGTGGAGAGTGCTCTCACCCTTTGCAACTCTTCATATACTGCACACTTGAGGTTTGTGGAGTCTGCCTTCACTCTTTGCTGCTCTTCATACACTGTGCACTTAGAATTTGTGAAGGGTGCCCACATTTGTTGCACTTCATATACTGTGAACTTGGAATTTGTGGAACGTGTTCTCACTCCTTGTTGTCCTTCTTACACTGTGCACTTCAGGTTTATGGAGTGTGCCCTCACTCCTTGTTGCACTTCATACACTGTGCTCTTGGAATTAGTTCAGGATGCCCTCACTCCTTGTTGCACTTCATACACTTTGCACATGAGATTTGTGGAATGTGCCCTCAATCCTTGCAGCTTTACATAAAATGTGCACTTGACATTTGTGGAGGGTGCCCTCACTCCTTGTTGCACTTCATACGCTGTGCACTTGAGGTTTGTGGAGGGAGCCCTCACTCCTTGCTGCTCTTCATACACTCTGCACTTAGCTGTTTTTCTGTATATGTACATTATGGTGCCTCAGTCCTGTGAGTCTTTTTCATTACCTACCAAATCTTTCCTCCTCATTTTAACAGCCTTTCCACCATGTTTTAGTACATTTCACAGTTTTAAATGACGATGCTATAAATGTAGAGCACTAAAATACATTTTTAAATATACACAACTACTGGTTACTGCAGGAGAGGTTTTTTAAAGGGGTAGCAATACTTAGATGTAAAAAAAATATATGTTGTAGGGTTTATCCCCCTGAGTAAAACAAGGGTACTACCATTGCTGAGAGATATTTTATTAAAAAATTACAACAGCTCAAACTTGAATTTGTTGCTACACCATCCCATGGAGATTTATGGTCCACAGAGCAGAACAGTCCATAGGATGGTGTAGTAACAGCGCCACTGTAAACTTTCAGGCCACTGTGATATTGCATCTAAAAAATTCAAGTTAGAGCTGTTATAATTTTTTTATAAAGTATATCTCAGCAGTGGGAGTACCCTTGTTTTACTCAGGGGGATAAACCCTACAACATATATTTTTTTACATTTTAAGTATTACTATCCCTTTAAAGGCATAGTACGTGACATACTTTTAATGGGCTTTTCCTTCCCATGTAATCACTCCATGTCAATTGATTAAATGGAAAACAAACCATCAAAACATATTGGAAATTTGTATTATTCAGGCTCAATGCAGTTAATAGAAGCAGATGGGGTAAAACTCTGAAATGGATTGTTTTTCAAAAAAGTGGACACATCATAGACTTTTAGGTCATCACACCCTGCAGGTGTTCCAGTCTATGGGAAGTCAGTGTAAGCCATGAAGCATTAGTTAGAGCTTTTAATATAAAGAAATCTGTAAGCCACATGATAAGGTAAAATGTATTAGGTAGAACTTGTCTACAATGTGGCACCTTGGCATGGCAGGCAAGCTTAAATATATCTTAGCCAAACTATGTAAAAAACCTACGCTTAAAGGAATAGTAATACATTATTATTACTATCCCCCATATTGTACATATCTGTAAAATAATTTAATAGCCCCCAGGTTCATCTCTCAAACCTTTATGGTTTGAGAGATAACAGAAGGCAAAGTTCCCCCCTCCCTCCCCCTTCCCTGAAGTCAGCGTTGTGCTGACTGCAGGGATATCTGGTCTGACTTTCATCTTGCAGCTCTGCAGCTGAGCCAAGATCCCGTTAGTGAAAAAGAATTATTTCACTGAAACGGTCTTCTACATGTGCTTGGTTTGCAAGCACATGTAGAAGACCGTTTCAGTGATATAATTATTTGTCATTAACGCAATTGCGGCTCTGCTGCAGAGCCGCATGGTGAAAGTCAGACCGGATATCCCTGCAGTCAGCACAACGCTGACTTCAGGGAAGGGGGAGGGAGGGGGAACTTTGCCTTCGGTTATCTCTCAAATCATAAAGGTTTGAGAGATGAACCTGGGGGCTATTAAATTACTTTACAAATATGTACAATATGGGGGATAGTAATAATAAAGTATTACTATCCCTTTAAAAGCCATGAGTTAAAAATGACAAGTTTCCTTTACATTGTGTTTTTATTTTTTAAGGTTTCTCCTTGAGAGGATTTACACCTTATCAATTTATTCCAACCCTCTGGTGGAAACTAATAGGTTTCAGCAGCCTAAGTAAGTGGAGAGAGTTGATTTTCTGGATATGTGTATTAATAATTATGCAGCTTCATCTGACCAAGTAAGAGAACAAAGCACTGCTAAGGTTAGATTCCTCAACTAAAAAATTACAACTCTCAAATGATTAACCTGTTTGGAAAACAAAAAGCACAATCTATAGGCCAATTAAGTAGATACAAAAGCTGTGTACTTAACAGGTCCCCTTTCATCAGTTCATTTGAAGTACTGTGGGTTTGACTTTTGTTTGGACTGAATTGTTTAACAACCCAATTCAGTGGGTTTTATACCTAAAGGTAACTTGGATCAATTGTCCAGTGCATTTGCTTAGCATCTGTGTCAAATGGTAATATTCTATACTGCTCTCCCACCCAACACTACTCCCTCATATTTTGGCACAAAAAGGGTTTGTTTTTTTACTGTAGAGGTTTATGATATGAATCCCCCTTCTCCAGTTACTAAAACAAGTAATACAAAGATCTGAATGCTTCTGACATTTGATTATATTTTTATTGGACTAAAGTTATATATATTATGACATGACAGCTGTAGTGATGACAGGTGTGTGCTTCCTACTTCGGAACTCCTATAATTTGCAAAGTACCAAGAAAAACTCTTTATTAAGCATCATATAGTGCACAAGAAGAAACCTGTTGGACTGATGTCTGTTAAAACTGATTTAAATGGACCCTCATTCTGTACGCCAATATGTTGCATTGTCATTAACTTCTTGAATGCTACACAGGCATAATTTGTAGTGATGAGCGAGCATGCTCGGCCGAAGCTCGGTTCGGCTCGAGCATCGCTCTGCTCGCCACATGGCGGTACTCGTACGAGTATCGCATGTGCTCGCCCGCCATGTTCGGGTCTCCTCCCCGCACGTTTCGCGGCTGCTGCGCAGCCAATAAACGTGCGGGGAGGCTCTGACATCAGTGTAATGCCAGCAGCCATGTTGGCTGCTGGCATTACACTGATTGGCTGGCCAGAACCCGTGATCGGATGCTGTATAGCACCCGACCAGCGAGTTCGGCTCAGTCTTAGCCAGGGAGAGATGAGGATAGGAAGGGAAAGTCAGTGTAGGCAGAAAAAAAGTTTTGGAACTCTTTCAAGACCCAAAAGTCCTTTTTAGGACTGTTGTGTGTGGGGGTAGCATTTATATTTTGTTTGGGGGGGGGCACAATTTCATTTTTTTTTGTGGGGGGGGATATTTAGGTGACATTGTACTAGGTGCACAGGGACAAATATTGTACAACGCAGCGACAAAAAGGGCCATTTTAAACGTGTGCCTAGCCATAGATTATTGTCACATTCTGTTTAGTGTGCAAATTGACAAATTAACGTCACATATTCCGTTCACTGTGCCTAGCCGCAGATTAGCGTCACATTCTGTTTAGTGTGCCTAGCCGCAGATTATTTTCACATTCTGTTTAGTGTGCAAATTTCAAAAATAAACGTCACATATTCCGTTCCCTGTGCCTAGCCGCAGATTAGCGTCACATTCTGTTTAGTGTGCCTAGCCGCAGATTAGCGTCACATTCTGTTTAGTGTGCAAATTTTCAAATTAACGTCACATATTCTGTTCACTGAAAATAGCCGCAGATTAGCGTCACATTCTGTTTAGTGTGCAAATTTTCAAATTAACGTCACATATTCCGTTCACTGTGCCTAGCCGCAGATTAGCGTCACATTCTGTTTAGTGTGCCTAGCCGCAGATTATTTTCACATTCTGTTTAGTGTGCAAATTTCAAAAATAAACGTCACATATTCCGTTCACTGTGCCTAGCCGCAGATTAGCGTCACATTCTGTTTAGTGTGCCTAGCCGCAGATTATTTTCACATTCTGTTTAGTGTGCAAATTTCAAAAATAAACGTCACATATTCCGTTCACTGTGCCTAGCCGCAGATTAGCGTCACATTCTGTTTAGTGTGCAAATTTCATAAATAAACGTCACATATTCCGTTCACTGTGCCTAGCCGCAGATTAGCGTCACATTCTGTTTAGTGTGCCTAGCCGCAGATTATTTTCACATTCTGTTTAGTGTGCAAATTTCAAAAATAAACGTCACATATTCCGTTCACTGTGCCTAGCCGCAGATTAGCGTCACATTCTGTTTAGTGTGCAAATTTCATAAATAAACGTCACATATTCCGTTCACTGTGCATAGCCGCAGATTAGCGTCACATTCTGTTTAGTGTGCCTAGCCGCAGATTATTTTCACATTCTGTTTAGTGTGCAAATTTCAAAAATAAACGTCACATATTCCGTTCACTGTGCCTAGCCGCAGATTAGCGTCACATTCTGTTTAGTGTGCCTAGCCGCAGATTATTTTCACATTCTGTTTAGTGTGCAAATTTCAAAAATAAACGTCACATATTCCGTTCACTGTGCCTAGCCGCAGATTAGCGTCACATTCTGTTTAGTGTGCAAATTTCATAAATAAACGTCACATATTCCGTTCACTGTGCCTAGCCGCAGATTAGCGTCACATTCTGTTTAGTGTGCCTAGCCGCAGATTATTTTCACATTCTGTTTAGTGTGCAAATTTCAAAAATAAACGTCACATATTCCGTTCACTGTGCCTAGCCGCAGATTAGCGTCACATTCTGTTTAGTGTGCCTAGCCGCAGATTAGCGTCACATTCTGTTTAGTGTGCAAATTTTCAAATTAACGTCACATATTCTGTTCACTGAAAATAGCCGCAGATTAGCGTCACATTTTGTTTAGTGTGCCTAGCCGCAGATTATTTTCACATTCTGTTTAGTGTGCAAATTTCAAAAATAAACGTCACATATTCCGTTCACTGTGCCTAGCCGCAGATTAGCGTCACATTCTGTTTAGTGTGCCTAGCCGCAGATTAGCATCACATTCTGTTTAGTGTGCCTAGCCGCAGATTAGCGGCACATATTCCGTTTAATATGAAGAAGGCGGGTAAAAAGGGACGGGGAAGTGGACGTGATCCTGATAGTTCAGGGCGCGGGTCAGGACGCGTAGAAACTGTGCCTGGTGCCAGAGCACAAGACAGAAAGACATCCACCATACCTAGCTTCATGTCTCAGTTTACAGGGCGTCGCAGGACATCACTCTCGAGGTCAGACCACTGCGAACAGGTGGTCGGTTGGATTTCAGCTGATACTGCTTCCAGTCGGTTAAGCACCACCCTGTCTTCCACCAAGTCCACTCTCAGTAGCCAAGAGTCTGGTCAACATAATCCTCACCCTGATCATCCTTCCTCCCACCATAGAGGGTCTGGCCAAAGAAGTGATCCCACACTGGGATATAGTGAGGAGCTCGTCTCATCACCAATCCTTCATTTGAACCTCTCTCCAAGCACGCTTGCAGAGGAACATGAGATCTTGTGCCCTGATTCACAACCTCTAGAGGGTACCCAATCACAAGAAGATGACAGAGGTGAACGGCATTTAAGGTCAAAGGAAGTGGATGATGATGATGATGAGACACAGTTGCCATCAAATCAACCACAATTACTGTCTCAAGACCTTGATGAGGAGGATGATACACAGTTGTCAATGACTGAGTATGTGGTGGGATCAAGAAATGAGGAGGATGATCAGAGTGAGGAAGTGGAGGAGGACTTGGTGGACGATGAGGTCACTGACCCCACCTGGGAAGGTGGAGAGCCGAGCGATGACAGCAGTCCTGAGGGTGAGCCATCTGCAGCACCGCAACAGGCTGGAAGAGGCAGTGGTGTGGCTAAAGAAAGAAGGCGGACCGCACCAAACCGGCCCACAAATGTTCCACGGAGCACCCCCTTGCGTAAATCTCCCTTGCCAAGGGGTAGGTGTTCCGCGGTATGGCGTTTTTTTAAGGAAAGTGCGGACGACAAAAAAATTGTAGTTTGCAACCTGTGCCACACCAGAATGAGCCGAGGCATGAACACTAGAAACCTCACCACCACCAGCATGATCCGACACATGGCATACAAGCACCGTAATAAGTGGGAGGAACGCCCGGATCGCCAATCTGTGTCTGCAGGCCACACCACTGCCTCCTCTTCCCCTGTTTTCGGTGCCGGCCAATCGCCTGTCGAAGGCGCAGGCCCGCATACCTCCCGCCCTGCACCTGTACCATCTGAAGCACCATCAGCGACCACATCCACTTCCCTGTCCCAGCGCAGCGTCCAAATGTCGTTACCCCAGGCATTTGAGCGCAAGCGAAAATACCCAGCCAGCCACCCACAGGCCATAGCACTAACCTCACACCTTTCCAAATTACTGGCCATCGAAATGCTGCCATTTAGGCTTGTGGAGACTGAGTCCTTCCGCAGCCTGATGGCAGCAGCTATCCCTCGGTACGCAGTCCCCAGCCGCCACTACTTTTCCCGGTGTGCCGTCCCCGTCTTACACCACCATGGGTCCTGTAACATCACCCGTGCCCTGACCAACGCAGTTACTGGGAAGGTCCACTTAACGACTGACACATGGACAAGTGCTTGTGGCCAGGGACGCTACATTTCCCTGACGGCACACTGGGTGAATGTCGTGGAGGCTGGGAGCGACTCGGACCCTGGGATGGCACAGGTGCTACCCACGCCGAGGACTGCGGGCCCTACCTCCATCAGGGTTTCCGCCAGAACCTACGTTATTGGCTCCTCCTCCTCCTCCTCCGTTTCCACCTCCGAATTCTCTGCGCGCAGCGCCACTCACCCATCAGCCGGTAGCTGGAAGCAGTGTAGCACTGCAGTGGGGAAGCGTCAACAGGCCGTGCTGAAGCTGATCTGCCTTGGGGACAAACAGCACACGGCCTCAGAGCTGTTGCAGGGGATTAGTCACCAGACCGAGCAGTGGTTCTCGCCACTCAACCTGCAACCAGGCATGGTTGTGTGTGATAATGGGCGTAACTTGGTGGCGGCTTTGGAGCTCGGCAAGCTCACACACGTACCATGCCTAGCGCATGTATTTAATTTAGTGGTTCAGCGATTTCTAAAAACCTACCCCAATTTGCATGATCTCTTGACCAAGGTTCGCCGCGTGTGTGCACATTTCCGTAAGTCATCTACAGCTTCAGCCGGCCTGTTGAAGCTGCAGCAGCGCTTACAATTGCCAGCTCACCGGCTGCTATGTGACGTGAGCACGCGCTGGAACTCCACCTTCCACATGTTGGCCCGGCTTTGTGAGCAGCAGAGGGCAGTAGTGGAGTACCAGCTGTTACACGGTCGTCGCCTCTCCGTTCAACTTCCTCTAATCAGAAGTGAGGAGTGGGAATGGATGTCAGACCTCTGTGAGGTTTTACGCAATTTTGAGGAATCGACACAGATGGTGAGCGGCGATAACGCTATTATCAGTGTAACCATCCCACTTCTGTGTCTACTGAAACGCTCGCTGCTCACAATTAAAACCGACGCTTTGCATGTGGAAGAGGTGGAAATGGGGGAGGAAGAGCTTACACAAGGTGATAGCCAGAGCACCCTCACTTCGTCTTCTCAGCGACAATTGGAGGAGGAGGAGGAGGAAGACACGGTTGCCTCCGCTACAGAGGGTAGCCATGGAACTTTAGTTCCATCTCTTCAGCGTGGGTGGGCAGAAGAGGAGGAAGAGGATGAGGAGATTGAGAGTCATCCTCCTGGTGAGAACAGCGAAATCTTGCCTGTTGGTACTCTGGCACACATGGCTGACTTTATGTTAGGCTGCCTTTCCCGTGACCCACGCGTTATACGCATTTTAGACAACACGGATTACTGGGTGTTCACCCTTCTGGACCCCCGCTACAAAGAGAATTTCTCATCTCTCATTCCTCCGGTGGAGAGGACAAGCAAAATGGTGCAATACCAGAAGGTTCTTGTTGAAAAATTGCTCCAAAATTTTCCATCTGACAACGCTGGCGGCAGAGTACGTGCTACCTTGGCCAACCGAGAAGAGGAGAAAAGGGGAGCACACAGCAGTTCCGACAAAGGCAGGGCAACACTCTCCAAGGCGTGGGACACCTTCATGACACCCCGCCAGCACCCTCACCCTGATGCGCAGCCTAGTGTCACAAGGAGGGAAAAGTTTTGGAAGATGGTGAAGGAGTACGTAGCAGACCGTGTCAGCGTCCTCAATGATCCCTCTGTGCCTTACAACTACTGGGTGTCCAAGCTGGACACGTGGTATGAACGCCTTGGAAGTGCTGGCCTGCCCTGCCGCCAGCGTTCTGTCTGAGCGGGTATTTAGTGCCGCTGGTGGCATCATAACAGATAAGCGTATCCGCCTTTCCACCGAAAATGCTGATAGGTTGACACTTATAAAAATGAACAAGGCCTGGATTTCCCCTGACTTCTCCACTCCACTGGAGGAAAGCCCTGGGTGAACATAAAGTCACTTTAGATATGTTATTTACAATGATGGGAATACTCTGTATTCCCATTCACCCCTTCCACCCAAAAAACGGGTATATGGTTGACTCTTAATCTTCTCATCCTCCTCCTCCTCTTCCATATGCCCAGTGATATAATTTTTATATAGGGCCAGCTCACCAGCGGGCCCTGTTTGACAATTTTTGTATAGATCAGCTCACTAGCGGGCCTTCTCATATAATGTTTTATTGGGTCAGCTCTCTAGCGGGCCCTCTCATATAATGTTTTATAGCGTCAGCTCACTAGCGAGCCTTCGCATATAATGTTTAGGATGGTCAGCTCCGCAGCAGACCCTCACCCATAATGTTTTAGATGGTCGGCTCAGCAGCAGACCCTCATTCTTAATGTTTTAGATGGTCAGCTTAGCGGCATGCCCTCGCCCCTAATGTTTTAGAGGATCACCAGCAGGCCATTAATCCTAATTTTTCAAGGGTGTGTATGATGCCCTCCTTTATGTGTAATAAAGGGTGTATTGGAGTGACATTTCAGTCTAATTTTTGGCAGCCCTTTCACTTAGTGCATAGGCTTTATGAGTGTTGGACCACTACCTGAACTATTGTACCACAATGTGAATGAGGCCCTCCATTTTGTGATATACAGGTTGTATCGGAGTGCCTCAGGTCCTCCCATTGAATTAAATAGGGCTGGGGTGTTCGACAGAGCAGAAGGTAGTTCTTGGCTTCATCCACTAAGTCACTTCGTCACTTTTACTGAATGGATCAGACCCCACTGTTACGACTATAAATTTTGGACTTAACAAGGGCAAACGGACATGTTGTAAAACCTGTGGTAGCTGCGGCCTCCGTTCCTGAATGCTGTACCTTACCCGGGCCATAACCACGTTGAACACCTGCTTTACGCTGCGCACGTTTCCCTCTTAATCATGGCCCCAGTTCCGAAAAATCGATGAAATTTTTTGCAGAATTTGCAGATGATATACAAGTAAATATACAGCAAATACTGTTTGGTAACAATTTTTCGTCTAAAATCGTTTTTATCTTCCTTTTTGTGTGTTTTACGGTCAGTCTGTAAAAATGGCGTACTATGGGCGAAACATCGTTCCCAGCAGCGACGTTGGAGTCCAAGATGCATCCAGACATCCTCCCTATGCTGTCCCTGAACCATTTCTGTGGTGTTTCCATCATTTTCTGACCTTTTCCTATGGACCAGGCACCCTCCCCTCATCAGAGCAGGGGGTGCCTGGTGTAATGCTCGAGTCCTCCCATTGACTTCAATGGGGCTCGGGTGCTCGGCCGAGCACTCGAGCCTCCGGCGGCGCTCGGTCAGAGCACCCGAACACCCGAGCATTGGGGTGCTCGATAGTGTTGAGCGAGCATGCTCGGCCGCTGCTCGGATCGGCTCGAGCATCGCTCTGCTCGGCACATGGCGGTACTCGTACGAGTACCGCCATGTGCTCGCCCGCAATGTTCGGGTGGCAGGGATCTGTGCCGAAGGAGGCACAGATCTTACAGACGCTCCGCTGGACCACCAGGGACTGGAGGTAGGGGGCATTGTGGAGATGAAGGGGGACATTTTGGAGATGAAGGGGGACATTGTGGAAGGGGGACATTGCGGAGATGAAGGGGACATTGCGGAGATGAAGGGGGACATTGTGGAAGGGGGACATTGTGGAAGGGGGGCATTGCGGAGATGAAGGGGGCATTGCGGAGATGAAGGGGGACATTGTGGAAGGGGGACATTGCGGAGATGAAGGGGGCATTGCGGAGATGAAGGGGGACATTGTGGAAGGGGGGCATTGCGGAGATGAAGGGGGCATTGCGGAGATGAAGGGGGACATTGTGGAAGGGGGACATTGTGGAAGAGGGGCATTGTGGAGATGAAGGGGGGCATTGACCAGGCACCCTCCCCTCATCAGAGCAGGGGGTGCCTGGTGTAATGCTCGTGTCGCCCCATTGAATTCAATGGGGCTCGGGTGCTCGGCCGAGCACTCGAGCCTCCGGCGGTGCTCGGTCAGAGCACCCGAGCACCCGAGCATCGGGGTGCTCGCTCAACACTAGTGCTCGATCATCACTAATAATTTGTCAGTGATTAACCCCTTGCATGCTAGAAAGCTGCACACAACAACCCTCTGGCATACAAAGGGTTACTCACTGATTCATTCTGCAACAGAGGCATAATGTAACCCCTCATATGCCCAACAGGGGCACAGCAATGTAGTCATCAACCCTTTTTGCACAAGGATGTCAAAAAAAAAAAAAACAGACGGGCAATGCTGTCCCACACTGCTACTAAAATATAAAACTGTTAGTCCAATAAGAAAGTGATCACCAAATACCAAAATACTCATATCTTTGTATTATCAAAACTGGACAGATATGGCTGCTACAAGTAAAAAGTAAGTGAGAGTGAGGAAGGAAGAACACGAGGAAGCGGCAGATGGGATGGAGAGCAGTAAAGAATGTTAGTATTTGGCACATGTCTGTGCCAGTCAGTTTAGTCTATCTTATAAAAACTGATGTATATCTGATGTATAAATAAAAAAAATAATAATAATCTAATAAACTTACTTTAAATTACTTAAAAATAACAAAAATGGCTAGCATAACATATAGGTAATGTTGCAAGCTCTTTCAAAAGATTGTACATTGTTATAAGATGGTACTGCCACCTTAAGCAAGCACATCACCATTCACCACACAACACCAGTTCTTTTTATTTATTACAATGTGAAAAAATTCCCAGCAACCCCCACCTCTAGTATTTGTATTCAAATATTCAGGCCAAGTTTAATGTTATCTACTGAGTTCTATGGATTCCCAGCACAGAAGGAGCTATAACAGTGCGCACGTAAGATAGTCTTAACCCTTTGGGTGTCAGAGGGGTACGCAACGCATTGCAAAGCAATGCATTGCGTACCCCTCTGGCACTCAAAGGGTTAACCTCTTTGGATTCTAGAGACATCTATGATGGAGATACCGTTAACATCCGAGGGGTTAAAGGGAAAGTATATCCCAAAATACATTTCATTTATTCATCAGGCTAAAGTTGTACAATTCTGGAGCAAACCAACTGCACCATATGGTTTACATGAAAATTTTAACAAATGTTCATTGATTTTAATGTAACTTTTAATCCCTTGAATGCTGGCGAGTTCTCCATCACATTACTTTGCAATACATTGCAGACCTCAAGTATTCAAGATGTTAAAATCACCATTTAAATAAATGGAAATTTTCATGCCCCTTATGATGCAATTGGTTTGTTCCAAAATTGCACTTCTTTAGCTGAAAGGCCCTTAAACTTTTAACCCTTTGAATTCCAGAAGGGCATGCAACGCATTGCTTTGCAATGCATAGCTTACCCCTCTGACACGCAAAGGGTTACGAACCAGACTGGTATACAACACATTCTAAATCAAGTTACAAACTCTTCTGGTCCAGGGATAGTAATGTTTAACAATAAAAGCAGCTCCAATTAATCCTCATAGAATATGGACCATGGAGAGTGTTATATCAATACTGTCAGAGTTGTAATTCAAGATTAATTGAATGATCAAGTTTCCCCCTTTTACCTAGTGTAAGCCACTTCCCCTCAGATGTAAACTCTGGTCCACCAGACAGCTCACAACAGGGGACAATCTTCTTACTGTGAGAACAATGAAAACCCTGCCCCCCTTGACAGGTTTTTCAAGTTTTTCCTTATGCTCATTGAAGATTGTCCCTCTCTGCGATCCATCTGGACAGTCTTGCTGCTATGAGGTGAGCTGTGTTACATCAGTAAAAGGGGCGGGAGGGGGATGCTTTGTCATTCAATTACTCTTGAACTACAACTCTGACAGTATTAAAATAACACTCTCCATGGCCCGAATACCATGAAGATTAATTGGAGCTGCTTTTATTGCAAAACATTACTATCCCTTTAAAGGAGCAGTAAACTATGGGACAGATGTTCAAAAAGTCGTCATAATGAAAAAACTGTCGGATTATGAGTTGGTGGTAAAAGAAGGACAATATTTTCAGAAGTAAATCCTTCACGTTTGAAAGTGCATCTTAGAAATTAAAAATGACGGTAAGAAATCTTGATGAATATTGCCTTTAAAAATTCTGATGCTAAAAATGTCTTTGATTTTGTCTTTGAAACGAAAATTTGCAAAGAAACTGAGACATTTGTGTCTTTGAAACGATACTGCTTCTCACTCCTGCTAACAGTACTTTAAAAATGGTATAAACTTGGAGAAGACAAATTAATTTGTCAGGAAAAAATGATGTTAATCAGACAAAACTGTGACATTGAAACAAATATTTTTTTTCTGAAAATACCTTACAATATGACGGTAGATTAAACCACACCCACTGTTTCCCTTTGATGATGAAGGCGGAATTGGATGCAAAAAATTACGGAAACATTTCTGAGAATTGCGGACCATGGTATAATAACTTTTTTATTTTGATTACATCCAATTTCAGTTACCACCACTTTCTGAACACCTCACCCTATATGTAATAAGACTCTTCTGCTGAGTAAAACTCCTAATTACTGTCAGTTGTTCTGTTCAAAAGTTATAACAGTTCAAATTGTCAGGAAGTAAGTGGCAGCATGTTTACTTACTGAGAGTTCAAATTGACAGAATGAATCAGCAGTTTCTGTTACATTCTATCGAGAACTATTTGTCAGTGACTAATGTCTCCCTTTGAATGCAGCAGAATAACTAATTGGAATCTGACCACTAGAGGGCTCTGATAACGTTAACCAAAACCACCTCAAATAACCCTAGAACGATACATTTCACAGTGGTGAAAGCCCTCAGTATGTTTTTTCATACAAAAATGTACTGCTTCTTTAAATGGTTAAATTCAATTAGAAACTCTGTTTGTGAGATTACAATCATCTGCTTTTTCATTGCAAAGTTTATGACATAGGCTTTAAGCAGGCTTCCACTTTGTTTTTCTAGGAGGTGTGAAAACACTGGCTGTTATTTCTAGACAGTGATAAACCATCCAGTCTCCGATGTAATACAGTTTCTGGTAACATGCTGTAGTCCAGGAGACAGTTCATCTCTTCTTCTCTTTGAAGTTACATTTGACCTATAATGTCTTCGTGGTCTAGTAGTAAGTAGTAGTAAACAAACGCAGATCTGGATGACAAAGAAGTAGTTTCTTTGACTATATTTTGCTGATTCTATTGACATAAATCAGAAAGCTGTAATGGAGCATATGAAAAATAATGGTGGCAGCGAGATTTTTTATGCTTAAGAAGATACCTCTTCTGGCTCTGTTTCATACTGTTCTCATCTGTTAATTCCTCTATTATTTCCAGTTTGATCCTCTGCATATTGATACCAGTGCCATTAACCTGGCACTGCATATCAGCTCCAACTCCTTTCTATTTTTTTCCTCCTATACCCCTCTTCTGCCTGTCCCTGTTTTCAGTTTTCCTTTTTGAATCGATTCCTATTTACCTCCATTAAATAAAAAGGCAGAAATTGGTCTGTGCTGCATGCTTCTTGATGCGCTGGAGATGAGACTAGCACATTGCAGAGCAGCAGAGACATGGGACACCAGTTGGAACAGGTTGGAAATAACAGAAGAATAATCAGATAAGTAAAACATAAATTAAAAATTATGAGAAACCAAAGGAGGTATCAGAGAAACTGTGTCAAAAGAAAGGCGTCTGTGCATGCTTTGCTATGCGCTGGAGACCAGACCGGCACATCGCAGAGCAGCAGAGATATGACGTATGATACAGGGCAGCTCAATAAATGCTAATATTTGTGTATAGTACAATGTTGAACACCTGAAAGGTCAAACAGCTACCCACCATCAGTATAAGTAGTGGTATGGATCCAGTGCATGTGGTTATAGATAGACAAACAGCAGCCAAAGCAAGAAATATAACCCATAGAAATTGGAAAAGTACAATGACTCACTCACCAATGGATAATAACCACAGTGGAAATTATAATACTAGTAATATTCTCCTGAGTGACCAAGTCCATAGGGTAAGGACACTCAGAGTTACTCAGCTGCTGCCTTCAACTTAAAAAAGTTAAAATCTAACAATAAAACTTATAAGGTGCCACAACCTCCAAAATATATAATAGATACTAGATAGATCATGGAAGCTAGATGGTTACCACAAGTGGACAAAGATGAGAAACTGGTTTATTAAAAACCAGTAAATGACTGGAAACAACTAATACACAATATACAGCTAAACACTGGATTATTGAGAGTATATCAGCGAACTTGATTTATTCCACCACATAGGATCCATCACAGTGTACAGGTGTCTTTGCCGGATTGTCTATGGGACAATGCAAATCACTAATCCAATCATATCTTGTGGCTATTGTCGAAGGAATACTGTGTATGCATATGCAGTCTTCTTAAGCGAATAGCAACAAGATATGATTGGATCAGTATTTTGCGTTGTCCCGTAGACTAAGGCACCTTTATGCTGCGATGGATCCTATGTGGTGGGATGAGTCAAGTTCACTTATATACTCTCAGTCATCCATTGTTTAGATATATATTGAGTATTAGTTGTTTCCAGTAATTTTTTGATTTTTAACTATTTTTAATAAACCAATTTTATTTCACCTTTGTGCACTTTTGGTATCCATTCATCTAGCACTGATATGTTGTGATTCATCCATGGGTTAGGAAGAATCAAAGAAAAGTGGTATGACAGTGATCTAAAACGTGATATTACCCTCTGCGCCCCAACCAACATTTTTTTTCAGATGTATTGACCAAATCTATGAGCTTATGAGGAGCAAGAGGAGCTTAGTATAGGGCAACACCACTGAGGCCATTTTATCAATGCAAATGTTTAGTAGAACAAGAGTGAGCCAATTACATCATAACAGGACTGGAGTGATCCATATAAATAAAATAAAAAGTCCCATTCATTCCAATGACAAATATGGTTCATGTGTTTTGTTGCTTAGGGGCAGACAGTGGGATTTTGTATTTGTCTGCTACGGTGCAGTTGGGATGCCCCAGAATTATCCCACTTTATCTTTACGAATGTGGCCCAACATGTTTGCCTTGACTTATTTGTCCAATTGTTTTTTTACTTTTAGGCCCTATTTGGATTTGCCATTAAGGCAATTCCCCATCTGAATCTGGTTTCAGTGCAGGAAAGCAGGCTCAGGGCACATTATACAACAAGGAGGGTAACTTCAGAGAAATCTTCATGCTAAACCAATGCTGGAACACAAAGGAGGATGTATCAAGGCAAAATTGGAGCATCAGGGGATGGAGATGCGAGTGATACAGATCCAGAGCATCTCTGAGTCTGACGTACTAATATCTGTAGTGATTATGGCAGAGACAACTTCCTCACAAGGAACAAATATAAATTTCCCAAATTCTCATTTATTTAAATAGAGCTTTGAACATAACAGATACTATGGATGTCTGTAACACATTGCAAGATAATGTGCTGGACACATCTCTAGCATTTTCTCAATGGGCATGTTTGATTGCCCTCTATGGTGCAGTTGATTTGCCCAATAATTTCTCAAGTTTTCTTAGCACATCAATCACATTGATACTCATACATCATCACTTTAACAGTTATACACATATCTTTGTTCAAACTGACATACACACACAGGCAGTCAGACCCACAAAGAGTTAGCAAATGTACACACAAATAAAACTGACTGTATGTGTGTGCCACAATAGTTGATGCTGTGAATGTGTGAGTGACAATACTTGATTTAGAATGCCTACCTCTGGAAAATTGCCACATTACTGTAAAAAGTAATTCTAAAAATAGGTTTGGCCATAAAAGACGGTGTGGCTAAATGAATGGGTGTGGTTAAGGGAGAGGTGTGGTTAGGGGCAGGGTGAAGGCGAGGCTAGGGGCGCCGAAGGGTGTTGTGCCTAGGGGAGCTTGAGATGTAAATCCGGCCCAGAGTAAAATACTAATGCACTTGAGAAGGTGATAATTTGGTAGTGGTCTTTATTGGTCCAAACGGTCTACACTTAGAGCATGTGCACCTCTCTTATTTTTGTTTTTTTTTTGTCACATATCTTGGAGGAAAGTATCTGTGAGTCTGTGCTGTCTGTCCCGTTCACCGCCAGGATTGGTGAGTGCTGCTCCTTGGTACCTTAAGGCACCGGAAGCAACTGAAGGCGCAGGAGCATAGATCTACTCTTGTAAGATCTGTGCAGCTGATGCCTGACGAAGAAATTGTTTTTCCTCAATAATGCTGGTCTTATTCTGCCTAATGAAAATATTCATATGCCTATTGCTATGTTAGTAATGGTTTTTTGGGGGGGCAATTTTATTTTGATGATAGTTCTGCTATAATATAATCATCTGTATTTTACATTAAGATGCTACGTAACCACTCTTCTTGTCATCCCCATGAAAAGAAATATATAAATAAGGATTTTCTTTTACTACTCAGACTTCTTTTATTTACTTGCTACTGGTTTCTATTTTTTGTAATGGTTTCTATTTTTTTGTGGAAAGATTGACTTTCATAAGAGTTTAACAAGATGTTTTATAGAATAAATCTATCTGCAGCCTGCCATGACGAGTGGGGAGAGAATTGACTGAGCTGTAAGGAAGCCTCACTGACGTCAAAGCTTTTAGGACAAGGAAGTCTGATGTACAACTTGGTATTAGAACCTTCATTGTGTTCTAGGTCTACAGGGATCATTTTAGTGGGAAGCACTGAGTTTGATTATTTTTTTGTGGTTAAGACACTGTTTTGGTTACCAGAAAAACCTGATCGTATATTTACAAAATGTTTGCAGCTTTTTGGACTTAAAGCTTGCTAATCACTGAAGCATACATTAAAAGAGGCCATACATAAGTTTTTTGGGGGGAAGCGTAAATTAAGTTTCACAACTTTTCTCTCAACATTATGTTTATCTGTTTCCAAGAAGAAGTAAAAAAGTGTTCTGTTCGTTGGCATTGCTGCATTACTCAAAGAAGATAGTGTAGAACTGAGACTCAGATCATGCAAAGCAACATCTGTATTTACTTTAAAAAAGTAGATAATTATATTAATAATAAAATACTATGAAGTACATTCAATTGTATATGGAAAACATAAGGAGCAAATTCATGGTGTTTCAGTAACAAGGTAATAAAAATCAATTACAGTATCATTCATTATAAAATATCAGATCACTGTATTATTTGTTATGGAATTTAAATAGAAAAGTATGAAAATTTTGATTAAGAAAACAAATATATACCAAATTTGCCTCAATATAGTAAATGAGATAGCTAAAAGAAGTCTAATATCAACAATGATTTGCAGGCTCCTTACAGATAAGAGCTATCCTTCAAAAGCTCAGTGATGAGCCAAAAAAAATGAATACATTCATATTTAACTTTGTAGCCGCAGATAAAACATTAGTAAAACCTAGACATAAAAAATATATGTTAACTATAATATGATTGCACTGAATTAGCACTTAAAGGGATAGTAATGTTTCAAAATAAAAGCAGCTCTAATTAATCATCATAGTATTTGGATTTTGGAGAGTGTTATTTCAATACTGTCAGAGTAGTTCAAGAGTAATTCAATGACAAAGTATCCCCCTCCCACCCCTTTTACTGATGTAACACTGCTCAGCCAGAGTAGAAGGGAGGTGCCCAGGTAGACTGCAGAGAGGGACAATCTTCAATTAAGATAAGGGAAAAATTTGTCAAGGGGGGCAGGGCTTTCCTTGTTCTCATAGGAAGAAGATTGTCCCCTTCTGTTATCTGTCTGGTCTATGGACATCTGAGAAGAGATGGCTTACACTAGGTAAAAGGGGTGGGAGGAGAAACTTTGCTTGTGAATATCTCTCAAACCATAAAGGTTTGAGAGATAAGACTTATATCATTCTTCATGTTTTTTTTTAATGCCTACAAAATAAAATAAAGATAAAACGAAGTATTACTATCCCTTTAAAGCGGAACTTTCATCAACATTATACTTAAACCCAAATCCTTAATAGGGTAGCGATATACATAGAAATACTTGCCATTTACAGTGTAAGTGTGGCATAAGTAAGAGAGAGAACGTTTTTGGCAGGCAACAGCGGGGAACAGCTCAGACATCTTGCAGAGACGGCATCTCTGCATCTGTGCTGTCTGTCCCCTTCAACTCCGCTACTGCAATTTGGAAGCCTTGTGCCGTAAGGTATCGGAAGGGACTAACAGCACAGGCACAGAGAGCGCCTACAGCAAGATCCCAGCCATGCCTGCCTGCCAAAAATGTTCTCTCGCTTTCTTATGCCACACTTATACTGCAAATGGCAAGTATTTCTATGTATATCGCTGCCCTATTAAGGATTTGGGCTTAAGTATAATGTTGATGAACGTTCCACTTTAAAGTGTTAGTGCCAGGGTGGAGGTAAGCATCCATTTCCTCCAGTAGTGTTAGTGAATATTGTTTACACATAAATTATACCTTAAAGTGACTTAGACATGAATGGCCACACATATGACATGCATGGAACATAAAAGAGGAACTATCCCCTGTATTAAAGTTGTCTTGATCTGATTGCTCCTTTGCGCTGAATCTGTAATCCTTTCATTTTTTTTTACATATAATGCGGTAATCACCAGGATACTTGCTTTTAAAGTTAAGCCGATTACGTCACTTCAGGACAGGCTGCGGTCAACTCTACCCCGCAGCCTGTCAATCTTCGTCTGTTCCCCTCCCCAGCATTGCCTCATTCCAACCTCCTCCAATGACAGAGGATTTCTCAGTGTAAGCTGGAGAGCTCTCTTGCCAATGAGACCGCTCCAGCTCATATGGAGGAAGCTTCCATCATTGGAACGAGGTGCTACTTGGGGAGGGGAATAGGTAAAGATTGACAGGCTGCGGGGCAGAGCTGTAACCGCGGCCTGTCCTGAAGTGACGTAACCAGCTTAAATTTAAACAGAAGTAAATTGATGAATATCGCATTATATTTAAAAAAATGAAAGGATTCCAATTTCAGTGCAAAGGAGCATTCAGATCAAGACAACTTTAATGCAGGGGATAGTTCCTCTTTAATTTGATTAAATGAAATGGAACACCCATACTTCCTAACATCTGTTGCTAACAACAGCGAACTTGAACCCTCAGAGGTTACAGTGTATCAGAGAACAGAGGCCTTCCAGTGTGTCAGTTTTCGTACAGTGGTGAGCTCTGAAGGCCATTTTCACTGTTGATTGTCAGAGCTTGCAATCAACAGTCCAAACAAAAACTTTATGAAGTTGTCTATAACAATCTAAACACAAGCTGGGAGTCAAGAATAATATTTATTATTATTGAACTTCTCATTTTTCATTTTTAAAATTCCTCCTCACCCACAAATGGATGAGGGGGGGGGGGTCACAGGATCCCTTTAGACACTTTCAAGTAATAAGGTTCTAAGGACTCCACATAATTATTAACCCTCTCCATGTTAATGTGATTGGGGCAAGAGATGATCCAGAGATTATACAACTGTGGTCTTATGCATTTATTATATTGAGGATATAACTTCATTGCCATAGGAGTCCTTGGATTAATGATTGCTGGTGTGTATGTGGAGGGGGGTTAAAAGGTTTCTAAAATAATGTTAATCTCTCTATTGCCAGTGCAGATGCAAAGCATAGCTTTGCAAAGCATTCCTAGATAGTCTAAAATGGAGAATTTTTAAGCATTAACACGTGAGCTATCAGCATATTTGCAATGCACTGCTCAGAAAGGCATAGCTAGATCAGGAACTAGATGAGGAACTGAAGGGGATGATCTGGGTAATCGCACAGAATGGGATGGGGTTTGGACTGGTGGGGTTTAGGCTTCAAGAGCCTGCCTATCTAGGGCCTGATGTATTATTAGCTACATTACTGTGAAAGGAACATCCATTTAGCATATGTCTGGCTTAGAGGGATACAATATTTCCAAAATGATTCCTATAAAGGAATTACGCTAACTATGAACCTATAGCTGACATATGTCCAAAAAGTATGCTCAGAGATCATGGCCCTTGCCTTACACTCACAATAACTGCATGTTATTTACTATCCATTTACTAACTAGTCACACCCTCTTTAGCACATACCACTGGAAACTGAAAAGAATACAAGCCCTTAACCCCTTTTCTTTGCAATATGTTGGAGACCTCTCCAGTTGCCAAGTAATGAATAACAGCAGTACAGCACCTTGCAATAGTCCCCTAAATGGGGGACTTTAATAAAGGAAAACTGGCCTTTTGTTTTACACAATAATAACTTTTTATTAAACACTTTATCAATTTTTTTTTGCACATTGTTACACCTGTTTAATGCCTTGTGGACAAGGGTGTGTGTATGCAATGCATCTGAAATGTGTTGCACACCCCTCTTGTACTCATGGGGTTTACATGTTTTTTGGCCACTGCAGATATTATTATTGTAAAAATGGAAATTCCTACTCATGCAATTGCATAAATAAGGAAAAATGATTGGATTTCACCAAGGGAAAATCTATTGGTGAGCCATTTGCTGTCACTTGTCCTATTTGGGGAGAATTCTCTAAATTCAACAGGTGCTCATAAGAAGGCGAATTGAGTTTTTCATTTTGGATAAGAATTTGGGGGTGTGAATAGGCTTAAACAGGGATGTGCAAAGCAAAACAAGAGAAAATTGTCACTTCCTGCTGTGAGGAAAAGTGTTCACAAGTTGTGAAGTTTTCCTTCGTTTTCCTACCTTGATCAAGTATTTACTTAAAATGGTATGTTTATAAGTACAACATAAAAATGCATTTTTTCAGCTATATAATGCTGATACACACTTATTTTGCTTCTTCTAGTGTAACAGTAATTAATGAGCTCTTTAGGGTGCATTCATATATCCACTCCACAAGATGATTAATGATTAATTACATTTTATTATATTTTATAGTTTGTTAATTTTGTTGATATTGTGAATACATACTCTTTTTTTATTTTACTTACAGAATGTTTTGGATCATCAGCTTAATTTATTGTTACTGTAAGGATTTAGTATAATTTGTTTACTATTTAATTTAACGTGAATGGCTCGTGGAACCAGCAATGAAGTTTATAAGAGCTTTTTGAATGGCGGCCACCTCATTATAGTTCCATTACCCCTTAAAGGGATAGTAATGTTTCATAATAAAAGCAGCTCTAATTAATCATCATAGTATTTGGACTTTGGAGAGTGTTCTTTCAAATCTGTCAGAGTTGTAGTTCAAGAGCAATTCATAAAGGTTTGAGAGATAAGACAAAGTATTACTATCCCTTTAAGCGTTAATGTCTTCTTTTCCAAGTATATGCCCAAAGAATGGAAAGTGGCTAGAGTTGACCATAAACATGTTGATAAAAATTTGGTATCACATTATACACCAATATCCTTACTTCCCACAATATCTTAAAGGGATAGTAATGTTTCACAAAAACAGCAGCTCCAATTAATCTTCATAGTACTTGAGCTATGGAGAGTGTTATTTCAATACTGTCAGAGTTGTAGTTCAAGAGTAATTGAATGATAAAGTTTCCCTCTCCCGCCCCTTTTACTTAGTGTAAGCTCCCTCTCCTCAGATGTGGAATCTGGTCCATAGAACAGACAGCTCACAGCAAGGAACAATCTTCATACTGTGAGAACAATGAAAACCCTGCCCCCCTTGACAGGTTTTTCAGCTTTTCCCTTATCTTAATTGAAGATTGTTCCTCTCTGCAGTCTACCTGGACACATCCTGCTGCTCTGAGCTGAGCAGTGTTACATCAGTAGAAGGGGTGGGAGGGGGATACTTTATCATTCAATTACTCGTAAACTACAACTCTGACAGAACTGAAATAACCCTCTCCAAGGCCCAAATACTATGATGATTAATTAGAGCTTCTTTACTATCCCTTTAAGTCCTGTAAAAATGCGTCGACGTGACGAAGTATTACTGAATGTCCACTTTTTTACCCTGCTTCAATCAGGCTTTCATACAAATCACTATACAGTCACTGCCCTCCTAAAAGTAGGTTTACTTTTAAATGGTCGCACACAAAAGAGCATGTGACCACATGACCCATTAACCAAGTCACCTGAATAAAAATGTCGACATGAGAATCTCGCACTGCATGACAGCATGAGATTCTCATGTCGGGTAGTTAAAGGTCGCATCTTGCTGAGTGCTGCCCCAGCTCTATCTCCCCAGATCTCCTCCAGCCGTCCCTGTTTGCCAGCGTGATATGAACACAAATGGCTAAGTTCCATCACTCTTTTTTCACTAAATGGATTGCTGTCAACTCTGAGGGGGCTCAAGGAATTCACATCAAGAACCCCATTAAGCACGTTCTGTATTCCGGTGAGGGCAGAGTATGAGGAATCGGCTGCAAGATAAACACAACGATCACAGTTGTCACCGGAATTCAGAACGTGCTTAATATTTGGCTTGTGTGACTATTTAAATCCAGATGCATCTTGTTCTGATTTTAATTTAAACTATACTTAGGTTATTAGATGATTTTTCTGAAAGGTTGTTATTTAAAGTCTTTATATATTTCTTCTTAAGTAAGAGCATCTGCAAGACACATGATATCTGTGAGAAGCGTATCATTGTTTTATTACACTGTATGTGCCATCCATAGATATATTAGAATACTTGCTATCATCATCCTCTTAATCTGTTTAATTTAGGTCTGAAATTAATTTTGTATAGTGTGGGAATATGATTTGGTACATGTATTACATGTATTCTTTATTTAGATATATGGTTTACTTCATCAAAAAAGCTTAAAAGCTTGGGTTCTAGAGACATCTGCAATGTGTGTTTCTAGCATTCAATGGGTTAGCCGAAAAATATTGTTGAAAACGTATGTCTATGTTATATTAGAGCCAAATTTGGCTTTTGCTGTGGCTTTTTTCAATTCTGGAGATTTCCCAGCAATTATATTTCCATGTACATTGGAATTTTCACCCCAAATGAGCCTTCTTTGACTGCTGAAACTCTGCTATCAGAATGCCTGGATAAGCATCAGCACAGCATAAAAACTCACCCAAATGGTCTCTGGTTGAGTCTACACATGTCCTTAACCTATCAATACGTACAAGGAAAGCAGATAGTCCATGTACACTTGGAAATGGCAGTGTTAACAGAGGGAGGTGGGAAAGAGACTTTACAGTGCCTTCCCCCCAAGCAGTTCCAAAAACACAGGGAGGAAGAGAAAACTAGAAAATAGGCTCCCACAAAACTTTGCAGCCAAAACTTGCATTTTGAGAAGCAAACACATTAATGTTGTAGAACTTAGTAAAAGTATTAACAGATGACCATGTAGTTAATTTACAGAGCTGATCAGTTGAAGCCTGGTTTTTCAAAGCCCATGATTTGCTGAGTGAAGATTTAAAATGGGCAGAGATCCTGAATGGTGGCTTTAGAAGAAGGCCTGCCCTTATTACACACAAAGTATCAGTTTGCCTCAATGAGTTTGTAGTTGTGAAATAGTACTGTAGACAGAGTACTCTATGAAGTACTTTATTGCATAGGTTAGAACATAGTCAACTCTTGACTGATGTGAAAAGAAGAAACAACAAGGTTGAAAATCAGGAACAGTCCATAATAACACTTAGTTTTCATGAAAGGCTATGTGTGGAGATCTACAGGATAAAGCACTGATTTCTGAAGCTCTCTTTGCTGATGAGATAGCCAAAAGAAAACAGTCTTACATGTAATATGTTTGAGAGAAGCAGTTCAAAGGGAGAAGCCTGAAGTACTTTAAGTACCAGATTCAAGTCCCTGGTAGGCCCAGCTTGCAAAATAATATAGAACACAAGAAAGTTTGAAACAAAGAGGCTCTGAATCACACTAACCACAACATTCAAAGCAAATAATCAAAATAGATTTTAGCTGATAAAGGCTTTCAAGCTAAAAAAAAATAGCTGAACCACCAAGTCACTTCAAGTTCCTCTCTGTTAAGGTGAGGCTGGTTGGATTTGGATGTTGAATGGGATCTTGATAAAGAATGTCTGGAAAGAAAAATATGCTATGGGCCCTCAATGAACAAGTGCAGTGGATGGTGGAGCCAAGCCCTTCTCGGACAAAATATAGCCATGGGTAGAGCTTGAACTCATTTCCATTTGATCTTGGCCATCACAAAAAGAATTATGGCTTTTGGCTAAAAAAATATACTCTAGATTGCACTGGCAAGCAGGGCCGGATTTCCCAATAGGAAGAGTAGGCAAATGCCGAGATTTCCAAATTTTGAGGGTTGATGCCTCAGCTGTGCTGGCCACACACAAATTTGAAACTGAAATTGTGGGTGTGATCAGGCAATCTCAGTGTCCCTGCACCAGCTTTAAACCCCTTTACAGGCTTTTATTTTAGCCACTGGATACTAGAGAGAACACTTTGTAAGTAAGACTTTGGAGAACTTGCTAGCAACTAAGGGGTTAGAGAGCAATTCATGAGTTGAAGAAAGACTTTTCGTTTCAATTCCACTCTCTCAGTTCTATGGTCTGTCTACTAAGACAGCCTACTTCCCAGATGTCTACCCCTGAGATGTAAACATCTAATAGAATTGGAATGTGTTCTTACCCCCATTACAGAATACATTTTACTTCTGTCCAAACGGCTTTGCTGACGGTGTCCCCTTGATGGCTGATATAAGCCACTGCCGTGTCATTGTCAGATTGGATATGAACTGGCAGTCCCTTCAAAATAGCATTGAAGAGGTGAGTGATTTGAAAATGGCTCTAAGTAGCAAAATGTTTATTGACAGGGATGCTTCTGTTTTGATACATTGGTCCTGAATCAAGCGTGTAATTTTCAGTGCTTTCAACTCTAGGAATGGTTTAAAACATCCATCTTTTTTGGGGAGAATAAAAATATCAGAATAGAAGCTTTTAAATCTTTGGACTCTGGGTACCAGGGAGATCCCTCCAGATTCAAGAAGAGTCTATATTGCCCGATGATAAGTGGCTGCTAAAAGAGAGTTTTTTATTTGAGATTCCTCCAATGTATTATAAAATGTCTGAGTCTTCTTCCCACTGGAGGATTGTGGGGAAGACCCAAAGGCCTACCTTCAGGCTGTGGATGGCTTGGGGGCTGCAGGTTTACTGGCAATCTTTTTGTGTTCCAGATAGGCTTAGATTTTCCAGAGTAATGGAAGGATAATGATAACGAAAAAGAAGATGGTTGTCTGGAAGATGTTCTGAAGAAGAAGAGTACTCTTGCTTCCAGTTGCATGACTAATAATCTTACCCAACTTGAAGCCCAAAATGGAGATTGACAAAAAACCGTAACAACACCACAGATTCCCATGCAGAAGTAAAAGCTGGATGAATTACTGGTCCAGTACCAGAAAACAATAGTTTTAATAATGTATCTAGCTTTTTATCTGCTAAGTTGCTGCTCTTTGAACAGGAACAGTGGTATGTCTTGGCGGGCTGGGGGTGCACACCACATTTCATCGTTTTCCTTGGGGAACATGTAAAGGCGTTCAAACTTTTAGGGACAAACAAAGTCTGATCAGGTGATTGCCAAGCCTCCATAATAATTTGATCCAGTTGCTCCTAAGCTGGACATGAAACAGAAGTCTTCTTCGTACACTTAAATAAATCTGTTACAGTGGTCAGTCTAAGAGACTTGAAACACCTCTAAAATGGCTTTATTCAAGAGCTCCATACTCAAACAGAAGTCAGTCAGAGATGGAGGTATATCACTAGTATCACTGAGTTTTGCATCTCATCCTCTGAAGAATCCTGATCTGATAAAGCTGAGGGTAGCAAGGGAATAGAACATTTCTATACTAGTGAGATCACCCAGCAAAACCCAGGATTCCCCTCTCCATATAAAGGAAATAGAGGCCATGCCTTTTTGAACCAATATGAAAAGTTTCCAAAAAGGAAATAAATCAATATTAAAAAAATACTAAAAATAATATTTCTCACCAGGAGAATAGCCCTGACACTTGTGAGGTCATTCAAAAAATGAATCTAGTTGGATTGTGGAAGTTTCAGTTTTAGTGCCCTCTCTCCTGTGGTAGACTCTATATCCCATGGTGCATGCATCCCTTAACAGAGCAATAGAAATATAGGTTAAAGTGAAATTAACTAATTTCACTTACTTCTTAACAGATGTCTCTCAGTGACTCTTTGAAATCTCGTCCTTCTCTTCTTTGTGTTAAAATAGGTTTAAAAGCATAGCTTCTTATTTAAAAATATATATATATTAATACAAAACTAGTGAAGTGAAAAAAATAAGCTCTTCACAGGCATGTTTGCTGGGGAATTTATACTTTCTCATTCTGAAATAAGATCTCGGCTCTGATTGGCTGGAAATCAGCTAATCAGAGGTTGAAAAACTCTCAGCATCATGAGGCCAAGGAAGACCTTTTGAGATTACTTGACCTCCTACACCCAGCTATTTGATGCTTCACTTGCTAAGTACTGAGTCCCCATAAACCAATGGTGGGATACAGGTGGCCCTTTGAGGTATCTCTTGTATCCACCAATCATTTCAGTGGTACAGGGGAAATAGGGAATAATTTCCATGATCATCCTATTTCACGTCCAATTTTTGACACAAAAAGCACACATCATCTTTCTTTTGTCTCAGAGAACATGTTCTTTTAGATCTACAGTGTTCTACCATAACCCATTAGATGCTAGATTCCTTCAATGCACTGTGAAGAAACACTTTGGCAACCACTGCAGGATAGGGGTTCATGTAGTTTTTCAAAACTGGAGTTTTTAACTATAATGTCAAGCCCTCAGGTGGACTGGAGGGTCACATATGTGTCTCTTGGAATGAATCTGGATGCCTGTCACAGCCAAAGGTTGCAAGTTATGGCTTTAAAATCTAGTAGTTTGCAGTCTATTGGGACTACAGATGCAGTCCCATGAGACTGAACTGCAAGACTTCAAAGTCTCCCTTGCGGGATCAGTCAGAGAGCACAGGTGGCCACTTTTCTAATACCTGATCGACTTTACAACTGATCGATCCAGCTGCACAACTGTCACTCTATCTGTTTTTTCTCCACCCATCTTCTGTTTCATTGGAGCTTAGCCCTTTAAACCCTTCCTGGTTTGGACTTCCCACGCCCAATCTTCGAGCTACTAGCGTGATTTGGAAGTTTTGGCTTTTGCTCCTGTCTTTGATCCTAACACCGACCTCGACTTCGTTTCTGACTTCTGCCTTTGCATACCTGATTTGGCCTGGCTTGGATACCATGACTATGACTTTCTTTACTACCCTCCTCGTTGATCTTCATTCCCGACATCTGCTTCAGCCTTCTCTCCACTGTACTCGATCGGTTGATCTCCGACTAGGCCTGCTACCACCACCCAGCTAGTAGGATTGATCAAGCGCAGTAGGCCGATCTCTCGCAGGGCCAGCTATCCACAGATGGCCTGTGGGATCGATCCCTGACAGGTACCCCGGCAGGTCGGTCTCTGGTTAGGCCTTACACCATCAACAGCTGACTGGATTGATCCCAGCCACAGCAACTTCTTGTTGGAGACTGCTGCTGTGCTCAATGTTCTGGTGTGAACACCAGAGTGTGAAAGTAGCACTGTAATGTGAACTTGTCGTCTTAGGTTAAGTCTGCCTATGTAACAAAATAACATTTGTTTGTAATATATAAATGTTTTTTGAGCAACAAATCTAAATTTGTTGGTCAAATAGTGTGATACTTAATGTGAATTTGTTTCTGTCCTGGGTCAATATAACCATACACTGTGCTATGAATGAATTTAGGCAGAGCCTATACACTGGGTTCATTTCTAATAGCACAAAGAGAGAGATACATTTGGCCTAAAACAGAATTAATTAGAATACTGTTCCACGAAACAAAGATATAGCTCTCAAAAACTAGTATAATGACAGGAAACCTGCAAGTATAACAATAGAAATCACAAGGTGAGGGAGTTCATTACTACATCCAAGTTCACAGCTGCAGGAATAATACAGAAAAAAACTGAACAGAGCTACCAATAATTCACCATTTAACCCTTTGAGTGCCAGATAGGTATCCAACATATTGCATCACAACTCTCATGGCATATCAGTTATGTATTATGGTACTCGCTCCCTATCTGTCTTATGCGTTTCATGCCATGTCTTTTTTTTTTATTCCAGCACCCACATATTCATGTATGTATATAACATAGAAATAGAAGGCATGTATGTATATATGTATGAATGAATGAATATGTTTATATAGCGCCACAAGCGTACGCAAAGCTTTACAATTTAAAGGTTTTGGACAATACAGGGTTACAAGTGCTTTGCAAAATTAATAATTGGAAGTGAGGTCCCTGCCCGAAAGCTTACAATCGAGAGTGGTAAAGGGAGACCGTAAATAAGTGTTACAGAGCTAGAGTTATAGTCAAAGTCAGTGTCTTCTAGCGTGTTTCGGTTAAAGTGGAACTACCACCTTTAACAAAGATGGCCCCAAATAATTCCTCATCTGGCGACTAGATGCTTAGTAGCACTAATTGTCAGAATTATTACCTCGTTAATGCTAATTATCCACTGCTCTGTGAATGACAGGAAGGATGGAGTGCAACCATCTTTCCATAGTGATGTCTGCGAGCCTGAGCTGTCAGTCCCTTTTGAAGTCGAACTGCTACTAGCAACACCTCCTAGAGCCAGCTGGGACTGACAGTGCAGGCGTGCAGACGTCAGTATGGAAAGGAGTCTGCGCTCCGTTCCTGCCTGTCAGTCCCAGAGTAGTGGATAATTTGCGTTAACGAGGTAATAATTCTGGCGACTAGCGCTACTAAGCAGCTAGTCGCCAGACGAGGAATTATTTGGTGCCATCTTTGCTTAAGGTGGTAGTTCCGCTTAAAGGAAGTGTAGTTTCAATGTATCTATGTATCTTTATTTAGAGATTACATGTACACGGGGATTTACAGAAATAGTAATGGTACAATACAAAAAATATAGGACAACGATAAAAGAATCAGGCTAAAGTATTATCACTGCATTATTAGTGGGGGAAGAAGTGCAGCAACGGTAATCAAACATTGGAAAGGAAATCCTGCCCCAAAGAGCTCATAATCTAATTAATTATTCTGACAACATACAGAGACAGTAGGAGGAGAAGGACAAGTGAAAAAGTACAAGGCTTTTGTAAGAGAAGTGCAGAATGATTTTGAAGTTGATTTCAGGGTATACAAGGGGAACATTATTAGTGAGATGCCTCCTTGAATAGGTGGGGTTTTTAAGAGATGCTTGAAAGTAGGGAATGTGGAAGATTGATAAATGGAAAGAGAGAGGGCATTACAGTGAAAATAACTGCAGCCAATAGATGGCTTTAGATGTACAATTAGTGGACAGAAGGAATCCTTGAGAAGAATACAGGTGCAGACAAGGGGTATAGCGAAAGATAGGAGCATAAATATTAGAGGGTGCCGAAGAAGAGAAAGACTTCACACCTTAATTTCTGGCAGTCCTGAGGTTAGAATACCCTGAAGGGCAGCACAGACATCATCCAGCAAGCTGGCACATGTGACTGATCACCTGTACTGGCTCGAAACTGACCACTCCAGTCTAGGAGTTCTGTGAACACAAAACCCATGGCATGCCAGGACCATCACCGGTCCTTAAGACACAGACACCAGTGATGTGCCAGGATATCACCTGTATTTAAGGGGTTAAAGGAAAGGAGAAGAATTTTGCATGAAATACAAGACTTTATGGGTAGCCAAGAGAGGGAAGAAAGTTACCTGGGAGTAAGGGTAGTTATTTTTGCAGGTGCATTAGGAATAGACTGTATTCTTACTGTATATTCTTAATGTATAGACTTTCTATAAAGTATGGCAAACTTCAGCTAATTAGCATTAATATTTACATCTGACAACATGTGTTTGGAATAAGGAATACAAGATATGATCTCTATGAATGGGCTATGATGTGTAATGAACACCTGTACCTTGTGCTTTCTAGCCTTGTTGGATTCTGCACCTTGCCATGCAGCCACTGCTTTGGAGAGGTAGAACCAATCAGCTGTAGTGGCAGACAGAGTGCCAGGACAGAGGTGGGCTTACCCTTCTCTTCTTCTAATTATTGGTACAAAACATAGGCCAATTTTACTTCTGTGTAAAACAAATTTAACTTGACTTAGAGTGACAGGTCCACTTTAATCCACTAGGTGCTAGAGAGGATTTCAAGATTGTAAAGCAATGCACTGAAGCTCTTTCTAGCATTGGAGGGGTTAATTAATACCCTTTGAGTCCCAGAAAGGTATTCAATGCATTGCTTTGCAATGCTTTGGATACCACTCTAGCACTACAAGGGTTAATATAGATAAAGAAGTATTTTGCTAACTGCAGGGTTCTGATATGGAAATCCCCCCCCCAGCAGTTCACAGACCGCACTGTTTTACTAATTCTCAAACTATTACATATTTCTGTGGCTTTTTGTAAAGTATGGCAAACCTCAGCTAGCTAGAGTTAATATTTACATCTGATAACATATGTTTGGAATAAGGAATACAAGATACAATCTCTATGAATTGTTTCCAGTAATACCAAATAAATAATTACATTTTATAGTCAGTTAAGTGTTTTGGAAGGGAGGAGAGAATCCCAGCATGGTAGCCAAATATTTGTAAAGGTAATAAATGATGTAGAGTAAATATTGTATGTGAATGTGCACTCCTGGTAAATAATTACATATGTTATTTACATGGGATTATTCGTGTTTTTAGACCCTTGGATGCTAAACACTTCTTCAATGCATTCTGAACAATGTGATGGCAATGGCTCTAGAATCCAGGTTTTAATCATGTTTCCCTACCTAAAAATGTGTATATATATATATATATATATATATATATATATATATATATATATGTATATACTAGTTGAAGAGCCCATGTACACGGGCAACAGCGCCGGCCGGTGGCGGTGCAGTCATGCGCAGTAGAGACTGCCCGTGATGCGACTGATACGGAGCGGGGCACTCCAAATTCAGACTGTGGTCCTCTCTGCGCAGAGAGGACCACAGTGTGAATTTGGAGTGCCCCGCTCCGTATCAGTCGCATCACGGGCAGTCTCTACTGCGCATGACTGCGTTGTTACAAACTTTTAGTGAATTATTATATATATATATATATATATATATATAATCCTTGCAGCTATTACTGTGCTTTTTTAAACCCTTAATGACCACCCAATCTGGCACTCGGGCGGCCATTTATGAGAACGGAGGTGTTTTTTTTTTTTTAGCTATTATTTTTAAATTCTGGGATGGCAGAGCAGCATGCAGCCATGCTGCCATCTCAGAACTCCATTAAGTGCCGGGACCAGCGTGACAGTCCTGGCACATTAAGGGTCCTTAAAGGGTTAAAATATATTTCTTTTCTGACCTATATAATAACTCTTTAACGTGGATATACTAATATTCCATGATTAAATAGGTGCTGAAATCAATTTTTAAGGGGACTCTAATGTTGTAAAACAACAAGATCGTTGAGTCTTCTTTGTAATTTAAGAAACATATTACGCTATTTCAAAGCCCTTACATTTCTGTAGTTCATAACATGCTCACTGTGGAAGGATCCCCCTCCCGCCCCTTCTGGCCACCTCCCACTGAATCTCTAATCATGTTGTGCGACCCGACGGATGCAGCGAGGGACAAACTTCAGGAAGTATAAGGAAAACCCTTCATGAAGGAGGGCAGGATTTTCCTTTGCTTACTGAAGTTTGTCCCTCGCCGGATCTGTCCGGACCACCATGATCTGCAGCAGTGACGTGGACAGAAGGGGCGGACGGGCGGGAGATTCTTCTACAGTGAATATGTTATGAACTACAGCAATGTAAGTGCACAATGTGCAAATACTTTATTTTTGTAAAATCTAACATATAGAATCAACTTTATTTTGGGCATTACTAACCCTTTAAGTGCTGCTTCTGTTTAACTCATATGCACTAAGCTATCTATGTTAAAGATTAATCTTCTTACACTGCCTGAGCAAAGAGGAGGATGGTGGGTGTTTCTGGCGTTCCGGTCCTCTGGCACAGAAGAAATTGGAGGAGTTATGTGCTGCCGTATGTACTAAAGTAGTTATTCATACCCCAAAGTACAGGTGCATGATTTGTATGCCATTGCTGAAACTCAGATGATGAGCCGTATTGGCAAAAACGGAACCTTTTTGATCTATCCTGATATTTTCTTATGCTATGGGGTGCATTTACCATTGCATCTCATATGCTGCTTAGACAAGACAAATGTTTTTGGAGTATTTATGTGGCACAGCCTTATACTTACCCATCGTTTAGTACTCCAAAGAAATGGAAGGCACTGGTACATTAATTATAAAGGGACAGGCAAAACACTAAAATAATGCAGTGCTAAAGTAGTGGAGGCTGGGGGAATGGCTAGCCGTCACTGGAGATGGCTGCATGCTGAGTGAGCGCCATGCTGCATGTGTGGATGGACGTCTCAATAAGCTTCAAATCTGGCTCCAGCTCCAGCTAGTTCACGTCTTCTACATTTCTCCATGAAGATGTCCGGCAGGAGAAAGAAATCTGCTTCTATTGCAAAGTATTTGCTGGGCAAAACTTCTGTGGACTCCTCTCTGACTGCTCCTGTTGTAGACTTCAAAATAGCGGCGGCGGTGAAAGAAAATGCGCAACTCACCAAAGCCGATATTAGATCTCTGCCGACTAAAGAAGATCTCGGGAACTTTGTTCTGAAGGACGATATTCTCGTTTGGATATCTTGTGCGTTCGCTTTGCACCACCCTGCAGGCTGACGTACTGGGCCTTAGTGCAGATATCAAACAAATTGGTACTAGAGTAGCGGACCTTAGGATTCCACTGAGACTTTGCTGACGGCTCACCAACATCTTCATGGTCGTGTGGCATCTCAAGATGATGAGATCAGAAATCTCGGTGTGTTACTAGACCATGTTGAGAATCATGGATGCCGAAATAACATCAGGGTAAGGAATTTAACTGATACGGTGGCTCCAGGCACCATTCTCGAGACTTTACAGAAAATCTTTGCCTCCCTAATTGATGTGGCTCCAGATACTATAAAAATTGAACGGGCACACTGAGCGTTAAGACCTCACCTGCAACCTGGTGACAAAGCCCGCAATGTTATCTGCTGTTTCCTCTCTTTTGCTCAGAAAGATCTGGTCATGAAGAAGGCTAGACAACTACATGAAATTAAATACGATGGCTCCACTGTGCAACTGTTTAATGATCTATCACCGTATACTCTCCAACTGAGAAGAGTGTTTAAACCATTGACCGATGCTCTAAGAGAAAATCATATTTTCTATCGCTGGGGTTTCCCATTTGCTCTCATACTCACACATGAACGGGTTACACATGTCCTGAAAACCTCTGCTGATGGTACGTTACTCTATGAGAAGCTTAATTGCACACCTGTAACACTTTTAGACCCTAGCATTCGCCAGCATTCACGCAGAACTTGCTCCCCACAAATCTCTGACCCCAAATTGGCAGCCTGTGGCAGCAAATAAACAGAGGAGTTTGAATTCATCAAGTCCTGTGAATGGAGATCCTGTACCTACTACTTAGAACTTTTGTTATAAACTTAATTGGGTACCCTCCAGCTGTGGTACCGTTTTCTATTGTTCTTTGAAATGCCCATTTTGAACTGCTAATGATAACTCACTCATAAGTTGTTTATCTGTTTGTGCAGTAGAACTCTCGTAATGGAACTGCTGCCCCTTGTTTTTTACCATACAGTAATGTGATGAGTTCGGGTTAAATGTTACAGTTGTGTGCTTTACTATTCACTAGATGCCCTCCTTCATAGAACAACTTGTTTTGCTTAGATGACCGACATTACTCTCCTTTCCCCACGGCTTTGTTAATTACCTGAAGCTAGTGGCCCATTTGCTACAGCCCTTCTGTGATTTGTGGACATCACCCATTTAGATTTATGTACACCTTGCCTAATCCAGCTGATTGCTATTTCTTATTTAACTAGCCTTCCGATGAGATTGGGAGTGATGTCCTCCTGGGTCTCCAATTTTAATGCCCACTTTCCCCTAGCTACTGGACCACTACTTTTTGAGTCTACAGTCCCCCCCATATGTAGCCAATGGGTTTTCCCTTTGCCCCATTTCTTAGTTCTCTGAGGGTTCCCTTTCCTATATTGGAGCAGTTTAGGTTACCACTATACTACAAGACTTGTTTTATATGTTTCACACAGTGTTCTGGGTGTTATGTATTACATTCAATTGATGTCCCTATGGCGCTGTGCTGGGGCCTGGGGGGTGGCTGAGGGACGTGATGGGTTTTCCGGGTCACATCCCTTGGTGGCCCGCCTGGGTCTAGCTCAGCTGTTTTCTTTTCTTTTTGATTCCGCTTACACATGTGGATATTGTTTCACCCCATTGTCAGTGATGTTTTACCCCCCATGTACTCACCACCTCTTTTTGGTTTTATTACTACTATATTTGACACGTTATGTTGGGCACCCTACATGGTTCCGCTACGAGCCAACTGTCCGTGGACGGGTCCCAGACGGTAATGTGTGTGTGGCTTATGGCGGTCCGCAAGAGTCGTCGGACTGCCCCGGTTTCCATTGTATCGTAATGGTAACGGCGCCACCGCCATTAAGCTTCTGGAGGGAGCCATCATTTGCCCATTAGCGTTGTCCGGTGTCAGGACTGGGGGGACCACCGGATTTTGGTTAGTTTTCTCAAGATGTACTGTACGTTCTAGTAAGGTTTGCATGGCCAGTGCCAACTGGTCCAATCGTTGCTCGTGAACATCCATCCTCCAGTGGAGGTTCTGTGTATTACCGTCACCCTTACCGTCTGAGGTCATGGCCCTTTCGTACTGTTTGCTCAAGACCTATCACTCATCTAAGGCACCTGGGCATATTGGGAGGGACCAGCAGGCATGGTCATTATCACGTACATTTTGGTGGCCCTCCCTGAAAGCTGACTGTTCTGCATTTACTGCTGCCTGTACCACCTGTGCCCGTGCTAAAACTCCCAGACATCTCCCAGTGGGGCTGCTCCAACCAGTGCCTAATGGCGAACGCCCTTGGTCCCACATATCTATTGATTTTTTGGGAGAATTCCCAGTATCTAACGGCTATACGTTTATCCTGATGGTGGTAGATAGGTTCTCTAAGATGGCTCATTTCGTGCCTCTCGCTGGCCTTCCTTCGGCACAGGAATTGGCAATGGTTTTTGCCAGAGAAGTATTTCGCTTGCACGGGGTTCCCAGAGTGATAGTGTTGGACCGAGGGAGTCAATTTGTGTCGAGATTCTGGAGAGAATTCTGTGGCCAAATGGGCATACAACTGTCCTTCTCCTCCGCCTACCATCCCCAGACCAACGGGGCTGCTGAGCGTGCCAGTCAGGGACTGGAGCAGTTTTTATGCTGCTTTGTGACTGATCATCATGATAATTGGGCTGACCTGTTGCCGTGGGCGGAGTTTGCCAGGAACTGTGCAGTTAATTCATTGTCTGGGAGCTCTCCATTTCTCGTGAATTATGGGTTTCAGCCTTGCCTGCTCCCAGACTCGTTCCAGTCACAACAGATTCTGGCTCTGGATAAGCATATGGAGCAGCTCCGCTCCACTTGGGCACAGGTGCGGAGGTCCCTCAGCCAGTCCTTTCAGAGACAGCAACGGCATGCCAATCGCAGAAGGCTGCCAGCAGTATCCTTCCAGGTTGGGGACAGCGTATGGCTTTCCTCCAGGAATCTCAATCTGCAGGTGCCTTCCAACAAATTGGTTCCCCGGTTCATTGGTCCGTTCCAAATTATCCGCAAGGTCAACCCCGTGGCTTATGCACTGGAACTTCCGAAGTCTATGCGCATTCACAATGTGTTCCATGTATCACTATTGAAGCCCTTGGTTTGCAATCGCTATACCACCACACCGGTGGTTCCTGGGCCGGTGGACGTGCAGGGCCAAGAGGAGTACGAAGTACAGAGTATTATTGACTCCAGGAGATTTAGAGGCAAGTTGCAATATTTGGTCCACTGGAAAGGCTACCGGCCTGAGGAGTGCTCCTGGGTCAACCAGAAAGACCTCCATGCTCCATGGCTACTGCGCAACTTTCACTCTAAATATCCTCAGAAACCGAGACCCCCGGCCAGGGGAGGGGGTCTTTTGAGAGGGGGTACTATCACAGTCCCCATGATTCTCTTGCTGGGTGTACCTGTGCATTGGAGGAGGCTGACTGGCCCGCCCAGGATGTGCCTTTATATACTGGGGTCACGGCACCTGTCAGTTGCCCTTTCGTGGTGTTCCCGATCCTGCGCCTCGTTGCTGTGTTCCTGTGTACCGATCTGGCTCGTCTGACTACTCTGCTGATCCTGCCCGTGATTGACCCGGTTCTGGCTGACGACCTTGCTCCGTGATTGACCCGGTTCTGGCTGACGACCTTGCTCTGTGATTGACCCGGTTCTGGCTGACGACCTTGCTCAGTGATTGACCCGGTTCTGGCTGAGGACCTTGCTCCGTGATTGACCCGTTTCTGGCTGGCGACCCTGCTCCGTGATTGACCCGGCTCTGGCTGACGTTCCTGCTTCGTGTATTGATCTGGTTCCGGTTGACGTTCCAGCTCCGTGTGCGGCTCCTGTGTTCCTGTGGGGCTCCGGTCGCCTTCCGGCGACATTCTGAACTGTGTTGTGTCGCTCTGATGAATTATCTCTCTATACCGAGCTGTTGCCTGTGGTTGCACGAGTCTATCCGCATAGCGCTGCTGAGCTGTACACTCCTATACCGAACCTACATTAACCCGTGCTGTGCTTGTAGCCTCCGTTTACGAGCCTATCCTCTTACACTTGCCAAGCCTGTGGGTTTTTGTTTGAGCCATTAACACTACCTGAGCCTGTGCTGTTTAGACCTAGCCTACCAATCACACTAGCAGAGCAGTGTCCGTTCCGGTGCTCAGTCAGCACCGTGGTCGCGCTGGTTGGCGCTGGTAGCCCTGTCCGCTCTTGCGGTGTGTGTTCTGTACTGCACCGGAAGGGTGTCCCAGCTCTGGTCTCCAAGTGCTCAAGGTGTTACGTTATCCTCCGCACTACCTTGTCCTCTGGCTCATTAATTGCTTGTGCAGTGTCGCTCTATTCTGGCACCCTAGGGGTGTTTTGGCTCTGGTCCCGTTGGCACACGCAGGGTTACTACCGAGTGTATGTTAAGGGCGATTCAGGTTCTGGACTCATCAGCTCTTGCAGTAGCTTTCCTCCTGATATCCCACTGTGGTGGTATTGGCTCAGCTCTGGTCTGTTGGTGCGTTCCATTATACTGCTTTTGAGAGGGATTCAGTGCAGACACTATACTCCTGCTCCACACCATCAAGAGACTGTTATCATCTCCTGGGCGTTGGCTAATCAACGTTACTGAGACTGTTCAGTTGCTCCACTTACCCTCTATAGCATTTTCCATCTATATATTGCATTATCCTTACTTGGGCCTGTAACTTGTCATTACCATTTATACCTGTACTGGCCCCTAGTGGCGCTGTTCTTTTATTATTTTCTCAATAAAACTATGTTTTTACTTTCTACCGTGGTCTGAGTGTCAGAAAACCGTAACACTGTGCTTCTTCCCTCTTTTCTTCTTGTATCCCTCACTCCTTTCTCTTCTCTTTTAACATTGCTTCCTCTCTGTGCCTCATCTCTAGCCCAGCAGACTCGTATGCTCCATATATTTCTTGACCAGGATGACCATGGCTGAGTCATATTCCCTAAAATTTGTCTCTGTGAACGCACGCGGCCTGAACTCTCCATTTAAACGTAATTTGCTTTTGCAGGACTGCAATAAGATAGGCGCACAAATCTGTTTCCTGAAAGAGACTCATTTTTCTACTACATCTATGCCAGCAATCTCCAAATGCGGTTATTCTCATCAATAATTTAGCGCTATAGATAGCAAAAAGTGTGGGGTGGGTATTCTTTTACACAAATCGCTTCCCTTTATATTAGAATCTAGTGTTCAGGATTTAGAGAGTCGTTATCTTTTCTTGAGGGTATGGTGGGTGATGTGGCATTGAAATTGGCTGCCATATATGCTCCAAACACAGGACAGGGAGTTTTTCCCTCTAGAACATTGTCTCGCTTGAAGGAGTTCCACAGTAGGATGGTGATTTTGGATGGTGAGCTGAATTCGCCTTTAGTTCCGATGGAGGATTGCTCGGCTCATAATTCAGCTCTCCCTCCCCATGTCATAACTTCTATTCATAAATCTCTGAAGTCTCTTAGCCTTGTGGATGCTTGGCACCTTCAACACCCTTCTTCTAGAGACTATACATTCTTCTCCCCCCTGGCCCATACCTATTCCCGTTTAGATTATCTCTTAATGTCACATCCAACTTACAATATCTGGATGAAACACAGATTCTCCCCAGAACTTGGTCTGATCACTCTCCAGTTGTTCTCTCTCTCCTTCTTCCCTTTTCTTTCCCTCAACATTAGTCTTGGCGTCTTGATCCTTCCCTGTTAAATGATTCAGCGTATTGCTTAGAACTGGAAAGCTCATAACTGAATTTCTTGAAACTAATACCCCGTCAGTTTCTTCTGCCCTTACAGTGTGGCAAGCTCTAAAAGCTACCTTTGGGGTTTATTTATTAAACACTCTACCTATGTAAAGCAATGCTCTTCTAAACTTGATGCAATACTGTTAGAGTTGCATGGGGTAGAGGACAGACACAAACTCTCATTATATCCAGCTGATTTATCTTTGCTTACTGAAGTATGTATGCTACTGACTGATCTCCGTACCAACTCAGCCAGAGCCTCAAGCAAATTTTTATGAACATAATAATAAATGTAGCTGTTTACTCTCCCTTTGACTCAAAGATCGTGATCCCCCTTCTATGATTCATCAGATAAAACTCTAGTCAGGGATTTTCCATCTATAGCTGGGGTCTTTAGATCTTTTTATGAGTCTTTGCATAAATTACCAGATCTACCACCTGGCTCACGTGTGGATCTTTCGTCATACCTCTCCTCCGCTCATATGCCAAAGCTCCCTCTTTCACAAGCAGACTCTTTGGAACACGATTTTTCTCAAACTGACCTGGATATGACCATTTGTCAGACTCCTGCGGGTAAGACTCTGGGTCCAGACGGTTTTCCCCTAATTTTTTATTAAAAGTTTTCCTCAGTATTAAGCCCTCTCTTATAGAAAGTCTTTAAAGAACTTCCTGATTCAATATTGGACCAACCTTCCTTTACAGAAGCACACATTTCAGTTATTTTGAAGCCGGGTAAAGACTCTAAACTTCTGGCAAGCTATTGACCAATTTCATTGTTGAACATTGATACCAAATTGTTTGACAAAATGTTATCTAACTGCATATCTCCACTAGGGTTTTCGTTCCTCTCGTGCAAAGATTTGCCTAACATTTCAATACCCCTGGACCATGATGATTTGAATATAAAAATGTATTTTCTGTGATACCACAAGTTTGAAAACTACATGACTAAGCAAAACCTGAGAGAGCACTACCCAGAAGTATAATTTTTTTTTTTAACATGAATATCCTTTTCTGGTAGTTATAGAGGAGACTCCTTTAAAGAAGAACTATCATCACATTAACATTGAGCCCCAAATCATAATTACAATAGTGATATGCATAGACGTACTTGTATTTTAAAGTATAATTGCGGCATTAGTGAAAATAGAACTTTTTAGGCAGGCAGCGGGGAACAGCACAGATGTCTTGCAGAGATGGCATCTCTGAGTGTGTGCTGTCCGTCCCCTTCAACTCCACGATTGGGAAGTTGAATGCCCTTGTGCCGAAAGGGACTGACAGCGCAGGCACAGAGATCTCCTACTGCAAGATCCCTGCCGGTGCCTGTCTGCTCAGATGGGCATTAATCTAGAATGGAGCCGAACGGGAGTTGAGTACATAAACTTGTCTAACGGTCCTTTTTAGTAAGAAAGCTAGGGTCATCTCCAAAGCTGGATGACCCTTCCTAGGACCCTCAAGAAGGACAAAGTGTTATTTGCTGAAAACATCTGATAGAACAAACATATTGATGGAGACAGCAGACATCCAAAGTATGGAGAACTTCCCCTATGTATTAGAAGGATTAGGACACAAGCACGAAAGAATAATTTCTTGATTTATGTGGGAATAGGAAACAACCTTAG